>OY728142.1:1626863799-1628105618 GCA_963277665.1 Viscum album | reverse complement strand
TATTCCCTCATTTTTCAAAGTGTAGCCTAGTGAAATAAGATATATATAAACACAAAAGCAGAAGCAATAAACAATATAAACCAGAAATGGAAAACTAAAGTAAAATATAACTAACAGTCATATATATAATGATGCAACATGTCACTAATTCTAAGAAAGTATCCAAAAAAGGATACACTACAATCAGATAAAATACATCATAAGGTACTAATAAAGAAAAAAAAACTAAAATAGTGCAACAGGAACTCATCAGCATTGCAAGCCTAATCTTGGTCCCATGCTCTCCTACTCCGCTGCAACAATCATGTACATGTGTAGGAACCCTTTCCCTTATTGAAACTTGTAGTAATATAATCTATTTGGGCCGAAGACATGACCCAAATAGGGTGTGAGAAATAAATCCAAGTAGGCAACCACCAAAGGCCCGTGCCCAACTATCAGTGAAAATGTGAAACAACAGTGCAAAATAATAAAATGTAGTAAACTAAGAAGTACTCAAAAGTAACTATCTCTACCAGTTCCATTACAATTTTCATAATTATTTTACAATTCCAAGCCTATGATTTAGCTTGGAAGGTATAACATGATAAATCACCACCGTGATTATTCAAAGTAAATAGTGTCCTCAGAAATGAAAATACTTACCCTCAGGTAAACAGAATTGAAACCCACAGGTGACTTCCCATAGACATAACAAATATTGCCCTTAGGCATATGAGATATTTCCCTCAGGCATAGAAGCTACTGCCCTAAGACATAAGAATCATTTCCCTCAGGCTAAACAAAACACCACCCTCAGGCATTCCATGGGAAAATCAAGTAACCGGGTCAATCCCAATGCATAAACAAGCAATTTATATATGTTTTCTCGCAAGAAAACTCAACCATGCTATAATCACAGCATACCCATGGGTATCCCGGCCAAATGGATAAACAAGGGAAACACACCCATGGGGTGGCCCTAGATCAAAGAAACAATCTCAAACAACAGATTATAATTATTTATAAGGTTACCTATGAAATTATAGGTATCTTAACAGTTAAATCCTTAGCCATAAGACACCCTGAATATGGGCGTGTAGCACAATGATACACAAAATCAATTCGACAGTTGGAATTACACACAAGACCACCTACCTCGATCTCCTCTGATCGGTATACGTGAAAGGTGCCTCCTGAAACAACCAAGAATGGCGTAGATCTGAGATAAACGATTACCCATTCAAACCTAAATAACTTCCCTTAGGGAAAGAATTGGAATGAGAGACTCAAGGAGAGGGAAGTCCTTACCCGCACAGTTAAAACAATATCGACGGTGGAAGAATCAGAGTTCCAGTGAGCGATCGAGAGCTCCTCCAAGTATCGGCCTCCTCTCCCACTGCTCCTAGATAGTTCTCTACCTCCTCTACCGAATGAGGAGGCTACTGCCTATTTTTAACGAAAAAAGATAACTACATGGTGTGTACTCTCAATTATATGGCGTGTACTATTTTTTTAACTATTCCACTAGCGGCTACTTTGCACCACCTCACTGTTTATCTATCGACTGATTACATGGAATGTATTACTAAGTATATGATGTGTAGTTAGTTTTTACACCCTTAATCACTGACAAGACTACACGCCATGTATTCCCATCCCACACAGCCAAAGTACACGGTGTGTTGTTAGTTTTTACACCCAAGCCTACAGGCCCTGTATTCTCATCTATACAGCCAAAGTACACGGCGTGTACCCACAAATTTTTGGATTTTTCCTACATTTACCTTGTTTTCTCAAAAAAAATTAAGGAAAAGGAAAAGAATAAATATGTACCTGAAGAATAAGAACTGGGTTCTTACACCTTTACAACCATGTTAATGAAGTTGCTGGGAAATCATTTAAACTAGATACATATCAATCACATTATCACACCATTCTCATGGAGGGTGTAAGGAACCTGGGGAAATGGTTGAATGATAATTGGGACCTATGCCAGGGTGAAAATTTCATGGATGAATAGACTTGGGCCTATTGGGTATGCACATCTTTTAAGGATTTTGGAGTAGATCTAAGGCGGGTAGCCCTGTATGAGGCTACGTAGGCCTCTAAATTCCACATCTACCAATTGAAACACTTAATAATAGAATTACTGAGTAGGTGGTCATCGAGGACCAACACTTTCCTTTTTCACCATGGGGAGGTCGACATCAGTTTATGGGACCTCCACCTTATTTCAAGGATTCTAATCCTAAGGGAAATGTACAATGAATTCTCCCCCATAGAGAATACATGGGAGGATCTGAAGTAGATTATATGGATGGAAAAGGTGTTGATGGACCTAGTGTCGAGTGAAGATAAATAGTAAGTGAGGGATTTCCACTTCAAGAAGTGGTTTAGAAGTTTTTTGAATTACCCCTAGAACATCCTACTGAGGGAGAGGAGGCACCCATGAAATATCCTGTGAGGCCTTGTACCTACTCGAGAGGGGACCATCGTAGCAAGGAAGGTTCTTACTGGAAGATCCTAGAGGACATCCAATGGAAGCTATGGGGGTACATCGTTAAGTTTGAGAAACAACTGATAGTTAGGCTGGCTGGATTCATATCAGCATTGATCAATGGATGGATTTTTCCAGTCAAGGATGCACACATGGGTGTGCGACTGAGCATATTCATTATGGCAGCCATGATAGTGATGGGGAAGCATGCCAACCTTGGGGTTTCAGTGTTGGAAAAGCTTTATAAGGTTCTTTGGTACATCAGTGAGGGGAAGAATCCAAAATGCATATGTGTACCATTCCACTTTCTGTACAGCGGGGTAGCAGCACACATGGGGGAATATGAATATCTGAACCCCATTTCCCCTCCTGAGTGAGACATTCGACCATCCTTTAAAAAAGTAGTGGGGATTTTCCAAATCAATTTTAACTCACCAACGATGCTAAAAACGTCTAGAAGGTGGAAAAATTCAATTTTCCTCCATTCCCACTGCCAATGAGAGTATTCAACAATGATGGAAGGGGAACTGAGGAGCATCGATCATATATGCTAACCTTCCAAGGTGGAGTTCTAGTGGTGTGGGTAAATTGCGAGCCTATATATGAGCCATATAACCCACATCACTTTAAAAGGAATTTGTAGTTCTTATAGAGGTTAAACCCTAAATCCTACCTTGGGGTATGCCATGAGAATCACCCATGTGTGACGATGAAGCACTGGATCATGTTTACAAAGGAAGAAGTGAAGATACAGAATGAGTTGCCTACACCTAGTGCTACTTATATGATAGTTGAGGATTACGTGAAAAATCTAGAAGGAAAACTACTTGGGAGAGATGCTGAAGAAATAGACTACCTGATATGATGATGGGGTTCCCCCTCAACCCTTAGGTCAGGGTCAGATAATGTCAAGAGCATGTCGTGGTGGAAGGGCTGATGCACATCGTGGTGGAGGGGCAACAACAACATGTACAGTAATTCCAAGGCCTACTCTGGACATAAGTGGAAGGAAAGTAGTAGTAGCAGACCTAGCGGTCCCCATGGGAAAAACTCAGGATGAAGGGATACCATCAAGAGGGTTCCATAGAATACCTACTCAATCTCCTAGGAAACGAATGCACTGTGTGGACATAACTAAAAATTTTGTTTACCTAGAGTATTGGGAATCTTGGGATGTTAACAGGGAATTCATTAGTCCTTATAAAATGTGGGACTAACTTAACCAGTTTGGAATGGAACTTCCAAGCATTGGCCTTGCCAGGGCCTACTTTCTAGTATCTTAGATGGAGGGGGAGTGATATATGGTTGAGCTAGAGGACTTAGTGCACTCCCAGGGCACCCAGTGTCCAATGACAGATCGAGTGAAAGTACTAATTAACCGAACGTATCCACCATAACTGTCTGCTGCAGAGTCGGCAGAGCGATTCCCTCTACCCGAGGGATCGAAAGGGTCCTGGGGAGAAGATACTAATAGAGGGATCCCTCTAGAGGAAGGTGAGGTTATGGCCTCAGATTTGGGATAATTCACCAAAACCCTTGAGGTTATACCTATAACATTCCTTTATTATATGATCTTACACATGTTACCCAAGTTTCTCAACTGACATTTATTATTTATAGGAGATCTTCATAGAAAATACCCATTCCCATGTGACAGTAGATGTAGAGGGACAAAATTCAGGACATATGTTTGAAATAATGGTGCGAAAAGAATCTAATGGGGTTATGAAAATAGAGATGGACCTTTCGTAATATTTGGATCTCCTAAACATATATTTGGGGTCACGTCCTGGGATCCTGACGACAAAAACTCATAGCTACAAGAAACTATTGGATATTTTTAAGTCTTCTTCCTCAAAGAGTCATAATTGTTGTTCACCCAACTAGAACTACTAACATTAACCTTATATTAAAAGTCCCTCAAGTAGTGGGAGTACTATTAGTGAGGATGGTTGGGGGTCCCGGAGCTCCTTTCCTAAGGGGAATGTTGATTAACATGGAATCAGATTCCTGATCTTACCAATCCATGGAAATAGTAGTTGTGAGTAGAGCCACTGGCAGGATGGAACCTGAACTTATTGAGGTGGGATCTAGTAATGAAGATCAACTACATGACATGGAACCCAACTCATCTGATTAAATTCTAGAGGAGGATCCTGGTTTCGAGATCCTAGATGCATTCTTGGAATACAAACCCGTTGACTCAGAGGAGCTGGATGAGGCCAATTTTGATGTGGAGGACAACCAGGCTATCTATTTCTAGTCATGGAAGATGATAAAGTTCTTTATTAACAACATTCTATAATCAGAGTGGATAAACTAGATGGCATCACTTCTCTCTTGGCATCATGACCTATGCGCTGGAGGTGTGGATGCATGAGGTCCATATATGCTTATCCATAATTACCATGCTATTAGAGTAAGAGAAAGTGACCATAGATTTAGTGTTTCATGGTTATGAAGAAAGTCTTTCAGAATTTAGAAGATTCAGGAGGATAAACAGGATATCCAGTGCTTATAAATGTGGATGAACGAACAGTCTTCTTTCACCAACACCCAATCAGAACTCATATCGTAACTATGAGTTTAGTTGGAAGAATCCAAAGAGTAGTTGAGGAGAGCATCTCGTGAAGTGGATGATATCCAAACTGAGTAGGATTGAGTATGGATTAGGGATAATGAACTTTACCTCAGGTCCAATGAGGAAGAAATGTAGCTCAAGAAAAGAAAAAAATATTGGATGCTAAACGCGAAAGAGCAGTGAAGCTAAGATGCTGCATTAAAGGGAAAAATCCACAGGGACTATGTTTTTTTGAACTCGCAAAAATATTGTCATTCTTGTTTTTTATTTAGACTGATTTCATTGAAATATTGTTAGTTTCTTTGATTACTGCATCTCGACCATATCTATAAAAAAACTAATGATCAATCCCTAAGCTCATGTGGGTCATGCCCGGTGTGAGAAACAAGGGACGACCACATAACCATTTACTTTTGATATGATAGCACCAAACAATATTCAAACACTCAGGGCATGAATAACCACCCAGAATAATCAGGTTGAGAGAGGAGGCTGTGATCAGAGAATGGGGTTCACAGAACATCCAACCTAATTTTACCAATGTACACTAGTACATGACCAGGATGACACCAAGGGTGTTGGAATCAATCTGAAAAAGGGGAATGAGAAGTGTGAATCATGACATAAAAAATTCAGAACAAAATGATGGTGGAATGATGATGGAGGATAAATTTTGACCATATTCAAAACACATCATCCATATCACATTATCCTAAGATGGAAATTAATTGACAAGGGCCAACTACTGACCAAATTAAAAAACATGGGTCCAATCTCAAAATTTTGTTCCAGATCCTCTGAGATGTTCGCCAAAAACTATAGGTGATCCATGATACTAAGAATCAATGATACTTGGGGGTCCCTTAAAATATGAAACAGGATGAGGATCCAAATAAATGGCATCAAAAGTGTGGATATGGAGTGATGGAATGTTCAAAAGGATTCCAACACTCTTGAAATTACACCACTGTGATGAAAGCACATTGGGTGGGAATACTAGTCAGAATCAAGATCAAACCTAATTACAGGAAGAACCACTATGGTGAGGACCTATAATGCTTTTCAATTTTATATCATTCTAATGAGAATGATATATACGTATTTTAACATCATACGGTGGGGAAGATTCGTGGAATAATTTAACATCATATGATTAGGATGTTAAAAATAGTTTAAGGTAATACTTCATGGACCCTAGATGATAGTTTAAAGTCATTTTACATGGATTAAGGGATCCTAGTGTATGGTCATAGGTTTTAGACCATAGTCATGGCGTAAATAGGATAAATTTTTTTAATGAAACTATGGCTAGGCCCTAAGAAAAAATCTACAAGAATCGCTATGTATCCCATAAAGATGAGAATCAAGCCATATGTAGCTCTTGAAGATCATGTAGTTTATCACCATGAAGGATGAGGGTCATGATGTAGTTTATTTTCATACAGATAAGACATGGGAACCCTAAAAGAGAAATGTGTGGTACGGTACATAACTCGACATGAATGAGAACCAAGGAGGTATCAACCGCGCCACACATTATCATAGGGGAACTGAGGTAAAAAAGGCTGAAATAGGGAGTTTAAAATTCTTCATTTGGACCCAGGGATAAGATTCCCATAGGTTTCTATGTATCTTTCAAGGTTAGGATTCAAGGAATATGTATTTCTTTACTTCCATGTATTTTAATGTCATGTGGTAAGGACAGAGGGGATTAGACGTGAAAAGGAGAAATAATGTTGTGGTTGAACCCAAGGTTGATGATTCGGGTGTCACTACATATCCCATAAGGATGGGAATAAAGCCACAAGTACTTCTTGAAACAATTCCATCATTAAGGTTTGACCCATGCACAGAGGGAAAGAGGTGTTTGATATATCCTATCTATTATTTTGTTGTTGGTGAGTTTTTTTTTGGAGTGACCAGCCCATGATTAAAAGTATGGGTGTCACTGCAGGAATCAAGCCATGTGTCAGTATTGAAAAATAGTATAGTGGATGACCAGTGCCAAGGGTGATTCCCTCTCAAATGAGAACACTAAAATGTTGTGCCATTTTTCATTGTGTGTCTAGAATGATGATTCCATAGTTTAAGGTCATATGTCCGGAACAAACCATGAAATTTAATGGAATATGGTAAGGATGCAACATTTTAACATACGTGGGATGAGGAAGCATAATTTAATGTCACATTACTTGGAAGAAATAGATGTTAGTTTAAGGTTGTAGAATTCAGACTATGGGGTTATTGTCCTATATGTGGGTATTACTCTACCAAAACTCCTAAGACTACGTGAGGAATACCCAGTGTTGGAAATAAGAATTGATTTCAAGATTTCCCCATCACATGAGGATGTACAAAAGTGAAAAATAAATGCTGGGTGAAAAAATACCAACCAGATCAACATTCCAAATCAACATGCATAAATGTATGAAGAGATATGGGAGATTCACAAGAACAAAAGGGTAAGAAAATTTGAATCACAATGCCGAATATTTGGGATGCAATGGGGGTGGCATAATGATGGAGGATAACTATTGACCATGTAGAGACATAGTATCCACAATGTGTATCTTGGGATGGGAACAAACAAGTGAGGGTCGACCGATGACCTTATTCGAAACATAGAACTTGACTCTAAATGTTGTTTGAGATCCTTTGGGACATTGGCCCAAAACAGTAGGTGATCCATGAGGCTGAGAATCCATGCCATCTGGGGGTCCTTTTAGATGTTAAAAGTGATGGAAAACCAAACAAAGGGGACCCATGAAGCATGGATGTTCTCGTATAGTTTAACGTCATGCTGTAAGGATGAGAGTATGAATAGGTGATTACCTCTCAAATGAGGACATTGGGGTGCTGCATAGTTTATTTTCATGAAACCTAGATGAAACAATAGTTTAATGTCATGTGGGACATGCGAGATCTTAGTTTAAGGTCATATAACTCAGACCATAAGGAGGAAATTCATAGTGGTGGTTCCATAAAGTAACCTGACATAAATTAGGATCTAGAAGACCCATTCCACCCAGACACCCCTAGGTAAAACCCACACATATTTTAAGGTCATAAGGCTTGGACCATATAAATGTGAAATTATTCCATACGGGAGAAGGACTCTATTTGAACCCCTAATACCACATGATCCATGATCAGTGTGGGAAACTAGGGGTGGATAGTGTCCTCATGAAACACAGAAACACAATCAGAAGAGATGAAGAGTCAAGGATGACCCCACGATGCAGGTCTTCCCTACCAACACACAAAGGTTCATGAAGGAATAACACTGAGGATATTGAAGTTCCACCTGAACATGAGGATGTTAAAAGGGGTGTGAATCACTACATCTAGTATTTGGGGCACAATGGGGGTGGAAAAATAATAGGGGATAACTTCTGACCATGTTTGAGACACAGTATCCATATTGTGTAGCTTAAGATGGAAACAAACAAACGAGGGACGACCGATGACCAAATTTGAAAACATGGGTCCAAACTCAAAATGTCATTTGATATCCTCTGGGATGTTGGCCCAAAATGGTAGGTAAACCATGAGGTCGAACATCCATGTCATATTTGGGGTCCTTTCAGATTTGAAATATGATGGATACCCAAATAATGGGGCATGTGAGGTATGGAAATGGAATGAGATCATGTCCATATAGAATCTTGCACTCTAGGACCTACACCATAGCATGTATAATCATTTTGATGAGTCATAACAGAGGTTGAGAGATCCAATTAAGGGAAAATGACTTGAGAATATGAGTGGAGGGAAGATAAAAAATAGGTTGGTACACCTGGGTCTGAACCCAAAGAAAAAATGTTTGGGAGTTCTTACATATCCCATAAAGATAGGAATCATGGAATATATAGTTATTGAAGTTCCGTGCAGTTTAATGTCATGCAGTAAGGATGCTGGGGTGAAATGGTACCCCAAAGGGGATGTGTGTGGTGTGGTAAGATAAAATAAACCCCAACATGAATGAGGATAGAATAGATCCACACCACACCACACACTACCAAGAGAGAACCCAGGAAAAATGGGCTAAATGGATAGGAGAACTTGAGAAACCTAGGGGTTGAACCTGAATACAACATGTTTAGCCATTTCTACGTATCCCACAAGAGTAGGAATCAAGAAACATATTTATCAAAGTTTTTTTAAGTTTAACATCATGAAGTAAGGATGAAGAAACATTTTAACGTCATGTGGGATGTGGAAGTTTTGGTGTCGTGCTGGACAAAGGGGCACTTGGCTTTTAAGTTCATGCAGAAAGAACCATAAATTCTATGCATTTTAATGTCCTATAGGAAAGACACAACAGTTTAACATCATGTGGGATGGGAGATACCATAGTTTAAGGTTATATATCTTAGACCATAAACTCCTAGTTTAATTTCATGTGCGTGGGACATACCCATGCATTTTCACATCATGAGGCGATGATGAGAATGCCGCACGATTTATTGCAGAGTGGCTAGGACATATAAATCCTAAAGAAAAAATCTATGGTGCGGTAATGCCCTGATGTGAACGAGTAAAACAGAGAATGAAAACACACATTATCATATGGGAACGAAGCCCAAAATGGACCAATAAGGGTGAATCGACAATTCTACGGTTGGGTCCAGATACAAGATGTTCAGGCATCACTATGTATCATGTGAGGGAAGGAATAAATAAAAACATAGTTCTTGAATTGTAATGACTCAAATTTTCCCAATTTTATTTTTATAAATTATTTGGAAAAATTATGAGACTAGGCATTGAGGTGGCATGTGATTCTGAGGCCCGGTGTGCTCAAAACAATTAATTGAAAATTTTTAATTTTTTAATATCATGCGTGCATAAAATTCCATAAAAAGTGGGAAATATTTTAAATGGGTTCCCAGATCAAAAATATGAGGGCACTGTTAAGCTCAAAATGGAAAAATTACCCTAGGCACTACCTATCTTTTGTCGGTGTGATCCATTTTAAGAAAAAGTCAATGCAGATGTAACCATAAATAAAATAATTAAATAATTTTTTTTTAAAATATTAATAACTCATGAAAGGTGACTCAGATTAGAAATACAAGACCACTGTTGAGTTCATAATGTGGCGTTTTCCTTAGGTTATGCCTAACATCAATCGATGCAGGTTGGTTGTGAAAAGTAATTTTTTTGATGTTTTAAAGAATAAAATAAAATAAGTTTTATTTTATTTAAATTTATGCAGAGACACAACAAAAAATTTTATTTTTATTAAACCTTTTCAGAGAATTTAGGGTTATCACCATAACCTTGGAATTCCTAGGAATCATGTGGAAATAATCCTCTCAAATGAATGATGACAGATCAGTTATCGGATCATGGATCATCGTGCCAACGTATTTGGAGGATCTCATCAACAATGACAGAGAAACTGATCCTCATCAATGAAAGATCAAGCTTTAGGTAGGTAGTTTTATTTTCCTTCATAGTTTCCCCATTCTTAAATTATATGATGAACATGTAATAACCCATGAATAGGTTGATCCATGGCTCGATTGTTTGTGGGATGGATATTTGTTGTGGGGTTTTAACTAGAGATAGATATTTGTGATAATTATGGATCTTAGTTAATAATTTTAATGAGAATTAATTGAGGATGATATAAAAAAAGGCCATGGTTCCTTCCTTGGGTGTTCTTGGTGATTTTCTCTCCCCCTGTTATTGGATTTTTTCACCGTTGGACACTCTTGTTCGCATCTTGAATTGTCGGGAGGCTCCAAATGCAGTTAGACCCCCAAATTAGTGGAAAGATGAAATTAAGGATAGATTAATGTATCTCATGACTTGAGGATTGCATATATGGTCTCGTTTTAGAAATCAGACCACCAGAGGAGCCAAGGTGGCCCACAGATGGGGCACTGGTGCGCCGACACCGGTGATCGACACTGGTGGCAGAGCCATGTGGACGCAAAAGCCCAACCATATGGGAGCTTGTGGCAGTCTTCCATATGGGAGACAATGAAATTCGGCCACAGGATGCGGTGGCTTTTCACGTACCGTGGCCATGGGTCATGGTGGTCACTGTGGAGGGAGCACGTTAGAGAGGTGAGGACGCGGCACACAGACCAACCCAACCAGGTGGTCTGAGAATCGGCAAGACAAGCCAGTTTCAGGTGGGGTGGGACTAGTTGGAGAGGTTAGGGATCAGCTGTAGGGGGCTGGGTCTAGTGGGTTGGGTTGACCCAACTAACCGGGTTAGACCCGGTTGGTCGGGTCAGACCCTTGGTAGACAAACCAGGCCGCTGTTGACCATGAAAGTTGACCAGGAGCCACAATTGACCTGTCATGGCATTATAAACTACAGTGGTCAACCGCGATGGTCGGTGGACTGACCACCAGGTCAGTCCATAGGCCCAGTCACCCCTCATCTTCTAAAACTTCTAACCCCCATAACTTTCAAATGATGTGTCCATTTGAAAAAATGTCTGTGGTGATATGACCCTTGAGAAGAGATGATCCTTTTAAGATATCCTAAGTGGGGTTTTGTGAAGTTTTCATACAATCTAATGGATTGAGGAATAGGTTCTCTCGGATTGAGTGTTCTTTGAGAAGAATATTTTGGATGGATATGATATAGAGATGTGGTGTCTCATGGAGAATTTGTGACTCAAAAAGACTGTTTGTATTATAGAGATTGGGTGTCTCATGAAGACTGTGTGACTCTCAAATACTATGTGTCTTATAGAGACTATGTTTCTCATAGAGATTTTGTGACTCCTAAATAATATGTGTCTTACTAAGATTGTGTGTCTCATTGAGATTGTGTGTCTCATTGTAGAGAGTATATCTAGATATTATTGATATATGGGCCATGAGAATATATCTTTAAGGAGACGACTGCACAATTTCTTTGTAGTATTTCATGTGTGGTATTTCATTAGGGGTATTTCCTATGTGGTATTTTTTGTATGGTATTTTATTTTTGGTATTTCCTATATGGTATTTTCTATGTGTTATTTCATTTGTGGTCTTCCTTTGAGGTTTTGTGGTTACTTACTGAGTATTTTATTACTCACCCCACACAGGTTTTTCCCGCACTTGTCGTGTCTTATGTAGACAAGTGACCTTTTCACAGAGTCCAAGGCAGTACAGGTTTGGACCTTGCTTTGTATGTTGGTCGAGGTGTTCCTATGTCTTTGAGCAGTAGTCCCAATACCTTTTTCTATATGTTGTACTTTGTGGTTTATAGACTTTTATTTTGGCGGGCTTGTATTCTGGCCTAGTTTACTTTACAACACTTTACTTTCCTATCGTGATATGTTGGTTGGGATATAGTATATGCATGTAGTTATTTACTTAGTGTTTTTACATTTCATATTTTGTGGCTTTGAGACATGTGCATGTGTACAGGTACTTAAGAAAATGCCTCCCATTTTTGGGACATGCCTTCTCTATGCTAGTTACTAACCCCTGGATTATTGGAGGTGGGATTGGGATAGTCCCAACATGGGTCCCTCTGGGATGGGTCGTAACAGAGTGGTATTAGAGGTGGTTGGTTCTACCTTAGGACCAAGAGTCTATGAGTTTAGTTTGGGGAAATAGTGTTAATGTTTTCGAGTTCGTATTTCAGTCCAGGGAATCAAGTGTTGGTGTAGAAAATGATGTATCCATACCCTAGGACTCTAATTTATTATTTTCAAATCGGTACATGAAAACACTGGTTGCAGGAAAAAATAACGGTACATGCATCGTATAAGAATGGATTGTGTTTTCCATGTCCTTATTGAGTTATGTCTGTAGATAAAACCTATTGACCATGGTATATCTTGTTTTATTACTAGATGACTCCATGCATATAGCCATCCTAGATTCTATTTCATGATCATGAAGATGATATGCCTAGCGATGAGGCGTCAATACAGGGGATTGTACCAAAGATAGAACCTTCAGGTGGTTTTCCAGTGATACTACCACCCGTCGAGCAGAAGTTACTACTAGCATTACTAGCTGGGGATACACGTAGACTGAGTGCATTGGATGAGTTATATAGGTAGAGACATTATATATTTTAGGGTGATCTAGACCCCCAGGAAACCAAGGATTGGCAGGAGGTAGTTACATGTGTCTTTCTCCTTGTGAGGACACCTTATGACCAAATAACAGTCCTTGTGGTGAGTCTTTTCCATGGATCAGCAGAGCGATGGTCAATCTTAGCAACCCATAAACATGATGAGATGACTCTGTCTTGGGAATACTTTGATCATATCTTCAAATATGTGTTTTTTCCAGCTATATTACGATTAGTGTGCATACAGAAGCTTCTGCATCTACAGCAGAGCAGTCTGACTGTGGTGGAGTACTTAGATAACTTTACTGATCTTTCATGTTACTCGATGGATATGGTATGAGACCAGTTCATTAGGGATTGCACCTTCGAGAAGGGACTACACTAGGAGATCATATAATCCATGATATACCTTATAATTCCTACTTATGATGGGGTACTCGAGTTAGCTATGCTGGTGGAGAGTTTTCTAGTAGAGCAGAAAACAACAACATGAGATACCATCAGACACCAGGTAGTTGAGACCTCGGTAGTGGGTAGATGATGATAGTCATAGGGACCCAAGGGGGTTAGGTACTTTGGGGAATGATTCCAGGGTATAGGATCAGTGGTTCGGTTCTCCCAGGTGGCTCGAATCAACCGAGGTATAGGATTTGTTACACGTGTAGCGATCGGGGAAATCTAGCCTAAGATTTCCCAAACCGTTATACAACCGATCAGGAGATGGTCGAGGGACCACCGGGGCATAGGTAGAAATTGGAGTAGTGGGGTCTGTAGGGAAACAAATTTGGAAGAGGAGTAGGTGGGGTGGTAGGTGGTGGGAAAAGGTTCGACGTACTACCAACTCCTCTCCCAGGTGGTCCACAATAGGATTAGGGAGCTAGTGGAAAGGGAAAAGGAAAACTTTAGGATACTGAGTCTTATGAACCTAGGGATCTTGGGATGATTAGAGGTATGATCTATGTATTTTCCACCATAGTTTTACTTTTGAAAGACATAGGTTCTACTCATTCTTTTATTTCTATAAACTGTGTTTTAGTCTCAAATATTCTGTTTGAACCATTGACCCAACCATAATTCTTAGAGACTCATACGGGAGAAGCTTTGATGATCAAACACTAGTTCCAATATTGTGACCATACTCTTTGAGGTGAGAGATTCAGTTGGGATTTATTGGTAGTGGCGTCGAGGCCTTACAACGTCATTCTTGGTATGGAATGGTTATCCCCATTCTATGATCAGATTGAATATTTTAGGTGCAGAGTGCGGTGTGTCCATAGTGATGAGACTAGGTTTTCCTTTATTGAAAAAAAGAAAACCCAAGTAGCATATGATGGACTCACACATAAGAGGGTGCAGCTGATCACTCATCAGTTGGATAGTCTGAAACTCAACACAATGGATGTATGAGTCATTAGTTTCCTACGGTGGTGGAGTATGAGGACATATTTCTAGAGGATGTTTCAGGATTACCTCCCCATGTGGAGGTAGACCTCTGTATTGATCTATAAGCCAAGAAGACACTGATATCTACACCTGTATATTAGATGGATCCTGCAGATCTTTGTGAGACAAGGGTATAATTAAAGGACTTATAAATCAAAGGCTTTGTGAAACCTAATGTTTAACCCTCGGCAACCCCAGTTTTGTTTTCCAAGAATTTAGATGGGAGCTTGAGGTTATGTGTGGACTTACAGTGCCTGAACCAGGTGAATGTAAATAATAATTATCCACTACCAAGGATCAATGACCTCTTTGATCAGTTGAAAGGGGCGCGGTGGTTCTCAAATATTGACCTCAGATCTGGCGATCACCAGCTACGAGTATGGGATCAGGATATAATGAAGACAACCTTTAGATTCCATTATAGCCACTATGAGTACTTTATTATTCCATTTGGAATGATGAATTCCCCACTAGTGTTCATAGGACTCATGAATAGGATCTTCCGACCTTACCTAGATCAGTTCATGATGGTCTTCATTGATGACATCCTAGTGTACTCGGAATCTGAGAAGAAGTACGTGAGACACTTGAGGATGGTTTTGGACACACTCTAAGAGAAGAAAAATTTATAGGAAGCTCTCTAAGTGTTAGTTGTATATTAGATAAGTCCATTTTTAGGGACACATCATTTCAGAGGATGGATTTTTAGTGGATCCAGTGAAGATTATAGCGGTGCTTTCTTGGGATCCACCCAAGAGTGTTACCGAGGTGCAGAGTTTCCTTGGTATGGTTGGGTACTATTTAAGGTTTGTAATTAACTTTTAAAGAGTATTATCTTCCTTTATATCTTTGAAATGAGAGGGAAATCCTTTATTGTGGATGAAGAAGTTTTAGGAGATATTTAAGAAGTTGAGACAGAGATTGATGAGCGATCCCACATTGATATTTTTAGAGGAGGGTGTTGAGTATATAGTGTTCTGTGATGCATCAGGAACCAGGATTTGTTGGGTCCTGATGTAGGGTAAAGTGGTGATTTCTTATGTTTCATTAAAGTTGAGATGACATGAGTAGAACTACGTGACCCATGATCTTGAGTTAATAGTGGTAGTATTTGCATTGAATATTTAGTGACACTACCTGATGGGAGAACAGTTTATAGCCTAATCTGGAAACAAGAGTCTCAAGTATATCTTCTTTTAGATGGAGTTTAACTTGTGATAGAGGTGATGGCTAGAGTTACTCTAGGACTATGACTTTTATATTTCCTATAATCTTGGGAAGGGGAGCATGGTGGAAGATTATCTCAACAAGAGATCCAGTTTATAGTTATTGAATGAGTCGTTAGAGAAATTAGACACATTGTAGATATCATTTTTTGATGGAAATCGAGCAGCTTACCTCTAGTCGATGGTTGTCACCCATCCACTCTTATAGTGAGTCAGATAGGCGAAACATAATGATACCAACTATGAGAATCTACATGCTCATATGCCTATAGGGAATACCCCTAATGGATAATCTAAAGGTGGGGAGCACATCATTTGTTTCAGAGGATTAACAGTAGTACCAATGGAATTATGGGACGAGGAATTGAGGGAGTTTCATACATCCCATTTGGTTGTACATCCAGGTGTTTACAAGATGTACTAGGACCTCTGACATCAGTTCTGGTGGCTGATAATGAAGAAGGGAGTTGCAGAGTTTGTTTCTTGATTCATCACTTGCTATCAAGTGAAGGATGATCACTAGGTTCCAATGGGTTTGAACCAACCCCTGGAGTGTAACACCCCAAGCTTCCATGGTATGCTTCTCTTTGAATAATACAGTCGCGTGTGTTGTACTCAACTTCGAGTTCTAACACACACCACAACCGATCAAACTAGCCGTTATGAATAGTAATACCCACTTTTTTAAATTTTATAAATTTTATCTTTCAAAATGGATCTCAATTTTGGATTCAGAATATCAAAATCAGCCTAGGGTGAATTTTTGGTATTTTTCTGAAAACGTTCAATTTTTGATGAATAGTGAAAAACACTATGTTATAGTTTAAAACCAAATTTTTATTTAAATAATTATTTATTTTAGGTAAAAATAGACACATAATACCTATATAATTTCAATTTAATTCATTTGAGTTGATTTATAAAAAATTTAGATATATAAAAATTTTATTGAACTTTTCACCGTCTTTTACCCACCTCCTAGGAGAATTTGCACATTCACATAAAACTTAATTTTACCGCTTATATGAGTGGAATATCAATAATTTTAGAGAAATTTAATATTAAGGAGGAAAATTTGGTTCAATAAGATACAAATAATTTTTGGTGAATCGTAACTTTTTACTTTTATTTACGACGGTTAAAAGTAAATATGGTAATTAAGGGTAAAATGATATTATTATTACCCTAACACATGTCCTAATTCTATTGGATAAGTATAGTTCGACCAAAAACAACCTTATGAATAAAATATGAATCTCTTTGGTCCAATTGGATTAGATTAGTACATTTATTATTATTTAATTCAAAGAAGAGTTAAAAGAGTTAAAATCTAAGTTTAATAACTAAATCATTTTTAATATAGGGTTATAAATAAGATAAATTCGATTATAAATATTCATTAGAAATATAAAAATATTTCCTACATAATTTTATTTTATTTATATTTTTTAAAAATTAAATAAGTTAATTTATTTATGACACAATGATGATGCAACAATTACCTAATTAATAAAAAATTAAAATAATTGATATTATAAATATCCAAATAAATGTAATTTGAGACTTTTTATGAATTAAAATAATTTTATAGGTTAATATAAAATATTAGGGTTGGTTAGATTAATTTTTTTTAAGTAATAATGCTTTTATAAATTTATAAAAAACAAAATACCAAATAGTGTCAAAATTGACATAAAAGAGTTTTTTAAAAAAATATTATATTATTAATTGATATTCTATTCCTAAAAATATAAGGTTCGTCCAAAAGACTTATATAATGATAATTGTATCATTAATGAACCACTTGGGGTTCTCTTGGAAGTATATAGTATGTTTATTAACCATATAATATAAAAATACAAAAAGACATGGTTAATGTCAAACTCTTTAACTAAGGGTTAAATTTAAAAGATAAAGTTAATATAGTGATACAAACCTATCTAAAACCTATTAGTTGAGTGGTTTTAAACCCATAACCACTTTATCCTTTAAATAATTCCTTTTTTAGCCATTATAAACCGAAAATTATTTTATTATAAAATAATATTTCTAGCTTTTCCTAAGGTTCCCCTCACCCCTCTTATAAAAAGGGCACTCCCCCTTCTCTCCAATTCACACCTTCAAAGCCATTTGGATCAGCCAAAATCTACCCAAATACCCTCTCAACAATACTCCCTTCATCATATAGGCTTTACTTCAGTCATAAATCCAACCTAATGATCCCTTTTGATCAAATCAAAACGAAGAACCCGAACAATAGGTAAATATCTCACCACCTCTTTCAAGTTCCTTCCTTCTTCCACTTCCTTTTTCTTTGTTGTTTACATTCCAAAATAATAACTCTAGTATATTATATATACTGTGATGTTATTATAAATATTGTACAACCAAATTCATTATTCTATCCATCCTTTGAATAACATGTCACCATATGTGCGTACGTATGGCTTATCGTCTCCACGTCGTGGTGTAATTGTTATTCAATAAATTATTATTTGGATGAGTATAATAATGATGTGTAATTGATTTAAATAATAAATATAACATGATAATGATTCTATATATATGATATACCATCCAATTATATATTATTTTAATATCAAAAGAATGATATTGTCTCTTGTGCGTACGTATGGATTACTGTCTCCACATAGTGATGAGATTCGTTCCCCATCATATCCATTCAAGATTAATTTTCATTAGATGATTAAAAATAATGTTTAAAGACTTGATATAATTCTGGATATTAATAATATACATCCAATCTATAACAAATATGACTCACATAACAAATAATATAAAGGAAAACAAATCCGTTAACACCCGAATCAACGATAATACTAAGATATTATTAACAAAGAAATGTTAAAAGATAATATATGATATAATATTAATGTATATGATTCTTGTATAATTTAATAAAAATTATTTCACCATTATACAGGAGGTTAACCTACCCTAGACCAAGGAAAAGTACAAGGTAAGGGTTTATTTCACAATCTCTTCATTATCTGAGGTTGTTTATATGTAATTATCTATTGGGGCCTCTTTATCATCCAAATCCACATTTCTTAAAAATTTATTTCAAAAAATTATTAATATTTTATAGAATATGGGTTAAATTCATTTATACCCTTGTTTAACTTTTTATAATATTTTTATAAAGGAATATTTCTTTCATTTTCCAAACAATGTCCTTTTTAACCTTTTCGATAGAATTAAGGTAAGAATGTCTTTTTTAATGTATACGGTGGGTGTGGCTATTTTCCGCCATTAAAAAATCATCGAAGCTTCCCTTAAAAGCTTATAAGAATATTTTCAAATTAAATGTTTTCTTTTATAATCATGTCACTTTTAAATGATTTAAAAAAAAAGAGATATTTCTCTCAAATAGTTTTGATTTTTTCTATGTCAACATCCTTTGATAGATTTTAAGCTTATTTGAAGTTGATTTATTATGATACAAAACTTCAAAATTGTATTGATGGTTTTGTGATATGTTTGACTGTGGATGTGTTATTTTTATACCATTCGTGGTTTATGGCGAAATCATTGACATTTCGTATGCTAGTTTTAATATGAATGTTTATGTTATGTTTAAACCTGTTTATATGAGGAAGGCATTGGACCTGGTAAGTGATGGGTGGAGACCGCTATAACTCCTCGATGCATTGGTAGGTCTCATGAGACAAACTACTGTCTTGGAACAAGGCCTTGAAAAAAATCTTATTTAGAGTCTTGGCACAAGGTCTTGACTATGTGGTTATGATAGTCTGGTATTATGCATTCCATCACTATGAAAGTGGTTATTGATATTGCATTTGATTATTCAACTAGTATAATATCCATGTGAATAAGTAAATAGAATTACTTAATTTTATTTTTTCCACATTATGCTGAAGTTCAAGTTTATAAGGTTTTTGTTTTATTTATACACTGCCTTAAATTTTTATGCTTATTTATGAAATTTTCCACTATATTTTTTATCCTTAATGAGAATCTGAGCTCACCCATTTCTATGTTTTATTTTTCCCATGATGTGAAGAAGTATTTTATGACTGACCTGCAGGGATAGTCTGATGGGATATCAGTATGGACTATTGAGACTATGTTGTTGTATTTTTTCACTTTATGATGTAATGTAAGACTTATGAATGTATCTAGTGTTTCCAAGGCTACTAAACTAATCAGTCTTTCGAGACTTGATCTTTTGTGATCATGCCAATGTTATGTAATAATGCACCGACTCTGGGTAATTGGGGTCGGGGCATTACAGTTGGTATTAGAGGAAATTTAGTACAATCCTTGGAAGCTAGATTTAGATAAACTCTAAATAGAGCACATAGCCCTAAGATAGACTTTTAGGATTAGTATAGAAGAACTTCCAAGAATTTTGGTATTATAGAGATTTTGTGAGTTTTCGGAGCAATACATCCATGTTTAGATACGAGTAGGTAGAGGCGGCTCTAGAAAAGATGTACCTAGGGGTAAAACTTGAAAACACCGCTTTGAGCTAGACTTGAACGGGAACTGGTGCACAACAATGGGCCTTGCTGCACTCTTGGTTACGAAACTCCCAGGGGATATGATTAGGATAATTCTAATTTTCTTTACAAACCATTATGAAGTGTTTATGAGTATATAATTCCTCAAAGAAATTTTTTTTATGATTATGGATTATATCCATAAACTGTTCAATTTATGTTAAGTGTTTTACAAGTTTGGATTTTTGTATTGCGATTCGTAAACTAATCTAGTTTATGCCATTGTTTAGAAATGGCACCTAGTTGAAGGAATGGAAACCGTATCAATGCACACACTCTATGTAGGGATTTCCATCCCGCTTAAGATAATTATAGTAGAGCTAGTGATATAACTGGTGCTGGTCAACTTATCACCATACTGGGACAACTCACTCAGGTTATGAATAATAACCTTACCTGTATGGATCACCCTGATCCACAACATGGATGATCAATGTTAGATCACTTCATAAGGAAAAAACCACCAACATTCAATAATAGAAAAAAATCCATTAGTATCTTAACAATGTATAAATTCTTTAGAGAAAATATTCCATGCCTTGGGGGGAGTATTGAAAGGGAAAAAGTTATCATGGCAGTTTACCACCTAACTGGAGATGTTGATCAATGGTGGCCATTGATTCAAAACACAAACGAAGATGATGAAGTATCAAATATGGAATGGAGGGATTTTAAAGAGCTTTTCTTAGAAAAATACTTTCCTTGTGACCATCGAGTAGATATGAAAAGGAAATTTCTGAGTCTGAGGCAAAAGGAGGATGAGAATGTCGCAAAGTATGAGGCTAACTTTACAAGGTTAGAGAGGCATTCTTAAGATTATATACATAACCCAAGAAGTAAGATTGATCATTTATTTGATGGGTTAAAATTGTTTCTCCGTCGAGCATTAGTCTCACAATCCTTCTCGTCATACGAAGATATTGTATCATGTGCTATCAAGACAGAAAAATAATTCTCTAAGTCTTATGACTTTAAAGCAAAGTAAGAGAAGAAAAGATCTTTTGATCACTCTATAAATGGAAATAAGGGGAATAAGGGAATAGTTTAATATCCATCCTGCAGTAAATTTGGGAAAAAACACCCCGGTACTTACTTGAAGGGAATGGGAGTCTGTTACAAGTGTGGTGAAAAAGGCCACTAAGATCGTGATTGCAAGGAGAAGAAAGAAGCTACCGATGTTCAATGATACAATTTCAAGAAGATGAGACATTATCCAAATGAATGTCCTAAGTGTTAGGGGAACTTACCTCAGAAAAGGTCAAGGGATCAAGTCCAAGATTATGCTATCACTACTGCTGAGGTTGAAGATCCAAAAGACGTAGTGGCAGGTAATTTAATGGTTTCATTAAGTTTAGCTAATGCTTTATTTAATTCTGGATCATCACATTATTTCATATATTCCCAATTTTCTAAGAAAATTAGATATTTCCAATTTGATTTAATAAGGGATTTGTCAGTAAAAACTCCTAAAGGAAGTATCATTTCAATAAAGTTTTGTGAATCAGTCCCCATTAGAGAATATAAATGTTCTTTATCTGCTGATCTCATCGTCATACCCATGATTGAATTTGATATAATCCTCGGTATGGATTGTATTTCAGACCACAATGCGAAGATTTATTGTAAGAATAAGGAGGTTACAATTTTTGATGATGATGATAAAGAACACCTTATCTTTAGAGCAGAATAATCACCACCTAATTCTTATCTATATCCTACACTAGTAGCTCAACTAAATTCAATTATTGGGGAGGAAGAAAATGAAATAACTGTGGGTGAGTAAAGGAAAGTTCAAATAGAGGATGTACCTATTATGAAAGAATATTTTGATGTGTTTCCAGAAGATTTACCTGGACATCCTCCAGAATGAGAAATTGAGTTTGCCATTGATTTAATTCCTAGATCAAGGACCATATCGAAGACCCCTTATAGAATGTCCACTGTAGAATTAGTGTAAATAAAGAAACAACTAGAGGAATTGAGTAATAAGGGATTTATTCACCCTAGTGTTTCTCCGTGGGGAGCCCCTGTCCTTTTTGTTAAGTAGAAAGACGGATCTATGAGGTTATGTATTGACTACAAGGAGATAAATGCTATAAAAATAAAGAAAAAGTATCCCCTACCTCACATTAATGATTTATTTGACCAAATTCATGGAGTTCAATACTTTTCAAAGATTGGAATTTGATCTGGATACCATCATTTGTGTGTGAAGAAGGAAGACATTCCCAAAACAGTATTTCGAACCAGGTATAGGCATTATGAGTTTACAGTAATGCCTTTTGGATTGACTAATCCGCCCTCTGTCTTCATGGATCTAATGAACAAATTTTTCAAGGAATATCTCAATGATTTTTTAGTGGTATTTATTGATGATATCCTGGTATGCTCTAAAAGCTATGAAGATCATGAAAATCACTTGCGAATTATCCTGAAGACTCTTAGAAGACATGAATTATATGGGAAGTTTAGAGAGTGTGAATCCTGGATTCAGGAGATTTCTTTTCTTGGATATATTGTCTCTAAGGATGGAATCTCTATTGATCCTTCTAATACAAGATCAATCCAAGAATGGACAACACTGACGAGTATAATAGATGTATGTAGTTTTATTAGTTTAGCAGGTTATTATCGACATTTCGTCCAAAATTTTTCCTGGTTGGCTAACCCATTAACAAAGCTCACACGAAAAGGGATTAAATTTGTTTAGACAAAAGAGTGTGAAGAATGTTTCGAAGAACTGAAGATAATATTAGTGAATGCTCCTATCTTGACTCTACCATCAGGGAATGATGGGTTTGTTATTTATAGTGATGCTTCAAAGAAAGGGCTTGGTTGTGTCCTTATGCAGAATGATAGGGTTATTGCCTATGTATCATGACAACTAAAAACTCACGAGCAAAACTATCCTACTCATGATCTTGAGTTAGCAGCTGTAATCGTTTCTTTGAATATATGGAGACATTATCTCTATGGTAAAAAATGTGAGATATATACCGATCACAAGAGTTTGAAGTATATTTTCTCATAGAAAGAACTCAACATGAGGCAAAGGAGATGGCTTGAACTACTCAAGGATTATGATTGCGCAGTACACTACCACCCGGGGAAGGAAAATAAGGTGGAAGATGATTTGAGCAGAAAATATCATGGATTTTTGAACAAGATGAGAGTTGAAAAGGATCATATATATATAGATCTAGTAAATATGAATATGGGAATTACCATGGAAGTTGAAACATTGATACTTTTTCAAATGGTTTCCAAACCATCTTTACTAGAAAGAATAAAGAGTTCTCAGATCGATGATGAAGAATTTTAAAAGAATATTAAAGTTGTGAATGATGGGAGATAGAGTGAATTTGTGTATGAAGATGGAATTTTCAAATTTGGGAAGATATTTTGTGTTCCTGATATACCTAATCTAAAAAGGGAATTGTTGGACGATGCTCATAGTTCCAATTTCTCTATACACCCTGGGAGCACCAAAATGTATAGATATTTGAAGGAACATTGTTTGGTGGGAAAACACGAAGAGGGAGATTGCTGATTTTGTGTCAAGATGTATGGTTTTTCAAAAAGTGAAAGATGGAAGTCTAAATCTAGGAGGAGTCATGCAACCTCTTCCCATACCTAAGTGGAAATGGGATAATATTACAATGGACTTTGTCATGGGACTACCAAAGACTCCAAGAAGGATTGATGCAATATGGGTCATTGTTGGTCGTCTTACCAAGTCAGCACATTTTATTGCTATAAGAGAAGATTTACCACTTGAATGTCTAGAAAGACTATATATTAATGAAGTTGTGAGACTTCATGGAGTACCCTTATCAATTGTTTCTGATCGTGATCCCCATTTTACATTAAGATTCTGGAAAAGTCTTCAGAAAGCCCTGGATATTGAGCTTTGTTTGAGCACTGCTTACTACCCTCAAACACATGGACAATCATAAGAAACTATTCAAACCTTAGAAGACATGTTGAGATCCTTATCACTTGACTTTCAGGGTATGTGAGATCAATATTTACCTTTGGTAGAATTTTCCTATAATAATAGCTTCCATTAAAGTATTCAGATGGAACCATATGAAGTGTTATACGGAAAGAGATGTCACACACCAACCTATTGGGATGATGTTGGTGAAAGAAAACTCGTAGGCCCAGAACTTGTGGAGGAAATGATGTAAAAGGTGAAGGTAACCCAAACCCACATCAAATCAGCTCAAAGTAGGCAGAAGAGCTATGCCGATGAATGAAGGAAGGATTTGGAATTTTAGGTAGGAGATCATGTTTTTTTGAAGGTATCTCCATGGAAGGGTGTTATACGTTTCTGTAAGAAGGGAAAATTGAGTCCTAGGTACATCGGAGCTTTCGAAATTCTAGGATGAATTGGGGCTGTAGCTTACCGGTTGGAAATGCCACCAAATATCTCCAAAGTTCACGATGTGTACCACGTATCAATATTGAGAAAATACATGCCTAACCCAACGCATGTACTCACCTATGAGGAATTAGAACTGGAACTCAATCTATCTTATTGTGAAGAGCCTGTCAATATTTTTGATACAAGAGAACAAGTGCTGAGAAACCGGACGACTCGTCTGGTAAAAGTTCTATGGAGAAACCATAAGATAGAAGAGGCAGCGTGAGAACCCAAGGAACTTATGATGAAGAACCACCCAAGTCTTTTTATGTAGTAATTTTCTAGAAATTTATAGGATGAAATTATTTGAAGGGGGGAGAATGTAACACCCCAAGCTTCCACAGTATGCTTCTCTTTGAATAATACAGTTGCGTGTGTTGTATGCAACTTCGAGTTCTAACACACACCACAACCAATCAAACTAGCCATTATGAATAGTAATACCCACTTTTTGAAATTTTATAAATTTTATCTTTCAAAATGGACTTCATTTTTGGATTCAGAATATCGAAATTATCCTAGGGTGAATTTTTGGTATTTTTCTGAAAACGTTCAATTTTTTATGAATAGTGAAAAACACAGAGTTATAGTTTAAAACCGAATTTCTATTTAAATAATTATTTATTTTATTTAAATTTATTTTAGTTCAAAATAGACACATAATAAATATATAATTTCAATGTAATTCATTGGAGTCAATTTATAATAATTTTAGATATATAAAAATTTTATTGAACTTTTCACTGTCTTTTACCCATCTCCTAGGAGAATTTGCAAATTCACATAAAACATAATTTTACCACTTCTATTAGTGGAATTTCAAAAATAATAGAAACATGGTTAATATCAAGGAGTAAAATGTGGTTCAATAAGATAAAAATAATTTTTGGTGAATAGAAACTTTTTACTTTTATTTACCACGGTTAAAAGTAAATAGGGTAATTAAGGGTAAAAATGATATTATTATTACCCTAACACATGTCCTAATTCTATTGTATAAGTATATTTCGTCAAAAAACAACCTTATGAATAAAATATGAACCTCTTTGGTCTACTTGGATTAGATTAGGACATTTATTATTATTTAATTCAAAGAAGAGTTAAAAGAGTTAAAATCAAACTTTAATAACTAAAACATTTTTAATATAGGGTTATACATAAGATAAATTCGATTATAAATATTCATTAGAAATATAAATATATTTAATACATAATGGTATTTTATTTATATTTTTTAGACATTAAATAATTTAATTTAATTATGAAACAATGATGATGCAGTAATTACCTAATTAATGAAATATTAAAATAATTGATATTATAAATATCTAAATTAATGTAATTTGAGACTTTTTATGAATTACACTAATTTAATAAGTTAATATGACATATTATTGTTGGTTAGATGTTTTTTTTTCTAAGTAATAATGCTGTTATGAATTTAGAAAAAACCAAATACCAAATAGTGTCCAAATTGACATAAAAGAGTTTTTTAAACAAATATTATATTATTAATTGATATTCTATTACTGAAAATCTATGGTTCAGCCAAAGGACTTATATAATGATAGGTGTATCATTAGTAAACCACTTGGGGTTCTCTTGGAAGTATATTGTAAGTTTATTAACCATATAATATAAAAATACAAAGAGACATGGTAAATGTCAAACTATTTAACTAAGAGTTAAATTTAGAAGATAAAGTTAATATAGTGACCCAAACCTGTCTAAAACCGATTGTTTGAGTGGTTTTTGACCCATACCCACCTTAGACTTTAAATAATACCTTTTTTATCCA
Source organism: Viscum album (assembly GCA_963277665.1). NCBI lineage: Eukaryota > Viridiplantae > Streptophyta > Magnoliopsida > Santalales > Viscaceae > Viscum > Viscum album. Next base: position 1,628,079,080 of record OY728142.1, on the reverse strand, counting down.
ATAGAAACCGAAAATGATTTTATTATAAAATAATATTTCTAGATTTTCCTAAGGTTCCCCTCACCCCTCTTATAAAAAGGTCACTCCCCCTTCTCTCTAATTAACACCTTCAAATCCATTTGTATCAGCATAAATCTGCCCAAATACCCTATCAAATATCCTACCTTCATCATAGAGGGATTAATTTTGTCAAAAATCTAACCTAAGGATCCCTTTTGATCAAATTAAAAGGAAGAACCCGAAGATGAGGTAAATATCTCACCACCACTTTCAAGTTCCTTCCTTCTTCCACTTCCTTTTTCTTTTTTTCTTCCATTAAAAAATAATAACTCTAGTATCTTCTATATATTGTGATGTTATTATAAATATGGTACAACCAAATTCATTATTCTATTCATCCTTTTAATAACATGTTACCATACGTGCGTACGTACAACTTACCGTCTCCACGTCATGGTGTAATTGTTATTCAATAAATTATTATTTGGATGAGTGTAATAATGATGTGTAGTTGATGTAAATAATAAATATAACATGATAATAATTCATTATATATGATATACCATCTGGTTATATATTATTTTAATATCAAAATAATGATATTTTCGCTCGTGCGTACGTACGGATTACCATCTCCACATAGCGATGAGATTCATTCCCCATCATATCTATTCAAGACTAATTTTCATTAGACGATTAAAAATAATGTTTAAAGACTTGATATAATTCTGTATATTAATAATATACTTCCAATACATAACAAATATTACTCACATAACAAAAAATATAAAGTAATATGAATTCGTTAACACCCGAAGCAACGATAATACTAAGATATTATTAACAAAGCAATGTTAAAAGATCATATATGATATCATATTAATGTATATGATTCTTTTATAATTTAATAAAAATTATTTCACCATTATACATGAGTTTAAACTACCCTCGACCAAGGAAAAGTACAAGGTATGGGTTTATTTCACAATCTCTTCATTATCTGAGGTTGTTTATACGTAATTATCTACTGGGACCTCTTTATCATCCACATCCATGTTTCTTAAAAATGTATTTCAAAAAATTCTTATTATTTTATAGACTATTGGTTAAAGTCATTTATACCCTTGTTTGAATTTTTATAAGATATTTATAAAGGAATCTTTCCGTCATTTTCCAAGCAAGGTCCTTTTTAACCTTTTCGACAGAATTATGGTAAGAATGTCTTGTTTGACTTATATGGTGGCTGCAGCTATTTTCCACCATTATAAAATCATCAAATCTTCCCTTACAAGATTATAAGAATATTTTCAAAGTAATGTTTTCTTTTATAATCATGTGACTTTTAAATAATTTCAAAAAAAGAGATATTTATATCAAATAGTTTTTATTTCATCTATGTTAACATCCTTTGATATATTTTACGCTTATTTGAAGTTGATTTATTATGATACAAAAATTCCATATTTTATTGAAGGTTTTGTGATATGTTTGACTATGGATGTGTTATTTTTATACCATTCATGGTTTATGGAGAAAGTATTGACATTTTGTATGCTAGTATTAATACGAATGTTTATGTTATGTTTAAACTTGTTCATATTAGGAATGAATTGGACTTAGTAAGTGACGGGTGGAGCTTGCTATATCTCCTCGATGCATCGGTAGGTCTCATGAGACAAACTAGTGTCTTGGAAAAAGGCCTTGAAAAAATCTTATTTATAGTTTTGGCACAAGTCCTTGACTTTTTGGTTATGATAGTCTGTCATTATGTATTCCATCATTATGAAAGGGGTTATTGATATTGTATGTGATTATTAGACTAGTAGAATATCCATGTGAATAAGTAAATGGAATTATTTCATTTTATTTTTTCCATATTATGATTATGTTCAAGTTTAAAAGAATTTTGTTTTAGTTATACATTTCCTTAAATGTTTATGCTTATTTATGAAAGTTTCCACTATATTGTTGTCCTTACTGAGCATCTGAGCTCACCCATTTCTATGTTTTATTTTTCCCAGGATGTGAAGAAGTATTTTATGACTGACCTGTAGGGATAGTCTGAGGGGATATGAGTGCGGACTATTGAGACTATGTTGTTGTAGTTTTTAATTTTATGATGTAATGTAATACTTATGAATGTATCTAGTGTTTCCAAGGCTAATAAACTAATCGATCATTTGAGAATTGATCTTTTGTGATAATGCAAATGTTATGTAATAATGCACTGACTCTGGGTAACTTGGGTCGGGGAATTACATAGAGGTTCCATAATGGAAGTGGGATGGGATATCGATGGACTTCATGAAAGTTTTATGTTGTAAATCCAAGGGACATGATACCATCTATGTGATCATTGACCAATTCACTAATTTGGACCACTTCTTAGCTGTTTGAGAGAAAAGTTTGTTAGAGAGCATGTGACACCTCTATGTGTAGGATATATTTTGACTCTATGGAGTTCCATCAATAATAGTGTTAGATCCTGATGCTCTCTTTACATCCCGATTGTGTAAGGGATTGCAGGAGGCACTTGGGACTCATTTATGCTTGAGCACAATGTTTCACCCATAGATGGAGGGCCAGACTGAGTGGACCATTCAGATTTTGGAAGACATGATAAATGATTGCATATTGGATTTTGGAAATATTTGGGTGGATCACCTACCTATGGTTGAGTTTTCATATAACAAAAGCTACCATTCCTCCATTAGTATGGAACAATTAAAGGCCTTGTACTAGTGACCCTGAAGGTCACCACTTTGCTGGACTGTCCCAGGAGAGTAAATAATTAGGATCCCAGAGTTGGTATAAAAAACTATAGAGAAGGTGTAGATCATCTAGGAGTAGATGAATACTGTATAGATCCATCATAAGTCTTATGAAGATAGAAGAAGAAGGCATTTGAAGTCTGAGGAAGGATACCCCATGTTCCTTTATGTCTCACCTTGATGTGGATTATGGAGATTTGTTTGAGATGGAAAGAAATATCCAAGGTCTATCAGCCATTTATAGATTCTACATAGATTTGGTGAGATGGCATACCGCTTGGCTCTACCTCTATAGTTTGAACAGATGCACGACATCTTCCACATGTCACAGTTGAAGAGGTGTGTGCATGACCCATCACACACCATTGATTGTGCTGATATAGACGTTGATGATGAGGAAACTTTTACTGAGTACCCAGTGGAGATCTAGGATCGACATGAGAGGATCCTTCATGGGCTGTCGATCCTTCTGGTGCACGTTAGGTGGAAGCACATGAATCTCTAGGAGAGCACTAAGGAGCAGGAGGCTCATATTCCTACTCAATACCCTCATTTGTTTGAGTAGCACTTTTTTTTGGATTTTGAGGACATAAATCCCTAATATGGGAAGAATTTAACGACTCATATTTTCCAAATTTATTTTTAGAAATTATTTGGAAAAATTACAAGACCAGGTGTTAAGACGACATGCGATTTCCAAGGCCCGGTGTGCCCAGATCAATTTATTGAAAAATTTTAAGTTTTTAATATCACACACAGACATATTTACTTAAGAAGTAGAATATATTTTAAATAGTTGCTCGAATCAGAAATATGAGGTAAATTTTGAGCTCAGAATGGTGGATTTACCCTAGGTATGACCTAACTTTGGTATACGCGAGTCATCTGAAGAAAAAGTCACCAAGGACATAACCGTAAATAAAATAATTAAATATTTTTTTTAAATCCTAATAACTAATGAATGGTGACTCAGATTAGAAATCTGAGAATAAATTTTAGTTTTTAATGTGGTGTTTTCCTTAGGTGTGGTCTAACATCAACATACAAGGGTCAACTGTGAAAAGTAATTTTTGTACATTTTAAAGAATAAAATAAATTATGTTTTATTTTATTTAACATTATGAAATGATGTAGTGACCTGTTTTATTTTTATTAAATATTTTCAGATAATTTAATGTTATCTCCATAACCTTATAATTACTTTGAATCACGGGGAAATAATCCTATTGAATGAATGGCGACGGATCAGAGATCAGATCGTGGATCATCGCACCAATAGAGTTGGAGGATATCATAAATGACGGAAAATAAACCACTCCTCATCAATGACTAATCCAACTAGAGGTAGGTCATTTTATTTTCCTTCATGGTTTCCCCATTCCTAAATTCTCTGATGAATGCTGAACAACCCATGAACAAGTTGATCTGTGGCTCAATCATTTACGGGAGGGATATTTGTTGCAGAGTTTTAATGGGAGATAGATCTTTGTGATAATTATGGCTCTTCATTTATCCTTATAATAATAAGAAATTTAGTCCAATAAGAACAAAGGCTGAGGTTCATTCCTTAGGTGTTATTGGTTCTTTTCTCTCCCCTGTTCTTGGCTTTCTTCTCCATTGGATCCTCTTGGTCGCGACGTGAATTCTCAGAAGGATACAAACACAATCGGACCACCCAGATTGGTGGAAAGATGACACAGAGGCTAGATCGATGTATCTCATGACCCAAGGATCAGAAATATGGTGTAATTTCAGAAATCAAACCACCAAAGGAGGCAAGGTGGACTACAGAAGGGACCACTGATGCACTGGTAGGCCACATGCGGGAGGCGTGTGTGGTAACGATGGAGCCATGTGGACGTGGTAGCCTGGCTGTGTGGGAGCCCGTGGTAGCTAGACATGTGTGGTGGACATGGGATGCAATGGTCACTACGGAGGGGAGCGTGTTCACAAGGATGTGAATGTGGCGTGCCAGCCAGCACAACTAGGTAAGATGAGCCTTGACGAGACAGGATATGCCCAAATAGAGTGGGCCAAACCCATTGGGCTGGGTTGACCCAATGAATCTGGTCAGACCCGAAAGGTCAGGTCAGACCTGGGTCAGACACGGGTGGCCGGACCAAGCCATGGTTGACTATGGGCCATAGTCGAATAAACTGCCATGTGACCACGATAGATGGGTCATGGTCGACTGCCACGGCATGGTCGACCACAGCGGTTGACCACTACATTTGGTGGACTAACCACTCAGTCGGTCCAAGAGCCGAGTGACCCCCCCATATTCTAAAACTTTAAACCCCCATAACTTTGAAACAGTGAATCTGTTTGATGAACCATCTATGATATTGTGACCCTTGCAATGAGAATACACTTTTGAGATATCCTAATTGGATTTTGTGGAAGTTTTCATTTGGCTTAATGGCTTGAGGAGTAGGTTCTTATAGAATGATCATACTTTGAGTGGAATCCTATGGATGGCTGTGACATAGAGATTGGGTGTCTCATAGAGACCATGTGAATTTCAATGACTATGTATCTTTTAGAGAATGGGTGTCTTATAGAGACCATGTGACTCCAAAAGACTATGTTTCTTATAAGGACTGTGTGTCTCATGGAGAATGTGTGACTCCCAAATATTGTGTGTCTTACCGAGACTGTGTGTCTTAATAGATAGAGTATAAATATATATTATTGATATATGGTATGCGGGAATATATATTTAAGGAGATTACTATACCATTCCTTCATGGTATTTCCTATAAGCTATTTTATGTGTGGTATTTCCTTTGGGATATTTCTTGTGTGGTATTTTATTTGTGGTATTTCCTTTATGGTATTTCTGGTGTGGTATTTCTTATGTGGTATTTCCTATGTGGTATTTACTTTGTGTTCTTCTTCTATGGTTTCAGGGGTCCTTACTGAGTATTGTTTTACTCACCCCTACATAGGATTTTCCCGGATGTGTTGTGCCTTGTACAGATGAGTGACCTCTTGATAGAGTATAGGAAATACCAGGACCAGACAATGCTTTGTAAGTTTAGACTAGCTGAGGTGTTCCTACAGATTCAATCAGCAGTCCCAACATCTTTTTCTACAGGTTGGACTTTATGGTTTACAGAATTTTATTTTGGAGGGATTATATTTTGGGCTAGTTTACTTTACAACACTTTACATTCTTATTGTACTTTGTTGATTGGGACATAGTGTATGAATGTAGTTGTTTACTTTGTTTTTTTTTCATTTTAGCTTTTGTGGCTTAGAGAGGTGTGTATGTGTGTGTGTGTATATGCACTTATAAAAATCCCTCCCATTTGTGGGATATGCCTTCTTGATGCTAGTCACCAGTCCTTGGCCTATTGGAGGCATGTTTGGGGTAGTCATGGAACAATTCCCTCTGGGATGAGTTATGATACGAATTCCATGCAGTTTAATATCATGCACGAAGGACATGATACAAATGGAGATCTCTAAGGGATTCACTTATTGTGACTGTTATAAACCTGATATGAATGAGGACCAAAGGGGTCTCATATCACACTACATGATCCTAGAAAAGAAATTAGGCCAAGGGGATGAATGGACAAACAAACCTGAGAAACCTTGGGGCTGGACCTGAACACAACATTTTCAGGAATTCCTACGTATCCCATAAGGGTAAGTATCAAACCACACATAATTCTTTAATCTCGTGAAATTTAACATCATGCGATAAGAATGAAAGAAGGGAAGAATTCTCCAAAAGGGGGTACATAGTACAGCTACTGTAAATATGATGTGAGTGATAAACAAAGAGGTCCTAACTAAACCATGTGTAATCCCTAAAGATAAATAATGCTAAAGGGACAAAGGGATGAAAATATTTGTGGAACCTGGGGATGGACCTGAAGAAAAAACGTCTGGGCATTCCTACATATCCTACTAGGGAAGGAATCAAGCCACATGTATTTCTTTAATGTCGTGTAGTTTAAAATCATGCAGTAAGGATGAAGTAATAATTTAATGTCATGTGGTAAAAAGGTTCATACAGTTTAACATCAAGCATGATGATGATGTTGGGAAGTTTTACGTCTTGGAACATGATTGAGGTTAAATAGTTCAACATCATATAGGATGAAAGAGATCTTAGTTTAAGGTCATAGATCTCAGACCGTAAAGACTGTGTTTATAGTTTTAAATTTATCTTAATGCAGGATGAACAATCACATATGCAAAGTATTCCTTGAGGAACTTGGCATTTGTGGGAGGGGGGATTCGCTCACCATCCATAGTGACCAAAGAGTATTCACCATTGGGTTAAACCCTATGAATGATGTAATGTACCTCCCGTTTTGGCTCCAACTTTGGTGGATTCCTACAAGGTATCATTGGAGTCCTAATAAACAATACCATATCACCCTGAATGACGGAACATAGATGAAATTTCTTGTTAAAATCTCCATCTATTTTGTTCTGGTGCCTTTCTAGATTGTGCAAAGCCCAGATCCTATTCTCATCGAGGGATTCCAATTTAGCAATACATACTTATACTACTTTGTCTCACTTTTTAGGATCATAGAAGACTATACGGAGTGAATAAAACCAAATCTTGATGAAAAAAACTACTTATGTTCCATACACTAAAGAATATGAGGTCACCTAGGTGGAATTACGAGTCCTTGTATGATAATCCCAAAGAGCATTAGGGATCTTGTATGGGAAAATTTTCTTTTTTTAAAAAACCATATTCTAGAAATGTTATAGAGGGTTTGGTTTAATGCATTGATCTTCCCATTTTTCTGTGCATGATAGCGAGAATTATGATTGGACTAGATGTTGTACTTGGCATACAACTTCTTCAGCTCATATGCTCAGAAATTGGTGCCATTATCGGTGAGGATAACATGATGGACTCCGAATTTATAGATGATGTTGGAGTTCATGAAATCAATGATAGAATGGGACTTTATATACTTGAGAAGAATCACCACTTCCCACTTGGAGAATAAATTTATGGAATTCAGAATAAACCTATAATGGTGAGCTGTTGCTGGTGGGTATGGTCTCATGACATCGAGTCCACAGACTGCAAAGGTCCACAATTACTTAGTAGTATAGAGGGACTATGATGGTCAATGAAAAAAATTGGCATAGATATAACACATGTGAAACCTATTGGAAAACTCAATACAGTCTTGGAATATGGTGGGAAAAAGTATCCCAACCTTCGGATCTGGTGGGAGAGTCTCGACCTGACCTGATGAGATCTATAGGAACCGACATGAACATCCTACATAACCCAGGGAACCTCATCTCCAAGAATGAAATGGAGGAGTATTACATCAAACCTATGTTTTTAGAGGATCTGTTCAAGTCTAGGACCACCCTAAAGGTTGAAGTACACTACACACTGATAGATTCACTCAAATTCGGCTCTGTATGTTGGGAGATTTCAATGTTGGAGGTACTCAAAAAGAGGATTTTTCCAACTATGAGTCTCTTATACTGTGGTAGTGGGAACTGGAGGTCCTGATGTGGAGGCACCACCTATAATATGGATTACCTATTGGCTATCATCATTGTCTGGGGTGAAAGTAGCGATGAACCTTCAATGCACCACATGGATGATCAAATCATATTGGTCAGGCTCTGCGAGAGATGTGGCAAGGATGGAAAAGGAATCAGATCCACCGTTCTATGACCAAGGAGCATGAATGAACTTAGGGAAATAAGGGAACCGGGTCATTATCTGGAGAGCATGCTTTAACAAGGGAATGAGATCTGGCTTCCTAATGACATAGTCACCATTGATCTACTTAATAACTAGCTCAGAGTCCCCTTTCACATGTATGTGGGGACAAAAAATCTTGAGGGCCAACTCAAGACTAGTGATAAGAGCTTGATACTCTACCTTATTGTTGGTACATCCTTTTGACAGCAAGAATGAATAGGGAAGGACAACCTGTGAAGGTGTAGTGAAGAAAATTCCTAGGACCACTCTATTGAGCCTGGGATCATTGAGACTTCTACCTGTGGGTATTATTGAGGCACCATCAAAGTGCGTCTGAAAACTTGACATGGATTGATTTATTGAGGGGATGGCCTCATATGGAAAATCAATATCCAAAGACTGCTCTGTGGGGGACGAATGGGTGGTCATAAAATCTTCCATTGCCAGACCCTTGACAGCTTTCTGTAGAATGATCCTGATGTCAAACTAATAAAGGATCACTGCCCACAGATATGGAATTCCTATCAACATAATGAGGATTGGAATATACTTCAGCGGATCCCCACAGGACACCACCTATATATCATGATGTTGCAGATAATTCTGCTACATCATCACTGCAAAAACTAGTGCGAGGAAGCTCTTCTTGATAAAGGAATATTTGGTCTTAGTGTCAAGGAACATACGACTGAGATAATATAAAATTTTCTCTATCCCTTCATAATGTTATGGGTAATAAGGGAACTAAGGGATCATTCCAGGGTGATCACTTAGATGATCAGAGGATTTCTGGAAATGGGTGGCATCAAAACTAGAGGCTTCAATAGACAATGATTGATTTCATTGAAATTGTTCCAGAATTACTCATCCCAATCATAGAATTCACCTTTATTTATGATCTGGGAAAAGAGATTTCACATTCCATCCAAATTTACAATGAATCGTCTTATGTAGGCTAAGTAGCCTTGAAAAGATTGGAGCTCTTGGAGGTTTCTCAGAGGAGGTATCTGACTGATAGCCTTGAATTTATATAGATTAATATCTATGCCTCTGTATCTAATGACAAAGTCGAGTAACTTTTTAGAGGTAACCCCGACGACATACTTCAAATGGTTCATCTTCAGATTCTAGGAGCGTAGGAAAATGAAAACTTTCTCAAGATCTATGAGATGGTCCTGATGTTGTAAGGATTTGACCACCAAGTCATCCATGTAGCATTCCAAAAATTTCCCAAGGATCAGCTTGAATATGCAGTTCATAGCTTGTTGATAGGTGGATCCTGCATTTTTCAGACTTAAAGGCATTACCTGATAGAAGAAGGTACCTTATGGTGACCTGAAGGTAGTGTATTCTTCATCATATGGGGATATATGTATTTTGTTATACCTAGAATATCTATCCATAAAGGAGAGAGCCCGGAATCCATTAGTGGTGTCAATCAATAGCTCTATCATAATAAGGGGAAAATCATCATTTGGAAAGTGACAGTTGAGATCCCAAAAGTTGATGCAAACCCTGATCTATATGTTATTCTTCCTGATGGGAATGATGTTGGCTAACCATCTAGGATACTGGACTTCCTTGAAAAAGTTGGATTTGATGAGGTTATGAACTTCAGCCTCAAAAATGGAACCATGATAAGGGTGCATCTTCCTGTGAGGCTATTTGAACCTACAATGACTTATCGGGAGACCAAGATAATGGATGGCGACCTGGGGATCTAGTCCTAACATCCTGTCATAGCTCCAAGTAAATGCATCATAATTCTAAATTAGGAAATCCACATACTATTGCTATTCTTCAGTGTTCATAGCTTCACTGATCAGCATTGGCCTTGGTTCTGCCTTAGTATTGAGATTTACTTGTACCAACTCATCGAAGGTGTTAGAGACACCTTCTTTGAATGTGGGAGGAGAATCTTCTAGGTCCTCTTTATCGTTCGAGGTGATAGGATCACCAGAAGAAGGAAATTTTTCTGAGTTAGCTGACCCTAGAGGAATGCCAATACCAACCTGAGTATTAGTGGAATCTTAATTGAGAGACCCTTGCTCTACTGATACTATGGAGATGAAAGATGTCGACCCAATTCCATCTGGCCTTCAACCCAAGAGGTCATGCCTGATAATATCAAAGAAGTAGTTGAACATTGTCTTGAGTCGGTTCAACCCTACAAGATAGAATAAGCAAGTATGGAATATTTTTGTTTCCATGGAGAGAACATCTTGATACCTTACAGGGGTAAGTGGATCTGTAATCACCCGATCCTGGTTCATTTAAGAGTATGATGTAATCTTTTGGCATTCCTTGTACCTAGGAACATGCTTTCCTATTTTCTAGAAAACAATAAAGTAGTGTCCCAAGTCTGGGGTTGTGGCCTCCAACCGGTGAATCATAAGAATTAAAGCATCATCCAAGTCTTCCCATAGGTCGTTCAAAGGAGTATCATGATCAATATCATTGGTCTAAACCATCTTTTCCTTTTTCTTACAGTAGTCGTCATCTAAGTATTAGGATTCACAATAGGAAAAGGGAGGCACATCACCCTAGAAAATTCACACTCGACTATTAAGGGAGTACTTGAGGCATTGGTTATATGAGGAGAGAACTTATTCATGCATATGGATCCAAGACCTACCCATTAGCATGTTGTAGGAGGTGTCTTGCGAGATGACCATGAATTCGGTATTGGTGATTAGCCCACCAAACTCGGTCTTTAGAAGGATCTTACCACATGGCCTTTATTCTATCTAGTCATAACCTTGAATCTTCATGGTTGAGGGACTCAGGTCTACTTTAGACTAACCTAGCTTGTAGAGCATCTAGGTCGAGATAAGATTGATCATGGAACCTGTGTTTATAATAAAGTGGCGGAATTACATGCCATTGATTTGACTAGTAATGAAAGCGGATTAATGTTCCCCTATATGAGAGAACCTTCATATTCTCCTCAAAAAATGATGATGGCTTGGAATTATGCTTACTAAACTTCTCCAGCATGGAAGGAATCCATGACCACTACCTTTTATTCGAACTATATGGGGTTTTTCTAAGCCTCTACGAGAGATTCACACATATATTATGACAGGAGGAGAGATTCTAGGATTTAGAGATTAGTAGGAATGTTGGAAAGGTTCCTGAACACATCATACTTCCATGCAATATGCACATTCATGTGGGTAGGGATTTTATCCATAATAGGAGGTATAGCGGGTGTTACTGGTCGAGTTGAAAAATTCTAGATATTGCTGGGGATATCCCACTGCTCACTAGATGAATCATGAAAAATGAATATCAGATGTCTATCAAATGATTAAGTTCTAGACACGAATAGATGTATTTGGCCATGGCATAATTGTGACAACTCTTCCTAATTGATTAACATGAATAGTTGTGGTAGAAAATCTAATGAGACAGGATGAGAGGAATGCACATTCTAATCTCTATGTTAAACCTATTTTCTGGACTTAGTAGCATGAATGTATTAGATGAAAGCACTAGCATGATCATTTTGATGGTTCACATATCTATGACTGCACTGATAGTGATGCCGACTAGAGACATTAGGAGGGCTATCCTGGTGCTCCTCATCATCAGGAACCATTTGAGGGTCCACCAGTTTGACGGTATTCATCGAGGAATAATCTTGATCATCACTTGAGTAATCCTTTAATATTGGGAGGATTCTATCGACAATACACATCTTGGGAGGCATAAAGATACTAAGAGTATATAATGGCTTTGGCACTAGTGGGGGGATTTTCTTTACCTTTCATTGATGGTGCTTCCTCTTCTGAGAAGAAGAATGATATGCAGATGTAGAAGCGATAATAGTAAAATGTATGGTGACTTCATAAGTCTATGATTGATTAAAATGGGAGAATATGGAATTGTGGGCACGAGCGACAACCCTATGGGCCAAATAGTTGTCATAATTATGAGGCTCGTGACTAGAGACCTACTTCCATTCACCCTCACTGTCGTTATCCAACTCTATAGAGATACATGCCACCTGTGTTGGGGTAGGAACCAACCAGAATATATTGTTGTCAACCTGGTCCTGGATCCAATACTTGAATGCATATCACTTATTGAGTGTATGTCTAAGGAATCAGTGATAGGGGTAGTATTTAGGGTGATCATTGAGATCAACCTCTTTGGTCCTCCTGTAGTCTAGTAACGTTATGATTCCCTGATCCAAGGTGCTCTAGAAATAACCGTGGACCTAAGATTATTTAAATGAGTAGGCCCAGTTTCTCTTGTCAGGGAAATGAGCTTTGGGAGACTGGACCAGATAGGGGGATGGATCCTCTTGAGGAGGTGGACCATGATTATCTCACCTGGGAGATGGTGGTGTAGTACGTAGTGGTGCCAGACGATTCAAAGGCAAGAAATGCTGAGTCGAAGGCTGGGCCTGAGGCTTTGGCCCTTAATGAGGCTGTGGACGTGGCTCTGCTGGAAACAAATCTAGCGGTCTGGGTCCTTTAACTATGTGATGACAACAATATCATCATCAAATTATCTTCTTGCATGCGTTGTGGGAGGCAATAGGCATGCCTATTTAGTCTTCTATAAGGCTTCTTCTAGGTGCTGATCCTTGTCAGAGAAATCCTGGAATTCTCCTACGAAATTATGAGTGATGAGGGATGGGAACAACTCAATCTTCACATTCCCCACACACATCTTCAATAGCTATTATTGAGTCAGCGACATATCGGGCGAATACATGGGGACTTTCCAACTAGAGAAAAAGTTTGTGACATGCTAATATGTCTATTCTTTACACTTGAAGAGGTTGAAAATATTGGTCTTGCGATTGGTGGAGATGAACTGATAAATAAATTTCTTATGAAGATCCTCCCAACAAGCTATAAAATAAATGGGTAACTGGATATACCAGACAAACGTGGGCCCTTCCAATGTCTGTACAAAACACCAGAGCTTTGTGGATTCCTATTGCATTGGTGTTCCTTTCATGGTTCTACATCTTAAGATGAAGTGGTCTAGATGCTGCATTGGGTCTCCCATCCCATTGAAGGGGGAGAAAGTGGGGTTCCCAAAAAATGGGAGGGGGATGACATATCATCTACCCATGCCGGATACATATTTCTATCAGGATGGATCTACACATACCACATTTTGAGAGCCTTGAGGAAAGTAATGAGACTGAACATCAGATCCACCTGTTGGAGATTCCTATCCTGGAGAGGATCCCTAACCACCAATTCATTGCTGGGTTCTTCAACAAGATAAGCTAGTTCAATGGCTCATAGAGCGCATAGAGGAATAACCTGAGGAGCTTCTATAGGAATGTCCTATGGTGTAGTTGGGGTAATGAACTGAAAATAAACCTGAGGAACTATTAGAGGTATGAATTATAGATTCGGGTCTTAGAGAAGACTCTCACACAGCTCGGGTGGATTTGGTGATGCATACCATAACCGTTTTCTACAATCTTTAGAATCTACCCTATCGAGATGTGCAAGGTTTTTGGGATTCAATGAGAGTATATTAATCAAGAAAAACTTTCGGTTTCCCCTGTTACCCTAGTGAAGGTTGGATGGGATCATACTGATGATCGCTGTAATCTAGTAATCGTTCTACTAGGCATTGAGAGAGGAGCTCATCAATGAACTTATTCTATTCCATGATATTTTGAAGTAGAGAGGACTTCTCAATATCATCTTCCATATTCTATGTCGATCTAGACAAGTTAGAGGACTTAACAGTCCCAATGTTTCCTTTTCCCCATTTGGGGTCCTGACCGAGAGGCAATGACTTGACAGGGTCAGCAAGGCCAAGAAAGTGTCATTGTTGGAGAGTGACAACAATAGAGGGATATAACAGATGTTGCGCTATTCCCAAGGGTATGATCTCTTCAATGATCCCTATCTCAGTATCCTTCTCCTTTTAAAAATTGTTGTCAATCATATTTACTGCGACTACACCTAGAGACATATCCACAATATCACTTGAAAGGTTGGGTTGGAATAGGATTGGACTAAAGTGGAGATCTACATACTGTCCCCAACCATAGATCTAGACATGTGAGGATGCCTTAACAATAATTTTTCAGAGCACAGTAAATTACTGAATGCATCATTGTTGGAGGGTCCAGTGATAACCTGGAAATACATGGTACTGAGCCATATGAAGCATGACTAGATCAACCATGAGACACTGATGGTTTATGTAATAATAATTCTCATATATATTTGGATAAACAAAACTAAATAATTATAATGGTAAAAATGTGTCACCTAGAGAGTCTGGTGGAAACACATGTCCTCATCCTAGGCGAGGGACTCTGGGATGTTGAAGTCTGGAGTCACGATTGGCTAGAATATCATTTGGAACTGGTATGCTATGAGGATATCCCACAAGATCCTATATTCATAAGTGGGATCCAGAATTTGTTTTCCACATTCCTTGACTGGGGGTAGTTGGGGAACTAGTAATGACACTGAGTAGACTGTTGTAGTAGTGGATTGGTTGGTGGAGATAACGATGCGTGAGCTAATAGACCACTGCTCACTGAGCCATCTCTCAAGGATAGTTCAAATTGCATCATCACATCTCTATAGGATGGAGTTTCAACCACTGCCTCTTGTGCAAGGGCAGAGATTGTTGGTGGGGGATCAGGTTGGTTCCCATCAACTACTAGTCCCCATAACAATTCTCCATGATCTCGTATCGAGGTAGATAATTATCTAAGAGATGATCTAGAGGAATAAATGACAATACCCTATAAAGGATCCAAATATTCCTCCTACTATATTTACCTACAGATGCTGTAAGGGATCTGATGAATTTCAATTTTCATGAGGATGAAGCTGACACGCTGAGTTCCTGCCCCAGACAATGATATAGAGATTCAGGGTGAAGGCTCCATCATCGAGTTTTATTCCACTTTAGAATATAAAAATGGGATGGTACTGACCAAAAAATGGTTCTTTATAATATTATTCCTTTGTCGGTGTTGATTCACCCCCTACCCTAGGATAGTTCTTCCGGGTAATGAAGATCTTTGGAATGGGGAGTACCTCTGTGAAGATTGATACTGGTGCGGGGAGCACCGCCACTTGTGTGAACTGGGGTGTGAGGGGAACCCAGGAATATGTTGAATGGAACACGGGGAGAACCTTCGTATCTATTTCCTGATGCACGGGGAGGACCTCTATGTTTGGGAGTGCTGGAGTGGGGAGGACCTCCACAGGATCTAGTGAAGACATGGGGAGGACCTCCATGTTGATAAGTAACAGAGTGAGAAGAACCTTCACTCAAATGGTTCTGCTACTAGGAGGGATTCCACTTGAGTTAGTGATGATTCGAGGAGGGAATTTGCATGGATAAACTAAAATATGGAAAAATATCCATACCTTAGATTATGGGAATGAGGAAGAACTCCATGATGGGTGTCAAAAAGTTGGGGAGAAACTTGGCTTGGACTGACGTTGGAGGAATGGGGAGGACATCCATGATGATTGTGGGTGCAGGGATCACCTCCACTCTAGATGACTATGGTATGAGGAGGACCTGTGTAATGAATTTCATTATCATGGGTTGGCCCATGATGGATTCTGATCATGCCATTGATTAGAAGAGTTGGCCCAGCCTGCCCATGGGGTGGTTCGGGTCTCAACCATGATCAGGATAGACATACCCCTACCCTAAAATGACAGGGAGATGATAGTATGCATCAATGGTGGCATGGTACACTGAAGCTATGGAAGATGATTCCCCCTAATAGGCATCTTATTGAGCCTATTCTTGATGTTGACGTTAGGTCAGTTGGACCGGAGAAGGTGGTGTAGAAGTATAGACCATCTGCTCCTTGTTCTGAAGGACTAGATATTGGTGGTGCTGACATGACATGGTGGGAGAACCCCTCAGCGACTCTTGGGAAGAATTCATCACTGAAATGACTTTAACGTCCCCAAACTCATTGGATAAGGGGAGTGAATCAAGAGATCATTCCATAGAGAGGATCAAAAAATGATAGAATGTCAGAGTGGGGAGAAGTGGATCCCTACGTAGCCCTTGGGGGAATCATGGACGGCATGTAATAAAGCCTCCAAATCCTAGAAGACCATATACATCATTGGGATGACCGAATCCTATTTGTACCATTGGACAAGATTATCAATCACCCTTCTCTAGATAAATTATGAGGTTGAGATGGGGTGTGGGAACATGGTAGTCGTGGTTGTGGATGGGGTCATGACCGAGGCGGATCCGTGCTGGATTGCTGCATTAGCATTACCCCTTCACCTATGTCTATGTGTGGGTGGTGACTATTTTCCTATAACCTAGGTCATAAAAAGAAGGAAGATTCAGCTATCAGTATAGATAATAGGAAAGAAGTACCCAATGCCCCAACACCCTTAAATATTCCATGAATAGATAGAGATATCCATGATGATGATGTTAGATACTGGAATGCCCAATGACCTACTACCCCAAATATTTGTGAGTTCCATGATAGGCCCAGTATTTATTTGGAGGGACCTGATGTCATATAGCTGGATCCAATTATGTGCTTATCTTCTCATGTATCAAATGCTACTAATCCCCATAGTTGAAGGAGAAAAGATTCATGGAGGGTTCACCATTTCTGTTTCTAACACTTTACTCCAGGGAACGCTGCCCACAAGGGAATGTGTGTTAACAATGTTGATGGATTCATTGTACCCCACATTCCCACTTTCCAAAGGCGGGATTCATTCATCATTTATTAAATGATGTTTTCTTCTTGATTGAAACAAGATGATGGAATGTTAGTTTCTCCTTATTTGGATTTCTCATCAGAATTCATTTCCTAGTCTGGGTCTCCCTTAGAGATCAAGTCATTGTTTGTGAATCTCTCCCTAGTTCCACATCTTTGTGGATGACGGTTAATTATGCTTCTTCTTTTAAGAAATTCCAAAGGGTCATGTTGGGATAACAACCTTTGACCAGGGAAGTAGTCAAATTGGGCATCACTAGAATTTCTGGATTCTGGAACCTTGGTACACCTGAATTATCCCTTATTAGAGGGATTCTAAAGGGTGTGGAAGCCTAAGGCATCCCATGTAGAATGTGGGGAATCTTATGATGTAGGCATGTCTTAGAGGCTTTCCTTAACTTACCATGTTTAACACATGGTATACCATGAGTTTAACATATTGTGAAGACATATCAGACTGATGAGAACCCTGATGAGAGTGGATCAGATAGGTACATATGTAGGATGGAGCATTGGGAAGGTTTACTAGATGAATGGATCAGAATTCCTAATAAGGATGAACCCATGATGGCATTTCCCAAAAAGGGAGTGTTTCACACTATGAAGGCTGATCTAGACATCACAAAAGACAAATTAGGGAAGCGAACCCAAAAAAGATAAATATTGGATGGATGGATCCAAATGCCCAATGAGAGCATGCCTGAGGTGGTGTGTCTCATGAAGAGGAGTTTTCACACCATCAAGGTAGATTTGGACATCACAAAGGACGGATCAGGGAAGAACACCCCAAAAAGGGGAACAAAAAGGTTTATCATTGGCTAGGATTTAACCTTAGGTAGGAATCCTACGTACTCTATTTAGAAGGCATGGATCAAAAACCATATATTTCGTGAGGTATGAAAGGGGCTTGCACATGGTTGGCTGCCCATCACAATAGGGGTGCCCTTGGTTCGATGTATATGATCTGCAGTGATTATGCATGGTTAGCCACCTATGAATGATGTGACCACACCGTGATAAGGGTGAGGAAATGGAGTAGATATATGGGGACTATTCATGTTTAACTACCCATATGTGTATCTCCCCAAGCTTTCACGATACACTTCTCTTTTAATAATGCAATAGCTTGCATTGTATGCAAGTTCGAGGTTCTAACACACCGCGACCAATCAAAGTAGCCGTTATGAATAGTAATACCCAATTTTTGAAATCATATAAATTTTATATTTCATAATGGACTTCATTTATAGATTCGGAATATCGAAATTATCCTATGTTAAATTTTTGGTATTTTTCTGAGAACTTCCAATTTTCAATGAATAGTGAAAAATACTTAAAAAATCATTTTTAATCAAAATAATTTATAGTGATAAATTATACTATTGAGTGGTTTTAAAGTATAATTAGAATATAATTTTATGATTTCATCCAATGGTGGACATTAGAATTAATTTCACTTTGAAATTGGAGATAAACAATTGTCAATCTTTTGATTGATATTGTTTCTTAAAAACACGCTATTTGTTGTGACAGCGGGAATTAATTATTAAATTAATTAATTCTACTTATATGATTTGAATTTTGTAAAATAGTCATCATTTTTTAATTAGGAATATCAATATAGCTTAGGGTGAATTTTTGGTATTGTTCTGAGAAACTTCAATTTTTAATGAATAGTGAAACCACTAAGTGGTAGTTAAATAACTAATTTTTCGTTTAAATGCAATTTTACCACCTCTGTGATTTGAATTTTAAAAATCCAACATAAATCATTTTCATTAATAAGTAAAATTTCATTCAATGGGATTAAAATATTTTTTGGTGAATAGTAACTTTTAAGTTCTATTAATCGCGATTAAAGGTAATTAGTGAAATTTAAGGTAAATATAATGTTATAATAATATGAAATTACCATTAAACTTTTCTTAACCTTATTAGATGAGTCATGGCCGACAAAGACAATCCATGGGTAAACTTGGGGACCCCATGGAGCCAGTTGGGTAAGAAAATTACATTAATAACTTTTTATTTAAAGTAAAAATACAATTGTCACAAACATGTGTTATTTTACTTAAACAATTATTACATGGGGTTATATAAGTTAACTTTTTGACTATAAATATTAATTGAAAAGATAAAAAGATTTCATACATCATGGGAATTTTTTTTATAATTTTTAGGCATTAAATAAATTTATTTATTTATGACACCATGATGATGTAGCGATTACCTCATTAATGAACAATTTAAATAAAATTAAAATATAAGGTAAAATTTAAGACATAAACTTGTCTAAAACCTATTGGATGGGTATATTTCGAACCATTATCATATTATCCTCGAAATATATCATTGTGGGACCTTTAAAATACAAAAATAATTTCATAATAATGTAACATTTCATGACATTCCAAGAGAGCCCCTCCTCTCCTCTTATAAAAGGCCCCCACATCTACCACCTTATTCACACCGTAAAATCCATTTTGCTCAGACAAACTCTGACCAAATACTCTCTAAACTTACCTCTCTTACTCCTAGAAGCCTCACTTTGGGCATAAGTCTTCCCAAGGAAGCCTTTGACTCAAATCAAAAAGAATTACCCAATTTTAAGGTAATGTCTTCTCTTATGTTCTTTTGTTTTATTTTTCTTCTCCAACCCCTTAAACTCTTTTTATTCCTTTATTTTGTAACAAAACCAGTGTATTCAATATAATAGGATGTTTTTATGAGAATGATTTTATTTACACTTACACACACCTTCATCTAATGGTTAAAGACCATATTGTTTCTATGGGTGGCGAATTAATGCCTCACGAAACGATGATTGTTCAATATTCTTTTAACACCTCTCATGGTGGCCATTAAGATGTCACTATATTTATATATTATATATATTATGCTTATGTTTTCCTTATTCTTCTGTATTTTTCATTTATGGCATACCTTTATGATTTCCATTATGGGTAAACACAATAATTTCATTTTAGGAAGTGCGGACTACCGCCCCCTCAAAGTGATTTGAATCGTTAATGTCATATGTGGGATGTATAAAGGATGAAGTAAATAATATTATAAATGATATTATACTAGAATTATAATATACATTTATATAATTATGATTTAATTCCATTAAATACAAAATAGAAATGAAAATAGCGTTCATGCGTACGTACGGCTTACCGTCTCCATGAACGGTGCATTTCATTTCTTACCTCTAAATGTTATGTAATATTATACATGCATGTATATACTGGGTATATATGATATATAGTATATCTAAATCATGAATATAATTCTAGATATAATGGATATTTCACCACATTAACAACTTGTAATTATAAGAAGTTTATTTTTGACTCAAGTACCAAAGATCGACAAAACGACCATTATTAACTTAAATAATTACATAATGTTCATAACATGGTAATGAGTGATATAAAAGGAATAATGAACTTGAAAAAGGTTCTTAAGCAAGTATAAATTAACTCTAGTTTATTATTCAGGAGATTAAAGAACGATCGAGTCAAGTCGGACATGAGGTAAGGGACTTCGTCTCAATCACCTTTCATTGAAGCATATTTTGTTTTATACACAACTTTCTTTTATACGGTGTATAAACCCCTTTGACATTTATGTTTATTCAAAAGGAATATTTTTATATGAAGCGTTTTACTAAACTACAAAAAGGAATTTTTTTGTCGTACGTATGCGGCGACAACGACTTCTCTGCTGCCGTGACCATTATTTGAGTTTCGGTTTCCTCTATAAGCCATAACTTTTTTTAAAATGAAAAATAAATACCAAGTTTTAATTTTCTTTTATTTTGGTATTGAAAATGGTTTTATCATATCAATGTGTTGTATTGATATCTTTTGATTGAAATGTGGAAATGTTATGTTTCCATTATGCATGTTTTATGTGATATGATTATGGTTTATGATATGTTTAAACCTTTTCATATAAGGAATGCATTGGACTTAGTATGTGACGAGTGGAGCCCGCTATAGCTCCTTGATGCATCGGTAGGTCTCTTGAGACAAACTAGTGTCTTGGCATGAAGCCTTAATAAGATCTTATTTGTAGTCTTGGCACAAAGCCTTGGCTACATGGTTATGATAGTCTGGCATTATAAATTCCATCATTATGAAAGTGGTTATTGATATTGCATGTGATTCTACGACTAGTAGAATATCCATGTGAGTAAGTAAATGGCATTATTTCATTTTACTTTTTCCATATTATGCTAAAGTTCAAGTTTAAAAGGCTTTTTTTTAGTTATACATTTCCTTAAATGTTTATGTTTATTTATGAAATTTTCTTCTATATTGTTATCCTTACTGAGCATCTGAGCTCACCCCTTTCTATGTTTTATTTTTCCCTGGATGTGAATAAATATTTTATGACTGACCTACAGGGACAGTCTGAAGGGGATATGGGTGTGGACTATGGAGACTATGTTATTGTAGTTTTTCACTTTATGATATAATGTAAATTTATGAATGTATCTAGTGTTTCCAAGGATACTAAACTAATCGGTCTTTCAAGACTTGATCTTTTGTGATCATGCCAATGTTATGTAATAATGCACCAAATCTAGGTAACTGGGGTCGGGGCATTACAGTTGGTATCAGAGGTAGTTTAGTACAAACCTTGGAAGCTAGATTTAGAAAAACTCTGATTAGAGCGCATAACCCTAAGATAGACTTTGAGGATTAGTATAGAAGAACTTCCTAGAATTTTGGTATTGTAGATATTTTTTGAGTTTTCTGAGAAATACATCCCTGTCTGGATACGATCAGGTAGAGGCGGCTCTGGCACAGATGTACCTAGGGGTAAAACCTGAAAAAACCGCTTTGAGCTAGACTCGAATGAGAACTGGTGCACGATAACGGGCCTTGTTGCACTCTTGGTTACGACACTCCCGGGGGATATGCTTAGGATAATTCTCATTTTCTTTACAAAAATTATGAATGGTTTATGAGTATATACTTCCTCAAAGAAAACATTTTTATGATTATGGATTATATCAATAAACTGTTCAATTTATGTTAAGTGTTTTACAAGTATGGAATTATGTATTTTGATTTATAAACTGATCTAGTTTATGTCATTGTTTAGAAATGGTGCCTAGTGGAAGGAATGGAAACCGTATCAATGCACGCACTCCATGTAGGTATTTCCCTCCTTCTCAAGATAATTATAGTGGGGATGGTGATACAACTGGTGCTGATCAACTTATCCCCATATTGGGACAACTCACTCAGGTTATGAATAATAACCTTACTCGTATGGAGCACCCTGATCCACAACGTGGAGGATCAATGTTAGACCACTTAATGAGGAAACAACCACCAACATTAAATAGGAGTAAAAATCCCTTATTAACTGAGCAATGGATAAATTCCTTAGAGAAAATATTCCATGCCTTGGGGAGTAGTGAAAGGGAAAAAGTTATCATGGCAGTTTACCGCCTCACTGGAGATGCTGATCAATGGTGGTCATTGATTCAAAACACAAAAGAGGACGATAAAGTATAAAATATGGAATGGAGGGAGTTCAAAGAGATTTTCTTAGAAAAATACTTTCCTCGTGACCATCAAGCAGATATGGAAAGGCAATTTCTGAGTCTGAGACAAAAGGAGGATGAGAATGTCCCAAAGTATGAGGTCAACTTTACAAGGTTAGTGAGGCATGTTGCAGATTATATATGTACCCAAGAAGTAAGATTGATCGTTTCTTTTATGGATTAATAAAATTTCTCAATCGATCATTAGTATCAAAATCTTTCTCAACGTACGAAGATATAGTCACGTGTTCTATCAAGACTGAAAATGAATTCTCTAAACCTTATGACAATAAAGTAAAGTAAGAGAAGAAGAGAACGGCGGAACAAGAGACAGATATAGGGAAAAAGGGAAAGAATGATTTTCCATTATGCGATAATTGTGGGAAGAATCACCCTGGTACTTGCCTAAAAGGAATGAGAGTTTGTTACAAATGTGGACAAAAAGATCACCAGACTCGTGATTGCAAGGTAAAGAAAGAGGCTATCAATGTTGAATACTACAATTATATATAAATTTGGAATTATGAAAATGAATGCCCTAATATCCAAGGGAACATACCTCAGAAAAGGCCAAGGGAGCAAGGCCAAGCTTATGTTGTTACTGCAGATGAAGTTGAATAATTATTGTATTTCTGTTTTTGGACTCAAGAACTATATTATGGTTATAAGAATAATGTGATATATATATAAGGATTGTACTTCAGTACCTGTTGTTTTCATTAAGGTTTTAATAGGATGAAGTTAATCATATTTTTAGTATGTGATAATAAGAGAAACTTCACTTTGTTTGGGGAATCTGATGAATTGATTTTGGAATTTAGAGACCTTTTAGAGAAAGTCTGAACAAAGGTATTTTGGATAACTATAATGTTTGGAATGGATTAAGTTGAACTTTTAATAGTATTATTTAAGGTTAAAACATTTCTTATGATTATTTTTCAAATATTATAAAACTATAGTTTAAGGAAAAGGACAACCTGCAGGTCAGGCGATAACCCGTCGCGCCGGACAAATCTGTAGGAATCGAACCCACAACCATAGTTCAATAGACCTTTATTACCTACCAATAGCCTACAGGAAGTACCTGGTTATTACAAAATAGTTTTCCTAATCTAAATGGTATGTGTTAATATTTGGAACCTTATATGATTAGGATAAATATAATATTTTTGAGTTCTAATACCTTTTGGAGTGAAAGATGGGTTTGTGGTAAAAATTTAGTAAGGAATGAATTTTTACATGACAAGTAAGTTTATTTCCTTACATTCTTAGTAAATCTCATAAATAAATTCTTCAACATTATTAAAGGTAACTTAAAACAAAAACTTTGTCAGTTAACTTTTCTTACTGGGGAATCAAAGACCGTTTAACCAATCACAAGTTTGTGCTTTTCTTGTAGTTAACTTTCTCCTAATCCAGTTTTCTACAACTATCCATCAGACCTTGATTGTTTTTTTCTCCTCCATATCCATGTTTTCATAGAATCCTAGTATGGGCTATCTTAGGTGACCTTTGTACTTCTCTTTCTTTCTTTTAAAGTTATATTTTTATTAACCCTATTTCCGATATGGGTTTTCCACAAAGGTATTTTCAATTTTCAACCTTTTATTTTCAAAGAACATTTTCAAATTGCGAGGATGCAATTTATTGAAGGAGGAGAGAATGTAACACCTCAATCTTTCACAATACACTTCTCTTTCAATAATGCAATAGCTTGCATTGTACGCAAGTTCAAGGTTCTAACACACCACGACCAATCTAAGTAACTGTTATGAATAGTAATACCCACCTTTTGAAATTATATAAATTTTATATTTCAGAATTGACTTCATTTTTGGATTTGGAATATCAAAATTAGCCTATGTTTAATTTTTGGTATTTTTCCGAGAACTTCCAATTTTTGATGAATAGTGAAAAATACTTAAAAACAACATTTTTAATCAAATTAATTTACAGTGATAAATTATACTATTTAGTGGTTTTAAAGTATAATTAGAATATAATTTTACAATTTTATCCAATGGTGGACATTAGAATTAATTTTACTTTGAAATTGGACGTAAACAATTGTCAATCTTTGGATTGATATTGTTTCTTAAAAACACGCTATTTGTTGTGACAACGGGAATTAATTATTAAATTAATTAATTCAACTTATATGTTTTTAATTTTGTAAAATAGACATCATTCTTGAATTAGTAATATCAAATATATCTTAGATTGAATTTTTGGTATTGTTCTGAGAAACATCAATTCTTAATGAATAGTGAAACCACTAAGTGGTAGTTAAAAAACTAATTTTTCATTTAAATGAAATTTTACCACCTCTGTGATTTGAATTTCAAAAATCTGGCATACATCATTGTCATTAGGAAGTAAAATGTGGTTCAATGGGATTAAAATAACTTTTGGTGAATATTAACTTTTATGTTCTATTAATCGCGATTAAAGGTAATTAGTGCAATTTAAGGTAAATATAATGTTATAATAATATGAAATTATCTTTAAACTTTTCCTACCCTTATTGGATGAGTCATGTCCGACCAATAAAATTCATGGGTAAACTTGGGGACCCCATGGAGCCACATGGGTAAGAAAATTACATTAATAATTTTTTTATTTAAAGTAAAAATAAAATTGTCACAAACATGTGTTGTTTTACTAAAACAATTATTACATGGGGTTATATAAGTTAACTTTTCGACTATAAATATTCATTGGAAATATAAAAGGATTTCCTACATCAGGGTAATTTTTTTATAATTTTTAGGCATTAAATAAATAAATTTATTTATGACACCATGATGATGTAGCGATTACCTCATTAATGAACAATTTAAATAAAATGAAAAGATAAGGTAAAATATAAGACTTAAACTTGTCTAAAACCTATTGGATGGTTATATTTAGAACCATTATCACCTTATCCTCTAAATATATCATTTTGGGACCTTTAAAATCTGAAAATCATTTCATAATAATGTAACATTTCATGACTTTCCAAGAGTTCCTCTCCTCTTATAAAAGGCCCCCACCTCTACCACCTTATTCACTCCTTCAAAGCCATTTGGCTCGGCCAAAATCTGCCCAAATACTCTCTCAAATTCCATCACTTACTCCTAGAAGCCTCACTTTGGGTATAAGTCTTCCCAAGGAAGCCTTTTTCTCAAATCAAAAAGAGTTACCCATTTTTAAGGTAATGTCTTCTCTTACGTTCTTTTGTTTTATTTTGCTTCTCCAACCCCTTAAAATCTTTTTATTCCATTATTTTGTTACAAAACAAGTGTATTAAATATAATAGGATGTTTTTATTAGAATTATTTGATTTAAAATTACACACACCTTTATCTAATGGTTAATGAACATACTGTTTCTGTGGGTGGTGAATTACTGCCTCACGAAACAATGATTGTTCAATCTTATTTTAACAACTCTCATGGTGGCCATTAAGATGTCACTATATTTATATATAATATATATTATGTTTATGTTTTACTTATGCTTATGTATTCTTCATTTATGTCATAACTTTATGATTTCCATTATGGGTAAACGCGATAATTTTATTTTAGGAAGTGCGGACTACCGCCCCCTCAAAGTGATTTGAATCGTTAATGACATATGTGGGACATATAAATGATAGAGTAAATAATATTATATATGATATTATACTATAATTATAATATACCTTTATATCATTATGATTTCATTCCATTAAATACAAAATTGAAATGAAAGTAGCGTTTATGCGTACGTACAACTTACCGTCTCCATGAACGGTGTATTTCATTTCTTACCTCTAAATGTTATGTAATATTATAAATGCATGTATATACTGGATATATATATATATATATGATATATAAATCATTAATATAATTCTGGATATAATGGATATTTCACCACATTAACAACTTGTAATTATAAGAAGTTTATTTTTGACTCAAGTACCAAAGATCGACAAAACGACCGTTATTAAATTAAATAATTATATAATGTTCATAACATGGTAATAAGGGATATAAAAGGAGTAATGAACTTAAAAAATGTTCTTAATCAAGTAGAAATTAACTCTATTTTATTATTCAGGAGATTAAAGAATGATCGAGTCAAGTCAGAAACGAGGTAAGGGACTTCGTCTCAATATCCTTTCATTGAGGCATATTTTTTTTTATACACAACTTTCTTTTATACGGTGTATAAACCCATTTGACTTTTACATTTATTCAAAAGGAATCTTTTTATATGAAGCGTTTTACAAAACAACAAAAAGGAATGTTTTTTTTGTCGTACGTATGCGGCGACAACGACTTCTCCGCCACCATGACCATTATTTGAGTTTCGACTTCCTCTACAAGCCATAACTTTTTTTAAAATGAAAAATAAATACCAAGTTTTACTTTTCTATTATTTTTGTATTGAAAATGGTTTTATCATATCAATTTGTTGTATTGATATCTTGTGATTTAAATGTAGAAATGTTATGTTTCTATTATGCATGTTTTATGTGATATGATTATGGTTTATGATATGTTTAAACCTTTTCATATAAGGAATGAATTGGACTTAGTATGTGATGGGTGGAGCCCGATATAGCTCCTTGATGCATAGGTAGGTCTCATGAGACAAACTAGTGTCTTGGCATGAGGCCTTGACAAGATCTTATTTGTTGTCTTGGCACGAGGCCTTGGCTACGTGATTATGATAGTCTGACATTTTGAATTCCATCATTATGAAAGTGGTTATTGATATTGCATGTGATTCTTCGACTAGTAGAATATCCATGTGAGTAAGTAAATGGCATTATTTAATTTTACTTTTTCCATGTTATGCTAAAGTTCAAGTTTAGAAGGCTTTTTTTAGTTATAAATTGCCTTAAATGTTTATTTTTATTTATGAAAGTTTCCGCTATATTGTTATCCTTACTGAGCATCTGAGCTCACCCCTTTCTATTATTTATTTTTCCCAGGATGTGAAGAAATATTTTATGACTGACCTATAGGGATACTCTGAAGGGGATATGGGTGTGGACTATGGAGACTAGTTTATTGTAGTTTTTCACTTTATGATGTAATGTAACATTTATGAATGTATCTAGTGTTTCCAAGGCTACTAAACTAATCGGTCTTTCGAGACTTGATCTTTTGTGATCATACCAATGTTACGTAATAATGCACCGACTCTGGGTAACTAGGGTTGGGGCGTTATAATAGGAATGGTGTGATCCCACTGGGATGTAATGTCCTAGGTAATAATCATGATTGATGGAAGAGGATTGAGTGAAGTGGGTGGAATGAATAAGATGGAACTAATGTGAAGCTGATGGTGTTGGGATTGAACCTTAGGGAGGATTCCTACATATCTTGGTGGTGAGGAATCAAAGTCTATGTAGTTCGTATAGGGAGATGAGACACCTAAGGAGGTGACTTGTTTGAATGGAGTGCATGGATGGGGAGCCTAAGGAAGTAGAACCTCAAATTGGGGCATGATCTTACTAAAACAAAATGGCTCAAAGGAGAGATCAGGATGGGAAATGGGTGATGGGATTGAACCTCAAGGAGGTTTCCTATATATCCATGTGGATGGGAATCAAAGTCCACATACTTCAGGATTGGAGGCATAGAATTAGGGCATACAAAAAGTAAAATGACCCAAAGACATGCCAGGGGCTTATGCATGGTTAGCCGCCCTTCGCAAGAGGGGCCCTCTTGGTTGGAGGAGTTTGATGAAGCATAGATCTTATGCATAGTTAGATTCCCATGTGGATCAAAACACCTCAAAGGATGGATCTAATAGATGTGTACCAAAAATGGAAGATGTCACATTAGGAGGGTACATACCTAACAAGGAACACTGAGGTTTACCATTGATTGGGATTAAAACTCAGAGAGGCATCCTATATACCTGAAAGGAATCAAAACCTGTGTAGTTTCAAGGGTGCAGTTTAACGTCATGTAGGATGTAAGAGAATTGACATGAAATAGTCAAGGAAAATGGATTGTGGGGAGTGATGGGCTTGAACCTCAGAGAGGATTCCTCCGTACCCCATTTGAAAGGAATGGATCAAAGTCCATGCAGTTTGGGAGGTGCAGTTTAACACCTTGTTGGATGAGTGGCATGGGTCATACACATGGCTAGATACCTATAGTGGTTCTGGGTCTTACATGTGGTTAGTGGCCAAAAGAGGATTTCATGGATGTTTCTTACTCTAAGACCACGTGAGACATACTCAGTTTGAGAAACAAGGGGAAGCATTATACCTGATTACCACATTAGAAAGGTGCGTCCACAAGGGATGGTGTAGGGTTTACTCATGGTTAGTTTCCTAGAGAGATGGATATTGGGACTTACACTAAGGGGGAACACCAAGAAGGAAGTTCAGGGCTTACTTGGAGACTGTCCAAGGAATGCATGTTGAAAAATCCTAAAGGGAGAGAGAGAGAAGAATGAGAAAGGGGGAAGAAAAAGATTCTTAGTCACGTCCCCTCTCTGGTCTTCTCAGACTTTACATGTATTTCGAAAACTTACAATTTGACATCATGTGCTGAGGATGTGGGTGCTTGGTAGTTTAACATCATAAAGCTCGGATAATGAGGACTCACTCCTCATCTCTTTTACTTACATAACTTGTACCAGCCCACACTTGGGGAGGGGAAGACACAAGAAATGACTGAAATGAGTGAGGTGGAGGAGTGGTCAATTGAGGGTACCACATTAGCGTGGATATGAAAATAAGGAATTGACGTTATATTACCTATGTGAAGAAGCATAAGATATTGAAACATAACATGAATCAATGCTCACAGAACCATGAAATCACTTCGTATGAGCCTGAAGGGCCACACATGAGAGGGGATCACGAAGAAGAATTCCTTTCTAAGAGGAGATTCGTGATGATCTGGTGCCTTATAAAGAGGAAGAGCTTTGTGAAAGAAGGTGATTCACGAATCATGGAAAAAGGGGCTCCACGAAGGGAGGAGCTTCATGAAGCATGGTGATCCAGCTGAGGCATGGAGTCCACATGTGTTTGGAGGGTGCTTCACAAAGGCTGAATGCTCCATGAAGTCCTAAGTGCCTGAAAGGGACACCTACCTTCACTTTGGAAATAGGGCTTCCTGAAAAGAATCCCCAATTGAAGAGGATGAAAACTGGAACAAAGGGGAAGCTAGTTCATGGTTCTCAAATACCTTGGTTGATAATTTTTTTGTTGTTTCATGAAGCAAAGAGAGATTCGTAAAATGAGAGCTCGAAAAAAGAAAGGTCAGGGTAGTGATCCTTTGCAGTGGGGCAGAAATGCATATTTACAAGCACAGGGTATCACAATGGTTTTAGGAACTCTAAAAAGTAAATTTCTCTTTTCTATTGTATGAAGTTCTGTCAGACCCAAAGAGCCTTACATCACTACTCTGTGGAAGTCACAGTGCTCTTCGTACTCATGAAGGTGATCAAAACTACTTCACGACCCTCAGGGAGGTGTCCTTCTTCCATCTTCATTCCATTCATGGTTATAAAGGTCTTGGAGATAGAGCTTCATGAGGTAGGACCTTCAACGCTTTTTATGGATTTTTTAGGTTGAATATTGTTCCAAACATTTTGGGCTTCCCTTGATCTATCATGGGAACAGATTTTTGTTCCAACAATCACCAACTATAGATCTATGGTGGTAGACCAGCAATGGTGGATAAAACTAGAAGTATATTACCAATGATAGATCATTATAGTGGTATATCACCAATGGTATATCTCTGGTGGTAGATCCCAATAGAATATCTTCAGTGAACCCAGTTTTCCTGAAATTTATAGTTTTACCCTTTTGGTGTTTTCTTTGATGAATAATTGTTTAAATGAATTAATTAATGGATTTTAATGCCATTTTTAAGTAGGATAATTATATCCTATATTTATAAAAAGTCCATATATCTTTTAATGTCTACACCACATGGAGTTAATGATATCTGAATTTAATGATCAATTAAATATCATATCTAATCCTGCTAGTTTAAGATCTATTCATTCTAAAGATTAGGAATTTCATCAATTCCTTTGGGATTAATTTATCTTGAGATGGAAGGTTCCCAATAAATTCCCCTTGGAGTCATGGAGACCTTTTTTTTGGTATTGGTTTGAGTTATTCCCTAGTTGTGGTTTCCTCTTGTGTTCACACCCATGTTTTTGGTGAAATGATTAGTTCAAAGACCATTTCTTATAGGTAGGAAATTCTCATTCATTTCAATTTATGTGTATCATATAGGAAGAGTTTATTTTTTATATATGTGGATATTTTTTCATCCAAATTAATAAGATAAATTAATTGGTTAAATGAATTAAAATGGGGAAGGGGAATGGTATCATGTTTTTACCATTTTGATATGGGTTTGTTATTGAGATTTCATAGGCTAAATGTCTTCTAGAAATTGTAGTAGTTAGAGGTCCTTTATTACGTAATTATGATGTGATTTGTGGAATTAATGTTGTGTCGTCATTGGAATCACTTAAAATGTAATTGGATAATTATGTCTAATTAGTTAATGAATTATATGCCACAATATCTTATAGTTTGTGGGATAATGATCTTAAATAAAGAAGTTGAATTGAGTAAAACCCCTTATACCTAATCTAGAAAATTATACGTGTTTATGAATGTTTTTTGTGTTGTGGATTGGTTTTTATGATGAGATGCATGGTTGGTGTCTATTTTTTCAACTGTGTGGGGGCTGTGGATGTGATGTGTTTGTGCAGCCCAGATGCAATGGTGGTCTTGGTGCAATTGTGCAGTGAGGATGTAACACCCCAAGTTTTTATGAGAAATATTATTTTTAATTTCTTTGATGTCTTGTGTTGTATGATACACTAAGATTATATTTCTCTTTAAGAAACACCGTATTATCTTGTAGTATATGCAAATACTATTCTTGGCTTGTGTTGCACAAAAGAACGACCTTCCTCAACAGCGTGTGTTGTACGCAATACCGTGTTTCACTAAACAATGATATATTGTTATAATATTAATATGAAATAGCATTTATGAATAGTATTAAACACATTTTAAATTTTAAAACATTACCATTAATCTTACACACATTCTAGAACATGGTATGAGACCAAAATAATTGTTTTGGGTAAAATAAGTATTTTTCAAAAAACGCAGTTTTGCTGCCTTTTGATGGCACACCCACATTAAATCTAGTTTTGACACGTTTATGAGTTAAATTTGAAAAAAATAAACTTATTCACTATAATAAGTATATAAAATTTTACTTTGGAAATTTTTTTAATATTTTTCTGTTAACTTTCATATTTTGATGAATCGTAAAAATACGCTAAATTTTAAATAAATTTTTTTTTCATCAAGACAATTTATGTGGTTAAATTATAATATTTAATGGTTTTAAATTTTAAATAGAATATATTTTTACCATTTAATATTATGTATGTCATTATCATTAATTTTACATTGAATTCATAGGTAAAAACATTTCAATCTTCTGCAATGTTTTAACTTTTAGAATTTGTTTTCTCAACAACGAGATTAATTTTAAATTAAATACTACAACTTCTGTGTTTTGAATTTGGAAAAATTAATTCCATATTTGGGATCAGTAGGTACAAATTATTTTAATATGATACTTATTATTTTTAGGAATTATGAATAGTAACTACGACAAATTTTATTTACTACAGTTAAAGGTAAATCGGGTAATTAAGGGTAAAAATAATATTATAAAATTACCCCAACTCTTGTATTAATATAATTGGATGATTATATTTTTTCGTAAAATATACTTGGGTATAAATGTTATCTTTTGGAACCCACTTGGATGTGATTAAGACCTTTAATTTATTTTATTTAAAGAAAGTGAAATATGTCTCACTCAAATTTTAATAATTAAAGTATTTTTAATATAAGGTTATACAGAATATAAATTAGATTATAAATACTCATTTGAAAGATAAAATGCTTTTATTCATCATTATAATTTATTTGTGATTTTTAAGAAATATATAATTACCTTAATATATTATAAATTAATGATACAGAAATTATTTATTTAGTGAAAAATCAATAATATAGTTTTTAATAAATAATAATACCCATCAAAAGGACCAGAAAATTCACCAAAAAATATTGGTCGAAAATATATATACCCTAAGCATACAAGGGTATACTTGTGGACCATTTGGAGCCTTATAAAACATATTATTAAATTTATATTATTTTATTTTAAAAGATGTCAAAGTTGTCACCTTTATACTTTAATAAAGATAACATTTTAAAAGTTTGTTGTTTTAGAAGATAAATTCGAATAAAAGTATTATTATGAAATATATTAGGTTTATATTAATCATATTATTTTATTTTTAATTTTTATGAAATAAATAATTATATTAAATAATTATACAAAAATGTTGTAGTAATTATTTTATTAAGATAAATATCAAATAAATGTTTTAAAAATATTAAAATAAATATTATATAAACTAATTAATGTTCTAAATGAATTTTCTAGATGAATTTAACATGTTAGGAATCTATTAAATATTTTTTTACAATATATCCTCTTTGTGGATTTTATTTAAATTCAATGAAATGAATAGTGTCAAAATTGATACTATTGATATTTTATAAAAATAACATATTATTAAATTTTTTTAAAATCACAAAAATATTTAAAAATTATAAATTTAAATTTATATGGTCTAAAATTTTATAAAGTATCCAATTATGGAAAATTAATAACACATAAGTTAGTATTTATAAAAAATTAAAATTTAGAATATTATTACCACAAATAAAATTATATAGATTAAATAAGGATAATCAAATTGATAAAGTTTAGAATAAATTCCCAACATGTATAAATATTATTGTATGATGATATTACAACCCTATCTTATCTAATATTCTAATTTTAGTCATTTTGGTGGTTTTTGGGTGGGGTTTGAGTTTATTATAAATTAATATTTTAGAGGTTTCTAAAAGTACCCCTCTCCTCTCTTATAAAAGGGAACCTCCTCCCTCTTCTATTCACTCCATTTTAAGCCTTCAATCTTGGCCAAACCCTGGAAATACCTTTTATCAAGATCTCTAGTTATATTATATAGGTTCTGGTATTCTCAAAAGACCAACTCTAGTGCCTTAAGAGGAAGTTTAAAAGAGGCACGTTGAGGAAGAGGTAATCTCTTATACTGATTCTTTCAAGTTTCTTTCTTCTCATACTTCCTCTTATTTAGCTGTTTAATTATAAAGTTATAACATAAGTATAAATAATATATTGATATGTTATTATAAATATTAAACAACCCTATTTCACCTTTTATCCATCCTATGAAAAATGAAATCACTGCACGTGCGTACGTACGACTTACCGTCTCCACGCCGTGGTGTAATCTATTTTTCCACCACCACCTTACTTGGATGTGTATAATGGTGGAAATAATAACTATATATGATTATTATCAAATTATAATTATTATTAGATATTATATCATCCTTTACAATTCCATTCAATAATTATGGGAATGATATCATCGCTCGTGCGTACGTACGGATTGTCGTCTCCACGACGCGATGCGATTCATTTTCCATGTTAACCATTACAGAATGATTATAAAGTCTATATAATAAATAATCATGAAATATATGACATAATAATGATACAATATTTATGTATATGTTATTTACTTACTTCAATTCAATTTAATAAGGAAACGAAAACAACGTTCATGCGTACGTACAACCTACCGTTTCCATGAATGGTGTATTTCATTCCATTTATCGATCTATTATATATATTTATATTCTGAAGATATATTATACATAAATAATGTATTACATTATAGAATTAATTAATCACGATCTATGTAATCAAATGAATAATTACAATTCAAAACGCGTACGGTAAATGAAACGATTTTACCCAAAACGCTTCTTTAACATGGAATTGACAAATGAACGGGTAATATAAAGTCGTAAGTGAATCATATATGATATCATAAATATTATTATGGTTCTGTTTCAAGTTAATAATATGTTTAAACCAACTATAATGGAGTCTTGGACACATACAGAAGAAATTGGACATAAGGTAAGGGGTAATTTTTCAATCTCATTTTTATCCGAGATTGCTTATATGTAAGTATTTACTAGGGTTATATTTTTCATTCATATCCATAAAAATGTATTCATAAACTGTTTAATATTATTCCATGTATGTTTAAAGTCATTTTTACCCCCTTTTGACTTTTACTTTTTGTTATGGAATGAATCATTCTTTTGTTTACCATACATGGTACTTTTTGACTTTTCCTTTAAAAGTACAAGGAGAATGTTTTTTTAACTTATATGGCATGAAAAGATTTTTTTACGGTTTCATAATGCCTTATTTTCATGAATATTCCTCTACAATATTTCATGATTATTTTCAACAAAATATTTTTCTTTTAAAATTTCATGGCATTTTGTGAAAAGAAAATGAATTTGAAGAAGAAAGGATATTTTCCTCAAGAATTCATTTCAAGTTTTTTATCAAAACTATTTTCCATATAAGATGAAATTATTTAGTATGTTTATGTTTAAAGTATAATGTATCTATTATTTACATGGTTTTATTTTTCTTATTATTAAATGATATCCATTTGTTTTATATGAATTATGTTATGATGGGATGATGTTTATGAAACCCATTTTGTTCTTTGGGTTATGATGAATGATTTATGTTTATTTTATGGCACACATAAGAATGATTTCATTACGAGATGTGTGGGACCTATATATCCCTCCAATTCATTAGGTAAATATTTAAAACTCATGAGATAGACATGGCTAGAATAGAAAAAAAAATATGATTCAGTAATATAGGGTTGGAACAACAAGTAAACCTGGTTCAGTAAAAGACATTATCCACTATGTTGGTCTTGACAGCAATGCCTTGGATACTATAGAAATCATATCATGTTCTTAATGGTTTTACACAATTAAATGTTTTATTCCCATGTTATTTTATCATAATTAATGTTCCTTTGTGATCTATATATTATGTACTACCAAGATTTATTTCATTAATAATGATTTTGATGTTTTATGTTCTTGTTTTTATGTTAAAATGTTTATGGACTGTTTTATGTTCTCCATGTTTAACCTTACTAAGCATTTGAGCTCACTCTTTTTATGTTTTATTTTCACTAGGATATAAATAAAGGTTTTAGGTAAGAAAAAAAGGGGAAGATCTTTATTGGAGATGTTGAAGATCTTTCACAATGATTAGAAGATTATGTTTCGAGTTTCCAAATACAATAAACTAATACGGTCTTTGGGCATCTGTTTTTGTCATGTATTAAGTATTCCACAAAAGTAATGTAATTTCCATGTACATAAATCTTTGGGTCTCTATATAGGATGTGAAAGTGTTTTTGATCTGATGAATTGTGAAAGTGGATGTGGCTATTAGGATGTTGAGTTTTTATCCCTATTGTGTGGTCAGCTATGCTAGTTTCTTGAGTAGTTTTAGAAATAACATGGATTGGATAATGGTATGGAAATAATAAATTAATTTGGAATAAAATATAAAAGGAAATTTATTTAAATGTTGGGCTGTTTAATATTAATTAATGTGATGGAAATTTTTTAATGAAATATATTTTTTAATTGAAATGGGTTGGAAAAGAAAATATGAAAAATTGGGATGTCTTCTAAGAGAATAAAAAATGGCCCATAATTTCTAGCATGTGGTGTTGTGTAGTGAATTTACAGGAAGTAAAAAAGCAAGGGGAAGTCATGATTTTGTTGATAATATTTTTGTAAACCCATAGGTTATGATTGTGAGTTTTATATTATATAAATACCATTTTATATTCCCTATGATTTCTATATTCACCACAAACTTGTTGAGAACCATGTGCTAAACCCCATATATATATACATATATATTTGGGGTGTGTTTTTTCCAACATCCTAATAAGAGGATGACTGGATAGCTACCCACTCTTCCCTACTCCATTTTTTAGGTGATAGAGACATGAAGGAGCTGTGATGGCCAGAAGTCAAATGTACAACCGTCTAGATGTGATTTGATGACATGTGATGGCCTATCAGTCTTCAGTCGAGATGTGATGAGATGGATTATGGTGGGGGTCATGCATGGTAGGAGTATGGAAAAAGGTGTAAGTAATTAATGTTCATGATAACCTACTACTACAATTATTTGATGTGGAATTATGACCCAGATATCCGTGGGTGAGATTTGTTGTGATGTGATACAGAAGAGGTGGGTGCACTAGGATGTTCTTTATTAGGGTGTTAGAGCAGAAAATCAGTGGTAAAGAGGTGTGGGGTACCCTTTACTAATATACTTATTATAATATTATTATACTTAGAATCATTATTTGGTGAGTGAGCCATGGTTATGATGAGTTTGGTTAATATAACTATATATGTATTGTTTGGTTTTGCTGTTTTCTCACAGGTGGATTAGTATGCTATTTTCACATGTGAATGAGAGACTTTAGTTTTACAACTGAGTATAATTATATTATCACTCTATGTATATAATTTTTTTATACGTTTCTAGGAGGACTACATAGACCTTGATTGACACTACTATCTTAGGCCTTTGGATAGTTGATGTGTTGCTACATTAGCTTTACTTTTGGGCATTTACTTTAGAAATTTTTATCTATATCTGTTTTATTTATACATGAATTATGGGATGGTTTTTAGATTTATTTTATATTATGTCATAGAGTTTCTTGTTGTTGTTTCATATTATCTCATGATCCTAGTTATATTATACAGGTTAATTCTCCCATACATGATATTTTTATACCCTCAGTGCCAGTTTCCAACTCGGAGCCTACTGGAGGCAAGAATCGGGACTCATTATCTCCCCCCCCTCATTGTGATATATTTGGAGGTAGGGGGTAGTGACACAACATAACCAAAATAAATTAAAATAGATGTTATAAGAAATGTAATGTACATGAAAAGTAAAGAGGAGGATTGAGGAAATACTTACCTCTCTTAAACTTCTTATTTTAGAGATAAGCCTTTAAACCAACAAAAATCTTCAATATTGAATAGGTAATAATGGAAGAGACTCCTTGAGATATAAATTATGAGATAAATTCAAATTTTATTGTGGGACAATGAGAAGAGGGGGTGGGTATATATACTCAAGTAGGGTTGGTTCTAAGGGTTAAAATAATTATTATTTTGTTATTAAGGCTAACGACCTTTGGATAATATTAATTTAATTTAATTTTGTTGATAATTAGTTTTTAAAAGGTTGTTTAAGGTCTTGAAAATACTTAAAATCTTATTTAATGGTGTGTTTTTAGGTATTATATTCCTTTACATTTTTAATTTTAACATTTTACATAATTTTACCTTTACCATGGTAGCTCATTTCTTACCCCAGTAACTTCTTTTTATGACTAAAAATGAAGTTTACTTTATAACATAATTTCAATCTGATTATTAATATAAAATTCGTTTTACTTGATTCAGTTTCTAAATGAGATAAAAAATAATTCTAAAAAAATAAATGTATAATGCATAAAAATATTTTTTAGAAAAGATGTAATTTAGGTTCCAAAATAACAATCATAGGTTTAAAAATAAATCTTAATATTTTTAAATTAATTATATTAATCCCTAAATTAATTTTTTATCTATAAAATTGATTCATAAGTTTTATGTTATGATCATATAATGTTTAGGTAAAAAAAATATGGGTTTTATAAAAATGATATTTTCATTGTTCACCAAAAAATCAACTTCTTTAGAAAAATACCAAAAATTCACCATAGGATAAATTATATGTACTGATTCCAAAAATGATAATAAATTTATCTAAATTATTCTCTAAGTATTATAAATATATTTTTTAATGAAAAATACTTATTTATTGAAAATTCTAGTTTTTATGACATGATCTAATTTCCAACAATATAGTTTTTATTACAACAATCACATTAATTCCATACATCATATAAATACCTCCTATAATTTACTAAAATTCCTCTCAGGGTTCAGTATTCCTTATTTTTTAAAATATCATTTGGATTACTAATATATTTTTTCATTTTATATTGTTGTTTGTGGGGTTGATAATCCTTGGAGTCCATAATGACCAAAATTTTCCTATACTAGTTGTTTTATTTATTTATGTTTATCTACCTGTTATAATAGTGGGTATTTTATTAGATATGATCATTCAGTAAATGTATTATTCTTAATTAATGAATTAAATCATTGTTGAATTTTTATTATGAAACATGTTGCCTAATCACTTAAAGGAAAATTTTATAGTAATAAAATATATGCGCATAATAAGATAAAAAAAATTTATATATTAAATGAACTATAATTTAAATCATAAATTTATAATAACATAATATTTACATTTAACCATTTATTTTTTCACACGTTGCACATATAATTTCATATGAAAATACCTCCATTGTCTATATATTATAATTTTATGACAATGAAGACATAAATCATACTTTGGTTATTAAAATATTATATTAGGTGCTTGGTGGTATAGTTACAGTAAAACACACACACACACACACACCACACACACATTCTAGAATGGTAGGTCATAGCCCCCCAAGGGATATCTCACCCAACCAGCCGCTTTAATACATTGTAGATTTTTAACCTGGAGGCCCATTGGGAATGGAGCCTATTTTATGGAATGTAGGCCCACCATTGGATGGATTGATGTCCCTGATTGCATCATGTATGCATCACCACCTACCCATCATGCTTGTTTCACTACCCCCTTGATGGCCTGAAGGACCAGTAGCCCAAAGGCCCATATGGGATGAATAGTATTGCCGCTACAGTACCCTGCTATAGTACCCGTATTGCTACAGTGCTACGGTACCTACTATTGTACTAATAAAATACCTGTGGAAATTCACTCCCACCTAGATTTGAACCCAAGTTTAATGAATGATTATGGAGAGCCTTTACCACTCAGGTAAACCCCCAAATTCATGGTTATTAACATTGTAACGTCCTAGTTCTGGAAGCCACCCAGAGGTACCCTATACCTATTTGGTCACATGGCCTCAAGAGAATTTCCTCAAATGATAGAGGATGTCAACTAGCAGTGAGGGACTTGAGTGTGATAGTGAGGAAACTATGCTCTCATTGGCAGAGTAACGCAACAGAAATAAACAGATAACAATAGCGGAAGCAGTAAAACATGTCATAAGTTAACAGCGGAAGTAATAAACAACTGGAACAGACATATATAAATGATTCATGATACATATGTCTAGTAAATAATCCAAAAAATCACAATACTGAAATATAGTACTAAAACAAATTAAAAAAGAAAAGCAAGTAAACATCTCCACAGCATCGCAAGCTTTATCTTGGTCCCATGCTCCCCTAGCTCCACAGCAATCAAGTACCTAAAGTAGAACGACACTTGCCATTATCTATACCTGCAGCAATATAATCTATTTGGGTGTAAAAGCATGACCCAAACAGGGTGTGATACTAATCCCAGTAGGAAACCACCCAAAGATCTGTGCCTAATAGTCAGTGAATATATATAGTAGGCAATAAACAAAATGAATAAGTAAACAAGGAAGTACACATAGTAACAATCCTAAAAAATCAATTGCATTCATTTTAATATATCAAGTAAGCAGATAATCAAAAAGCAGGTAATCCTTTGGGAAGTAATCACAGCCTAACCCCTCTGGTTCAACCAAAAAACACAAGAAACCCTATCAGAAGTACTCACAGTCTAACCCCTATGGTTCAGCTTTAGAAAATACTCTCTGAGGAAGCACTCACCATCAATTCCCCCCATGGACTCGTATAGGTAACTAATAGGTAGTATGAGGAAGCACCCAATGTATAATTCAACCTATGACCCATATCAAGAAAACTACAGTCACTTTGAGTAAGCAAAAAGTATATCCCCCCTATGGAATCGCAACGTAACAATAAAGAGAAACTCTAGAGAATCCCTAAACGTCCATTCTCCCTATGGTCTACTACACCAGGTTCTCACGGCTCTATGTATGTCAATCGTTCACAATGATAGAAAGGCATCCAAAGTAAACCTCAAGAACTACTTCGATAAATAGTCTACAACATATCATAGCATGTTAGATAAAACCACTCCATCTTAAAAATAATAAGCATGGAAAACAAAGCATCATAACAGGAAAGCTAGAACAAATGGTCAAAATAAAAAATCATGGGGAAAACGTCCATAACATTGAAAATTTAACCCTATTCACAAAACGTTAACATCTATCTAAACAAACAAGGCATAACAGAAAATAACAGGGCTAAAACTATAAACACACAATACCCCAAATGAGGGTATTAGGAACTTTTGTACATAACATTCAAAGACTATCTATGGAAAGGAACAAAAAAACCTACCTCGACGTCGTGAGATAGATATACATGAACCTTAGGCCTTGAATCTCCATAAAATAATGCAGATCTACAAAAACATTAAAAAATTCAACCGAGGATATCTCACGAAAGAGGATAAATTAGGAAGTAAGGTTATAGAATAATTAAGAAATCACTTATGCAATTCCAACGCAACCGACGAATTTTAGATCAGATAATGGAATGAGATTCAAGGGCTTGATGAAGATCCAACGGTCTCATTCACTCCCAAAAAAGATAGGTCGAGAAGAAGATGGTTCTGTCTATCAGACGTGACCATGGTTTATTAAATGAAATAAAAATAAAGTACATGATGTGTTCTTTAAATGTACACACCATGTACTTGCCTTTTCTGGCCTCCGCTTTATGAGGTCTCCAGGTCACCACACACGGCCATGTACTCAGCCGTTACACGACCATGTACTCGGCCGTTACACGGCCAATACATGGTCACCCACAGTAGTCGGGTACATGACGTGTACTTTATATACATGGTGTGTACTCCTGAAATTTCCAGAAACTCCTCTTTTTCTAAAAAACAACCAGAAAAGAAAAAATTACTTGAAAAGAATATCCAGGTTCTTACAAACATAATTTTTTTAAAAAGATCATATAATAATAAAACTACTAATAAATTTAATTTAGTTATCAAAAAAACTATATACACAAAAAATAATGAATATATTAAAAAAGATATAACCATAAATATAAAAGTTTGTAATATGGAAATATGCCAGCGCACATGCTAATAGTAGGAATTTCACCTTTGTTTCCCTTCAATAATGGGTTCAAGCACCACGACCTTTCAAAAAATGACATGTTTTCATTTATCTTTCATGATACCCTTTTTAATAAAATATTTTAATAAATTTCCATTATACTTAAAAAATATACAAATTAATAACTTATAAGAAAAAATTGTATAAATATTTGATTTATTAAAAAGAAATAAATTCATTTAGAATTTAAATTTATATTTATGAAAGAAAATTTATAAACACGTTCATTATAAATATAGTATGTTACATTACACCTCCTTTAAAAATGAATCCTTCAAATTTTTCCCATTGATAAACACTTATTAAAACCAAATGTTCACTTAAAGGTTATTTATAAAAAAACATTGTACATAGCTATAAAATGTTAATCCTATTAGGTCATACTTTTTTAAACTGGTTCTCTAGAGAAGAGGTTAAATATATAAAACTTTATACCCAAATATTTAAAATTCTAATTCCCAAATAATGAATGTATCCTTTGATACCAATTGAGATACCATATATCCAAACTTATGGATTTGGTGAAAAACATACATAATTTGAAAATTATCTCAAGACATATATTCAACACTGAGGATCAAAATTTTAGTGTCTTTAGAAACTAGGTACATTTACATCTTTCACTATTAATACAAAGTGCATTTCATTTATAAGAACTCTCTACACATGAAACTATCCTATATGTATCCCTTCGATTTTTACTCCTAGGGAAATTAGAAAATATAAGAAAAGGGTGAGTTCCAATGATTAATAAGTGATAAATCATAATCATTGAGACATAAAAACATTTATATTCTTAATCATGAATGATGAAGTATGAAATTTGAGTCATGAGGCATAATATGATAACCTAAATAATGAGGATAATTTATCATCACACAACAACATGATATAATGAAAATGATATCATATGTCATGAAATCATAAGAATGTGGAAACAATATAAAACATGACATCATAAGTACATCAGGTATAACATAGAAATGAGGATACAACATAAACATGATACATTCATAATAATATCACCATGTATCATCACTAAGTTTTTATAAAGAATGTTACCAAGGTTGTTTTACCAAGGCATCATAAAACATTACCATGATATGCTTGCAAGGTATCATAAGCATATCATCTCTAGATATTAATGTTTTACACAATGAATTGGAGAGCTACTAGTGTGCACTCTTCATATTCCTTAATTAATGTGTTTCATATATAAAAAACACACATAAATCCATTAATAATCATAAAATTAACTCATGAAAAATAAAAAATCATCTAATGAGATCAAGTAAAACTATATGTAAATACCCTTCAATCAAAGTATTGAACTATAAAGTATTTATACTGTATAGACATAAGGTATATGGTTTAGTCAATAATTTCATAATAAAATCAATGAATGGGTATCTAGGTAAACCCACTTGAAATAGGAGAAGCATGAAAGGGTATACATAAGGTGAAGGCATTTTAATAAAAGTTATTCATGGTTGATGATATGGAAATAAAAAAGGTAGTGATGGATCGTTCACCATAGAGATTTAATTTCCACCATATGATGTGTATATATGAACATGAACATTGAGTAGAAAGGTAAAATTCATGAGAAAATGAAGAGTTATAGAGAAAATAGTCATCAGTTACAAAATGAGAGTCAAATAACCCCCTTCAAGGGATTAATGTGTCTATCAAAGTGAATATCCAATAATCATATTTTGAAACTATAGGATATTCACAGTACAATGGGTAGTACCTCAATAAAATAAATTATAATATGTAGTGGTGGAGGATAATTTCATAGAACATGGATATAAATTGAAATTGAATCTTAATCCATATATATTCCAATCCTTCATTATGGTTTATAAGGATAATTTGAATCATTAAACAAATATCCTTTGTGAGTTTCAAACTAGGTGTGTGGTAAGGCCCACTACTAGTTCCCTTGGTGAAGGTTATTTTAATACCCAAAAATCCATTTCCAGGGTTATTAACCACAAGTGAATATTCACTATAACCACATACACTTGTTTTTATCTAGAAAGAGATGTTATTTCCAGGAAAACCACACATAGTTTACTTTAATAAAGTTAGGATGGTTTTATAACTATAGGAAAGTTTGAACATTATAAAGGCTTATAAAGTTAGTATAATGAGAGGGAAAAATGTTCTATCATTGATAAAATTTTAAAGAAATTATAAAAATTATGCATAATAAAGTTTCCTATTGAAATGAAATGGAATTTAAAAATTCCAAAAAGAGTAATTAGAAATGAAGGGTGCAGAACCCTTGTTTTGGCATAATAACAACTTAGAAAAAGGCTATAATCAGAGGGAATAAATAAAATCTCATAAAAATATATTTAGTGGAATATTATACCATGTAATAATAGGTATAGAAAAATATGAAAAATTAATTTTAAAATATATTATAATAAAAGTGATGTACTTGAAATGGAAAGATGAGGACTGAGGAAACCTTTACCTATCTTGAGCTTGTTAGTTTAAATATTACCCTTTAAACCAAAAAAATATTTAATATTGAAGAGATATTAATTGAAAATATTATTTGTTAGATATATGATGATATTATAGTGATAAAAAATTTCATACACATATATTACATCATTTTAGAAGAATATAAAATACACCTCATAATAAAACACACATCATTATCGTAAATGTTTAGAGTATTTGAAGACTATATACAAAATAATACTTTTTTTTAAAATATCTTCAAGATACCTCATAAATATCTTCTCACATAGTACACTTGTTAGACATAACCTACTTAAAACATTTATTAATAACCTAGGGAAAGGAAACCTAAGAGAGGGTAAGCTCATTTTCTTAGTAAGGGTAAATATAAGAGATATCAATCCATGATTAAAAGTGAGTATAAGATAAAAATAGGGGTATGAGAACATTATAACAACTAAAAATAATAATATCAAATCAGTCAAATATCATTAATCATAAATCATGGAATACATATTTTTTATAAAAAAATTTGTAAGACAT
The DNA here is from genome assembly GCA_963277665.1 of Viscum album. Classification (NCBI taxonomy): domain Eukaryota; kingdom Viridiplantae; phylum Streptophyta; class Magnoliopsida; order Santalales; family Viscaceae; genus Viscum; species Viscum album. The sequence goes on along the minus strand of OY728142.1, from coordinate 1,628,034,084 downwards.
AAGTGTGTGGAATCATCAATAACTAGTCATGATCCATGTGATTATTCATAAGAATAGGACATAAGTTTGGGTCATATACATAAGTATATAAAAAAATTTCCTTAGTCAAGAATCACTTACAAGGATATAATAGTGTATTGGGTTCACTCCATATTCAATAATTTACTTAGTAAAGGTTCAATCCAAAGACTTTTATAGTAGACAAAGTCCCTTACTGAACTAGGTTCACTCCCCATTCCAATCCTTATTATCTTATGAAATATCCATATTTACCCAATGCATTAGAGGTATAAATAATTATAAGCCCAACTATTTCATAATGAAAATAATATATATGTTTTCCACAATATCATAAAACATTTTTCATGTCATTACATCATAATATATAGAAAGTAAAATTATTTCGTAAATATTTCATCATTTCATTATAACATGACCCCTAGAAAAGAAAGGCATTTCTTAAAGGTTTTATCATAACATAATTTACCCATGAGAAATAAATGGGTTTCACAAAATCATTATTTAATCATCATCATAATAAGTCATCTAGAGAAATAAATTTTATGATATCATAAGATCATATACCCAATGAAGCATAAAAATCTGTAAATGATGTTGACATATATAAAAAATTCCCTTAAATGATAATGCAAACTTTTCTTCGTAAACATGAGAAAATATATTTTTATTTTGATAAAATTTTAACTAAAATTTATCATAACATTGATAAAATACTTTTATTTCAAAATAAATAATAAAAAATTTAAATGAAGCTTCAACTTAAATAATGGTCATGATGGCAGAAAAATCCGTTCACATCGTACATACTAAAAGAAAACATTCCTTTCACAGTTTTGTAAAAAGTCAAAAAAAACTTATTTGGAAAAAAGTTTCATTAAAAATAATACATATTAAAAATTTATAAAAAAATTAAAAGCTAGTGAAAATTAAAATTTTAGAACATTTCAAGCTATTTAAGAACTTTCATAAAATAATTTTGAATAGTATTGACATGGAAGAAAACGTTTCTTGACCAAAGAGGAAATATGGTTGACTTTTCTCGATCAATTTAAGTAAAAAAGAGAGGAAAAAGGTAATAATATATAAAAAATATATAAATAACCATATTATAATAATATATATATCTTTTAAAAGACAATATATATAATTTACCTCAATGTAAATTCAAACAAAAACAATCCTGATTAAAATGATCTTGAAACATAAATCCCTTTCCTAAAGGTCCATCTTTCTTACCACTAGTTCAAATATCCTATATTATAAATATAGATCTATTATACATATATTATAGAAATATATTCATACATAACATATTATTTATCATTCATTTATAATTTTCAATTATACTTTTATTAATAATTTCTTCATTAAAACAAACTTTTAGGTAAAAATAGGTCAGTTTTACATGCATGTTCCGGTTTGATGGTTTCATTACTTACTCCTTCGTCATGGTTTCATCATATATATAATATTAATCATGAAATAAATATCAAATTTTACCATCATATACACTTTTATAATTATTCTTATAAATATATGATGAAAAATGAGTCATATTGCTATGTGGATGCGGTAGTCCACACGTACGCATGAGCGACATTATCATTTTCCAATGAATGAAAATATAATAAGGTTGATAAGATAATATAATTAAAAAATTATAATTATGTCATAAATATCATATATAAAAATTAAATTTATCATAATATTCAATCATGAATCATTGTGATGTAAAATGAATCATATCTCTATGTGGAGGTGGTAGTCTACACGTATGCACGAGCTATACTTTGATTTTCGATTTGATGGGAAGGAGATGGAAAATGGTTGAACCATTAAAATAATAAAAATTAAGAATATTTAAGATACTAAAGTAATTATTTTATAATATATACTATATATTTATAGGGGGTATAAGAATAAATAAAATTGAAAGTAATCTTTTAAGAGTTATTCCACTATATTGAGAAACCTCCTTTGACTGACACCTTATTCCTTGAATGGATGGTATTCTGATCAAAATAAACATATATGACATGGGTAAGGATGTTATAAATATATTAGTTCAGGTATTAGATGATATATAATGATCATGAAGTGTGAGTAAGATATGATAAGTGAGTATAAGTTGTATCCTTTTATAAGGGAGGGAGAGGGCACACTTATAAATTTTTAAAAGATTAAAATATATTAATGTATTACTCAAGTAAAGAATTTCCAAAAATAAAAATATTAAAATATAGTAAGTATAAGGTCTAAATAAAATAAACTAATAAAATTAAATCAAATGTTTTTTGATATTTGAAACCATATCTCTTAGGTTAACAGTAAATACTTTTTAACCCAAACCATGGTAACACAATTTTATTATTTTTATTATTCATTATGAAAAAAATTAAGTTGAATTTATTAAATAATATTAATTTTTTTGATTAAAAATATGGAATAAATTTTATATTATTCAATTTTTACAAGTGGAATAAATTCATTTTAAAATTAGTTCACAAAACTTAATAAAACCGTTTTTAGAAAATTGTATTTTTAAGCATAAAATTGAGTTTACCTTCATTACCTGATATATAAAAACTATTAGATTAATGTTAAAATATTTTATTTAATATATTATATACACATATAATTATAATCATTAATCAATAGATAGTAATTTAATTTATTAATATAAAAACTCATTGTGCACATGAAAACTCTTTTTTCAAAAAACATCTCATTTTACCTTCAAATGATTTTATGTTCATTTCGAAGAAATTGATAACCAATAAATTTATTTTATAAATATGTAAACAATATTTTTTCATAATTTATTTAGTCTTATTCATACCCTCTAATCCAATATCATGGAAATAATTGTCACATTAAATAATAAAAATATTAATAGCATATCACAGTTTGTTTAAAATTAGTGTTTCATGTAAGGAAACCTCTCAAATAAATCAAATATATTTAAATATAATTATATCACAAAATATAAAGATGTTACATTATACCCCTTATAAGTATTTATCCCATGAAATTAAATTTGTTTTATATAAACAATTGAGGATAATTCTTCCTCATCACATCCTTATGTTCCCATGCAGCTTCCTTAAATTTATGGTTTCACCAAAAAAAATTGACCAAGTGAGTTGTATTGTTCCAAAAAAATTTCTCTATTCAATCAAAAATCTTCATAATTTTTTCCTCATAATATATATCTTTCTCTAGTGGCATGAACTTAGATTTTAGTACATGTGAAGGATCATGTATGTACTTCCTCAAGAGAGATACCTGGAACACATCATGGAGTTTAGTTAGATTTGGTGGTAGTGAAAAGAGATAAAATTCTATCCTGAAATGATCAAGAATTTAAAGGTACTGATATATCCAGGGATCATTTTTCCCTTATTTCTAAATCTCATGATGTTATTTAATGTAAAAATTCAAAGAAATTCCTTCTCATTGACTTTGAATTTTATATATTACTGGTGATTGTTACAATAACTTTTCTGTCGACTCTTAGCTACCCTGATGTACTTCTAAATAGATATAACCTTATTTTACATATCCACAGTTAGAATAGGTCATAATAAATTTCATTATCCAACTTTTTCCCATCACATTAGAGTTCTTCACTTCTTGGAATAGAGGGATTCATAAGGATCTATCTGAATCATTGAGTGAAAGCTATTGTTGTAAGAAAATTCAATCATTGAAACATGTTGGTCCCAACCACCTTTAAAATAAATAGAAAATTCTACCAATATATTTTATACTCTTTGAATATTCCTCTAAAACTAACCATCTATATGAGGATGATATGCATTACCTATCCACAAATCAATATCTAGATCCTTATGAAGACTTCTCATGAACATTAAGGAAAACATAGATCTTGATAAGATATAATTGAGAGTGGTAATCCACAAAATTTAAGTACTTTATGTATATCCTCACAAAATGATCATGAGATAAATCCTCTCAGATGGAAATTAAGTGTGCTGACTTCATAAGGCGATTGACTACAACCAAAATAACATTAAGAACTTTAAATGTTTTGGAGAGTTCGATGATGAAATATATGGGAGTGTTTTCTTATTTACATTCTAGTATGGGTAATGGTTGTAAGATCCCCTTATAATTCTATCACCTAACCTTAATTTGGTGACATATCACGAATTGTGATACATACCCTGAAATATCCCTTATCATGTTATCCCACCAAAAACACTCTTTTATATCTCTATACATATTCATAATTCTAGGATGAAAAGAGATTATGAACTATAAGATTCAACTAAAAATTACTTATTCAAGTATGGTATTGATGGAACACATACCTAGTTCTTAAAACTTATCATTCCATCATGATCATTTTTGAACTCATGAACACTTCTCACTTTCTTTTATTGTTCCACATCCTCCTTCCACACCTCATTAATCCTCACATGGATGGATGGTTGAACATTCATATGATAAATATATGATATTTCAATTTTTTCATGATTTCATGATCCATATTCTATAAATCCATAAATATTAGACCTCTTTAAATCCTCATCATCAATAAACTAGCATAGTCTTTCTATCCTAGAGAATCCACCACACTGTTCACTTTCCCATAGTGGTATTGTACTGAGAAGTCAAAATATTTAATCAATTCCAACCATCTCCTTTGGTAAATATTAAAAAATTTCAATTTAAATATTGAATTATATATTTTATTATTAGTGTATATATCACACTGTTCACCATAATAACAATTCCTCTATATTTATAGTGCAAAGATAATTACTGCCTACTCTAAATCTTGAGTCAGGTAGTTTTTCTCGTGAATTTTTAATTGGAATGAGGAATAAGAAATAACTATAAATTATACATGAGGATTCCTCTTGGTCCTTTTTTTGATGCATCACTAAAGATTACAAACCCATCTCCACTGTAGTGTAGTGTAAGTATAGGTTTATTGACCAACATTATTTTCTACTCCTTGAATTTTCCTCGCATTCATATGTATAAATAAAAATGGATATATTTTGAGTCAACATGGTTATTTGATTAGAAAACTATGAGAAATCACTAATAAAGTTCTTGTAGCATCCAAACAATCCAAGAAAACTATAGATCTTGGTTACCATGGTTGGTCTAGGACATTGTTCAATAACATTATTTTTTGAACGATCCAAATATATACCCTCACATGATATTACATGACCCAAGAATGTGACTTTATATATCCAAAATTAACACATGGTAAATTTATAATTTAACTTATCCTGTATCAGTTTCTATAGAATAATCATTAAATAATCTTTATACTCTTCCTTTCTATTTTAATATATAATAATATCATCTATAAATACTACCACAAATTTATAAAGGTAATATATAAAGACTCTATTCATTATATCCATTAAGATTTTAGTGTAATTGGTAATTCCAAATGGTATTACTATAAATTCATAAGAACCATACCTTATAAAAAAAAGTCTATCTTGGATATATCCCCCTTCCTGACCCTCAATTGATTATATCTAGTATAAATTTCAATCTTGGAAAAGTATAAAACTCTACATAGTTGATTAAAAAGTCATCAATATGGGTTTTAAGAAACTTTTCATTTATAGTGATCAAGTTAAGTTATCCACAATCATGAAAATATGCATCAAACCATATTTATTCTTAACAAAGAGAACATTTTCGCCCTATGGTGATGAAAAAGGGTGTATGAATCCCTTATCAAGATTCTTCTAGAGTTGTTTCTTCAATTATTGAAACTTAATAAAGGTTTTTCTATATAGAGTCTTTGAAATAGGTTCATAACTAGGTAAGAGTTCTATTAAAAACTAAAATTCATGATTTAGGGGAAGACTTGGTAAGTATTCAATAAATATATCATAATAAACCAGAATAATAAGAATATATTTTATATTGAGTTTCTCCCCAACCATTTGAGATAAATAACCATAATGTATATTTAGTAATACCCACATGGAATAAGAAACTTCCATTGGAAGTCGATATTCATCATAACATCAAAATATGATCATATGCTGATTCAGAATACTAATCATGACTTAAATTCCTTAGTAATTGAAATGGTATATATATAATGAGAGCCAATACATGTTCAAAATCACATCAAATTCAACTAGAGTTAGAATCACAGTATTTTTCTGTAAGTATATTCTCAAAATATTCTATCGAATATGAGATATAGACATGAGATGAAACCATTATACCATTAATAGTTCTTAATACTAACTCAATATATAGTCATTGATATAGTGATGTGATACCCTTAGAAAAATATTTAGATAAAAAATATTGGGTATAGACATAATAAAATAATACATTTTCAATTATAGAGTGGATGGTTAGTGTACCTTTCGCCACTTAATTCTTGTGAACCACTTCAATAGTTGTGATCGCATGAGATTTACATTTGTCCCTAGGACTAAGAGGTTGCTGACGCCAATTTTCTTCATTAACCCTCACATTGTTTTCACTAATTAGAATAATGTCCATAATTGTTGAAATTAGATAATTTGAGTGTGGTTCACACATTAATTTAATATTTTCACCATTCCTTTCACTTACTAGGATCTTCACATCACTTCAACATTTTTTTCTTGATGGACTTATTTTTCTACAGTTAAAACATTTACCAGACCCCATAAGGAAATTTCATGTATGATTTCTTCCAAAAATATAACATGAAGAAAAATTATTTTTCTTTCCTAAATGAGTTTTATTATTATAATTTCCTCAAAATTCCATATTTCTCTTTTTATTCCCAAAACCATGAGAAAACCGAGAGTCTAAAATTTCGATTTCTAGATTGAGATCACACCAAGTGATTTTTTTATAGCTATCTAAGTCTCTAATAGACATTTAATTTCATAGATTTGGTCTCATGATATTAAATAATTGTTAAAATTTGATTTTTGGAATGATGATAAAATCAGATGCGTAGCATTCACGTCTGGTGAAATTTTCCTCATACGTGCTAATGGATTCATTATCCTTCATCTTTAGTTCTAGAAATCCCCTTTCCATTTTTATATGAATATTTTTGGTAAAATAATTATTAAAAAATACTTTCTAAAACACTTTCTATTCTATGTAATCAATTTACTCACATTTCCTCACAATCTAGATAAGATTCCACTATTGAACTTATTCACCTTCCAAATGATATACTTCTAAGATATCTTTTCCATGTTCCAAAAAACATTAAAGAATGAAAAATAAATTTTCAACGGTACTGATCCATTACTCAAGAATTATTGAATTAGAGGAAAAAATGAAGGAATATGAACATTGACACATAAAAGACTAAATAATGAGTTGTTCATTCTATTATTAATTTGGAGTATCAACATGATTTATGTTAACGTTAAAATACTAATGGAGTTTGGTCAGCATAACCAAGAGATTCCACATACAAAATTCTATTTAAATTTTTTATCATGAGTAAGGCCCTTGAATTTTAAATTTCATTTAGTGTTAACATGATTCCTCTTAGGTTCAACCATTGACTAAGACCAAAAATCATAGTTTTAACAGCTAAAATCATAGAGATTAATCATGTAATCATGAAAAATAAATCATAGGATTCCTAAATAATGACACCTAATTTTCAATATATGAAACCTTAGGTTTAACCAAGTTAATTAAGGGTCATAATCTATTTAATATATTCATAATTATTCATAAATAAAATGTTAATTAACCAATTCATATCCCCTGAGAGTGTTTATCTAGGCATTAAATCTCAATCTCACTCATCGTGCATCAATAGTGATTGAGTTGATACCCTATCCACCCCCTTTATATTGTTTACCCTTAGGTGAATCTATTTTATAACTATATCCACATTCTAGTATCCATAAATGGATTAATTTTCTAGGGAAAAACACAATATCTAATTTACCAAATCTTTAGGATGTTATCCTATACTTAGACTTATCCCCATGGTTTTCAAAAAAGTCATTTAATTATAATGTCTAAATATTAAATAAAATCTATTTTGATACCAACTAAAAAAGCCCAAAGGTTTCATATATATAAATTAAATCATTTTATATGAATACTAAATACATATCATAACAAAACATTCCATATAACTTTAAAGTTTTAGATTATTTTGATATTAGATACATAATAATATTATTTTATGAAATATATCCTACCTCTCCCAGAAAGATATTCTCACATAAAAAAAATTCTTAAACATATCCTACTTAAAACCTTTCTTCATAACCCTAGGAAAGAAAACATAAGAAAGAGTGAGATTAAATGATCAGTAAGGGTAAATATAATAGATATAAATTAGTGATCATAAGTGAGAATAAGATAATCATAAGGGTATGGAACATGATCATAACTTACAATAATCATACACAATCAGTTGAAGATAATAAATCATGAATCATAGAATAATATTTTTTCATAAAAAATACACAAGTCATAAGTTCTTGGAATCATCAATAATCAGTCATGAACCATGATATCATATCATAAGAATAAGACATAAGTTTGTGGCATATACATAAGAATCGAAAATAATTTATTTAGTCAAGTATTACTATGAATAGTATCATAGTGATTGGGTTCACACCCAATTCCAAAATTTTCTTAGTCAAGGTTCACTCCCAAGACTATCATTGTGGACTAAGTCCCTTACTGAATTATATTCCCTCCTCATTATAGTCCTTATTATCTAATGAGATATCCATCTTTAACCAATGCTTTAGAGAGATATATAATTCTAGGCCCACCGATCTCATTATTAAAATCATACATATGTGTACCAAAATATCATAAAACATTCATCATATCATCATATCATAACACACGTAAAGGAAACAAGTTTCATAAACATTTCATCATTTCATCATATCATAACCCATGGAAAAGAAATGAGTTTCATAAAGCTTTCATTATAACAGAATTAATCCATGAGAAAGAAATGATTTCCATAGAATCATACTTAATTCATCATCATAATAATCCATCAATAGAAAGAAAGTGGATGGTATCATATGATCATATCCCTAGTGAAGTATAAAAATACCTAAAATATGTTCACATATATGAAAAATAAATTTTAAAAATCATTCAAACCATTCATTGAATACATGAGAAAAAATCCTTTTCTTTTAATAACAATTTAACTATAATTTTCCAGAATATTGAAAAAATTTTCTTTGAAAATAAACAAGGAAAATTATATGGGAATATTCAAATAAAATAATGATCGTGATGATGGGAAACTCCATTAATTTCAAATATGTTAAACGCACATATTCCTTTTACACTTTTTTGTAAAAAGTTAAAAACAATTGTTCAGGAAACACATTTCTTAAAAAATATTCCTTTTAAAAACTTTTTAAATAAAGTAAAGGGTAGTGATAATTAAATTTTTTTAATATTTCAATCATAGGTAAAAACTTTTATAAAATAATTTTAAATAGAACTTACATAGAAGAAAAAAAAATTGACCAAAGAGGAAATAATGTCAGATTTTCTTTATAAACATTTTATCGATAATTTTAAGTAAAAAAGAGTGGAAAATGGTACTAATAAATAAAAATCTCATAAATAACTAGAAGGGAGTAAAATATATGGTGTTTAAAGGATAATATCTATATAATTTCCCTCAATAAAAATTTAAACATAAACGATCCCAATTAAAATGAGATTGAAACATAAATCTATTACCTCAAGTTCCATCTTGATTCATATATATTCAAATATCCTATATAATAAATACATGTTTATTATACATATATTATAGAATAAAATTAATGAAAAAATTACTATTTATTATTTTTTTACAATTTCCAAATATTATTTTATTAATAACTTCTTCATTAAATCGAACACCCGAGTGAAAACTAGTTTGTTTTCCAATAATTTTTCGGTTTAATGGTTCTAGTACTTGAACCTTGATCATGGTTTCATCATATAAAATATTTTATTTATGAAATAATTATCATATTTATTCATCATATACACTATTATAATTATTCATATAAATTTTTGATAAAAAATGAGTTACAACGTTGTGTGGAGATGGTAGTCCACATGTATATATGAGCTACATTATCATTTTCCAATGAATGAAAATGTATGATGATAGATAATTTATTATAATTCATGAAGTATAATTATATCCTAAATATTTTATATAAATATTAAATCCATCATAATAACCAACCATGAATGATGGTTATGAAAAATGAATCATATCCCTACGTGAAGATGGTAGTCCACATGTACGAACAAGAAATAATTTCTTTTACCATTTGATAGAAATTAGGTGAAAAATGATTGAAAAATCATCATAATAACAACTTATTATATTTAATATAATAAATTAAATATTTTATAATCTATACCATATATTTATAGGAGGTATAATAATAAATAAAATTAAAAGTACTTGGTTAAGAGTTATATCTCTTCGTTGAGAAATTTACTTTGAATTAAACCTTAATCCTTGAAAGGATGGTATTATGATAAAATAAATACATACAAGAAATGTGTTTGTAATTTATTAAGGGATTATGGAAGGTATTTTATGATATTTAAGGCACGTGAAGTGTGATTAATAGATAATAAGTGGCATCCTTTTATAAGGGAGGGAGAGGGTGCATTTTGAAAATTTCAAAGTATTAAAATATATTAATTTCTGACTCAAATAAAGTGGATAAAAATTCAAAATAATATAATATAGGAATTATAATGTAGAAATACCATTAACCAATAAAATTAAATAATATTTTTATGATATTTTAAAACTTATCTCTTAGTTTAACCCTCTCGATAAAACCTTTTTAACCCTAACTGCGGTAACAAAATTTTACTATTTTAAGTATTAATTATGAAAAAATCTGTTGAAATTATTAAATATTATCAATTATGATGATTTAAAATATTTATTCAATGTTATATTATTTAATTACAATAATTGGAATAAATTTATTTGAAAATAACAGCACAAAACACAATAAAATCGTTTTTAGAAAAATGTATTTTTAAGCATAAAATTGAGTTTTCTTTCATTCTATGCCATGTGAAAACTATTAAATTAATGATAAAATATTTTATTTAATATAATATTTACAAATTTAATTAAAATAATTCATAAATATATATTATTTTAATTTATTATGATAAAAACACATTTTGTGTATTAAAATAGTTTTTTAGAAAAACATCTCCTTTTTACCTTAAATGATTTTATTTTCATTTAAAACTTATTTATAACCAATTAATTAATTTCATAAAAATATAAAAAATAATATTTAATAATTTAGTTTTTCCTATTCATACTCACCAATCCAACAAATAGGAAATAACTGTCACATTAGATATTAAAATATTAATATTATATCATGATTCATTTAAACTTAGTGTCGCATGTAAAGAAAGATATCAAAGAAATAAAATCAAGAGAATTATGTCATAAAATATTGTAGTGTTATATAAATAACTTATAATTTTGGTCTAGGAGAATTAGAAGAGGTGTGTGTATTTATACATGAGGAGGGGCGGTTTCACGGGTTAAAATAGTGATTATTTTTTTATTAAGGTGAACTACCTTTGGGTTACATTAATTTAAAATAATTTGATTGATAATTAATATTTAAATGGTTGGTTAAGTTCTATAAAACCCTTAACCACATATTTAATTTTGTTTTTATTTATTTAATTCATGTAACTTTAATTTTAACCTTTTATATTATTTTACCTTTACCATGTTAACTCACTTTTTACCCTGGTAACTTCTTTTTGTGCCTAAAAATGAAATTAAACTTGTAAATAATTTGTTCCTTATGATTATAAATATTAAATCCATTTTAATTGATTCAATTTATAAATGGGATTAAAATTAATTCCAAAATAATAAATTTATAATGCTTAAAAATAGTTTTTAAAAAAGATTTAACTTATCTTCCAAAAAAAAAACACAGTTTATAAATAAATATTAATATTTTTAAATGAATTATATTAACACATAAATAAATATTAAATAAATAAAAAGGATTTATAAGTTTTATATTATGATCATGTAATTATTAGTTCATAAATGTTATGATTTTTCTAAAAACATTATTTTCAATATTAAAAAAAATATATCTTTTTAGAAAACCACTAAAGTTAATACTAGGATAAATTATCTATGTTGAATCCAAAAATCATATCCATTTTATAAAAAATATTTTCTAAATATGATAAATCTATTTTTAATAATAAAAAATTTTTGTTTTAAAGAATAATAGTTTTTATTAAACGATCTATTTTCCAATGGTCAAGTTACTATTTAAATAGTAACATTAATTCCAAATATCCTATAAACACCTCAAATCATTTTATAATATTCCTCTCATGGATAAATATTCCTTTTTTAAAAAAAAATTATTGTATTACTAATGTTTTATTTTTTTAAAGTGTTTTTCATGGGCGTGATAATCCTAGGAGATCATAATGATCCTAATTTTTAGACAATTGTTTTATTTATTCTTGTTTATCTACCGGTTGTAACAGTTGGTATCTTATTAGTTCTGATTATTCACAAAATTTATTTTTCTCAATTAATGAAATAAAACACCTTTGAATTTTTATTATGAAACATTTTAAGTATATTTTTAAAAGGAAAATTATAGAGTAATAAAATATATACACAAGTTAAGATAAAAAAATATTTATAAATTAAATGAAGTTTAATTTAAATAAAAAATACATAATAATGAATTATTTAAATTTAACCATTTATTTTATCACATTTTGAACATAAAATTTCATATGATAGTACATAAAATGGTTATATGTTATAATTTTATGATAATAAGAACATGCATCATAATTTGTTAACCATTAAATTAAAAGGACTTAATCACCAAGATGATGTGATAATAAAACTATTAATAAAAGGAATGTTGTTATGAAAAAACAATATACATAAAAATAATTTTGAATACTTTAATATATATATAATCACATATATAAAAAGTATGGAATATAGAAATAGGACAATACATGGGATAGTTGTAGGTGTTACACCCTTATCGCTATTTAGTCATGAGTTCAAGACCCATAGCCTTGCTGAATATGACAGGTTATGACTCAACCGATGAGATAACTTTTTTCTAATAAAAAGTTTTTCAAATTTAAATTATACTTGAAAAATATGTAAATGAATAACTTATGTGATAAATATTTTTATAAATATTTGGTTTATTTATAATAAATAAATTCATTTAGCATTGACATTTTATATTTATGAAATTAAATTTATAAAAACATTTATTAGAAAGTTAAGATATCTGACTCTGATAGAGACCACCTCTATGTCCATACTCTGCTCCCTATACACGAGGATGAGGGGCATCATAAGGCCTTCCTCTGCCTGCCCCATCCCCTATCTGAAGAACAAAAGTCTATATATTTCTACTGATGATGCTGCTGCTACCTTGTGGGATATTGATACAATGACTAAGCTTGAAGAGGTCATGCTGCTCCATGTTGACTACTGATCATGTTCATACACTCTCACTTCTGATGGAAACGACCAACACATGTATAATAAACCATGATCGATCCAATGGAAGAGGCCTATGAACTACCAGCTTTGGATAAATTAGATGAATACTTCCAAAAACGACTCCCTACTATCTAAAACTTCCGATAACCGGGAAACAAATAACTTTTATTCATAGCTATACACCATTAATAATCTTGAAAACTCCCCTCCAAAGAAGATTTTGTCCTAGATAGAAACCTATTAACAAATATTTCCCTCTCCAGTACCTCAAGATATTTCTTAACCATAAATGAGGTGATCTGGAATTGGATCTCTAGATACAAATCCTCCTTGAAATAACTCACCCTACCCTCTTCATCTGTTATAATTCATGAAGCGTAACATAATCAGTTCTTATAATGGATACTAAGCATCCTTGATGAAGGGTAAGAATATAATGCTGACAAACCTCCTTCATAGTCAAATAAAGAAACTCATCCATGAATTGATCCTAAAACTTACCCCATGAAACAATCAACTCCTCGCAATACTCAAGGAATAAGAACCACCACTACTAGGATTCCCCACACAACATCATCACATCCAACAAAACAAAATATCCCCTCGGAGCATGAATCAAAATAAAGTTGATATAAATATACTTTAAAAAATCCCGAGTATATTGATCTAAAAAAACCCTCATACTTCTATAGACATTGGTACTAAAAATCTCAGAGTTTTATCATCCAATAACCATCATCATCGACCTCTACTCTGTAGTGATCTGTTATAACATCTCTGTGAACTTATTTGGTATAAAAATAATTATTACTTTGACCTAGATCTATAATTGTAAAAGAATAAATGTCAGGTACTCCCTAAATCCATAATATATAACATTTAATGTTATTTAATTAATTCAATTTCAACCTAATTTTCATTGACTTCCAAATTCAGACACATGCACAAATATTCATGATACATGATCCTTTCCTAGGTCTCTACCCTATAAAAAACATCACATCACTTATCATATTTAGTAATCAGGAAATTACTTGCACCAAATCATTGGGGGTCTTAAAATCCTATGTCCTAGTTATAATCCTTTTATTAAATCAGGTGATAAGTCCATTTGATACTATTTCCTTATTAACCCATGAATCCTCACTAGTGTGTATCTTCAAACTCTATAATGTCTCTCAACCATCAGCTTTGATATCACTATTTCATGACCTCCCCTCCACTGGTACCCCTCTTTTCCTAAAAATTAAGAGATAGATGATGAAACCCAAATCCCACCTTCAATAGGCCATGGGTTGGAAACTAGCACTAGGGGTATATAATCATAAATGGGAGACATTACCCTATTTATATTAATTTATGTAATAAGATATATGATGATATAACACTAATAAACAACATACATAAATAAAAAAACAATCCCAATATATGAATTTAATTTCATACTTAACTGAAAAAACATAAATATAGAAAAATAAAATATAAATCAATAAACATGATCTTAAAAAGCTCTTGAACAACTCTACGAGCTAGTACTTCCCAAATTATTCACCAACTAGAATCCACATACTTAAAAAACAATTTATACATATGTAGGGTGAGAATAAAATCACTATTAGTATGATCCTCCCCATAACCTCTCATACAAAAATGTGAAAGAAGAAAACTAAAGCACATTTAATAAGTAATTGAACTAACTTTTCACCTAAATTGGTAAAATTTTATTTCATACTCACCATGGATTAATCACCAAGTAACAAATACAAGTAATAAATCTATATAGAAACACAGACACACACACATATATATAGAGGAAAGTTACCCCACTTCCAATTCCCTACTAGTGAGTCACTCTTACACCCCAATGACTTACAACCTATTCTCATCCCTCCCATAAGTCATCCTAACCCAAGTTGGAAAATTATATTAGAACCATCTTACATCCCATAAATCGCATCACAACCTCAACATCATCCCATACCATAACCAATAAAAATATTTAAATCCACTAAAACCCATTTATCATCATGAATTATACCTCAATCCATCATAACACATGCATGCACACACATAGAATGCCACAAATACCATAACAAGATACAAGTATGTTCTATAACCTCAATTTATTACAATCCACCCACAAATGTATAGTAATACTAAGATCGAAAATAACCCATGTGAGTCCATACCCTATACCTTAGGCTATCAAAACATGAGTATGACCACATGATATACTATATTTGGATGGAAAGTGTTAGAGAGGGAGAAGTTAGCCATCTGTTCCCTTATCAACCTGGATGATGAGGAAAACAAACCTCAAAAAATTTGGGTGTCAGTTTCCCTATAGAATCATGCGGTTAAGTATATGAAATTAGAAAATATAAATAAAGTATCATAGAAAACCAAACTAATGGAAAATACCTAACCTTAGTGTCAAACTACAGCTATCGTCATATAAGAAGCTCACCTATCACCACTAAGGCCTAAGAGTATAGATTCAACAAAACCATCAAGACAAACTTATTCATCCATTTCCACTTAGTAATTAGAAATTACTATCCATTAATTTAAGAACATGGTGATTTTATTATCATTCATTATCCCATAATTAATTAAATTCAACCATTTTATTTCATTAAAACCCATCATAATTCTCAGTTTAATAAAACTATTCATTTACAAGACAACATGATTTCAAAAACCATATTACATTTCTAGATTCAATTCTCATGACCATAAATAATTCATTCTAACCATTATATGGTTCTAATTAGTAAATATATGATTTATCATTTTTTAATCAATAATAACCATCCCATGTGTTCATTATTAACCCAATTATCATCATATAATTTCTGGGTACTCTATCCTTAGCCACTAAAAGAAAAGATGCACTTATCATACTTAAAGACAAACTGTATCAAATAGTTGGAAACCATACAAATCATATTTGAAAAACTAGTTATTTAAAACCAAAATCAAGAAACAAATAAAAATAAACCTAGCTCTTAACTCATCCGAGCCATCCCAAAGTCATCCCCAATACCATTACACACATCACATTCTATCCCTCTATCAATTGTATTATGATACTAGTAGAATCCTAAACAAACCTACCCATTGTTCTTAAAATTTACCAACCATACTAGGTTATCAAAAAAATCAAGGATCTACCATCCTAGAAAATCATATATAGAAGTAAAAATATATTCAATAAGACACACCCTGTGGAAACAGAGAACATAACACCAAGGAATACAAGCTTTTATCCAACGAGAATAGACTCAATCAGCCCTAATAAATTATCTTAAAAAAACAATTTAATTACTATATTGAATTAAATTATTCATTATGTATAGTTTCAATATAAATATTATAGTTAAATCAACAATAAATCAATAGTTATGTATCAACTATAAACATTTATTTAACATCGCTTCCATATTCAAGGAATTCATGGAAGGATAATTATTAATTTATATGAATATTATCATTTTGGATTTATTTTTATCAAATTTTCAACATATTAATCATTCTAAAATATAATACCAATCACAACAAAATATAACACACTATCCAGGAAATCAATAGGTAAAATCAACCTGAAAAAGTCACATGAGATCACAATAACCTAATTTCAATTCATTCTTGATCCAGTTATTATCTTTATTAGGTGATTAAACCATTAACCAAAGAAATAAAGAATGATAATATCATAATTTTACATATCACAAAATAGGTAATATATCCACTACCTCAATAAGAAGTTTAACATTCTATGATAAATAAAAGATAATCAAATATTATCTACCACCAAATAAAACTCCACCAAAACTAAAATAAGACTCACCAGAACCTATCCATAAAAAATAAATATAAAGTCATGATTAATTATCATTCCAAAACAAATGGATATAAAAAAAACTTTTGAAAATAATAATAAAGAGAAAAATAAGAATAATATAAGAGGGAGAGAGAGAGAGATTGTGTGTGTGTAACTTTATATGAGACTTTGATTTGATAACACAAGGTATTTAGAATTTGATGGATATGGTGAAGGGTGGTGGGAGTGATAGGGGGTAGAATAGGGTTTGAAGGAAGAGATTATAAAATCAAACAAAGGATAAGTTGACCCTCTATTTATATAGGAAACCTTGAAATACTCTACCATGATATAGTGATCTCCCTTTTTGTTGTGGAGCCATCTGGTCAAAGTGGATCTTATCCTTAAGGTGTTCAAATCTCCAAAGATCATACATTTTAAAAACTACATCAAGATTCCTTGAATAGAACCCTTACTAGAACTATAACATGGTGCATAGATTTTCAACCTCTAGATAGTCACCACGACCATCCACTATAGTGTAAGATCAAATCCTTAACTATTTAATCTCACTATGAAAAAGATCATAATGTGCTGATACCCTATTCATCATTTCCTCCCTCACCCATTTTCTCTCCCTCACCACACCCTGACATAATATCACACCCAAAAAATTGGGAATTTCCTCATACGTGTTTCACAAAGGTTGTCTTAACATGAACCACACTAAGAGAAACTGACATAGTGGACTCCCCATTTCCAAATGTGAGAACCCAATGAGAACATCAACATCTATGCACTACCATACCTTGAGCTGTGGGAATTTAATCCAACTTTTGGTCACCTAGAAGTCATCTATAGTTCCACAACATGAAATTCACTCAACAACTAGGCATTTTCATATGCACGTTTATCATATGAGAATCAACCCATGAAAAAAACTAATAACCACATGCATTTCACTGCCCGTGGTACACCTCGACTCGAAATGGTAGGCCTATAAGACAAACCTCTAAAAAATCCAAGACTAAAACCACACCACATCCATCCCCATGCACATTCTTTCAAAAAAAAATGGATATAACCACAACCTCTTATATAGAATAGTGATCCTATGAGTAGATAAGAACTCATTTAATGAATTTGAAACACCTATAAACTCCCACATGATACCTTTATGCCCTAGGAAAATAAAAAGGAAGGTATACAGATATTTGAAACCTCATTAACCTACTCTAGGAGTCCATTTTTTCACCCCACATATGGTTCTATCCTCTTCAAGTAGTGTTGACCTTATTGGGTGTGCTATCCTCATACCCGTAACTACTTGCACTGGCCTTCCTATATGATCACCCATTCCAGATATCATCTTAATGATTAGTTGTATGCATCTTGGTGGATATACTGGTCTCATGTTCTGCTAGGCCATTTGATCCTTATCACACCCATAATGAAATTTCATGTTTGAATTATTTATTTATTATATTTTATTCTTCATTATATCACTTCCTAGATATTTTTATTTGATTTTTTTTTCAAATTTTGAAAACTGGAGGTGCTACATGATCGATGCATGGTTAGGGAAAACTATGCATTATGTTTATAGTTTTTGGAATCATAATTTTATATGGTTGGAACATGATTTTATTTATTGTGTGGAACGACAATGAAGATGACCAGGTGATCCACTATTGATGTACACAATTGGTGCACAATTTATCAAATTGTGTTGCCAAACTTTGTGGTTTATATAGGTTTTACAATTTATGAAATTAATAAACTTTATCTACTCAAATTAAACATTCTAACCCTCTCATATTCCATCATTTCAACCTCCATACATCTTACCATTCTTGATATACCCTTATCTTGTCTCATAATGATTTTTTATTGTAATATTTATTCAAGTATCTTCAAGGGAAACACCTGGAAAGTGAATCCTATTAGTCCTTTCAGTTTTATTCTTCCATTTTTCATTTATTTAATTATAACCTAAGGATGAAATTTTCTAGGACTTATTTTACTTGAAATTTATGGCATGGGATTTGATGTATAAGGTTTTTTCTTACCTTATAAGGATTATTATTCTCATTTTCTAGTGTATTCATTCTAATTGATTATGGTTTCATCATTAAAGGTAGGTGGTTTATTATACTCCTTTTTTTGGATGAACTTTTGGTTATTATCTTTTCAATACTGGTTTTAAAATTATATATAAAGTATATAGGCTGATTTTTCATTATTTAATTAAATGAAAAGGTTTTTCATCAGTGTTTCCTTGGAGTGGATGATGGAAATGGATTTGCAGCATGTTTGAAATTATGAATTTTAAGTTTTTCATTCAATTCATAATGAAATGACTTTTTCTAATGAATGATTACATAAATTAAACTTTATAGGAAACCTGGGGTGTTTGGGTATGAAATCATAGATTGGGAGAAGGTCCCATCCCACAAGTTATAGTGCTTCACTAACTAGTGAAGTAATTTCATGCACGTCCCACTAGTTTAGTGACATAGTTATAGTTTCATTCCATTAATTTAGGGTATCCATAATTAATGAAATATAACCACTAGGTTCCACTAGACCTAGTGAATTTAGGGTGTTATATTATGTTTCATGTTTCAAATTACTATTTATATAGTTTTTTATATACTTGTTTCTACCTTAAACAACCTTTGTACAATATTGTTTTATTATATAAAATTTTGAGGTTATTTTATATAATTATTTTCAAACTAACATGCTATAATTTTTCTAACAAAATAAGTATATGGAACACTTGGTGGGATCCTACTAGGATTTTTATTGTCACACCCTACATACACCCATTGGGTGTATAAAGACCTTGTTTATACTAACACGTTTAAGGGGAATAAATCACTTAGAGGCAGTGGATGTTTTTGATATCTTTATCTGGGTTGATGGAGGTGACATGGTGGGATGATCCCATGTGTAACATGATAATAGGTAGTTATTTATTTTATTTATTATCATTGAACTTTTATTATGTGTTATTCTAATTATATATCACAATATTGGATTCCCATACCATCTTTTTTTTATATTGGAAAATTTATTTGTATCTCCCTTTCATTTCAGTTTGTTATATTCATGATGTTTTATTTCTCATGAGTTTCCATTGATATTATGTTATTTTTTGATTATGATTAGTTTTGTTACTCACATAGATGCATGCATTTCAAATATATTTTGGGGTCATGATGAGTTCTTGGATATGACCCGTTGATTAACTTATTGGGTGAAACAATTCCCAAAGCATATTCTTAATGCCAATAAACTGGTTTTATAGAGTCTTGATCCTCTTAAACATATTATTACATGATTTAAAGAATAAAAATCCACAAAAAATCCATGAATCTAGAGGTATAATGTATTTTGTACACTAGGTTCATGTTACATCAACATTGAACTAAAATAAAACATATTTATCTTAATCTCCATAATGAGATCCAAAATCCCTTTGAGCTTCTAAAACTGCACATTATAACTTGGGGAATACATAAATAAAATGGGTGACCTATAAGTCCTATTAAAGGAATAATATTGGTAATGGAGTATAACATAAGAGAATAATGACGTAACATGATTTTTGCTGAAATTTTGGAATCCATAGTGATAGAGTGGTTTGAAAATGAAGAAAATAAAGAAAAAAAGAACAATAAGAGGATGAATATAAAACATGGTGATTTAATTATTTTAGGAAAAATACTTACATCCATGTAGAAGAAAAACACATCACTATTTTTCAGGATCATAATTACAAGGTGAAAATATAAAAGCACTTCAAACCAAAGTTTGAATGATCTCTTAATGAAGGTGATGAAACTATTCCACTAAACACATAATAAGTCCACTATGCTATAGTCACCGATGGATTGAAGTCTGTGAAGCTACTATAACATTTCAGTATTTCCCTTAACATGCTTCTATAGTACTATGTTTAAGTACACATTACTATAGTGTCATATTTCATGATGCTATAATAAGTTTGCACTGCTAGAGTGCCCTATTGGTGTCGCCAGTCAGCTTTTCTATAGTTTGGTCAGAGTTTTGATAGTGCCCAAAATTTTGGAATGGGGTCCAAAGATCCCCAAACCCATTAGTTGGGTAATCATTCCCCTATAACCCTTAGTGACCTCATCATATAGGTCTAATTGTGAGAGTTTTAGTTTGTTGTACTGTTTGGGTTACTAGTAGTCAGCCTATCTTCATTCAAAAGACCATCCTACACCATTACAATAATGATATCATAAAATAAAAGGCTCATGAAAAATCATATGAGATAATTAAATAAATAACATGACATCATAAGATCATGGAATCATAAGAATGTGGCAACACCATAATACATGACTTAATAAGCATAAGTCAAGGATCACTATTGAGACATCATAACATGGTTGATTGAGTCCCATCATGGATTATATTTACTCCCTAATCCCATAAATATCATCTCATGAGATATAAAACATTACCCAATACATTGGAGTGATATCTATGTGCACCCATCAAAACATATATATGCATATGTGTTCCATATAAGGAAATCAAATGTAAGGCATAATCATAAAAAAATACCAATGGAAAGTATTGGGTTACATATTCTTACCTTAAAACATAATCAAAGGATATTTTTATAAATATTATAAATAGAATAAGGAATTAAATATATTTTATATTCACCTTTGAATCAATAATCATATTTTCATATGGAGTTTATTTGAAAAATTCATGAGAATGGGTAGAGAATTGGGTATAGAATTAAACCTTTAAAATAGTGTTTTAAGGAATCAGTAGAAGAAATTTAAAGAAGGCAAGAATATGGAATTTTATTTGAAACCAGTGGTAAAAAAACTTTTTACCATAAAATATCTATTATTTAAATAAATCATTAATAGTTAAAAGACTTTAAAATAGTGTTACATGAATTGATTATGGGATAAAATTTCCCCTTATTTGGGTTTGATTTTAAAGAAGGTATTAAGAAATGAATATGAAAAATGTATATCAACAAAAAAGAAAGGGAGATTAATCTTAGTACATATGTAAGATATATATATATATATATATATATAATTTTGAATAATTACATAATGTTAAATATGGATATAATGTGAGGAGGAGAGAAAAAGGAATAATCTAAAGAAAAGAGGGTGGTTTAGTGAGATTCCTTAACTCATATCCATATTCTCTCTACAATTTCACTTAATGTCCTAAATGGTCAAATTAGATTCAGTAAAAAATTTATTTATAACCTAATTTACCATATTTTATTTATTATTAATATTTTATGCTATTTTAGAGATATTCAATTGAGATACAAAGTCAATATTCACTATCCCAAGGTCGTTCATTTCACGGTTCCAAGGTTAAAATAATTTTTAGGTAATAATGAGGGTTCTTATGGTATGATTATATTACTCTAGAATTGTGATGAAATGAGTAATGTACCAAATCAGGAGCCACTAAATGGTTCCCTAAGATAGTGGGTCACATGGCCTCAAGCATGCCTCCCCGTACACTAGAGGCTACCAACAAGTTGTGAGGGTCTATGATGGAATGGTAGGGAGACTATAGTCTCATGATCAAAGTAACATAGAGGTATCATAAATGAATAGAAAGGAGTAAGAATAATATAAAATAGTAAAAAAAGGTAAAACATCTAGAAAACATTAATAATAATCTATCCAAGGGTAATGTCATATACAAAATGATGTGTATGTCATTGAGCTATAAAAAATAGGACATATATAGAAACAAGAATCAAGAACAATACATGTATCAAAAGAAAAACAATAAACTATCTCTAGATAGAATCATGATCCATATCCTAGTCCTTTTTTTCCTTTCTCCTATGTAATAATCAATTAAGTATCACCAAGTGGGTGATTTCCCCTATCCCTAACAACATCTATGAAGTCTGTTCGGGTACCAAATGGTGGCCTAAATAGGGTGTGATATTATACACATTAGGAAAAAACCAAAAATGTATATAAAAATTCTAGTCTATGCATATAATCTAAATCAGTGTGATGATATAATAGGATAAAGAGTAATAAATGAAGAAGTGATGTTCTCTAGTATATCAAGGATCACTGTGATCAATCAACTAAATCATAAGGGATAACTGTAAAGCACAGTAAGAATCATCAATATCCTACTCTATGTAATCAATTATCATATATATATATATATAGGATAGTATCCATGGAGTACAAATGTCTAAGGCATCCTAGTGGTTCATATCCAAGGAGTATAAATGTCTAAGGAATCCTAGAAGGTCGTAAGATCTTAGGAGTAGAAATGTTCAAGACATCTTAGTAAGTCCTTGGATCCAAGGAGTAGAAATTTCTCATACATTATAGTAAGTCACCAGATCTAAGGATTAGAAATTTCTGAAGTATCCTAGTAGGTCATCATATCCATGGATTATAAATTTCCAAGGTATCCTAGTTGTTAGTCAGATCTAAGGTGTATAAATTTCTAAGGAATTCTAGTTGGTCATCAGTGACATACTATGGACCCTCCGTTCTCATCATAACCAATTCATTCACCATTTTATAAACCTTTTCATTAATCATTAAATTAATCCATTAATAATCATATAAAATCCAAGGGATTATCCATTTAACACATTTTATAAAAAAATTAATGGTGTTTAAGGTTCTTACAACCTTTAACAATCCATTTTATCATTACATTCATTTCCTATAAAGGAAAACAAACTCAACTAACCCCAAGGGTGAAATTTCCATGGAAAAATGGACAAACCCACCCCATGGGATGTTTGAGTTGAGTTAAACAACCTAAAAACTATTATAAAGGTATCAATTAATATCTCAAACACGTATTGAATGTTTTATTTATGAGTCTATTAATTTATATATAATTTCCCAGAAGGTCCTTCAAGGGGAACGATGAAAAAAAATAAACAACTAGAATTTGAGGGAAAAGGTATAGAACACCTAACTTATGCTCATAGTAGATGACTCATATAGTATCATCCCTTAGTTTGGACTAGATAAGAATAATATTGAAGAAAAAAATGGATTATATGAAAATATGGCATATGAACTCTCACTAAAATATTATCATAAATAGAAATACAAAAACCTGAAAGGATATTAAAGAGTGAAGAGCTTACCAATATCTTTCCAACATGATGAAAAGTTCTTGATTCAAATGTTATATGAAATAATGGGATCAAAGACTAGGCGGATAGTCTTTAGAGCTTCATTGAGAAGGATATGGGCTAGTTTCCAGAGGAGAAAAGAAAAATAAGTGGAGGGTTAATATTTTAAAGAACAAATTTAAAAATGGCCTTTTCAACCCTTTAAAATGGGGTTTCATGATTTAGGCAAATGGTTAGACAAACCATGCACCAAACATGTTCCCATCCCTACCTCAAGATACCCCTCACATAGTTATAGAACATGGTTGGACAAACCATGCATCGACTATGATTTTTCCCACTATAAAAAAATCTACATCAAATTTATGGGCATGCATCTTAGGTTACAAAATTAGGGAAAACTGTTTGGATATTTACTATGTAATGAACACCTCAGACAGTTAGCAGAAACCATGATACATGGGATACATGATTTCTACTAACAATGTGGCCCATCTGTTTTATATAAAAGAATGTATCTAGGCCATGAATAAGACCCATACCCCCTTGTTTTCTTAAAATACTTACTAGTAATTCATTTAAGTGTAAAATAAAGGATTTAAGTTGGAAAGAAAATGATCTTTACCTTTATAAAAATTCAGGTTGTTATAACCTCCTCTACTAAAAGAAACTCATCCTTGAGTTGGACTTCTATGGGTAGTAAGGGATCATTTGAGAAAAGATCATGTCACTAGGCATGTATGATATATTCCCTCTCCCATGTATCATCTTTTACTCATCTGTTCTACCATAACACCTGAACTAAAGGAACTGAACTACCTTAGAGATCCTTTGTCTCTGATACAAAATATGCACTGTGTACTCATCAAAATAAGTATCTACATCTAACTCAACCTCATCTGGTTTTAAAACATGAATCAAGTCTAAATAATACCAAAGAAATTGAGAAACATTAAAAATGTTGTGAATAAACTAGTATATTTAAGGAATTTATCTCCTATAAGACACTGATCTGAATCTTTCCAAAACCTCAAAAGGTCTGATGAATCGAGGTGAGATATTTCCCTATCTTCAAATCTTCCAATGACCTAACCTAGAAAATACATGAAATAAAATTCAATCCTCAACCTCAAAATCAAGAGTCCATTGATTTTGGTTAGCATATGATTATTTCCTACACTGAGATATCAACATGCACTTCATAATCAGCTACACCTACTTTGTAGTCTCCTAAACAAGACATGGTCCAAGTAGTACTACCTCCCCTACCACCAACTAACAGAGAGGTGACTGGAATATCCTACCATATAATACCTCATAAAGATCTATCTGGATGGTATATTCCAAACTCTTATTGTAAGAAAAACTCAAATATGGGTATATTTTTCTCCCAAGAACCCCCAAAGTCAAGGACACATGCACGAAGCTGGTCCTCTAACACCTGAATCATACGCCTTGTCTAACTGCCTGTCTGAGGGTGATAGGATATGTTCAGAAGCACCTATGTACCTAAGGACTTCTATAACTTTTTCCATAATGACGATGTGAAATGATCATCCATGTCATATAATATAGAACATGGATCTCTATGAAGCTGTATAATCTCCTAGATGTATTCTCCCTAGAACATCCACTGAGAAGGTCTCTTGAATAGGTAAGAAGTGGGAGACCTTCATAAATGGGTCAATAACCACCCAAACCGTATCATTTATTTGAGTAAATTTAAGAAAAATTATCACAAAATCCAGGGGGTCATCATCCCATTTCTAGTTTGGAAGGTAAAATGGATGTTAGAGTCCTGCTGGTCACTAATGTCCCACCTTCACCTGCTGATATGTAGAAGACTGAGTAATAAATCCAACAATATCCTATTTCACACCAGGCCACCAATATCGTCGATGTATGTTTTGATACATCTTGGGGAGGCCAGAATGAATTTCTCGAGTTGAGGCATGAAATTCCCTCATAAAATTCTCTTAGATGTATAATGAACCTAGACATGCTCCTATATTCACAAGACCTCATCCTCATCCATGTTCCAACCAGGTGATGATTCCTTATCAGAAATACTCTCCCTTAGGACTAGGACATCAAGATATAAATGTTTCCTTATCCATACCTTTTGTAGAAGGGTATAGGTAACTGCTAAATATGTGAGGACTATTTTCCCATTATTTTTTTAAAATCAAAATGTATCTTAGAAAACATGTCCATAAGCTGCCACTCCCTATTGGCCTTCTAAACCACCTTTATGTGAGTCCTCCTTTTCATATCACTAGAAACTAAATTACCATTTCTGGGGATATAATCAAGCTCAGAGTCAAAATATTTTATATATTTAACCCCCATTTATTTACTATGATTCACTTCATGCTTGGTAAAGATATACTTGAGGATTTTGTGGTTTGTATACACCAAAAAATTATCTCCCTGTAAGTAATTCCTATAATAGTGTAAGGTGTGTATATTAGGGGATAACTTATGATCATATTTCAGGTAGTTCCTCTCATGTGGCCTCAACTTATGAGAACTATATTCCATGTCTTGATACTCCTATATTAGAACTAATCCTAGACCAATACCCGATGCATTATAATATACTATATAGTTTATGCCCAGCTCTGACAGAATTAGGATCGGCACTGAAGTCAATCTCCCTTTCATCCCCTAAAAATATTTCCCATAGGTTTTAGACCATGATAAATTTACACCCCTCTTAGTCAATCTCGTAAGAGGTGATTCTAGGTATGATAAGTCTGGAATAAAGCACCTTGAATAACTATCTATCCCAAGATACTATATTTATCAAAGAGGTTCTTGGGATAATCCTAGGAAACTACAACTCTCACCTTCTCCAGTTCAACTAATACTCTTGTCTATGAGATAATATGACCCATGAAGTGAAACTTATCCATCCAAAATGTATTCTAAAAGTGTACCAAATACGATCTCAAGATGTCACTTTGTGAGCTTAGAATATAATTGATTCCCTATCAGTGTACCCAATATGATCTCATGATGTTTTTCATGGTCATGTAGAGTATGATAATACACCAATATGTCTTGTAAGAATACCACCAAAAATGAATCCAAATATGAATGGAAAAACCGGTTCATCAGTTCCATGAAAACTACTAGTGTGTTCGTGAGACCGAACGATATGAACAGATAATCATACAATCCATATCTACTATGGAATGTAGTACATGGTATATATAATGGTCTAACATACACCTGATGATAACCTGATCTTAGATCTATCTTATAGTAAACCCTTTCTAATTAGAGTTGGTCAAATATATCATATATAAGAAAAAATGGATACCAGTTCTTAACCATCAACCAAATAAATTTTTGGTAATCCATATAAAAATTAAGGGTTCTTTCCAAATTCATGAAAAAGTATAAAATAAACCCCATAGATAATTATTGGATCATATAATCCCCTTTCCTTCCAATCCTATAGGTACCTCTTGAGCTCGTGAAACTCAATAGTATCCATTCTGTAAGGAGGAATATATACTAGTGCAGCTCCATGAAGCAGCTCAATGGAAAACTCTACCTCTCTCATAGGAAGTATTTATGAAAATTCATCTGGGAAAATGTACATGAAATGATCTACCACTAAAGTGAAATCAGTCTCATGCATTTCATGATTATTCATATACAAGCTACAAATCTGGTCTATAACCCTACCCATTCGATAATTCTCTGGTCCAACTCCGCTCGCCTAGACATCCCATTCACCCTTGTGAATAAAACCACCACCCACTAGTGATATAAAAGTCACCC
Source organism: Viscum album (assembly GCA_963277665.1). NCBI lineage: Eukaryota > Viridiplantae > Streptophyta > Magnoliopsida > Santalales > Viscaceae > Viscum > Viscum album. The sequence goes on along the minus strand of OY728142.1, from coordinate 1,628,005,743 downwards.
ATTGGTGATAGAAGTCAATGCAAGCATGAAATGGAACCAACCAATCCATCTTGATTATGATATCAAACCCTATAATCTTAAGGTAAAAGAGGTCCCATACAAAGAGACACCTAACTATCTCAAGGGGGAACTCCATGAACAGGCATACACCCTATGATCAAATCCCAAATAGAGTATTGAGTGTCATCACACCATAAGAAAACTAAACATTGAGCCTAAGGATATCCACAATAGGCACAAATATAAAGGAATAAGAATCACTTTTATCAAAAAGAGCATATACTAACATAGAGGCTAACAGAATAGTACCTATCATTATAGAAGGTCTGACACTCTACTTCTTGAGTATCAGTTTCACTTCATATATCTGGCCCAATCCATGGCCCTAAGATATATCCTGCATACCATAAGTAAGTTTGTTCTGATGGCACTACAAGTTTGGTGTTTGGCTTCTGTAGCCACAAACACTATTTCTGCCTAATTGGATGGTTGTACTCCAGCTCCCTTCATGAAGATAAGCTGCAGACCCTTCTCTTGAACATGGATTTAGTGTAAACCCTCTCTCACTAGATACTAGATGAAAAGTCATATAAAACCACTATAGATAACCCATCCCGCCACAATATTGGTACTCAACAGGATTTCTATCACACTTTCTCCACATGTGTCCCTACCTCCCACACTGGTGATAGAAAATAGAACTAGAAAAATTCATGCTTTGGCTGGTATTACCCTCACGATAGGTGTAAAAATGCTGCTTCCTTCCACCCAACACTATGCCACTAGGTCGAGAAGCTGAATTACCCTACTATGTACCCCCATCTTCCCTCAGTTTTTATTTAGTAATAAGCACTTGATTCATTATTTCTGATATGGTAGGATTTCGAAAACCATTCACCTACAATCAGATGTCATACATGAGACCACCCTCAAATTTCCTAAATTTATATAACTCATTAATTAATAAAATAGGTGTGAAACACCAGAGTTCTGTAAAATGGGTAGAATAGTCAATGGATAATAATTTTCCCTACTATAAGTGCATAAACTCTATATCAATTTTGTCTATCAACCTCCTAGAATAAAAATAATCATAAAAGGACATATGAAAATACCTCTAGGACATATCCCAATATTGATATGTCTGATTAATAAAATCCCACAATATCTTGGTGGAATCCTAAAATATACACATAGAGATATTAAGTACCCTCTTGGGAGGTGTCTTGAGATTATAAAAAATGAATAACATGTCCTCTAACCATGACTCTGTAACATATGGTCTGCCATCCCTTGAAAACGTATGCAAATTATACTACTGAAACTCACATGTAAACTCTTCCATAGTCTAGGTAGGTCATGGGGCTCCCAAAACTCTTTATATAAAGAGTAGAAACCCTCTCAAAACTAGGTATCATCACCCATATCAAGCATAATAGAAGGTTCCATAAGTGGAACTATTGGAGGTTCTATTAGTGGCCCAATTCCCATCACCTATAGAGCATGGTCATCACCACCCTCATGGAATACAACTGGGGGACGATGGTGGAATGTATATAAAATTACAATTACACACCTCAGAAAAGATTTAGTAATGACAAGATCATTGACATATGAATAGGACTTTTAAAATCCTTCCTATATACAAGTCACACCCATATTACTACTTTTAAATTGAGGTTTAGTCGACATAAGTATCATTAGAATTCATGAGATACTACCTATTTACCACTGCTAATGTTGGGTCATGGTCAAGTTCTATTCTAAAATCTAGGGGTTCTGGTATATAGAGTGTCAATTAAAAGTTATAGAGGAAACACCCCCTTAAGTTGCAATTGGAATATCCATTTAACTAAAATATTATCATTTTAGAATTTAAAGTCATTTAAATTTAATTTTTTTATCACAAATAATCTTAAATTTTTTAATTTTATAGAATTGCATTTCCAATTTATAAAGGCCCATAAACTTTATAAATTGAAATGTAACATACATTAAATTGCAACCATAAACTTGTTCTGGAACATGTGACCAATAGTCAATTACTCAATGTTCCATAATTGACCATATAAGGTGTATGTATTAATCTATATAGGGAAAAACTCTTAGGTTGTTACATGCACTTTAAGTAACCAATTATGTTTCTTAGTCCCCTTTATGAAACATTAATCGAATAATAATTATATCAATCTAGGAACATACAACAAGTATAATGTATTCATGAAATGAAAAATACATGGAATGGAATAATGCATGAAATATCCGTCCTATAATGTGCCCAAAATGATGCATGAACGATGCTTCCTTATAATAATAGGTAAAGGAAAAAATATAATCCAACATCAAAATAATTATAATATCTCATCAACATGTGCATCACCCAATGGTGGAATCAAACCAAGTATAATAGGAATAAAATAGAATATCATATCCCATCCTAGGAAATTTGGGTTTTCCTTATACGTGGGTTAACTAATCCCAATAATAAATCATTAAAAACTTCAAAAAATTCCAAATATCATATATAATGTTCCAAAATGATAATACAAAGTAAAAGAAACTCCTTTTGATACCAATTTGTAATGTCATAACCTGAGAGCCTCTAAATAGTGTCTCAGGCCAGTGGGTCACATGGCGTCAAGAAAACCTACCCATATTCTAGAGGAAGATGACTAGTAGTGAGGGTATATGATGGTATGATGAGTATACTATACCCTTATGATTAGAGTAACATTGTGGTATCATAAATTAATAGAAAAGAAGAATCATAATATCATCCAAAAATAGAAGGTAAATAATATGGAAAATAGTAATAATAATCAATCCAAGGGAAGAATCATATACCAAATGATGTTTATTTCATGGAACTATTAAAAATATAGGTAATACATGATAATATTAATTTAGTACAATACATGCATCAAAATTAAAAAAAATAAAAACAAGAAACTATCTCTAGATAGAATCATGATACAAAACCTAGTCTTGTTGTCCCCTACAACTATATAAAAATCAATCAAGAATCACCAAGTGGGTTATTGCCCCTACCCTAATTGAATCCATGAAGTCTATTTGGGTACCAAACTACGACATGAAAATTATATGAGATATCACTCAGTAGGCCACAACCAATAGTGTCTATAACAAGTATAGTCTATTCATATAAGTTGAATCAATATGAATATTTAATAAGAGTAAAAGTAATAAATAAATAATTGATGTTGTCTAGTCTATCAAGGATCACTGTGATCAATCAAATAAATCATAAGGGATAATAGTAAATCACAGTAAGCATCATCAATGGACTAATCCATGTAATCAAGTATCATATATACAAAGGCCAGGATCCAAGGACTAGAAATGCCCAAAGCATCCTAGTGGGTCAAATCCAAGGAGTAGAAACTTCCAAGGCATCTTAGTAATTCTTTGGATCCAAGGAGAATATATGTATAAGGCATCCTAGTAGGTTGTCAGATACAAGGATTATAATTGTCTAAGGCATCCTTATAGGTACTCAGATTAAAGGAGTAAAAATTTACAAGGCATCCTAGTAGGATATCATATCCATGGACTATAAATTTCTAAGGAATCATAGTTTCTCTTCAGATCCAAGGAGTAGAAATGTCCAAGGAATCGTAGTTGGTCATCAGTTCCATACCACAAACCCTCTATTCTCATCATAACTAATTATTTCTCCATTTAATAAACCATTTCATTAATAATTATATTAATCCAACCATAATCATATACAATCATAGAAATTATCCTTTTTATACCTCTCATATACACATTAAATGGTGTTTTAAAGCTATTACAACCTTTAACAATCCACTTTATTACCACATTCAATTCCAATAATGGATAGGGGACTCAACTCACCCCAAGGGTGGAATTTACATCGAAAAGGGGAAAAACCCACCCCATGGGTGGTTTGGGTTGAGGTCAATGATCACTAACCTAGTATAAAGATATGATGGAATATCTTAAATAAGAATTCAATGTTTGATATAAGAGTCTATTAATTTATAAATCATCTCTTATAAGGTCTAAAATGCGGAGTTATGGAAATAAGTTATAAACAAATAGACTTTGAGGGAAAATATATAGACCACCTACCTTATGAATTTAGTACATGAATCCTCCAGTATCTTCCCTTAGTTTTGTATGGATTGTAAGAAAATAGAAGAACATATGAATTCATTGAAAATAGGGCATATAATCTCACACCAAAATAGCATCGTCTATAGAATGACAAAAAAATAAAGGATCCTAAGGAGTGGAGATCATAACAGTGGATATCCAATGTGATCAACATATCTTGATTTGGGCATAAGATGGAAGAAAAGGATCAAATACAAGGTGGTCAATTTTTATAGATTCAATGAGAGGGAAAGGGGATGGATACTATAGAATAAAATAAATATAAGACGAGGTTTAAGGATTTTAATAACCAAGTGAAAAATGGTCTTTTCACCTTTTTAAAATGGGGTTTCACCATTTGGTTGCACAGTTGGAAAAACCATGAACTAGCAATGTTCTCAACCCTAACTCAAGAACCCCTCCTCACATGGTCATGGAGCATGGTTAGACAAACTTTTCACTGACTGTGCGTTTTCCCTTTGTCTAAAATTCTACAGCAAATGCACAAGAATGTGTCCTAGGCGCACAATTAGGAAAAACTATGTGGCCCTCAGAGGAGTACTGGACACTCTTTATGGTTATAAGAAACAATGTAGAATGGGATTTATGGTTTTTACAAACCATGTGGAACTGATATTTTCTAAAGATATTGGGGATCCAGGCTCTAAACAAGCCTCATTCACCCTCATTTCCTCAAGAGCCTTACTAGGCATTAATTTTAGGGTAAAACCAAGGAAATAAATTGGAAAACAAAGGATCCATAACAATATAAAAAGTTGATTCTTTATAAAATGTTTTTAATTCCATTAATGTATTTTTAAATGGTTTTAAATGTTTAATAGTATTAAAATATACATGGTTCATAGAGTACAAATATTATCATTTTAGAATTAATTCACTTAGGTGATTTTTCTGACCACAATGAACTTAATTTGTTTTATTTAACTATATGACAGTTTATCCATTATATAATATGAAAAATATATAATATACTTATTTATATAAGTTTCCACCTTAAAAAATTTATTAAAAACTTTCTTGAAATAGGTGATGAAAAATAAATCATGTTCATGGAAGTGGTGAACTGACCATATTGTTAACAATGTTTTCATTTTGGAAAGAAATTAGAAGAGGTTGGAGAATGGATATTCCATTAATAAAAAAAATATAGTATATTTATTATGTTGTATTAATTATTTCATTATGTATGGAAGATATATGGAAGAAGTATAAGGGAAAAATTATTGGAAGAGATAAGTTGAGAATATTACATATTTGGATGTTCTCTCTTAGAAAACACCTTAAAGAAAATTGGGATGGTATTTTGGTAGGACCAATAGTACTAGGACATGGGGGATATTATTTACAAGTTAATTTATTAGAAAATTTTAAATCTAAAAGTCTTATAATAAGTGAGGAGAAAGGGTGTCGATGAGTGGTATTTTTATAGGGAGGGTAGAGTAGTTTTTTAATTTAAAATTCATCTATTTATTACTTTAACTCAGGACTATCAATTGTGATGAATATTGTGACCATATACAATGATTTATACATTTAAGTTTGAGATAATAGCTTCTTACATCATCCATAACTTAGTTATTCATGTGTTAACTTATAATGTTGAATACCGTATTTTGTAGTATTTCACAATTCATAAAAAATTCAACTATTTTAGAAAAATATATTTTGTACCCTTATAATTTTTAATATGTATATTAAAAAAAATAAAATTCATTTTATGAAAATAGTTTTATAAATATAATAAATTTAATTTATGAATAAAATCCTTATTTATTTAAACAATATAAATTTGTATATTCTGATCATTTTTTGACCCTTTTAAAAACTAGTTATGGTATCATAAAATTATATTATAATTATAATTGACCTTAATTTTATTTTAATCACCCATTTTATGAAAATAAATTTTTTTTAAAATATTTATTTTTATCATAAAAATGTAAATAAAACATGTTTAAAAAGAACCAAACACTTATTTTATCTGTTTAAAAAATTTATTTATTTTTACCATGATAAAAAGTTTATATATTTTCATTTTATAAGAAAACTAAATATTATTATACAATTAAATATATAAGGATACTATTCTAACAACCATTTTACTATTCCTAATAGTTATATTACTATTCCAATAGTCAGATTTGTAATGGTCGTATGGGTTCCATAATTTCTATAATTACCTCATATTTTATCCATTATTAATTTAATTCTACTTTCTCTCAAGTTTATATATATTTTAATTTTAAAAATTTATATTTCATTACTTATATTTTTTTCATTTGTACAATGTTTTTCGTGAGGGGGATCATTCTAGGGGATCAAGAAGATAAAAAAATTTATATTACGATTATATTGTTTTCTATTTTTTCCACATTCTAATGCTTGACATTTTATTGAGTATATTTATAATTTAAAATAAATTTTCAAGTCAAAATAAAAAATATTGTCAGCTTTATAATTTGGTTTATGTGTTTTATACAATACTACATTACTTAATACAATACACATGTAAATTCAGAAGGGAAATTTCATTGATAAAATTATAGTTTATTACAAGTTTATATAATTTGGGGATTAATAATTATCTTAAATCCTTACCATAGAATAGTTTTAGTGCTCGGGTCAGAGGTAACCCAGGTTGGTTTATGAAAAAATTTTATCAGAACCCCCATTTTTTAGTTTATGATATTTGGAATGTTTGGTAGACCGTAGATAAGATTGTAGGGGTTTAAGGGGTAGGTATTAAGGAATTTATATCCAATATTCTTAGTACTAAACCTTAATTTACCATAGGATTTATGGGTTTTATGGTTTTTCTTTTGAAGTTGAATTATTATTTATTCAATGGAACAGGTGTTGGGTTAGTGGAGTATGCATGCAGACCATATATTATGAAAGAATATGAATTGGTTTATATATTATCTCTAATTTACGCAAAAAAATTATTATCATTTGTTATTTGCCTATTTATAAGTGCTTTGATAGTTTTAATTCTCTCATTTTATTTTAATGCAGTAACATGCCTCCTAGAAGACCCCCAGTAAACCCTCAGGAGAGAATCACAAATAATTTTCAATGGTTGAACCCTCCCATTGATCAGAACTTTATTGAGGCCATAGTAAGAATAGTTTGATATATGGATTTGGAAGTAGGTGTGGGTCCAACTCATACTCAAGGAGATGGTCCATGTTTATGACAAGACATAGATCGAGATTAAGATTATTCCTAACATAATACACTAATGTTTTAAAGCACTAATGAACCTTAGTAATCATAGGAATAGTTGGACAAAATAGTGAGAATATTTTTAATTATTGAGAATCCTAAGGTTGTTAAAGTAATGTGTGCCTATATAATGTTGTCGCGTCCTAACCGAAAGTGGTGGGAATCGATGGTCAAAGAGAAACTAAATGAGAAAATTTATTGTAAAAACTTCAATGTGATGTTCTAATAGTTGTTTTATCTATAAATTATGGATATTTTCAAGTATGGAGAGTTTTTAACCATTTAGAAAGGGGAAAACCATGATGGAATTTGAAAATTTATTCATAGATCTCCTCTAATTTTATCTAGACATGACATCTAATGATAATATAAAGGTTCCTCAGTTTGAAATCAGTCACTGTATAAGATATTATCGCATATTAATCATTTTAATCTTATCATGTTGTAAATTTATTAATTCTTTCCTTAGAGATCATTCCCTCTGTGGTGAAGATATCGGATCCTCTTGAAAAAAATAAGGAGCCTAGGATTTAATTATCCTTTTATGTTATCTCTATATACAAGGTGTATCTGTCTTGGGATTTCCTTGTCATTAAAATGGATATTTTTTTTATATAATCTCCATGATAGAATAGATGAAATCATTCATATATCTTATTGATTTCTATCATAAGAAGGTATCTTTCACTGCCCTTGATGGGACTTTCTTCCTATTCCAAGGTGAATAAGATCCTCATTCGAGATGGGAACACCTAATATTCTAGAAGTTAATAGTATTACATTCCATATTTTTTTTATTCTAGAAGATGATGAAGAATTTATCGGGTGTAATTTACCTCTCATGGTTAAGGAAGTTCTTGATGTATTCCTTGATCAATTATCAGAGATTCACTTGGAATAAGAATTCAAGATCTTTATCAATATGATTATTAGGATTAAACTAATATCCTTTTCTTTATATTACATAAAATCACCCAATTTGAAACGGTTGAAGACCCGACTTGATGATTTGGAGGCTAAAGGATTTATCCACCACAATGTATCTTTGTGGGTTTCTTTAGTACTATTTTCAAAAAAATTATGTTGGAATTATTTTATTTTGTATTTATTATTGAAATATTAACTAGTTACTATTAATAATAAGAACTTATTTCCCCATATCAATGGATTTTTTGATCATTTAAAAGGTATAAGGTGGTTATCAGAATTTGATCTCCTATTGAGTTACCATCATTTCTTGGTGAAGAAATACAATGTTCCTAAAATATATTTTCAAAGAAGATATTATAGTTATGAATATATCATAATACCTTTAAACCTAAAAAATTATCCTATGGTTTTTTTGGATTTGATAAACCTAATATTTCATCAAAACATAGACTATTTTTTCATGGAATTTTTTATGATATATTATTCCATTCTAAGACTGAGGAGGAGCATGCACAACATTTGAGTATCATACTTAGGAACATTTGTGATCACTATTTCTTTGTAAATATATAAAATTTAGTTTTTGAATTTGAGGGGTTATGGTCCTTATACATGTAGTTTGAAAACATGGAATTATGATCTATCCTGAGAAGGTGAAGGCTGTTATGTCTTGGTGAGATCCATGAAATGTCTTTAAGATATGAAAATTATTAGGATTGGAAAGTTATTACTAGTTCTTCATCAGATGATTCTTTAAGATTGCATCACCATTGAAAATTATCACTTATAAGGGGGATAAGATTTTTTGGAGTCAAAAATTTCAAGTTTCTTTTAAAGAGTTAAAGTAACTTTTGACATTAGAGACTATTCTAATTTTTCTAAAGAACAATAAGGGTTATGTGGTTTTCTATAATGATTTAGGTATGGGATTGGGATCTATCATAGTGTAGGATGATCATGTGGTAGAATATGTCATTCATATTCTTTGATCCGATGGTATGAATTATCCCATCCAATATTTAGAGTAGTAAAATATTGGGTAGACTCTCAAGTGTTGGTGATAATACATTTTTGGTGAGAAAAACATGGTCTACACTGAAAATAAAATCCTGATCAACTTATTATCTTAAAAATATATGAACCTCAAGTAGAGATAGTGGTGGAGTACCTTTAAATTTTTTAATTTGATCTTTCTTACACTATGGATAAATAGAATATTATTACAACTCCCTTAATAGGTTTATTCCATCACAAGATCTGAAGGAGTCTTGTGAAGAATGGAGCCTTATAGGTCTCTTGGATAAATTATATTTGGAGGTGAAAGAATTATATAAGATTATGTTCCTTGTTAATGTGTTATTGACTCCATCCCTATTCAATCTATTATCTTAGGAGAAATAAAATGACGAAGAATTTTATCACATCATAAAAATTTTATATAGTGGAGAGACAACCACAAAGTGATATTTATCCTCATAAGGAATTATCTACTTCAAGAATAGGTGCGTAATTCATTCATTTTTGAGGAAGGTAGTGTTGTAGGACTTACATAGGCCTAAGTGAGACATCAATCCTTGTGCCACCAAGATGCACTATGATATAAGTTGTCGTTATTGGTGGCCAGGTATGAGGTAAGATATAGTTGATTATGTATCATGATGCTTTACCTACAAGTAAGTAAAAAATTTCACCTTCATTACCTTCAATATTTCTTCAACTCCTTCCCATCCCAACATGGAAATGGGACAAGATGTCCATGTATTTTATTATTAGACTACATCAAAAACCTCATGAAAATAATTCTATTTGTGTCATAATTGATTATGTAATGAAGTTTTCTATGTTTATATCGATCAGGGAAAATAAAAAGGTAGGGGATATCATAAAAATATATGTGAAAGAGGTCTTAAGGCTATATTTTGTTCCCTCCTCCATTTTTTTATAAGGATCCTCATTTTTATTCTCTATTCTGGAAAGGCCTCCAGGAGGTGATGAGATCTCAAGTTAAACTAATCATGACTAGACATCCACAAATATATAACAAGATAGAGAGAGCGATTTATATTCTAGAAGTAATACTCTAATATTGTGTTTTAAATATTGTAAGTTCATGTGATTCCCATATAATAAAATTTTAATTTTACTATAATAACAATTATTGGTCCTCTAATAGAATGACCCTTTTTAAGATTTTTATTATTGAATATGTTGGTCTCCCTTATATTGGAATAAGGTAGGTGAAACCCCCATCCTAGGACCAAGACACATTCAAGAGATGTCTAATAATATTCAGGTTATTAGAAATCATATAGCAATGAAACAAAGTGATAAGGCCTATATCAATAATATTTATCATCATTTTGAGTTCTTGATTAGTGACTAGGCGTTTCTAAGGGTGTTTACCTATCTAGGTCATCGATGGTTAGGAAAGTAGGGGAAGCTCATGATAATATTCATAGGTCCCTTAAAGATCATGTGAAGAGTTGGGAAGGCTGAATATTGATTTAAATTTAAACCAATTTTGGAAATTAATGATGTTTTCTATGTATCTCAATTAAAGAAGTTCAATACCATTTCTTACCATGTTATGAATTAGGAAGAACTTGATTTAGAGCCTGATGTTTTAGTGAATGATCACCCAATCCAGATAGTTGATTCTAAAGTTAAGGTAATTTGTTGGAAGTTGATCCCACTGGTTCAAATATTATGGAATCATGAGAGTGACTTCCATGATATGTGGGAGTGAGAGTCTCTTGTAATGAAGTAGTGGCCTCATCTGTATAATGATCAAGCATCACATTTAATTCTTAGGGGAAGGAAGTGATATAATAAGGGAAACCTTCAAATTCATTATGTCATTTCTGGTATGAATTATTTTTTATTTACTTTTATTATTTATTCTATCTCTTCCTAACATTTTAAATTATAAAATTAAGAATTTTGGATAACTGGAGGTGTTGCATGGTTGGTTCTCAGTTAAGGAAAACAATGTGGTGACCATGCTTTAGGTTTTTATATTTTAATAGAGGTAATTTTCATAGTTTTATTAAACATATGACCTAATAATATGAATTCATGGGGTGATCCATTGGTGAAACACATGGTTGACACATGATTTTTTAAACCATGTAACCAAAACATGTGTTATGCCCAAGTTTTAAAAAGTGTAAAATCACATGACTATCCTTGATTGAATTAAAAATCCCAGCCCTCTATTATCCCCCCATATTTACATCCTACCATCTTTACATACTCAAAATACCCTTATTCTCCCTCATAAAGATTTTTTCTTGTGGGATTTTATAAAGGATATTCAAAAGAAACATCAATTAAGTAAATCATCTATGTCCATTTGGTTTTATTACTCACTTTTTCATGGATTTCATTTTACCCTAATGATATATAGGACTAATTATTATTCTACTAAAACTTTATGGCATGTTATTGGATGTATAAGCTTTGTTTTTTTCCTCTCAAAAATATTACTATTTCTTTTTCATGTGGATTCATCCCGATTTCTTTCGGTTTAATTATTAAAGGTATATTGTTTCATATCCTCCATTTTTTGGCTGAAATTTTGGTTCTTTGTTTTAAAATAACAGTTTCTAATATTCTATAGAATGTATATATATATATATATATACTTGTTTTTAAAGATTTATTTTAATTAAAAGGATTTGATTTAGTGTTTTCATATAGTGGATGATGGAAATAAATTTGAATCATGTTTTTAATTAGAAATTTGAAGATGTTCATTCACTACATAGTCAAATGAATTTTTAAAATGGATGCATACATTAATTAAAATTCATAAAAAAAATCGAGTGCTTAGGTAAGAAATCCAAGATTGGTTTAAGGTCTCATACAACTAGTTATGGTGCTTCTTTAACTAGTGAAGTTATGTCATGAATATATTACTGTTCTAGTGAAGTAGTTATAGTTTCATTCCACTATTAGTGGTTATCCCTAATTATTGATTTTGAACCACTAGTTTCCCCTATCCTTAGTGACTTTATGTTGTTCTCCCATGTTTTCTATTTTTAAATACTATTTATATAGTTTTTTCTGTACTTGTTTTTTTACACTATCCCTGTACTTCATTGAATTTTTTATTATGAAATGTTTAAATTTTATTTTGTATATTAATTTTCAAACTTTTGTGCTATGGTTTTTATGAAAAATAAAATATATGGAACACTTCGTGGGATCCAACTGGGATTGTTATGATCACACTCTACATACACCCATTGGGTGCATACAAACCTTCATTACAAAGATGTAGGTAACTGAAGGCACCCCTTGGATATGGTGTATGTTCTTGATATCTTTATCTAGGTTGATAGAGGTGGAATCGTGGGATGATCCCTACTGAAAAAGAACAATGGGAAACTATTTCTTTTTTCTATTATCATTCATCTTGTAGTATATATTTAATTGATGATGTGTTACCATATCGAATTCCCATCCATTATTTTTGGATTTTGTAATCTTCAGTTATATCCCCATTTTATTTTAGATAGTCATTGTAATTATTTTTTCTTATGAGTTTTCATTGTTATTATGTAATTATTTGATGATAATGAATGTTTTCACTCATACACATGCATGTCTCGCCAATATATGATAGGTTCATGTCAGGTTATCGAATAGGACCTTGTTGATTGACTTATTGGGAGAAACCATTCACAAAGATAATTTTTTATTCCCATTAACTATTTATTGATTTTAGGGATTAAGAATACCCTTTTATCATCACCACAAATTGTATTGGGTGCTTGGGTCAGGGGTAATTTGGGTTGGAATGTGATAAGCCTAATTTTTAGTACTTCAAAACTCTTCCAGAAAAATAATAGACTTCTTTAATTTTTGGTTTATCTGTCAACAAAATAGATGAATAAAATCACTTTGAAATAAATAATTAATACTATTTTACCCAATAGTCCAAAATATTCTTATATAAAAAATTTGTGATAATTAACCTCAAAACATAAAGATGGAAAGATTCAAATAAATAAAATATAAATTAAAATTAATGAACAAATGAGCTCTATCAATTCACCAACACATAAAAAGTATACACATAGTAAATTATCTTATACAATGGTTAGTTTATATATCTCAATATATTAATAACATGAATTTTAAATTCAAACAAATAAAAAATTGTTAGCTCATAGTGTGCAACAGAAGTGGAAAACATGAAAAAATTAAAAAATTTATACGAGGATCAATATCGAAATGTCATTGATGACAATGAACCAACAAATTATGAACCCAAGGATCTTATGTTACTTATATTACGTATGAAAAACAAAATTGAAACTATACCTTATTTGATATTGAGTGAACACATGTTCCAATTTTCTTTAGCAATCCCTACATTAAGGAACTGAATTTGGAACCTTCTACATAATTCATGAACACACTCCTAAAGATTTTAGGTATATTTATAATTTATTTCTTGATTCTATCATGGATAATAAAAAATGGTTTCTATGGGTTTATGATCACCAAAACACCATTGTTTGTATTTGGGAAGGAAAATTGGATAAATATACTTTAATTAACCATTTATCTCTCTAGGAATGGGGAGGGATATGATTGACTTTCTCAAAATCATGGGATGACTAGTAAATATGAATTTGATCCTCACCCAACTTATATAATCTAAATAAAGTGACATAAATTTCACTTTGGCCCCTGAACAAGAATAACCTTCTAAATAAGTCCTAAAACGTCACCAATGACACATAAAATTTTTCAAAAATATTGTGACTAATATATAAATCACTTATAACAATAATATAATGTTATGAAATAAAATAAGATTCATTATCTCACCCTATCTCCCCTATAAATATTTCAACAAATTTTGAATAAAAAATATTCATTTGTTAAATATTTTCCATGTATTCAATGGATAAATTTTTAATACTATGAGTTAATGAATTAAAAACTTATTATTATAAACTAAAATTATGTTGAATTTAATTATTTTTCATGATCATTCAAAATTGAACATTACTTGACCCCCATCATGGTCCCTACTATGTCCTGAAATCCACTTCATTATAATTAGGAAGGATTTTGAATATAGTTTTTTTTGTGAACCCCTATGACCTTATATTAAGAGTAGTGAATGTTGATCAAAAACCAATAATGGTATCTCGAAACACATAAATTCCCCTAAGGATATATGTTTTAGTCATAATAATGTCAACCTCCTACAAACATGCTCTGTGTAATATAATATCTTTGTCTTATGATGCCTCAAAAAGTAGGATGCACACTTTATGCCATCATACTTCCTATATTTATTATATTTTGACCTTACTTCATATACTTACCTTATTTTACCATTATTATTGATTTAGTAAAGGTACTAATATCATGGCCAATTGATCCCAAAATATATCTTCTTTTTAGAACCAAAAAATCATATCTTGATCAAATAATCAATGGCATACCACCAATGACAAACCTAATTCAAGATAACTCACCATAAACATAAATTTAATAGTTTTTTCCTTGAATAAAAGTACATGATCAAATGGTACACACTGATAATGATCACAAGTAAAGAGACTAATACATATGCTTGGAGATTGGAATAAAAAATGACACCTAAAACATGTGGTGTTCTTATTGAATGGTTAGTCCCCATGATCTCCTCTACTCAAGATCACCAAGTGTGAACTTCATAAGAATATGTGTTAATTATTATGATCCCCTAACACCTCATAATTACATATCCTCTATGTCAAGTTAGTATGATGTAACTAGAGCATATAACATATGTTTAAGATTACTGTCATAGTATCTCAAGGTTTAAATTATAGTTAAGAATTTATATATCATCTTGATATAATAAATAATATAAAGACATTAATATATAAATAGTGTACACATAATTATTTACACTATTACTCTAAGATAGAATTATGAATAAATATTTATATATATGGCATGGTAATCAAAAAGTACTACTCAAGTTGGGTCTACGAAACCTATGTTCAAAAGAGAAATATAGTTCCTTTTATATAGATATCAATTCTCTATTTCCTCATAGAATATAAAATTATATTCAATATACTATTAATAATCATGTTCATTTTTCAGTTACCTTCCCAAAAAATATTTATCTCTTCACTCAAGAATTTTAAAATGGAGTTGTACTCATTCTCAAGAACATTCATGATTTCCATATGCTCAATGCCTTTTTAGAACATCCACACAAAATTGTCATAAAAGTGTGTCAGTCATGATGAATTTACCTGAGTTTGTTCTGTGGTTGAGAGTTGGTAGGTTTTAAATGTTAAAATACCATAAGTAAAATGAGGAGGGTTTTGGATCTCAAAATTATGTAAAATTCATGAAAACAGTTTATATGGAAGAATTTATCCCAAATAACTCCCATTTAAAAATTTTGATCTCCAACACTAGGAGATTATTTTGGGTATTACAAACCTAAAAAATTTCACCAGAAACTTTATTCCTTCCACATTCCATCCTTTTTTCTAGTACTATTTTAAACATTTCAAATTTGGAATTTTGTACAGAATTTTATTTTGGGAACTTCAAATAGTTATAGACTCCCAACACCACTTTTAATTAAATTTTTGGTCATACTTTCATATTGACATCATTTAATTTCACCCAAAATAGTATCAAAAGTTGATGTAATATTAAAAAAAGCTACAAGAGACCTGTACACACACAACTAGATTCATCCCTCACACTTGTGTTCAACTATGATCAGAAAATAACTTATATAGTTGGTTGAAAATAGATAAATAACTTGTAATTTAACTTCCTAACAAGGTATTTAATGGATACTAGGAGATTAATAAAAAATGAAATTTGTAATGGGTATTCTTGAAATATAATTTCAATAGAAAAAATGGGATTTCAAAATTCCACTTCAATTATATTTAACATAATTCATGAACTATAAAAACATTGAATAACAGAAAAAATCTTTTTCTTGATCTCAAAACACGTTTCAAGTTTCTAAAGGAAAAAAATAAATGTAAATAATATGTCAAATAGGTTTAGAATCCTCTCAAATTGAAAAAACTATACATTGGACAATATTAATGTACATAAGTTTCATATGAGATCAAACTTTATTAAATGAATAGATAATAAATCACTATACAAAGTTCATTTCATAAATCTTTTAAAACCTTATAAATTCAAATCAAGTAGTTTTTTCAATAACACCAAGATGGTCTTCAATTTTTCCAAAGTATTCAATGATTCTCAAAGGAACCTAAAAACATTCCTAAAAAAACAAAAAATACATGAAAAACTATATATATTGATACTACCACCACACACATAGAATGTTACATACAATTTTTTGATTAAACATGACTTAAATAGATTTTTAGACAAAATTTAATGTGTTTGTAATTAAAATAAGGTAGAAATGAGTGATAAAACTCAACTTATTTGAAGTAGAAGCCTTAAATTAATCTCCTAATTTCCACCTACTACAAAAATATAATTAAAATAAAGACAAAAAATATTTTTAATTTATTGAAAGAAAAATAAATGAGAAGAAATGGAATTGGGTGGGGGGTGAAAAATCTTAGTTCAGACCCCCCAATTTGGTACTAGAGTTTTAATACCCCATGAATGTCACTTCCAATGGTTATCTAAAATATAATAGTGGGTGAGGTTTATTTTACATAGATCCATCCCCTTTCATATAAGGTAAAACTTGCATGGTTGGGGGTAGGAAAAGGAATGGGTTATCTTTCTTTACTTTGGACAAAAATTATTCAACATATAGGGATTTATAATGATATGTTGTATCAACAAAATTATCAAAGGGAAAGTTAGTGAACTATTCTATTTTAATAAAATTGAAACAAGATAAATTTATTTTAAAATATCCCCCTAAGTGGATATATTGTGACTCAATTTATTTAGGAAAATTAATTGTTATTTCTTCATTTACTCAGTCAAGAAGATGTTTAATGGGTTCTGGGAGCATTATGTGTTCATCATCAGATGAATTTTATTTTTATTATTTATTCCTAATTAAAATCCATAATTTGGATAAATGTAAAAAATAAAAATAGTTAGAGGTAATTATAAATTTAGTTTCAATAAAATTAATTGATAATAAGTTAAAGAGAATGTTATCTCCGTGAATAGGTTTGAATATTAATTATTATTTAATATTAAATTACTCTCGAAATATAGTTGGCATGGATGGTGGAAATTAATTAGTTTGGTCCATATTATCTTAAAATTCCAACAATTTCATTGTGTATTCTTCTATATCTAGAGAAACATAAATTTGTGCTAGTTTTTATTCTTCTAAGATGGGAGAACCTTGTTGTATATTAACTTCTAAAAATAGATACTATAATTCAACCGAATTTTATTGGACTCCCATATGTGTACGAATAGATAAGTTTTCTTCTGGAATATCATCTAGCATTGGGTGAAAATGTTCTGGTGCTAAATCTTCAAGTAAATATTTATTGACCTCTATATATTCTTCAATTTTAAAAATGAGTGGGTAAATATTTTCCTTCAATACGTTTGGTTCCTACTCTAGTTACTTCTCATTGTATGCAAGGATATATTAAGTTAAAAATATCATTTGGTTCCTCATCTCTTTCATGTATTGTGTAATCTCTTACAACTAAGCTATTATTTCATCATAAACTTATTCTTATTATCACATCTAAGATTAGTTAGTCCAAATATAATAATATTAATTAGAATACATCATGATTTTTTTTAGTTTTTTGGAAATATATAAATAATTTAAAAAATTTGAAAAGAATAGTGAATAAAAGATTGGTTTGGTTCCCCAATAATGGTTTTAAATTTTGTCACACCTATAATGGGTGGTACAATATATTATTTATATTTTTCTAATATAGAATAGTGGATAACCGAGTTTTCTTCTACTAGATATCCTTAAGTTTCCAAGTCAGTTAAAAACTAATCGTAAACACTTAAATTATTTTTTGTATTTTTCTATATTTTGAAAACATTAAAAACATGGGGGTTATAATTTGGAATGAAAAACCAAAAAGAAATATTAAGGTGCATAATGAAGACTGAATAAATGTGGTTATTTGGTAAGAACTTGGTCTTAGGGTTTCATTCTCAGGTTTCTTCATTATCCATTATTGTTGCCTAAATTATATTTTATAGTTTATCCCATCATACATGAACTAGTGACACTTAATTTGAGTGTAAAAATTAGAATGCCTAGGATATCTCTTCAAGACATGAAAAATCATCTCCTCTAATAGTCAATAATTTTTAACACACATAAATCAAGTGTGTGACTATAGTGACCCAAGATAATCATGGAATAAATAATAAATTAATCTCATGATTTAAATAATACATATAAGAAATAGTCATATAAAACAATGACTGAAAATTTTAGTGTCTTTTAGATTAGATATATAAAAATATTATTTTATAAAACATGAAAAATTTCTCCAAAAATGTGATCATCTAGACCCTTTTTATAAATCACACATGATATAATCATCTTCATAACTTTGGGATTGGAAACAAAAGATAGGGGTGATCTCAAATATTCAGTAAGGAAAAAATAATATCATAACATGAAGGAGAAATTTGGGGGGATATAAATGTCATAAGAAAATTTCATAAGACCATATATGATAATCAAAAAACATATTAGAGCAATGTAGATCATAAAAATATCATTAGGTCAACATAAAAGATATGATATCTCTTAAAAACCATATCAATAATCATATAACATATGAGTAGGATATAAATTGTAAAATTATTTAAAAATAAATCACAATCCTAAAAACATGCAATTTAATGAAAATGAAATGCATCATGAAAATTTGGAATCACTTTTTAAACAACATTGAAATGTGGCACATCCATAAGCATATGAAAACCTCTGTGAGAAAATCAATTATTCCTATTCTTATATGAACAACCTAATTATGTACACAACTAACTATCACAAGATATATAATCATAAACCAATTCATTATATTGAAATATAATACCCTACTCATCATCATCAATACATATATGTGCTAGTTAAAATCAATCATAAACATATCTTAAATAACCCATCAAAAATGAGTAGGTTTTCACATAACATGAACTTAAGTAATCATGGATATCAAAATCTAATTTTATAAAAGTAATCATAATATAATAATATATAAAGGATAATAAAAACATCACTTCATGAGAGATAAAACTTGGAGGAAAAATATAAGTTAAAAAAAGTTTCCATAAAACCTTTTATACATTTAAAAAACATATGATGTGTAAATTACTTTAAAAAACACACTATTGAGAAGGTAAAGAGATTAATTTTGGAAAAACTTACCATAAGGAGTTTAAAATAAATTATCCCAAAAAATACATTAATATTATCCAAAAAATATAATAGATGATAAAAAATTTTATTTTTTGAAAGGATCGTAAGCCCATTTCTTTAACATTGTTTAATCCCTTTATTTGAAAACCCACATTATTAAAAATATTTATTCAATTTTATTTTTGAAAAGGGGTAAATAGGATTATGAGAATCGTATAAAATAAACCATATTATCTTTCAAAACAATAAATGATAATATTGGTAGGAATGAAAAACATCGATATGAAAGATAAATCCATTAAAATAAATGAGAATTATTCTTAAAAAGGAAACATGTTATATAACTGAAACATGTCTCAAGGGATTAAAATTTGAGACAAATAAACCATTACTTTATTTCCCTATTTAGTTTAATGTAGGAAAAAATCCTTTATAATAATCATAAATATCTTAATGAATAATTTTGGAACCATATTAATACCTAACACTATTTATAATTTCAATTTATAATCATTATCTACATGTTCATTAGTTAGATTTTTCCTATTTTCACACATAAGGTGCTTATAGTTTTCCCTATTTGTAGTAGTTTATTTAGAGAGGTTTTAGTATTCATTCTTATTCCAAAGTATATAATTCCAATTTCATTAAATTTACTAGAGTTTATGAATTATTATTATTTATGAAGTATAAATTTCATTTCATGAGTACTTATATCTTTATCTTAGAATTTGAAATCTATAATAAACATTGTTTTGGAGATTTTTAACCTACAAAAGGTGTTTTCTTAATTAATGAGTTAAATTTTGATGTATCCTATCCAGAAAAAATAAATCATTATTTATATATTTATATCATATTATACCATTAATTAAGTTTTCATAATCATATATCAGATAATTTCAAAGCATTATTCAAGTATGTGGTCAA
Source organism: Viscum album (assembly GCA_963277665.1). Taxonomy (NCBI): domain Eukaryota; kingdom Viridiplantae; phylum Streptophyta; class Magnoliopsida; order Santalales; family Viscaceae; genus Viscum; species Viscum album. Next base: position 1,627,985,141 of record OY728142.1, on the reverse strand, counting down.
ACCAACTCAATCATGGAAAAACCATGATTATTAATGATTATGAGGTGATTTAGTTGTAATATATATGCAATGACATAATAATGATATCATATAGTGTTTATTATTGTGATATATAATGATTATAAAGGAATTATAAGAATAATTAATTGATATTAAAATATTAGATAATTTGAATTAAATATTTTCCTCTTAGCATGCTTGTCTTAAATGATTAAATTTATGATAATCGTTTATTGAACCTTTAATTAACAGATTTTATATTTATTCATAATAAAACCTTAACTATATCATAAAAATAATATTTATATCATAAACAAATTCTCATTACAATTTATATAATGTGGTTATGAAATGAAAATTGAAAATCAAACATCCCATGGAGGTGGTAGTCCACATATACACATGGATGATGATTTCATTTTCCATAGAACTGAGAAAACGAGTAATATGGTTTATCATTTCTAAATATAATATATCTCATTAATATAATACTTATATATATATATATATATATATTAAATTCTTATATTAGTAGAATTCTTATAAGGTGGTGATGGAAAATGAAACACGTTGCATCATGGAGGCGACGATCCCCACAGGGCATGATTCACATTTTTATTTTTCTCAATGGAAAAGGGAGGGTGGTTAATGCTTGTTCCATAATTAAAAAAATAATAGTATAACAATTATACTTATGTTATTATTTTAATATGGTAAATGAAATTTATAAAAGAATAAAAAAACAATAATAAATAGAAAAGAGAAATAGAGGTTAAGAACTTATACTTAACTTCATTTATTATCTCCTTTGAGATGGGGACTAATCCTCTAAGGGATGAACTTTTGAAAATGAAATAAAATACATAAGGTGTCTAGGAGTGTGAAATATATCTTTTTTTAGAGTTTGGGCTATACTTAAGAGGTTTTTTTGAGGGGAAGTGAGGAGAGGGGAGACCCTTTTATTAGGGAAGTAGAGTTTTATTTTTTGTAAATACCCAAAACTTTTCAATAATGGGAAGTCAATATCAAGGAATGTGGCTCCAAAATTGATAAATAATGTATTTAAGAGGATATTAGAACTATAAAAACCTTCAAAATTCAAATAAGTATTTTATTTAAAAATGTTAGGCCCTTTACCTATAAGGTTACACACTTTTACAATTTTAGTCTTCACAACGACTACTAGTTTTTACCTAGGTAATTTATCCTTTAAGCTGAAAAATAAAATGGTACTTATTATATAGTTTAGAACTATTTTTTATAACTTTGAAATCTATTTTTTTAATTTTAAAAGAAAAAAAAAATTAAAATACTTAATGTATAATATATTAAAAATATTTGTTTTTTGAAAAATATAACTTAAATTTTAAAATGTCAAATATGGGTTTATAAATTAAAACCTAAATTTTTCAAAAATATAAATTAACTTAAAAAATAAATATTTTTTCTTTGAAAAAGTTTCATAAATTTACAATTCATAATTATATACTAATAATTTCATAAAGTAATATTATTTATAAAAACATATTTTTACAGTACTGACCAAAAAATAAATATTTTTATAAAAATATAAAAAATTAATAAAAATATAATAATATTATTATTAATCTAAAAATGATGTTAATTTTTTAAAATTAAATTTATAAAACATGGAATTTCAATATTTATATAAAATACCAAAGTAAAACAGAAAACTTGATCAAATTAGAAAATAACTTTTTTAAAATGTTAACTATTATTTATTCTTATTTACTATAATTTTATAATTAATTTATTTGTAATATATTATTCATATTATAAATATATATTATTATTTTTTAATCATAATATACTTAATTTATTAAAAAAATATTTTTTTTATAAAAATATATTTTCAAGCATAAAATTATTATTCTTTATTGTTTTAGCTATAAAAATTGAATTTAATTAGTATTAAAATTAGAATTTATTTTCATTATACCCATATTTAATTATGTTGTGACTCCTATTAATATTAATGAATTAAATTCCAAGTTTTAATATTTATATTTAATACTTATATTTTTGTCTAAATGTATTGGGGCTTTCATTTAAGTTTAGCATTATTTAGGGAGTAAGTTATCAAACATATTATTTATTTAATGAACATATATATTGAATTATAGGGTCATTACATTCTCCCATTTTAAATAAATCACATCCTCATAGCTGTAATTATTAATTACTAATGATGTTAGTTATGGGTATATATAAATTTGACTACTGCATAATTTCTAGAGAGATATAAACCTTATAATCTAGGAAAAATATCTTCCTTATCAACAAAATATTAACCCAAATTTTGAGTTTTTCTCTAACAATTTGAGAAAATAGTATATCATTAATCAGTATCAAGACCCAAATTATTTAAAATTTTCAATAGGGTGTTTGTTATCACCATTTCATTGATATAATATCATAGGTTAATATGAAATGTGTTTTCTTTACTCTAGATATTTTCCCTCTAAGTGGAGGGAACCAATAAATTACTAAAATCATGTTAAATTTGTCTAAATTTAGGATAATAGTCTTTCCATAAGGCATATTCCTATAATATTCATCTTGGAATAAAATAATTATACCACTAGAATATTTCATTTAAAATCAAATTAATGGAGTGGTGATTTAATAATCTTAGAAATAATCTTAGAGATACCATAGTTACAAGAATAAAATTATAACAAGTTATATTAAACTTTTTATTGGAGGGTGTGTACCTTAAATATCAATATCCACTTCAATATTAGTGATTTTACATTCATTCTATCTCCCTCTTGGTCTTAAAGATTAGTGATGCTCATCATCTTGGTTAATCCTTAGATTAGGGAATTGACTTAAACAATGACCAAGTTTCCCAAATATAAGATGTTGAATTATTAATGGTACTTTAAGATGAAATCTATTTCTTTAAATCATGTTAATTAAAATATTCATTTTTCCTTAATAGCTTGATACTCAATAACCCCTTCTTCTACAAGTAAATCATCTTCCAGACCCCTCAAGGAAATTCTTTTGATTCTTCTTCCAGCATTTTTGATATATAAGGAATTGAAAATACTTTCCTTTATCATTCGAATCAATTCATCTTTCACGAGGCTATATATCTCTCTTATTTTGTGAATTTGGGAAATCAACTATATTCACCTTTTAAACGATATTTCATGATAGCTGGTTTGGAATAATCACAAGGTTTCTCATTCTATATCATATTCTGATGGGTTTTTTACTGAAGTAATCTTCTTATTGTCCTTCACACCCAGAGTTCCATATATTTAAATACATTTCTAAAACCAAAATGGTTGACATGAGAGAAAAACAATAATAATATGGGGATATTATAAAAATCATAAAAGGAATTAAACCTTAAAACATATTACTATTTTATATTATCATGTTGGTCTATTATCCCTTTAGTTCAACCTATATGAATCTTAGTTTGACCAATTTCCCTTTAAGTTGGGTTTCATTATGGTTCTCAACTTAATCACTCAAAATAACAAGGAAATAAATGGTTTATAGTGGTTTTTAAAGATTATATGATCCAAAAAATCATATCCCCAAGGAGTGTCAAACCAGGTGTGTGGTTATGCCTCTTTTTCATGCACGAGGTGATAATTTAGTTAATATCCAACATACACTATTTAAGTGTTATAATCCCTAGGTACATATATTATAGAGCCTTTATCCACTTTTAGTATCTATATATGGATGTATTTCTTGGAAAAACAATTTATTCAATACTTTACCAATATTTCAAGATATCATCATATAATTAGACTCATCTCTAGGGTTTTCACTTTGTTTTTCTAACCCTAACACAAAATTTAACTAAAATATTCTCCAAAAATAAATAAATGTTACTCTGGTACCAAATAAATAAACCCAATATAATAATGAAATAAATAATAAATTAATCACATTATTTAAATAATACATCTCACAGACATTCAAGTAACCCAAAGACTGAAATGTTTAGTTTCTTCAAGATTAGTTATATAGACATCTTATTTTATAATACTTGAAATTTTTTTCCGATAATTTTTCTCCTATAGACCATTTTATAGATGTCTCACATGATATTATAATATTCATAACTAGGGGACTAAAATCATAAGAAATGGGTGAGTTGATATGATTTGTAAGTAAAAAAAAACATATCATAGCATGAAGGAGAACATGAGAGAGACATAAATATCATAATAAATGATCACAAGACCGTACATTATGATCTTAAACCATGTGAGATAAACATATATCCTAATAATATTATTAATGAATCATAAAATACATGATATGGCTTAAAACCCATCTCAATAATCATATAACATGGGGGAATGACATAAAAGTGTTGAATGATTTAAAAATAAGGTGTAGTCCTGAAAGCATGTAATTTCATGAAAATGAAATGTATCTAGAAAATTTGGAATAACTTGATAAATTACTTGGAAATATATAACATTCATAAGCATATGAAAACCTTTATGTAAAAAACCATTATGCCACGCTTATGTGAATAAACTCAATATGTTAATGCCTAAAAATGTGAGAAAACCTATCATGACCATGACCTTGAGAAAATACTCATTATTTCCATAGTTAAATATCTCATGAGATATAATATCAAACCAATTAATTGTAGAGTGATATAGGACCCCACCCATCATCATCCATACATATGTATTTCACTAAAAATAAATCATAAACATATCTAAATGAACCCATGGAAAAAGAATGGGTTTTCATATAACATGAACATAAGTAATAATGGATATCAAAATATAATTGTACAAAATGAATCATAACATAATGATATATATAGGATAATAAAAAAATTACTTCATGATAGATATACCTTAGAAAAAAATATAATCAAAAATAATTTTTTTTACATAAAACCTTTTGTACATAATTATAAATATGTTGTGTAAATTAATTTTAAAAATGAAATTTTAAGAATAGACAAATAATAATTTTTAACAAATTAATATAATTAGTAAAAAATAAAATATAATTGTAAATACATCAAGTGTATATAAAAATTATGGAGTGGAAAATAAAATAGTTAGTTTTTTGAATGGATGGAAACACTTTTTCTTTAACATTTTTAAATGACTTTGTTTGAAAATAAACATTAATAAAATGATTACTAAACTTTCCTATTGAAAATGGGTAAAGATAATTATGAGAATCATAGAAAATAATCCATATTATATTTCCTAAAATTAAAGGATTACATTAGAGGGAATAGAAAACATGGAAATGGAAGAAAAATACATTAAAATAAATAATAATTATTATTAACAAAAATACATTATAACAAAATAATATAATCAATAAGGAAGAAAAATTTGGAATGTAACAATATTTTACCCAGAAAATAAGGTGTAATTACAAATAAAATCATCAAATGTTATTATAGATAAATATTAAATGATAATAGTCAAATAAGAGTGATAATGACCCCAGGAAAAGATTTAAGTCACAAAAAACCCTTACAACCTTTGTAAATTTTGAATAAAAATTACTTGAGAGGTATAAATTTAAATTTAAAATTGAATAGAATGAAATATAATAAGATCATGATATAAATTTAAAATAGGGAAGTATTTTCCCCATTAAAAAAGAAACATGGTGTATAACTTAAATATGTCTCAAGGATTTTAGATTTGAGACAAAGAAACCCTTGCCCTGTTTCCTTTATTAGTCAAATATACTCTTAGAACTTGTATAAAAAATAAAAATATGATAATAAAAAAATTTAGAACCATATTAATAACTAAAAATATTTATAATTTCCTTTTATAATAATTATCTACAAGTATATTAGTTAGTTTTTTTAATATTTCCCACATCAGGTGTTTATAGTTTTGATCGTTTGTAGTAGTTTTGTAGGAGGAGTGTTAGTATTAATTATACTTAAAAAGTTAGTCATTAAAATTTCATTAAATTTAAAATTATTTATTACTTATAATTATTTGTTAATTATATTTTTTTTCATGATTACTTTAGTCTTTATCATGGAAAGTGAAATCGACAATGAACATTTTTCAGTGGTTTTCAAGTTATGAAGTAAATTTTCTTTTTTTATGAGTTAAATTTTTATGTATCCTTTTCATAACAAAAAAAATACTTATTTTTAAATTTATACCATATTATATCATTAAGTATGTTATCATAATCAACTATGATATAATTTTATTGTATTGTTCAAGTAGGCGGTGAAACCGTCCCAATCATAAACATACTATAATTATCAATGATTATGAGGTGATTTAGTTGTAATATAAATAAAACATTAGTATAATGATAAAATTTAGTGTTTATCAGTTTGATATATAATAATTATAAATTATTTAAAATAATATTTAATGTATAATAAAATATTTCATAATTTGAATTAAATATGTTTCTCTTAGCACAATTGTTTAAAATGTTTGAATCTAAAATAATAAATTATTAATAATATCATCAATAGGTTATTAAATTTACCATACCAAAAAAGTAATGGTATCAAGAAATATCGTATTTATACTTCAAAACCATCCTAATGAAAATCCATTTTAAGGCAATGATGAAATGAAAAAATAAAATCAAACGTCCCATGGATACATTTTTATAAATACCCAAAAACTTTTCAATAATGAAAAGGCAGTCTCAAGTAAAGTGGATAAAAAATTTATAAATAATGGATTATAGAGAAGATAAAGTCGACTAAAACCTCTACCATTCAATTAGATATATTTTTTAAACATTTTAGGCTCTTTATCTATAAGGCTACTCAAATTTACCATTTTAGATTTCCCCATAGAAACTAGTTTTCACCATGGTAATTTATCTTTTAAGTCTAAAAATAAAATGGTTATAAATATTTAATTTGAACCTAATAAATCCAAAATTTGAAATCCATTTCTTGATTCAATTTTTAGAATTTATAAATATTAATTTTAAAATATTAAATGTATAATGTATCAGAAACATTTGTTTTAAAAAATACAAATTAAATTAAAAAATATCAAATATGAGTTAATAAATTATAACCAACAATTTTTAAAATTATAAATTAACATAAAAAAATATTTGGTCATATAAGAAGGTCTCATAAATTTTTAATTCATAATTATGTACCAATAATGTCATAAAGAAATGTCATTTGTAAAAATAGTTTTTACACTATTCACATAAAAAACAGTCTTTTTAGAATAATCTCAAAAATTCATATTAAGATAAAATTATTATTATTAATAAAAAATGATTTTAATTTATTAAAATTAAATTTATAAAGTTTTATAAATCAACATTTAAATAAAATCCCAATATATATCAGAAAACATGATCATATTGGAAAATAGGTTTTTAAAATGTCAATTATCCTTTATTCTTATTTATTATAATTTTATAATTATTATTTTTTATATATTATTCATATTATCAATATATTTTATTTTTATTTAATAATAATATATTTTTTTTAATAAAACACAAATTTTAGAAAAATATATATTTTAGGAATAAAATTATTTTTTTAGTTGTTTTAGTCATAAAAATTGAATTTCATTAGTATGAAAAGTAAAATTTATTTTCACTATACCCATATTTAGTGATGAAGTTATTCCTATTCAGAACCTATAATTAAATGGATATGTTTTAACAATAATATTTAATACTTATATTTTTATCTAGATGTATCATGGTTTTCATTCAAGTTCACCATTACTTGTAGAAGCTATCAAATAAAATATTTATTTAAGGAAAATATATAGTGAAAAATCTATTCGTTATAGTGAAAACATCCAAGATCTAACTCCATCATATTCCTATTTATACCTCTAAAAAACTCAACTCCATCGTATGAAAATCATTCCTCAGATATAGGTGGGATTTGATATTTTTCAAGGAATAAAATAAAATAGAAGGTAATATCTTGGAATGATTGAAAATTTCCACATCACCCCTCAATACACCCACTTACATAATAAAAATAAAAAATAATCATAAATAATTGAAAATTAATAACTTTGGAAAAATTGAGAAACCCTCCCCTAAGGCCAAGCCTCATGTTAATCACTTTCCATAACGAGTGTGATAGATCATAGTGACTAGTGAGTGAGGGAGATATAATTTTATGAGATATAGAAGCTATAGTTTATTAAAAATATACAAAGAGTAAATATAGATAAATAAAAATAAAATAAAAATAAAACTATCCTAAAATCTTATAATAAAACTTCCCAGTTTAAATAAATCTCTTTGTATGAAATCCCAGCAAAATGAACTCCCATGCACTACAAAATTATCCTCCATTTATAGGAATAAAAATCACCTTCTAAATGGTTCAAATTTTCTTTCCAAAATTTTCAATTCACACATTAATCTCATCAAGGTAAAACCCACATAAATATCTTAAACAATCATGAAAGATCATGTCTTTAAAATATTTGTTCAATAAATATAACAAGATGAAAAATACCAGCCATGAAACTCCCACAAAAATATCCTTATAAACTATTAAAAATAGACAATTAACCACATTTTTAATTGCATTTTCTAAAATAATGGCTATTTTTTAATTTAGATGAATTTTCCTAAAAACATGGATAATTTATTTGAGCTTTAAAACATGAATTTTTTAATTTAGCCTTGTTTTCTTAAATATATGGCTAATTTAGTCATGTTTTTTCATTATGTTTTAAAATGTGACCATTTTTTTATTTAACCACATTTTAAAAAATGTCTATTTTTTAATTTAGTCATATTTTTTAAAATGTGTCCATTTTTTAGTTTAATTATATTTGAAACATGGAAAAATTGAATAAAAAGGTAATGTTATTATAGATATATATAATTTTTTTCAAACATTATAATTTAATATATGTAAAGTCATAATGAATTTACATTTTAATTGAAAACTTTATTTTAAATAATATATATGTATATATGTGCGTGTGTGTGTACATAATATATCATTAACTATTTAATAGACACACACATATTATTATATAATATTAAAAATAATACAAATGAGTAATATATATATATATATAATAATATATAATAGTATTGTGACATTTTATAAATAAATATTATTCATATAAAATTAATATATTGATGCACATAAACACACAATCATAAATACATCCACAGATACACACACACACACATATATATATACATATATATAAACAAATAGACGCAAGTTGAAATATAATTATAATTATTTAATAATAACTAAATAAATTATCATTTATAAAAAAAACAGGAACCATGAATTTGGAAACCAAAATTATAGTCCTAAAATATTTATTAACAAAACACACACACACATTAAGAGTATGGGGATTACGATTAATAAGGTGCACAAAAAAAATACATACAAACCCCAATAATCAAATTAAAATCAAAAGGTGGTTGAAATTAAAAATATACCACAATACATGAAAAACAATGACAAATAAAATTTAAAACATCCCTAGATCATTCCCAAGTAATGTCCTTATAGTCTAAATTCATATTTCTTGGTGCATCATCATCAAATTTATAAATCATATGATTTTTAACCCATATTTAGTTATCAATAATAATCATACCATCTTTATATTCCTTGAAATAATCCATATCTCAATATTCAATCCATTAATAAATATTTAAATATAATAAATATATATACTTTATTTTTTTATATACAAATTTATAAATTTATAAGTATAATGATATAATATATAAAATTTTAGGTTAATAAATAAATATATATCAATTTATATCTATTTTGAAATAATCTAACATATAAATAAATTTAAAGTAATACGTATATGAAACATGAAAATCACAAAGAATGGGTAGTAAAGGAAGATGATTTTTTCTCAACAATTCAGTGTCTGATGCTTGAGGATTTCTAATTTTAAAAACTAAACTATTATCAAGGAGGAATCATGTGTAAGCATGGTAATATATATGAAAGGGATTGTCAACGCGATGAATGCATATAGCGAGAGCGAATGCAGGTCCAGTGGGGAAGGATTTAAAATAACTAGGGTTGTTTCAGGTGGGATAATTAAAAAATTGATATTCTATTTACATATATTTGTAGATACATGGGTGAATATTTATCATTTACCATTATTTTGTAAAAACATAGGTAAATAGAACTAAAAACACACCTAAATTACCTAAACCTTATTTAATCATGTTTTTTCATAAATACATGTGAAATTACATTATCCATATTTTCAAATGTGCCTAATAAAAAAATATAAAACAGGGATAAATGAAATTTTATTATTGTGATGCATACATACAACCCCGCACCAACCGCCACACTAAAGGAATCACCATGCATGAAACTATTGTGATCCTCACATTGAAAACCTCTAATTTTTTTTTCAGAATTTAGAGTGTTCATCCTATTCATCATCATGCATGGGGCATATTCAAATTCATATAGGTAGTGACAGTGGATGATGGGATTCCCATGGATTGATTTTCTTCATAGTGTTATATCTCGAGCTCACCGTGGATTCCCATGGTGGTTCAAAATTTTACATTGGTGCATAAAACTTCTTTATAGTGGTTCCAAGTGTACAAAAAGCCATGGGACCAAGATTTATTGGTGCTCTAATTCAGGTTCAAGAGTGGGGGAGGTCAATACAATATAAATGAGCACTACCCTAGAGACAATTGCAAAAGATATGAGTTAAAACAATAATGTTTTTATAAGTGCACAATTTCATAGCCTCTCACATCCCACATGAAACTTATAGTTGGGAGGGTGATTGTTTATTAACTCGAGCACTCCTTACAACCATTGTAAAAATCTATTGGGTTTCTCTACTCTAAGTGTCCACTATACCACCCCACACGATGGTTCTATTATCTTCACGTAGTGTCGACTCACTCATGCCTGAGTGTTATTTCCTCACCTTAGTGCTTACCTATATTATCCTTCCTCTATAATCAATTATGCTAGACTCTTATGGTTTCTAGATGGTTAATCCAAATTTTTAATACATCAAAACTATGACATCCCTTTTTTTAGTTAAGACAAATGTTTTAGTACATCAAAACTATAACATCCCAACTTTTTTATCAAAGGTAAAAACCATTATATTGTGGTTCAAATTTATTTTATTGACCCTGATAATGTTTCCAAAGGGAGTCAAGGAGGACTCAGAGGGTGTTTGGGGCTCATTCAGAGCCCGGATATCTGAAGATTGAAGAGGCAGACTAGGCCACATGATTAGTAGAAATCGTGTAGCCCATCCGGTACAGTTTTATAAAAGGTATGAACCATTAGATTTTGTTTCAAATTTCTTGTCTTCGAACTTATAATGTTTCTTAATGGAGTCAATTAGGACTTTGAGGGGGTCTGATTCTCATTCTAATCTTGTAGCCTTGAATTTTAAAGAGGAAAACTGGGCCACACAGTTTCTTTAAATTGTGCGGTTATAGATAATGGGGTTCTGGGGGCTGCACAATTTGTCTGAAATCGTGAGACCCTAGGTGCACGAATGTGCTTTAGGTATCTTAGATAGAGAAATTTATCATGGTTGGTGTATGGTTTGGAAAAACGTGCATCCAAACAGTTCACCCCTTACTATGAGGGTGAATTCCAATTTTACCCCTCTTAAATGATTTAATCCACCCTCTTCTTCTTTTCTTCTTCTCTACTAGGTCCTTCCTCCACTCCCATGTGCGATATTCCTTCTTCCTCCTCAGTAGGGTTTAACCGGTCTCCCTAAATCGAACTCCAAATATCAAACCATTAGAAGAAATGGAAATCTAGAGATAATCTCTATCATCCGCTCCCATCCTTTTCAAGTTTCTCTCATCCTCTATTACGCTATTTTGGTGTGACCACTTTTTCCCTATTTTCATGGCATTGAAAAATTTATTTGTTTTATTCTGTTACATCTCTATCTGAGATTCGAAAATGGATGAGTGGAGTGATGCTAAGTCAAGGTAGGTGGTTTAGGTCTTTCTCATTCATTTTGTTTCTTTTAAAATGACTCTTAGTCATGATGTGCGCTGGACCCTTTTGAATATGCCTCAAATATGATTAAGAATTTAATTTAATTGGTTCTTAATATCATTTTTGACCTTAAATTATGTATAGAATCCATGGTTTTTCCTCCTTGTCATTTCCTACCCCTTTGGGTGTACAACATTAATAGCCTAAATTCCCATTCCTTGAGTCATTGACCACCATGTGTGTGTTGATCCATGGGAAATTTACTTATTTTATAAACATAAATAATATAAATTGAAATCCATGAGTTAGTCCCCATTTTCTATTTAAGTTAAATGTCTTAATACTTTAAAACCGAAACATCCCGACTTTTGGCTAAGTCAAATGTTTTAGTACCTCAAAACGGTATCATACCTACTTTTCTCAAAGGTAAGAACCATTAGATTTTGGTTCACATTTATTTCATTTTAAATAACAATGTTTCATAATAGTTTCAAGGAGTAATTAGAGGGTTTCTAAGGCTCATTAGGATCCCAGAGCTTTGATGTTTGAAGAAGAAGACTTGGCCACACAGTTAGCAGAAACTCATCAGTCTAGACTGCATGATTTCCCTAAATCGTGTGGTTGAAAACAATGGGGTTATAGGGGATGAAAAATTTTCTCAATGGAATGAACCATTAGATTTTGGCTCAAATTTATTTTCTTGGCCCAAATAATGTTTCCCAAGGGAGTCAAAGAGGACTCAAAGGGTGTCTGGGGATCGTTCGGTGCCTAGAGCCCCAAAGTTTGAAGTGGTAGACTGGGCCACATGGTTAGTAGAAACTATAAATCCCAGCCCACATGGTTTCCCTAAACTATGTGGTTGTAGACAATGGGGTTCTAAGGCCTGCATGATTTTTTTAGAACTGTGTAACCTAGGTGTGCAGTCAGGTAGTGCTTTAGGTCTCTCAGATAGAGACCTTTCTCATGGTAGGTGCACAGTTTGTCTAACCGTGCAGCCAAACCATGCACCCCTTACTGTGTGGGTGGGTTTAATTCCAATTTTACCCATCTTAAACACCCTATTCTTACTCCATTTTTATTTAGTAGGCTATTCCTAATCTCTCACATGTGAAATTCCTTCTTCCTCCTTTATAGGGTTAAACCTATCTCCCTAAATAAAACTCTAACTATATCATCTTCATAATAAATGAGAAACTAGAGATAAGTTCTATCATCATCTCCTTACCTTTTCATGTTTCTCCCATCCCCTATTTCACTATTTTGGTCGACCAATTTTTCCCTATTTTTAGAGATTTGGACAATTTATTTATTTTAATCTCTTATAGCTCGATCCATGCTTCGATAATGTACAAGTGGAGTGATACTACATTGAGGTAGGGGGTATCGGTATTTTCATATCATTTTTTTCTTTTTAAATGATGCACCATTGTGATGCATACCAGACCCTTCTGATGATGCCTCAAATGTTTTTAATAAATAAATTTATTTGGTACCTCATATCATTTGTGACCTTACCTTATGAATAAAACTATCCATGGGGTTTTTTCCTTGTCATTGGACAACCCTTTGGGTATCCCACCTTAATGTTATAAATGGAAATTCCTTGAGTCATTTACCACCATGTGTGTATTTATCTATGGTTAAATGCCTTAATTCATAATTTTAATTAAGATGAACTATGATCCATGACTTAGGCCCCCTTGGAAAATACCTATGCTTCATGATCATTGAAATGTATCATGCTTTATTCATTATTTCTTTGTTTTAATTTTATACCATTCCATGTGACTAATAATTGATATATTTTCTTGTCCCTTGTGGTTATTAATTATGCCTCATGTCTCATTGCCTTATTTTATGGATTATTTCATGTTCCTTGTTCCTTTCTTACATTCTATGCCTTGTTCTTATTTCCATAGTTTATTGACTCAAATTGTATAAATTTTATAGACTGGTTAACATAAAATATGGAAATTATTCTTAACAACATGTGATTGTATATGATATTCCTTGTGATATGTGATTTGGTTTCTACGCCTCACCTAATATAGGCTAGGATAGAACACGAGTCTTGAAAAAAAGGACACCATGGATGAAATCACCATATTCGGTTCAGATCTACTTGACGTGCCGGGAGTGATACTTTGGATTTCATTGTATGTCCCCATAAGGAGGATTATTTATACTGGTGGGTGATTTCGGATCCCTATGGGAGAAACCATGGACAAACTTGTTGGAAAGATGGCTACGCCATGCCTCAGGTGATACCCAGTCCCCTATGTGATATACTTGGTATAGACTCTAAGTCATCATACCGTGAGTAATACAAGGAAAACCTTTATAGTTTTACTTGGATAGACTCGATTGTATTGGTTATATCATATAATCATATATAAACCCTTTGGATTATTTATAGATCGACTTGTATGGGATCGAGACTCCATTGGATTTTATGGATGGCTTGTTTGTACATATGTGATGTATATTATTTATAGTGTGATCATGTTTTACTGATGACATGGGAATGTGATTTCTAAAACAAAGAAAGAGATTGAGGTATACCTAACTTGGTTGCTTCAATTAGTATGTCCTATGTATTTACCATATCAGTTGTACGTGTAATTTGGTTTAGACATCTGTCTTAGGCCGAAGAAGTTGGTATCGACCAGGCATCCAATTAGAAACTTGGGTCAAATGGCTTATTTATTTCATTATTTATTTCCCTATTTTTATTATTTATGGAACACTTTTAATTTACCTATAATAAGAAATAGATTGATCTGGACATAGTTGGTGGTGGCCTACTAAGATGGTATCTCACATCCTTCTTGGTCTGCCTTTGGTACATTAACAGACTTCCTGATTACAGGTATTGGTAAAGGGAAGAGTACAACTTCCAATTCTTTATTTTTCTTCTAGGTTAGAGTATGGGGAAGAGGACCCAGCCTATGCATGAAATTCTAGTTATAGTATATTTTGGTGTTTTGGTATTTTTTATAGCATATAGTATATTCTTGAATCCCGTATTCCATATATAATCATATATTTTGTAAAATATCATGGACATCATCACCATTTGGTATTGAATGACTTTTCATCATTCTCCATTTGCTTATTTCTCTTGCATGGTTTATTATTATTATTATTATTATTATTATTATAATTCTTCTACTATTTAGTATTTTATTTATATATATATAATTATTCTATACACTCTAATAAATGAGGGAAAAATCTCACCATGAAGACACCTTATGTCCTCACTACTAGTCGGTAGCCTCTAGCATTTGGGGAGGCATGATTGAGGTCTTACGACCCTCTATCTTGGGGAACACTTGAGTGGAACATGGAGGGGGATACTAAAATGTGGTATCCAAGGAGTTGTTTACCTTTTGTTTTACTGGTTAGGGTTAGTTAGGTGACTAGTAATATTGAAATTTGTCAATGAGTCGTTGTCTGGGAGTAGCTACCCCACATAGAGGAGAAACCCAAATTTCATTGGATGGGTAAATGTTTTTATTACTTGTTCTCATTAATGTTTCATAGGATTTAAACATTGGGTGACACACTTGATTTGGGACATTAATATTATTGATAAAACTATTCACACTTTGGAATATATTTTACCATATCCCAAGGATATTAGGGCATATTATAAATGTGCGTCATATTAGGCACTATTGGATTAAAAGTTCCATGCATTATTTCATACCTTGTTTACTTTTCAATATTAATTTTCAAGCTTTTCATGTGATTTCTATTTGTTCCTTATAGTAATTTTATTGTTATATCTAGAAATGTGCCAACTTTTCTTGTAGGGATAAAAAACACAACTAACACTTAAAGTGCCTTCCTTAACATAACAATGTTGTCCTATATAGGTTAACGATGAAACCTTAAGTAGTCAGTTATGGAACATTGATCCATGTACCATTGGTCGCATGGGTTAAAATGTGTTATGGTTAAGATTACGTGGAAACCACATTTCAATTTATAAGGTGTATGCCCCCCCTAATATTTGGAAATTAATATCCACCTAATCAAACCATTTAAAAAGGAATTTAAATAAATAAATAAATTAAAATTAATACTACCTTTAAATGAAATTATCACTACAAGTATAATAGTAGAACCTAACCTTGACCCGACCCTAGTAGTGGGAAGTATAATGTGTCTCTGTGTCTCTAGTGAACCTTATCTATTTTTATCATCTAGGCCTAACTCCAAGAGTAGGCTCTCAGTTATGTTGTATTATAGGGAGTCATTGTACCTTCCTTATCTTTATTTATTTCCTTATTGATTTTCCAATCTATTATAAATGATATCTATGGCATGTTCTTGATAATTTTAGAGCCATAACACTACAATGACATCTTATTTTACACCAAGAGAGTGGCGATGAGCATAATCTGGAGGTGGTGGTCCTTGAGAAAATCATATTACCTACTGTATTTCCACCTGTGTAACCTCCCACTAATCTTTCATTAGGAACCAATTCTCAGTTTTGTGATGATAATTTTCGGTTCATGCAGTCTATTCAGGGTGCTCCCTGGTCTGGCCATACAATGCCAGAACTAACTTGGAACTTCCAGGAGTAGAATCCTCCAACATTCTTTGGGGATGGCAGACCTCAAGCTATTGAGTCCTCTCAATAATCCATGATATCTCTCTTTGATCATCCTGAGATGCCTCCAAAGTGGAGGGCCAATCTTACTATGAACTTTTAAATTGATTCTGCCAAACAATTGTAAGATATCATCTCTCAGGAAAATATTCATCAGGGTATGGTCCAGGAAGATTTTTAGATGGTATCATATGATCACTTATTACTATATAATCTAAGAGAGAACCACTCGAGGGATTCCATGAATCTTCAGTAGGGAACTATGACCATTCTTGAGTATTCTTCTCACTTCATAGAGCTTCAACGTTTTGCTCTATCTCTGACCGTTGATGAGTTGATGACTGTGAAGAATTTTGAGGATGGGATTGGGTATGCTCTCTGATCATAGGTAGAAATTTTTTGGCTGATTAACATTATATAAATAATGAATTATGACCTTATTATGAAACAAAATCTTAGAGAATCTAGAAATGTGAGCCATGGAGATTAAGTTTCGAGGCTGGAAATGATTCTTCTGGTAGTTGGAAGCACCATTTTGAGGGAGCATATGGGGGTGGTTAAAGCTAGGTGAAACACACTAATAGGTCTATAGTATGTGACTAGTGTGGCATGCCATCCCATAAGAATCCCTAGGGCATGATAAACAAGATCGAATGCCGAATTTATGGAAGAATGGGTCACCTAAAGTGATTCTATAGGTCCTTTCATCTAGAATCAAGTGAAAGGGTGACACATGCCTGTTGTAAGGCATGGAAAAACAATATTTTAATAACCAAAGTACAGTATAGTAGTTGATCCTAGGTAGTCTCCCGAATAGGAGTGCACACAAAACAAGGTTGTCACTTTTTGTATTTTTTTGGAAAAGGTTTGGTTTTAATTAATTTGAATGGATGTTAGAGAAACAAACAACCTGAATTGATTGGTTTTAACAAATGATAAATACAGTGATTGAATTGGGTTCAGGTAGACCTAGTGTTTTTCCATCATGGTTTCCAAATTTTATCTCTTATTCTTCCTTAAACTGGTAAGAGATAGATTCATCTATTGAGTCCTCTCCCTCCCTTGGTCAGATAGATGTGATGAGAATTTTCCTATCTAAAACCTTAGATTGATCTATCCTCCTTCTAATGTGCCTAGTATTGTAGAAGGTGTGTTGATTAATTAGAGAAATTTTTAACTCAAAATTGTTTTTCCCTAATAAACCAATATTCCTACATACAATCCTATGCATGTGCTTGACTACCGCTGAGAACTCACCACCCAACCCTAATATTGTTCCACCGTAAACATATTAGAATTTGGTGGAGGGAGATGTGATCATCATCCAAAGAAATTTATAATAAAAGAATCAAATCCCAACACAACCACATTTGGAATTTAAAACTAAATTAATAATTGAAACCAAAATAACAAAGAAGAAGGAATATGATTCATTTAAAGCACAAGAACTCAAGCACACACAATGATCCACCCTCCCCTATTCCCGATCACTCAAATTAAACTACCCCTCCATGGATGGGGTAATTGAGATGAATGGGGAAGAACAAGTCATTACAAAACTATGAAAAAGAAAATAAATAAAAGATAAATCCAAAAATTTCTCCCCCTTAGTGTCCCAGAAGGAATGGGATGGAATGAGAGATGCTTTGGGAAGGAGGTGAGGGCCTCCTTTTATAAGAAGAATTATGGAATATGAACGTTTGTTCATTTTTGTCCCAATAAATGGCCGACTCATGCATTGAAACCTCCATAAAAGTTTTTCTTTAATGTGTTGTCCATTCACCCTTAAAATTTCAGCTCATTTGGACACCAGATTAATGAGTGATGAATTTTTCATTGGAGGTTTCTTTTTCTGGATGAAGCTTCCCGAAAGGTTCCTCCAAAGGTATAACCTTCAATGGAGTCTCTAATGACTTAAAAAATACACCAAAGTTTGTGTAGATCCGGGGATATGTTTCCTCGTGCTATCCCAGGTGGAATAACCTCAATATGAAGTGTGAAGGCTGAGTTGTGGTTCCGTTATGGTGGTGGGGTCCATGCTGTCCACCTGGAAAAGTTTCCAAATTCACTGAATTTTTACGGCCTCTAGAAGATCGATTCATCACTTATTCCAGAAGAAAAAAATTAATTAAATAACATAAGTATTCTAAAAAAATTTAATCACAAAATTTAGAATTATATTTTTCAATAAATGACCAAAATACCCTTGATGCAAAAATATGTCTAAAATCCAGAATTAGGCATTTTTCGCCATTTTTCTCAAAACACATCATAAATGAAAAATTGATTCATATAAGATCAAATTGATTATTTGGGATTATTAAAACAATTTAAATTCACAATAAATGTGGAAAATATTAGCTCTATCAATTCTCCCATACATAAACTATGCTTGTCCTCAAGCATAAAATCTCAACATGGAATTCAAAGGGCACCAATCTTACCAATATTTAAATTTCAATGCAATAAAATAAAAAAATTATCAATGTACAATCAAATTTTCAAGTTCCACAAAAAATATAAATTTAATTTCCCATTTTTCAAAGAATCAATTAATTCATCAATTTTACTTTTCCCCTTTGAAAAATGATAGAGCTTATCCTTTCATTAATTTAAGCTTCTCAATTTATTATTATTAAACATGTCATATCATGATTTACCTCTCTTTTTAATCTTTTCTCACATCACTCATGATACAATTAATAGTGGAGTTATGCTCATATCATGAGAACATGCTCCTTATCCATAGGCATGTAAAGGAACTACTTTATCCACTTTGTAAAGACAAAACACACATAAAATCATGAGGAATTTCAATAAAGGTTCAAATGACTCTGTGGCTTTGGGTTGGTGGGTAAATTATTGAAATGATTTAAGGCTATAAGTAAAAGGTTTGACTCTTAAGTACAATGCATGATTAATCAAGTCAAAACATAGGATGAACCTCACTCAAATCCCTTTTGATAATGTGAAACACAAAAACACCACATTTTAATGACATGGGACATGAGTCAATAAATGATTTAAAAGAATGATATCATCCAAGTTCTCTATATTTTTTTAAATAAAGCTCTAAAAAGACACAACTTAATTTATCTCTGTTTTTTTTAAAAAAAATTTGTAAAGCTCCAGAAAGGCACAACTTTATTATCTACTTTTTTAAGGAGAACCAGATGAAATTAAAGAAGTATAATGAAATGATGAATCATTCCCAATTTTCTAAAATTACACTCCCGCCGAAAATGATTACGCACACCTCACACTACCCACAAAAGATACTCATCCCAATGAATGATAAATGTAAGGGTGGGTCTCATGTAAATATGTGGCTAGCTAATGTAGTGCCTCAATCATTTTAAATGTGTTTTTGTATAGTCATAGATTTGAAAAGTTTCCATACAAGTTCTGGTAGGTGGAATGTCCCAAGATCACTCAAGAAATATGCTCAAGATAAAATAGGAAATATTTGGTCTAGAAATCCTCTCAAGAATGGGAATATAATATTGGAAAATCACTCATGGCATGATTAATAATAAAAAATTAATTCACATGAATTTTAGAAATTCAATGAATAAAAAATGGAAGGGAAATTTCATTTACACGAATCATCTAATTCCCACAAATAATGAGTCCTTATTTCAATATCCAGGATTCACTTTAATCATCCAATTATCCATTTATATCATTCAATATCATTAACATTGAAATATAAAACATGGAATCACCGAATTCATATGAAACTCATGTCTCCAAGATAAGTCAAGTAAAACATGAATTCAAGCGTGGGCATGCATTTTTTAATTAACTCTTTAAAAGACTAAAAACATAGGGAACAAAGTTGGATAATATAGAATAGAAACTCTTACTCCCCTTTCAAATGGATGCTTTTCTTCATGATGTGTAATTCCATTATAGCTTGTTCATTAATGGACACGAAATTTAAGAATGAAAACAATTAATAGTGTAGGCATGTTCAATCATGCTGGTATATGACTAAGAGGACAAGTGAACAATGGGAGAAAAATGCAGGTTGCCTCCCGGTAGAGCCTTTGTTTAATGTCATTGGCTCGACTAAAATAAAATTAATTTTTTTTGAAAAATCCTAGACTACAAGATTCCCTCCCCCACAATTTATTGATGTAGTGTCCTCAATGCATTTAAATTGAATTAACATGTAATAAAATTTGAAAATTAATCACAGCAAGAAACAAATTTAAAGGAGAGGTATGAACTGATGGATTTTATTGACAAACATGTTAGAGGAGTCTGATATTATACACTGGATCTTTTCTATTTCCTGGAAAAGACATGTTGTACCAACAAGAGTATGATTTGTGTCCATGGATACCACAACACTAGCAAAACCCTTGAAATCTTATTCTTCTGGAATGGTTTTCAATCTTTCCTGATATTTGTTGTTTCCTTGTTGCAATGTAAACATAACTCTTTTTAAGGGGTTGTGGTGTCCTTTGAAAATTCCTCTCTTCTCTTAATGCGGGAGATTGACCCTCAATTTTCTTTACCCATACAAACATGCTTTTGGTTTTTGCCTCTGCACATTTAAATAATATAGGTCTCTTTTGAAATTGATTGAGTACAGATTTACCTTTTTCTTATGATCCACTCTTCCCATTGGTTTGAGAATATCCTTTCCTTCCTATTCAATTTTAATAGGGTTTTTCCTAACCTTTTTCAGCTCATGTTCCATTTCAAGGCATATGGAATTCTTCTCAGCTAGTTCTTCTTCCTTCGCCACAAGTTCCTTCCGGAGATCTGTGATAATTTTTTCATGTTCAGTATCCTTGAGTTTATACTTGTTGATCTCAACATCTTCTCCGAATTTTGATTCTCCAACCTCTTCTAACAAAATATCCAAGAATTATATGGTTGTCTCTTCTAAATTTTAATTTAGTTATTTTCCTTCTTTGTGGTAGATTGAATTTATTGAATGCACATCTGACAGATTCTTCATGGATTTGAGTATATTGAAATGCACTCGACTATCTCCGAGCTCCATTGAGAGTGTTCCCTCATGCACATTAATGATTTTCTTCATAGTCTTTAATAATGGTCTCCCCAAGATGATGTGAGATTAGACTAGTGCTCGGTCTTCCTCCATGGCAAGGACATAGAAGTTTTCTGGAAAGATTAATCCTCTCACTCCTACCAGTACATCTTCAACGACTCCAGCTGGGAAAACAGTGGATCTGTTTGCTAATTGTACCACCACCCGAGTTGGTTTTAGTTCTCCAATCTGCAAAGATGAAAACACTGAGTGAGGCATCACATTTATCGAAGATCCAAGATCACATAGTGCATCAGTAAAATTTAAAGAACTGATAGTGCAGGGAATAGAGAAAGTCCCTGGATCTTAACATTTTTGCGGTATCAGTGGTGTGGTAAATGCTGAGATGCTTCTTCCTAAGTTTATTCTTTAATTTCCATATAGCCTCCTTTTTTAATACACATCTCCTTTAGAAATTTTTCATATTTAATGATTTTTCTGATTGCATCCAGTAGTGGGATGTTAATCTCAACTTTTCAGAATGTTTCCTGAATTTCCTGTTGAAGTCATTCTTCTTCATCCTTCTTTGACTCAACCAATGCAGATTGGAATGGTGGTGGGATATCATTTTTCTCCCTTTGTTGTTTTTTCAAATGTGTTTCCATTATTTCCTTCTGGAACCTTGTTCTTTCTCCTTTGTTGTTATTGACTTCATCTTTTGGTTGGATAGGACGAGCTTCAGGTGGATCCATGGAATAATCCTCTTCAGATTGTTCGGGTGGTGTGATATCCTTCCCTCTTCATGTTATGATTACACTAACATTATCCTTTGGATTGGGAACTGTTTGTGTGGGAAACATACCTTGGTTCTTGGTGGGAGCATCCATAATGATTTTAAATTGATCAGCTAGCTTGTCCATTTTATCTTATATTCCTTCAAATCTTGTCTTCAGCTATTGATCTTCAGTTTTCAGTGCACTTGTGGATGGTTGCTCATAATTATTCCACTAGAAAGGTGGTGGTTGGAAAGTTTTTTATTGTTGGACGGGCTGCTGATAAGGTTGTTGGAATGCTATCGGGATATGATATTGTTACTGAAAAGGTGATTTGGCTTGGTTCTATTAAAACCCATACCCTGGTTGGGTTTGTGGTTGGTATTGCCTTTGTTGATAGGAAGCAACACAACTTTATGTCCCCTACACTTCTAGACACTGATTAGTGTAATGAGAATTAGAAGAGCATAAACCACATACCTGATTCGGGCCTTGTTGTTCCTTCACATGGTTTACAGCTATTTGTCTCACTAACCAGGTGAGTTCACCCATTTTGTTTATAATTAAATCTACTGAATCAGATGTTCTTACCTCATAGATTACTTTGGTGAATGTACCTCAAGTTCCAAACTACTGTGAATTTTGTGCAATCTTTTCAATCAGAACTTGTATATCTGTAGGTGATTTGTCAATGAGGGCTCCCCCTGATGAGGCATCTAGTAGATTCCTATCATTGTCAAGAAATCCTTGGTAGAAACACACATGGAATTGGTACTCTTATATTTCTTGGTGTGGGAAACTTGCACGATGATTATTGAAACATTCCCAGTATTCATATAGGGTTTCTCCAGTTTATTGATGTATGACATAAATATCCTTTTTTATTCCAGTGCTCCTGGATATTGGGAAGAATCTTTGTAGGAATCATTTTTTCAGATCTTTCCAATCACTGATCTCCCTCGGTTGCAGATTTTACAACCATTCCTTCACTGCTCACTCTAGTGAGAAGGGGAATTCTCACCACTTCACATGCTCTTTCACAAATGCTCGAGGTTTGAAGCTGAAGCAGGCATAGATGAATTCTTGAATATGTCGATTTGGGTCTTCACCTGTAACACCGTGAAATTTAAAAAGAACTTAGATCATGATAATTCTCAATTCAAAATCATTTTCTAAGGCAGGAATTGCAAGTTGATAATTTTGATTGACAAATTGAGGTGCGCAGATGTCGCGCAAGGTTCAGTTGGGATTTACAGCCATTATTAAAGGTTCAAAGTCTTCACTCAAGGTATCACTTGAATCAGTGAGATTGATTTATTTTAAATCTTTGGGATGGTTTTTATTTCTCAATTTGGTTATTGTGCACTCAATTTCTGGATTGAATTCCAATAAATTTCTATTTGAACTACAGGTCATTCAAAAATGATTTCTATTTTAAAAAAACGTTTTGAGGCACTGCCTCCCCGACAACGATGTAAAGTTTGACCGATGCCTATCATGGGGCATGGAGAAACAATATTTTAATTACCTAAGTATAGTATAGTAGTTTATCCTAGGTAGTCTCCCAAAGAGGAGTGCACACAAAACAAGGTTGTCACTTTTTGTATTTTTTTTCTAAAAATGTTTGGTTTTAATTAATTTTAATGATTGTGAGAGAAACAAATAGCTTAAATTGATTGGTTTTAACAAATGATAAATATGGTGATCATATTTGGTTTAGGTAGACCAAGTGTTATGCCATCATGGTTTCCAAATTTTATCGCTTCTTCTTCCTTAAACTGGTAAGAGAGAGATTCACCTATCGAGTCTTATCTCTCCCTTGGTCAGATAGATGTGATGAGAATTTGCCTATCTAAAACCTTAGATTGGTCTATCCTCTATCCAATGTTCCTAGGATTGTAGAAGGTGTCTTGATTAATTAGATAAATCCCTAAC
Source organism: Viscum album (assembly GCA_963277665.1). Taxonomy (NCBI): domain Eukaryota; kingdom Viridiplantae; phylum Streptophyta; class Magnoliopsida; order Santalales; family Viscaceae; genus Viscum; species Viscum album. The sequence continues at coordinate 1,627,960,824 of OY728142.1, read as the reverse complement.
CCAAAATTGTTGTTCCCTAATAAACCAATATTCTGACATACAATCCTATGCACGTGCTTGATTACCGCCAAGCACTCACCACTGAACCCTAATATTGTTCCACCGTATACATATTAGAATTGGGTGGAGGGAGATGTGATCATCGGGCAAAGAAATTTATAATAAAAAAATCAAATCCTAACACAACCGCATTGGGAATTTAAAACTGAATTAATAATTGAAACCAGAATAAGAAAGAAGAAGGAATTTGATTAATTTAAAGCACAAGAACTCAAGCACACACATAGATCCACCCTCCCCTATTCCCGATCACTCAAATGAATGTACCCCTCCATGGATGGGGTAAGTAAGCTGAATGGGGAAGAAGAAGACATTAAAAAACTATGAAAAAAATAAAAAAAAATAGAAATTAGAAAAGTTATCCTCCTTGGTGTCTCAGAAGGAATGGGATGGAATGAGAGATGCCTTGGGAAGGAGGTGAGGGAATCCTTTTATAGGAAGAATTATGAAATCCAAAAGTTTGCACGTTTTTTTCCCAATAAATGGCCCATTCACGCGTTGACCGCTTCATAAACTTTTTTCCTTAATGCGTTGATCGTTCACCCTCAAAATTTCAGCTCATTGGGACACCAGATGAATGAGTGATGAATTTTTCATTGGAGGTTTCTTTTTCTGGATGAAGCTTCCAGGAAGGTTCCACAAAAGTTATAGCATTCAATGGATGATTTAATGACTTCAAAACTCCACCAAATTTTGTGTAGATCTGGGAATATGTTTCCTTGTGCTATCCCAGGTAGAAGAACCGGAATATGTTGTGTGAAGGTCGAGTAGTGGTTCTGTTATGGTGGTGGGGTCCACACTGTCCTCTCGGAAAAGTTTCCAACTTCAATGAATTTGTATGGCCTCTAGAAGTTCTATTCATCCCCTAGTCCAGAAGACAAAAATGAAGGAAATAAAATAAGAATTCTAAAAAAAATTAATCACAAAATTTGGAATTATATTTTTTAATAAATGACCAAAATACCCTTGATTCAAAAATCTGTCTAAAATCCAAAATTAGGCGTTTTTCACCATTTTTCTCAAAACACGTCATAAATCCAAAATTGATTCATATAAGATCAAATTGATTATTTGGGATTATTAAAACAATTTAAATGCATAAAAAATGTGGATAATATTAGCTTTATCAAAGGGTATTCATACTGACACCTCTATCAGGGATAGGATATATGAATATATGTCAGGCTGTGATTTGGTCATATACAGAACGATCGAGCTAATGTGGTAGTGGCCATGGATGAGGAAGTCTGGCCCCGGATCTTCAACAATAGGAGAGATAAACCGCCTCATCTATTCATGAAACATATCATGGGTGTGGTTCAAGCCATACTTATACAGTGTAGCCAGTGGATGAGGATTAGAGTCCATGAAAATTTATTGTATGAGGTACAATTCTAACATCCTCTACTTTAGTTTCTTCCTTTTTTGATACTGGTGCATTACACTCTTTTATATCTACTACAGTTTTATAAAGCATGATAATTACAATAGAGTAATTCAAAGATATCTTGTATCTGAACACACTACTAGGGGTCTAAAAAGAGGTCATAAAATAGCTCTAGGAGTTCCTCATTAATATAGGTGGGTACCATTTCTTATGAAGTTTCTTTTTCCTTGAGATGACCGGTTTTGATGTAATTATCGGTAAGGACTGGATTATTCCTTATCATGCCTAAGTGATTTCTATCACCGATAGGTGTCCTTCACATAAATCGAGGGGAAATTTTATATGTATAAAAGAGAATGGAATATCCAAGAAATTAGAGATGGACCCAAGTGTACTGTAATAGTAGGAGTGACAGCTTAGATGGATAGTCTCTTTATGAGTGATCCAGGAACACAATTTAAAAAATTTCTTCATATTGCAGATCAATTCAGGGATGTCTTCCATAAAGATTTCTCCAGATTATATCCTGAGAGATAGGTTGATTTCACCATCGATCTTGTTCCATGTGTGGAACCATTGTCCATTCCTCCCTATAGGATGGAACCAATAGAGCTCTAATAACTTAATAAGCAACTGTAGTATATAGAGGCTAAGGAATTTATCCAACCGAAAACATTTCCATGGGGTTCAACTATCATTTTTATAAAAAAGGTGGATGGTACCATTATATTTTTTATGTATTACCATATAATGAACCAAATTATGATGAAGAACATGTATCCACTATATTGTATACATAACCTCTTCGACCAGCTCCTAGGAGTAACCATTTTATACAATATTAATATGAGGTGAGGCTACCATCAGGTGTGTGTGAGACCATCATACATACCACGTATAACTTTTTTAATTAAGTATAGTTTTTATGATTATTTGGTTATGTATTTAGGTATAACTAATGTTCCAAAAATATTCAGGGCTTTGATGAATCAGTTTTTCCACCTGTATCCTAATCCCTTTCTAACAGTCTTCATAGATGACATCTTATGTACTAATGCACCAGACACAACCATTCCAATCTTATAAAGATAATTCTTAATACACCAAGAGGGAACCATATATATGAAAATATTAGTAATTTTTACTTTTTTGTTGGAATGGTTTACTTCTTAGGTCACATCATATCTGTGGTAGGCATATCTGTTGACCCAAAGTAGGTGAGAATAATGTTTCTTGGGAGAAACCCAAGAATGTGTTTGACATACATAGCTTCTTAGGGATGGATATATATTATAATAGATTCATCCAGGACTTCTCCTACTTAGCAGTGACCATTATGAACTTGAATAAAAAACCCATGGAGTTTGTCTGGTCTGAATCTGATAAGACAAATTTTTAGGAGTTAATGGGATGACTCACTTCAGCACTATTCCTAATTCTTACAGATCCCGAAAATAGTTATATAGTCTATTGTGATGCTTAATTTATTTATCTTGGTATAGTTATTATTATAGTTTGATTGGGTTATAGTTTTTGGGTCTCTTTAGATGAGGTCTCATGAGAGAAATTACCATAGGTATGACCTCGATCTAGATACTGTGATGTATGAATTATGTTGTTAGAGGAACTACTTATTGGGTGAGTGATATGTTGTTTACATGGATCATAAAATTCTCAAATAAATATTCATATAAAAATAATTTAATCTAAGTCAGCATATGTGGGTGGAATACCAAAAATCATTTGACTTTGAGCTTTCTTACACACCCGGAAAGGGAAATGTCAAAGCTGATTCCTTAATTTGGTAGAATCATAAGAACTCCATCAAGGAGGCGAGTAGTGAGTGTTAGTTTATGAATTTGTTTTTTGAGATTCACTTGGAGGTTCATGAATAGAATGGGAAGCCAGTTATGGCTAATCTAGTATTGAAATCCTCTCTCTTGAAGTGAGTCCAGACTAGGTGGTTATCTAATTGCAAAGGCCTCATCTTGAGGGAAAACATCATTGGATAGAACCCACCTATAGAATAGGTTGATGATGGAAGTGAGACCCTAATCTTCTATGGGTGTGAATAGGTGCCGGCTGGTATATGGGAAGAGCTGATGAAGGAATCACATACCTCTATTTGGGTAGTTCATTATCTTATTACCAAGATGTAAGAGATATGTATCATCAATATTGGTGGCTAGGTATGAAAAGATAGAAAACAAGTTTCATTACTCAGTGCTCCACCTTTCAGCAGGTGAAAGAAGAGCTCCAGTACCTTGTTGGAACTCTACAGCCTCTCTCTATTCCTGAGTGTAAATGAAACGATGTCACCATGGATTTCTTGATAATATTTTCGAGATACCCTTGAAGCAGCATTTTGGTATGGGATAATGTTAATAGTTTCACCAAGGTTTCATACTACTTACCTATCTAGCATGCCTTCTATGTTTATGAGATAGGAAGTCTTTATATTCAGAAGATAGTGAACCTTCATGGTGTACCATATTCTATCATTTCTGACTGATACATCTAGTTTATATCACAGTTTTGTAGAGGGTTTCAAAAGGCATTGGGTTCGTAGGTGTTCTAGAGTACAACATATCACCCTAAGACTGATAGGAAATATGATTGGATGATACAGGTGTTAGAGGATATGCTTTGAGCCTGCATCTTTTATTTTGGAGGTTTTTGGGAAAATAATATTCCTTTGGTTGAGTTTTCCTACAATAAATGTTTTCAATAAATGATTCCAATAGATCTGAGGACCTTTTTGGAAGGCCACACCATTCACCTCTATGTTAGCTTGACAAAGGTGAGACAACTCTATTGGGTCCTCATCCCATTTAAGAGACTTCAGAACAAGTACAACTGATTTTGAATCATATGAATACAATTCAATCTAGAAAAAAGTCTTATACTAATCTTCATCGTCGGACTCTAGAGTTTGATGTGGGACATCGAGTCTATTTACCTATATCACCAAGATTGGGTCACAGAAGAATTTAGAGACAAGGAAAGTTACCACCTCAATATGTCGGGCCTTTTGAGATAGTGGAGAGAGTTGGTATGGTATCCTATTGGTTGATTTTACCTTAGAGGATCCATAAAATTCATGATATATTCTATGTATTGAAGATTTAACATTATCATAACTACTCGTATCATTCATCTGGCCCTGAGGATATTGGTCTGGAGGTAGATGTGTCCTTTATGGAGCATCTAATACATATTATTGATAAGAGCATGAAAGTTATCCATAGAATTTAAGTTCCTTTGGTTTGGGTTCTATGGCAGAACAAACATGTACAAGATGAGATAAAGGAGTGGGAGGTAAATGTAAGTGCACAGTGGTCATAACTCTTCTTGGATTACATCGTACCACCCTTGTAAGGGAAACTCGGGGATGGGTTGTCTTAAATAGGGGAGGTTGTAATGTCATGAATTTTTTAAAAGGTACATACCATTATATTTTTGTTCAAATTTCTTGGCTTGTCCTTAATAATGTTTCCTATAGGAGTCAAGGAGGTCTCAGAGTGTGTCCGTTGATCATTCAGAGCCTGGAGCCCCAAATTTTGAAGAGGAAAACTGTGATGCATGGTTAGTATATATTTTTTATCCCAACAAGCATGGTTTCCTTAAACTGTGTGATTGTAGACATCAGGGTGATAAAAGTGACATAGTTTTTTTGAAACCATCTGACCCTAGGAGAACGATCATGTGATGCTGTATTTATCTTAGAAAGATACCTTTCTCATGGTTGGCACATGGTTTGGCCTATAGTGTGTCCAAAACGCACGCCCCTTGTTGTGTGGGTGAAATTACAATTTTACCCCTATTAAATGATTTAATACACAATATTTTTTCACCCTTCTTCTTTAGTGGGTTCTTACTCCTCTCCCATGAACGAGCTTCCTTATTTCTTCTCTGTAGGGTAGAAGTTATCTCCCTCAATCAGACTCCAAATCTCTTTTTATCAGATGCAATGGAATTTTAGAGGTAATCCCTAACATCTGCTATATTCATTTTCATGTTTCATCCATCCTATATTGTTCTATTCGGGTGTAAATTATTTTTCCCTATTTTTAGGGAATTTGATAATTTTTTCATTTTATTCTATTCTAGCTCAATCCAATATTTAACAACAGATGAGTAGAGTGATACTACATCGAAGTAGGTGGTCCAGATCTTTCCTTCTCATGTCATCCTTTTCTTTAAATTATGTGTCTTTGTACTGTGTGCAAGACCCTTTAAACAACTCCTCAAATATATTAAATAAATTAATTTAATAGGTTCCTAAAATCATTTTTGGATTTACCTTACAGTGAAAACCATATGTGGGTTGTTCTCCATGTCATTGGACATCCCTTTGGCTATCCCACCTTAATGGCCAAAATTTCCATGTCGTGAGTCATTGACCACCATGTGTGTGTTTCTCTATGGTAATTGAATTAATTTATAATTTTAATTAAGAAAAATTTTGAGGCATGAGTTAGGACTCCTTGAAAATTCCATATACTTCATGCTCATTGATTGGACTGATCCTTTATGCCTTTTGTCTTTGCTTTACATTTATGCCATGTCGTGGGCTGTATACTTGATCTTATTTCTTGTCACTTATGGTTATTAATTATGCCACATTTATCATTATATTATGCTATGTATTATTCTGTGTTCCTTTTTCCTTTCTTAAATTCTATGCCTTATGCTTATTTCCATATTTGATTGAATCAAATTGTATACCTTTTCTATATTGGTTATCATGTGATATGGAAATCCTTATTGATGAAATGTGATTGTATATGATATGCCTTTTGATATGTGATTTGGTTGCTACACCTCACCTCCTATGGACTAGGAGAGAAAATGGTCCTCAATTTAAGGAAATAGTGGATGGACACTCCATGTTTAGTCCGTGCATACTTGATGTGCCCAGAGTGATACTTTAACTTGCATTGTATGGGATCTTTGGGAGGATTTTTTATACTCATGGATGAAACTGGTAATCTAGGGGAGAAGTTGTGGATGGACCCATTGGAAATATGGATATTCCATGGCTCTTGTGATACCTAATCCCCTATATGAGATAATTAGTACAGACTCAGATTCACCATACCATGAGTGATATAAGGGATGCCTTTATGGGTTTCCTTGGATGGACTCAATGGTATTTTTTATATCAGTGAATCCTTGATAAACCCTCAGTATTCTTTATAGATCACTGTGTATGGGCTTAAAACTCCATCGTTAGATTTGATAAATGTATTTTTTGTACATATGTGATGTATCTTATTATTTTATAAGAATGTTTGATAGATGAAATGGGTATGTGACTGCTAAGACAAAGAAAAATATTAGGGTCTAACTACCTTGGTTACTTCATTTATAATGGAATATTTATTTACCATATGAATTATACAGGTACCATGGTTTAGAAATCAAACTTAGGTTGAAGAACGTGACATCGTTTGAGAATATAATTAAGAACCTGGCCTAAAGGGTTTATTTATTTCCTTATTTATTTCCTTATTTTTATCCTTTATGGAACATTGTTCATTTATCTATCACATGAAATGGATTTATCTAGAAACCATTGGTGGTGGAATATTGAAATTGTATATCACACCCTAGTTGGAACACCTTTTCTAACCAAGTAGACTTCATGATTACATGTGTTGATAAAGGGATGTGTATGGCTTACTATGCTTCATTATTATTCTAGGTTGGAGTACAAGGAAGAGGATCGAGCCTTTTCTCAAGATGATTGTTGTCACATTTTTTTGTTTTGAATATTTTTTTTCATGTAGTATATGCCTATATCCTATGTTCCCCATGCACTCCTATATTTTTTTTACAACATCGTGGATGTTATCATTAGTTGGTATTAAATGATTATTTAGCTTCTCCTAGTTGATTATTTATCTTTCAAAGTTTATTATTATTATTATATTACTTCTTATATTTTGTATTTTATTTATATATTTAATAATGTGATACACTCTAATCGATGGGGACATGGTCTCCCCATAGAAACACCATATTCACTCACTACTAGTCGGAAGCCTCTATCATTCTGGTTGGAGGGCTTGAGGTCTTCTGGCCCACCATCTAGGGGAACCCCTAATTGGTACTCAAGGTGGGATGCTACAAAGACTATTGTAGAAAAAATAAATTTAATTCAAAAGTTTTACATTACCATTTAATATCAAATATGAATAAAAATACTTATAAACTAATAATTATTCCATTTTTATAAAAAATTAAAAACTATTCCTATCTACTAAATATGTGATAATTATCCTCAAAAAATGAAAATTGTTGGATTTAAATCACTGAAATATTATGTAAAATTAATGAAAAAAGAGAAGTGTCATTTCTCATACATGAAAAATACTTTACCACCATTTTCCTTAAGAAATCCATATATTTGATTATCTTTATGGATCGAGACCTTCAAGGTTCTTATGTAACCTGATTCGGCTCTATTTCTACAAATTATTGTGGAATCGACTAACTTTATATCTTAGCTCTATTCCCATTTATTGGTTTTGAACTTATTCAAGTTCAAATTTCCTCTCATTAACTCCTTGAAAAATGTGATCCTTCTCAAGGAAAACATAATTTCAGACCAAAATCACTTTATGTTTAATATGATTATAAAATTAATATCCCATATTATCTTTGGGAAAACAAAAAAAATACTTGATTTAGGTTAAAGTTTATCTGAAAACAAATGTTTTACGCATGATTAACAACATTAAATCCTTATAAATTAAAAATTGTGACGCATCCCATTCCAAATATAATATTGAGTCTTTATAAATACCTTAATTTGAACACAATTTAATAAAAAATAGGTCTATTATAGAAAATATTTCTAAAATGATGTAGAAAGATCACACAAACTCATCATTGACTAAATCAATACAACAAGTTACAATGTATCCAATACGACACACCATTCAAATAAAGTGTTCTATGAGGAGTGGATTTTGAAATAATTCCCCAATATGTCAAATGATCAGTAAATTTCTAACAAATATATTTACCACCCTAATTCAATAAGAGAATATTAATAATTTTTACTAGTTTATTCTATAGTCAACTTTTTAACACCTCAAACAATTCAAAGGGTTTAAGCATGTATCTCATAAGAAAAACATAATCATAATGATTGAAATGATCAGTAAAGGTTATAATGTAACTAATGTGAATCAAAAATGTGTGTAACATATTCTTAATTTTTAGAGGCTATTTTCCATCATTTCTTTGGTCACCTAGCACTGTAAAATATTGTATTAAATGTTATATTATTTTAAAATAAAATCACCCTAACATATTACAAATTTATCTTTATTTTGATATGGGTACTTTCCTTTGTACTATGAATAACTTATTAGTTTATAATTTTATTGATAGATCTTTACCTAGATAGACATAATATTCCATTGATCGGAGAAACATTGACCATCTTTATATCCATTATTTCTATATAAATAATTATTTATTATTTATCCATGTTTATATAAGATGATCCTTAGAAAAAATTGTGATATGTATTATTTATCCATTAGTTTTAGATGATTGATTTCTAGAATTTAATATTTTATGGGTGAATCCTAAAATTATATTTTCTATTAATGTATAAATTATTATGATATGATAAGATAGAATATGGAAACATGAGTATCTTTTTCCTTTTTAAATAATGTTTTTCCATAAGGACTAAATGATATTATTATGATGTATAGAATTATACATTTCATCATTATTATATCAACTATTATTATTAATGTGATTATTTATTTCCGTCATAATATAATACATTGATATTTTATAATCATGGTATAATTTATATTTCATCATGTTTATTCCATGTTATCTTCCACTACATGTTATTACTTGTTACGATCACCAATGGATATGTCTCACTTTGAGGGGGGAGGGATCATTGTTGGTTATTTTTATACAATTTAAAACCTTTATCCCTTTTCACCTCCTCACTTGTTCAGTTAATGGACCTTTATCTCTATTTCATGTTATCTAATCATTAGTTGGAATGAATATATGATAATATGTATAGAACACAAAAAGATGCCAAAATATGTTTACAAGGTTTTCATCTAAGATATATGACTATGTCCCCAGTGATACACAGTTTTTATCCCATATACATATAAATTAGATTACTACTTTATGACAATTATCTAGAATGTCCTTCAGAACATCAATTAATACATTTTTTGAATTCTAGGAATAATTATCTTCCCTAATTATTCTTGGATATTCCATTAGATAGTTTTGATATTTTTTTTCTTGTTCATCTTAATTTATAGATGATGAACTACACGAGGTAGAAATATTTTTCATTTCCCTGATGGTGATCTCATCTATCTTCAAATTTAATATATGACTTGTCTTCTTATGAATTACAATATGGGAAGACAATGTTTTCAACCTATTTACACATTAGAGATATATTTTCTTCACTCACATCCTTAATTGTAATTTCATTAGATGATGTAATATAGATAATTTCACTTTGATTACCTTTATATAATAGAGATTATTCTTTTTTGGATGATGCCTTTCTCAGCTTATTTTCATTCCTTTTCTTCCCCTTCATTATTGCATTGGTAAAAATATCTTCTATAGTTTCTTTGATAAGGAATTAAATTATTTTTTAAAATATGAACTTCATATAACTATTGTAAAGGGAAACTAAATTCTTTAAAAAAATTCAAATTTAAGAATCCAATAGAATTGTGATCTGCTCTAATACCAATGGTTAGGATCACTTAAGGATGTGTACAACACTGAGAGGGAGATCAATGTTGATTCTTTCTATTCAATTTAAATGATTTTCCCTTTTAAATATACTAAATTATACAATAAATGATTATTTAGTTATATATCATGATATCTCATCTTTATTTGGCATGCATATATGATAAAAAGTGAAGTACACAATAAGAAACAAAAAAATTGTTAACAAGATTTGCCTCAAAGATGGGAGACTATTCACCCAATGATACATGGTTGATATCTCACACACATAACTTACTTATTATTATCAAATGAATCATGGTAAAGTGAATCTAATTAGACCAATTGTTATATCACTAACCACATAAAAATATAGAAATGAATTATAATCCTTTTTTTTAATTGAATGGGCTTGCACTTCCTTGTAGCAAGATCACCTGTATTGGATTGAGTCCCTCATTGACTATGTTGATTTATCTTCTTCCTCACCTATAATAATAAAGTGGGATGAATAAATATTCCTCATAATTTTATATCAAGTTATAGCTATAGGCCTACTCTCTCATCTTCTTATCCATAATAGAATAAACAATGGTTTGGTCCAGAAACAACTCCCTTCATCTTTTATTTAGTGCATAAGAAACATACATAAAATGAATCACTATTTTTTACCTCTCCCAATTCAATATTTCTAGCCTCAAATATGAAAAATATTTGTTCTTACTCTTTTCTTTCAAATTTATAGGATATTAATTATTCACAATTTTTGATATCTCGCTACATTACTCCCTCAATTTATTCTTTTTCTCATCCTTATTTTATATATCCCTTCTACATATTCTTATCATAATATTTGAAATTTAAATCTCTATAATATTAGTTGTTAAATATTCTAATGTATTGGAATAAAGTTTCCATAATTCAAAACATTCAAATATTTCTTAAAATATCACCTTTAATTATTTGAATCTCATTATTTGTAAACCATGATTCTTTTCATCTATTTCCATTTAAATACCTATTTTTGTTTAGTCGTCCTGATGACTTGAGCTCATTTAATTATTCATGAATATGTATATTAAAAATGTTCATGAGATATAATTATTCATAATGAACTTTTATTAAGGAAAAATTATTCTTTTTTCATATAACACCTTAGTTTGGTGGTCTCTTAGCAGTGCCATGACCTAGTGTGCTATGTGACCTCAAACATGACTCCCATTATGCCAGATGTCTCCAACTAGTGACAAGGGACTAATCCACACAATGGGAATACTATTAACTGAAACCAGAGTAAAAAATTATAATAACAAAAAAAATATCGACCATAAACATTATATTATCTATAAATAATAAAATTCTATATCAAAATGAAAATTTCATACAAAACATACAACTGATCTCCCACTGGGTTGATCCAAAATACAAAATAAAAAATACCAAAAGACATACATAAACACACACACAAATCCCCTATTTCCATCCCTGAACCACACTACACTTCATGTCCTTTGATACCTTTAGGATTCTCCAGCCTAATCCACTTCACCTCTAATGCTCAACCTAAAATATTGCACAAGGGATGAACACGCAATGGGGTTCTCAGGAAGGGTGTGAAAATTCATCTTTGTAGGGTGTCACTAAATTTTCCTTGTATATTATATCATAAATATATATGAATTAAAGAAAAATAAATATATAAAGAAATTGCATGAACTTAATGTGCTATCTAGACCATAACGACTCTCTATACATCAGGTCATTATCTGAAAACTAGGACACCATAATACCATATTAGACCTTCTTCAGTTCCATGATAAAATCCCTTCATCACCCCATACCCTAAAACTCATACATAAACCATACCTAAATATTTAGATTTGGTGTCACCCAAGACCTCGAATCACTTCCCAAAGGGATAAGGTAAGGTCCTATGTCCAAATCCTGACCCACTACCTTATCACTCAAGGTAAATTCCATTATCCATAGCTTTCACTGTATCACAACACAACCCTCTATCTTAGGGTGGTAAACTATCATGACACAATCCTAATAAGGGAATGGCCCATTATCCCAACATAATCTTACTGAAGGAAATATTATTCAATTACACCAGGATTCCATTTATTCCATGATGATCCTATAGACTCCATCTCACTTATAGATGGTATAAGCCTCATGATCCCTATCCATAACTTGGTTTTTCTCTCTATTAAAATCACACAAAATATATATAACATAATGAAAACAAAACTCACCATTTTATAAAAAATATGATAGTCAATTAAGACCTATCCTTGCACCACAAATATTATCTCATTTCTCTCATCAGAGCATCCATTGGGTCCTCTAGACTCGCCACTATCTCTACTCCTTGATACCATCTCACGTCCATAACTATTCAGTGACACCACTTCCCATAGGCTCCTTTAATATATATCTCAATTCCTAATCCAACCTCATAACACTCATTCCTTATATATTGGGACCTTCCCAAGATATCCTACTCTAAACCCCTTGAAACTTGATTCCAAGTAAAAACAATCCCCTGGCCAACACCCGAGGTCCTATCTCTCACCTCTTTTAAAATATCTCCTAGACCATCACTTTGAGGAAAACCTATTCTACACACCATGAATCATCCAAAGGAAACATCCCACTAATAGTTCTCACTAAGCCTTAATCCAACCTCAAGAGGGTGTCACTCATTATGCATGAGTCACATGATCATATCACCTATCCATTTAGTCCTAAGTGTCTTTTACCTACAAAAAATAGACATGGAGAACCCATCTTAGGATAATTGTTTCACGTCTCATACCCTAAGACCCACCAATCCATCTTTTCAACTATATAGACACCCTAACTTCTCAAAGATATTGTAATTGGGTGATGCCAACTCACTCAAAGATCTAATGATAACTTTTCCCAAGCATAAGAGGCAAAAAACTATCCTATTTCTTCTAACCAAGGAACTTTTGGTCCCTAAACCACTACTTGATCCCATAAAACATGCATAAATCCAATAAATTATGCATAAAAGGCATCTAAATTTTTATTAAATGGACTACATACCTCCAAATTGGAGTTATCACCCAATCCATGATCTGTACATTCTTTTCTTGCTCCTCCATGCCTCATCCAAGATCGTATTGCCTCCCCATCTCTTATATTATGTCATAAGACATAAATAATTATTCATAAAAATTTATAATTAATTATTCAACTTAAACCAATGATATATAATCGTTAAAAAACTCACCAAGAAATACCACTTCACATAAATATCACCCAATAAATTACATTAAACCTTTCAAGACCACCTCTAACCACCATACAAGAAATATATATAGTTCTAGATGATTTCCACTATGATTTATTGGAAATTTTCAATAAACCCTAACTAAACTATCAAAAAAAAGGTTTGGAAAATAATAATTTAAAATGAATGAAGAAGAGAAATACACCTTAAACCACCATTAGAATGTACCTTGATACATCCCACACTATGGGGTATTGAAGAGAGGAAGATTTGGGGAGGAGTTAGCTAAATAGACCTCCTTGTTCAATCTTAGTCAGTCTAGAATGAGGTGGGGGATCCTTTAAGATGGATATTACCCTATTTTAAAAAAACAAACATGCCTCATTCACAACATGAATTGGGGTCATGATGTGAATCACTTGTTCACAAGGGAGGATGAACTACCTCAATCTTTCATAATGTGGCTCATCATGCCTACGTGACATGTCAACACTACTTTAGTTTGTCATAGTGTCACCCATGGGTCATGGTGTGAACTAAAGTAGCACAATATTTCATCAAGGCCTCTAGAAATTTCTCCACCAATCTACCGAGAACCGAAACCACCAACTCACCCCCATTCCTCATCCAAAAATATATTATTGAGGTATTCCAATGTTCAAATTCCCCATCTAAATATAATTTAATAGAACATCCCTTACTCCAAAACCAAAAATCAAACTCCCCCTGAAATTTAATGACCCCAAAATTCATGTTTTATTATAACCTCCCCACCATAATTCTTCTCCTCCATGAAAAACTATGGTAGTCCTAAAAACACCATTATTAACCTACCATAATTATTGATTCCCTAAGAACAAACCATGTTTCATATCTGAACTCCAAACATGATTTTCTAATACAACACCAAACACTAAGAACACTTTTTACTAAAGTTCAATCCACCTACTCACTATATTTTCAAATACTATGATAGGAATCTCAGTACCTCTCACTCCAGAGACACCATAGTGTCTTCACCTAACTCACCCTAAATATCATAGTTCTCCACACTATTAGAATATTTTAAAAATATTTCTATTATAAATTATAGTTCTCCCCACCATAGGAATAGAATAAAAAAATATTATTCTGATGTTCCAATGACACGATCAATGTGGTTTCAACCTTACTACATCCAAACTCGAGAAAAAACACCAGTTGGTCCTCCTCTAGTTTATTTACATCGAAATCACTATGAAATAAATACTAATTACATAATACACCACCTTTCTTGATCATAGAACCTTAACCCCTATATCAATAATAAGATCTATGATTCCATGGACTCGTGCTCCCAAATCCAGTTCCATAAACACATAATTACATATTCCCTCTGATATTGGCTATAAATTTTTGGATATACCAATCATTAATTATAAAATAAATAATTATTTTTGAATCTATTACACCTGAAGGATCATTTTAGGTTTATAGATTTAGATAATTAGAAAAATACAATAACTAAAAAAATCCCACATTCCTTGTATCAAATAATCATTTTTTATTATATAAAAATCCACTTTATATAAAATGTGTCTTCAATATCTCCCAATAATTATTTAACACGTTATTTACTTAAAAAAATTTCCTGTGTACTACCATTATTCATAACCTAGGAGAAACATAAAAAAGGGTGAACTCAAATACTTAGTAAGGTAAGCATATAAATGAAGCAATCATGGGATAAACATGGCCTAAATATTATGAAAGGAATAGGTAAACAACATGAATTCATAATCAACTCAATATTGAGAATATAATATATCTATGAAAATAAATTAAAACATTTATATTAATAATATTGATCTCATATTGATGGAATGCATAATTATATAAATAAAAAACAAGTTATCAAGGCCTTATTCAAAGACACTTTACTTGTCATCAAGATTGCGGTCATGAAATCTCATTGAATTGGGTAGGAATACACCAAATACCCAAACATGTTTTGTCTCATGATACATGTCAATACATAGAGAGGGTATATAATTCTAGGCCCCACTGGTTACTTGACTAAGTCTAATACATTATCTATAATAGTCAATACTGAATTTATGACCATTAATAAGGAATAACTTATTGAATAAAACATGGATATCACTATAATAAGGAATATGAATTCTTAATACCTGATCAACCTATGTTAGTAGTCAATAATGATCAAAAATTTTAATACTTTTACCCATGTTAATAATAGGTATAACATAATCATAACCCATCCAGAGGAATAAAATTGATGGATAAACAAGTTTTTAATAATAATCTATATTTGAATGAAAACATACATAACACCAATACTTTTCTCAATTTCAATAGAATAAAAATCTTTCTAGGTGAATATTATCTATTTTTAATTTTGAAAAAATGTGATGTTCACACTATATAGAGAAATGATCATACAAATGAGACAATACTATAATAGCATGATCATAATAGATGCCTTATGATCATATATTAAATACCTTCATTATGAAGTTTCCTTCAATTATGATATGAGAAAATATTTTGCAACCCATTTATTCATATGGGTAATTCTTATATTTTTTACTTATGATTGGTTTCCTTTTTTGGTACAGATAATCATGAGCATGTTATGATGAGTCTGCCTAGATAGAGCTCCAATGTATTGGGTAATGTTTTAGTCTCATTAGATATCATATATAGGATTATGGAATAAACCTAATCCATTATAGGACTTTTCTCACCATGTGATATTGTCTAGGAAGTCAGACATGACTCATGTTTATGTTATGTCATATATTGCTACCAAATTTCCAATGTTACCATGATCTTATGATACCATGTTTTTTATATTATCCTCCCATATGATAACTCATGATCCTTCCCTTTTATGTCATCATGTTATATCTTGGACTTAAATTTTATGTTTCCTTATCATGTTTATTCTGTTGTTGGGATTTTTATCTCATCCCATTCTCTAATGTGTAGCCTAGGTTATCTTATTAAGTTTTATGAGTTCAAATAGATTTAGGAACTCATTATGGAGAATTAAATAAGGATTTCATGTTTTAGTTTTCTTACAATGCATTATAAACCTTGAATTCAAAATAAACTAGGCCTCATGATCATTGGATTTTAATTATAGGATATTTAAGTTTTAAAATCATGTAGTAATATGTGTAAAAGTTTGTATCCTCTATAGTTGGTATTAGAGAAAAATATTATTTAACCTTTGTAAACTAGGATGATAAAATTTTAGTGAGAACCCTAGGGATTAGTCTAAGGATAATTATATGTATAGAAAAATATTTTAGAATATTGGTGAAAGATAGAGAAAGAGGTTTATAAGAAATTATATCCCTGTCTAGATATAGAATAGTTTTATATAGGGGTAATAACTCAAAAAGGGTGTATTGATATGGACTTGATCATAATTTTGTGTACGATAATGGGCCTTGCTGCACACCTTGTTTGAAACTCCCGGGTAATATGATTTGGAAATTTACAAACACTTTACAAACCATTATAAAGGAAATGAAAAAATTATTAGGCTATAAAACCTAATAATAAACATTACTCTAGTTAACCTAGATTTAAACCAAAAAGACTCATAATTCAGGATATAATTATCATTTATAAGTTTTTCTTACCAATTATGTAACTTTCCATTTTTTATGTTTATTAGTTAATGTATTATCATCTTGTTTTTATTCTTATAGTCAATGGTGGGAAATAAAATAAAGCATGTTAACAACCAATGTGATGGGTAATGTGATGATTTCCCTAATAAGATTCTTAACTTAATGGGAAAGAAAGTTATATATCTTTGTATCATGCCAAATGAGCTATCTTAAATTATTATTTTAAACTAGAACATAGTTGATTTTTAAAACCCATAAAAAAAGAGAAGGATGAAATCTCATGGAAGCTCAAGTATTAAAGATGATAATAAAAAAGAATATTCAATTTATGACATGTCAAAAATGTGGGAAGAGGAACCAGGTAAAATTACTTAAAGGAACTAGAATATGCTTTATGTGTGGCAAAGGATGGAACAAATTAGACAATTTATAAAGGAAAATGAAGAGTCCTATTAACAATATGTAGGAAAATAAAGATCAACCTATGGTACCACTGATAGTTCAACGTCATAAATGTGGGGATCTTGGTCAATATCCAAGTAAATTCCATAATACCAGGATTAATTCCTATGTTCCTATTTTAAGAAAATCAATGAAGTGTAATGATTGAAGTTTTAAGGTTTTGTAATTCAAGAATCATGCTTTTGAAGTGAATTAATTAATGGTATCTTGAAACTTCTAAGGATTATTCTACAATATATTTTATATTTGGATTTTCAAGAATATATTGAATGTTAATATTGAACTAAAAAGGTGATTTAATTATAAGGTTATATTTTATGGTAAAACATTATTGAGGAAAGTATAATCTTTGATATATATGTGATATTAGGGTAATTATATTCAATTAAAAGTATTTTGTTTCATGGAAAAAAGTGAGTTGCGGGATGAAGGGTCATCCATCCAACCTCTATCAAAGGAGACCAAGGGAAGATGATGTGGATTTTTCACTACCTCTTGATCATAGAAACAAGCCATATTCTAATAAGGTTGATGTGTTGGTTACTGAGTAAGGTCTTCGTCTACCTTTGAAAGGGAAGGGGTTGATAGTAGATTCATTATCGTTGAGAGCCAACAATGGTCCTTCTAATATTCGAAATAACTCTACATCTTAGATGATTAGTCCCTCCACTACTCGGGTTGGCTTTTACATGGAGAGTACACCCAAAGCGGGTCGTGTAGTTACTCCCACGGGCTTAGTTGGGATTGGAAAGAATGCTCCTCTTTCTATTGAAGGATCTCATACTTGCATTGACTCCTAAAATATATTCATGAATCTTGGCGTAGTTTTGCAATGTGATGAGCCTGTTGGGATGAATTTTATCTCTGAGGGTCCTCCCCAGGTCGATTTCCATCAGGAGATCTAGAATCTCCTGAACTCTTCTAGGATATCTGGAAAGTGGGGTGACATCTTAGAGGTGAAAGGGACTGCAGAGGGTATCGGTGGTCCTACTTCTTTCAAGGACACAATCATTTTTAGAAAAGGGGGAGTTGACTGCACTTCTACCCCCTCGAAGAACAGGCTAAGGAAGAACTACTCTAATACACCTCACACTGTGTGTACTCACTCTTCTATGTTATCAGGTAAGTTTAATTCTAATATACTTAAGATTCTCAATTAGGATAAATCCCACTCTTAATGGGAAACTTCTGATGACTCTGACTATGGTAATGATATGTATTATTATGATCTATAACATTGTGTTTTGACGGATGAGGGCAAGTACCTTTGTTTGACCCCGCCTATCTCCTCTGTACTCTTTTCCTTTTTTAATAAATAGTCAGAAGCATCACTTCTGGTTGGCTTTGCTAGTAAATGGAAAAAAGTGAGCTAAATAGAAAACCTTATAGGTTAAATAAGCTATTTGATAACCAATTTTATTTTTGAATATGTTCACCATATTCTTGAGAACATTATTTGATCAAGGGGAATTTTTAATTCGATTATCACTCTTATTTTCCATAGTTTTCAGAAAAGGACAACCAAAAATCCGAACAACAACTCATCACATCCAGTAAGGCCATGGGGCTTGAACCCACAACTAAATGGTTAAAATGGAGCAATGTATACCATTGACCGATGTGATGTACTAGTTAGCATGTAATGTTTTTTAATTAAATGATTCGATAGATAAATTTTATGTCGATTCTTGAAAACAAATTTTATGATCAAATCTTTTTGAATTTTTAGGATTTTGAGATGATTAATTATAATTTGGGAAATGTTTCATTAGGTTGAGGTATATGTAACCCGTAGGTCTAGAATTTTATTTGACATTAAATATTGGGAAAAATATAATTAAAATATGAAATGTTGATGATATTTAGGATGTAGGGTTATTTAGTTATGGAATGATTTAAGTTGAACTTTGGATTTAGATATTAATATGAAGGTGTATTTATTTTGGGAATTATCATACCCTGTAATAAAAATTTCTGGTTTTGGTTAATGTCTAAATATAAGAGGAATATATTTATTTCATTTTGTGAAATCATGTAATCCAATAGAAGTTAATTTTAGTGCTTAAGACATAAAAAAATCATCTTAAATACTCAAAGTTTGTGAAAAAAGATGATGTTGTGGTGAAAAATGATTAAAGGATAAAATTATACTTTTCATGTAAGTAAATTTTCTTATTTCTTTAGTCTATATGGTAAAATGATCCCTTAACTTTAGGAAAATAATGTTAAAATAAAAATTTTATTCATTTTTGATAAATCGTTGGTATCATTTATCCTTAAGAAAGGTATAACATTATCCCCAAAATGGATCTTATTTTCAAATACATATTCTTATTTAAATTTATTGATAAATTATTATTAATCACTCAACTTTAAAAAAAATTATTCTAAAAAAATAAATTTCCTTCAAAATTGATTTTTATTTCTTTTTGGGAGAAAATATTATAATCAATTCATGAAACTCATATATATGTTATTTTACAAAATTGAAATATTTTTTAAGTAATAATATAAAAATTTATATAGGTTAAAGTTTTTTTATTTGGAAAATATTTATTTTTCAATTAATAGTGAAAAATACTGATTTTTTGAAAAACTTTCATTTATTTTTAATAAATTATGTAATTTAAAAGTATGATTATTATTTTAATTTGATTTCAATGTGAAATAAGTATTATTTAATTATATTTAATCCAATTAATAACATTTGAATTGTATCACCTCATTATCTTCCTTTAGATATTCCTTGACTTTTGATTTTGGTTTTACTTTTTATTTGGGTGCATCACGGGCTTCTCAAGAATGAAAAGCCTTTACTCGGGAAAATAATCTAAATTTTGTGGATGCATTTTTTAATTAATGTAGTTTTCATATAAATATATCAAATACTTACAAGTTTTTCCCTGATTTTATAGAATGTCATAGGTGTTTTTGGGATTTTGTGAAGAATTTATGTTGTTAACTGTCTATAGTGTTTTTTTACAATGTGAAAGGGTTACAAGTCTAGTAATGGTCACCGAGTAGATGTTGTGAATTATTTCATGGCATGATTTTTTTTACACATATTGAACCATATTCATATCATGTAATGGCCGCTAAGAAGATGTTGTGAATTGGTTCAATGCATGAAAGGTTTACACATCGTGAACCATGTTTATGTCATACAATGGCCACCTGGAAGATATTTTGAATTGGTTTAGGGATTTTTAGGTTTAAATATTGTGTATTGGATTTACATTGTGTGAAATTATATGTCTATATTTTAATTTGATTTGACATGTTTTTTATTGTTTTTTAATTTATGGAATTACACACCATGAAAGGGGTTCACAACGTGTAATTATTGATTCCAGTGGTTTTTAATGAACAACTCACATGAATCTCATTATATTTAGTGTGTAACCTACCCTATTCAAAACAAAAGCTCTCCTAGGAGATTTAGAGATCTATGTTCCTTTCAGATCATTTGTTTGGTGATTGATCATCATTATGGTCATAGTTTGTATCACAAAGTAAGAATCCTTTTATTTCCTCCTTATAATTAGATGAAGCTACAATATTAGCTACTATTGTGGTTTAGATTCATGATGTAATGATGTTTTCTATTGATCCTTTTTAGTTTATTTTTGGGACATGGTTTTTGAAGGCCAGTCCATGGTTTGTTGATATTTTTTTAAAATGTGGATAGGGTTACATGATTCTTGAGGTAGGTTAATCTATATAAGTGTTTATAATTCTTATATTTATCTATGTTCTTGTTGAAATGGATTTTTTTGAGATGGAAAACGTATTTTAATTAAATTTTATAATGGTTTCAGAAGTGTCTTTGAACAAAATTCACACATTGGGAGCATTGGGTGCATCAAGAAATAGAAAAAGGTGACCCTAGTGTGTGTGGAACCATTAGGGGTTGATTTTATTAAATAAACAAATTATGATAGGAATCAGTATTAGTTTCAACCAAATTAGACATATTTTAGAATTATAAACTAGATATACATTCTTTATATTCATGTATTTATGGAAAGAAAAGGAAATGTTTAAGAATGGTTTTATTTATGAAAAATTCATTATAAACTGGATTATTGTTTCTAAAGATATAAATTCTAAATTCTTGATATTAGAACTTGTATAGATTATTTAGTGGTATGCTACTAAGATTTTCGCACACATCCAACTTTTTTTTGGGTAGTTGTAGACCATGTTTTATAAAGAATAAGGTAAAGGGAAGGCAATTATGTTCTATGTCTGGTTATCTTGTCGTCAATTTCCTTTGAATTGGGATGATTTGGAGGTGATTTTTAGTCACATGGATATGTATTGGTCTTGTCTATTCATACTTTTATAGTTTAGATTGTTTATCTTGGGTTGCATAGATCTTATTTTTTTCTTTATTCTTCATTTTACTCTTGTTTTATGTCATTTTAGTTACATTAAATAATTTTTTCCATTATATATTTTATACCTCACCATGTGACTGCTGACTTGGTTGGATGGTTTGTTTGACCCGAGTTGGTTTGTTACAAATTGGTATCAGAGGGATTCTCAGCCTAAAGTGTGTTAACACTACTTGAGTTTGGTTCTATGTCTTGGTTAGATACGATTTAGGACAATCCCAATTTGGATAGTAAGTGTCGAAGAGTTCCTGGACAACTCATTTCCATGTTTGAACTCAAGTTACCATGGGCGGTCAGAAAATATTTACTAGGTTTGAGACTTTCTGTTTGAGGTTTTTGAGTGAAATGTATGGAATTTTATTTTATTGAAACCATTTATTTTTAAATAATTTTCTTTCATTCATAGAATTATTAGTTTATTTAAATTCTTATCATTATATACTTTGATATAAATACTTGAACTAGTCCTATGATTTTGAAATATGCTCATGACTGATTGGTCTTTGTCTTGTGATTTTTAGAAAATGCTTCATTGAAGAGATCTTCTGAATCCAAGAGAGGAATTTCTAGATGGATTCTATAGGAAAAACAAAAATTGAACCATTATTTTGTAGAATCGGTAATCCACACTGTATTTAATCTAGCTTAAGTAGGTCTTGGGAACACAACCGAGCAATGGACCACGGCTTAGAATTTAAAAAAACCATCCACCTGACTTCTGCGGTGACAAAGGACTATAGGAATCTGAAGAGTGGATTGAGTGGACCGATAGGACATTCAAATTTTGGAATGATCATGAGGGAAATAAGGTGGATTTTTCAATGTATATACTTGAAGGACCAAGAAGGAGATGATGTGATTATATTTTGAAAACTAAGTTGCACGAGGATATTACATGGGATTCATTCAAGAAATATTCAATTTAAAATTTTATCCTGAGATATTATGTGTAGCGAAGACCCAAGAGTTTTTGAACTTGGAGTAGGGAAATCATACTGTTCTAGAGTATTCCACCTAATTTACTAAGATGGTGCATCTAGAACTGGATCTTGTCACTAATGAGTACCTAAATGATTGAATTTTTGGGTTTCACTTTTGTAGGATATTATATTGATGTTTATTATTATATTCCTTACAACATTCATGGAGGTGGTTGGAAATGTTTCTTTGGATGAGGCAGACATAGCTAGGAAGACACATTTCGGTGGAGCTTCAGTTCGTGAGGTTTTTAGCCTGGGAGTATATTTTGGCCAGAAAAGGAAGTGAAAAGGTGACTAGTTTTATTCCATATCAGTTTTAGGGGATTCATCTGGATAGAAATATATTGTTTTCTATCAGTGTGGGAAGCCTATTCATTCGAAGATGAATTTTGCAGAGGTTACGAAGACTTTTTCATCATTACAGTAAAACTATTTTTTTGTAGTGTTTTTGTGACAGGATGTTCCAAGGTAGTAAGGTTGGATCCACATTCATGAAGGGATGAAAAGTTCATACCAATGCTTACAAGGGTGGTGGGTCTTATCCTCAAGCTAAGTGGAATGTTCATGTGTCTAGTAAAACTCTGGTAGAATTTGAGAAAGAAGGTATTTATACGTAAAAGTATATGCCAAAGGAATATAAAGCATGGATATATACTACCATATGTACTGTATTTATTTCATCTTCTATGGTAATATATTAGTTGGATATAAGTTATACTCATTATCTTATATCATCAAAGATTGTTGAAATTTTTTCTTGCATTCATAGCTTATACTATACATGTTGGATCTTTCCACGCCTTTGTGAAAGAGGTCCAAACAAGGTTTCAAGTATCCAATGTGTTGGGTGAGGATAACCAACTTTTTGGTGGAGTGGGAATTTTATTGCACAATATTTAAATCATCAAATAAGTTATCATCATGGAAAGGATTATCAGAGTTAATTTAATTATATACTATTATCACCATCAGGTCTATTTTTTATCTTCCGATGGGGTCACTCATGTTTTTCAGGGTCAGTAGGACTCTAAATCGGTAAGGGAAGGGACTATTGTTCCTTATGATGGGGTAATATCGTGACAATTTCTAGAGATGTTTCTTGATGTTGTTAACCTTTTTTGGGAAGTCCACTTCTTGCAGTGTTTTTTTCATACCCTGAGGTCATTTTGGATAATTTTTCTAGTTTACTACCCCAAATATAGGTAGAGTTTACTATTTAACTTCTCCCTAAAATGGTGATCATTTCTATGAAATATTACCATATATAACCTACTATGTTGGTATAACTTAAAATCTAGATTTCAGATCATGATTCTAAGGGATTTATTCATCCTATCATGTCATCATGGGCTTATCTTATCCTCTTTTATAAGAAGGTAAAAAAGATAATCTAACTTTATATTGACTATAAAATTTAAATTAGCTGACCATCAAGAAAAATATCCCTTTCCCAGGATTTATGATCTCTTTCATCATCTTATAAGGTCTCATTGGTTCTTAAATATTAACCTATGGTCAGGGTACCATCAATTGATATTATGAGAATATGATATACTTAAGACAACATTTAGGAGTCAGTATGGTTCTTTTGAGTTTTTGGTTATTTCATTTAGACTAACAGATTCTCTTATAGTGTTTATGGAGGTAATGAACTATTTTTTTTCATATTTTCATGGAAAATTTTATTATAGTATTTGTGTATGATAATTTTGATTACTTAAAATGTGAGGAGCACATAGACCAATTAGATATCATTATTATAACTTTTAAATAACATCTTATGTATGATAATATTTACATGTGTGAGTTTTTGATTCAAGAATTACTGTTTTTAGGGGAATTTTATATCTGAGAGTGTAATCTCAATGGATTCAGAAAAGGTGTAAATAGTTATTTCCTAGGAGAGGCCCAGAAATTTGTTTGAGATCCGAATGTTCTTGGGGTTGGATTGTTATTACTAAAAGTTTGTTCTGGTATTCTCCAAGCTTGAATCTCTAATGAATTCCTTAACCCATAATGGTGTAAAGTTTGACTGGAATGAAAATTTTAATATATAATTTGAGGAACAGAAGGTGATATTGAATCAATATTTAGGTATTATTCTTCTAGAACCAGGTTCATGTTATGATATTTTATGTGATTCTTCAGGCATGAGTTTGGGTTTTGTCTTAATGTAGGGGTGATAGGTGGTAGCCTATGGACCTAGACATTCACACTCTCATAATAGGAAGAATCCTACACATAATCTTGAGCTGGAAGATGTTATATATACAATAAAAATGTGGTTCCACTACCTCTTTGGGGAATGATTTATGCTATATTATGATCATAAAATCATGAGGTAAATTTTCACTTAGAGGAATCTATACTGTAAATCAATAAGAAAAATGTATTATATATATACTTTATATTTTTATATTACTTATTCTATTAGAATAGTTAATGTGGTCAGTGATACACTAAGCAAAAAAGTACCAACACAATCAATGAAGGAATCAATGGAGGAGTAGTCTTTGATGAATTTTTTTATTGATATAATCTTGATAATGTAAGAGGATGGTGGGAAGGTATTTTTTAATTTTATGATAGATGACTCGTCATTTGATGAGTGGGTTCATATGGAGTATATTTTTGACCTTGAGTGTCAGAGATTTAGTAAAATTATTTTTGGTGGGGAGACCCTAGGTGAGTGGGCTTAGTCTATCAGTGTTGTGTTGTGATACCATAGCAGGTTTTTTGTTCCAATTTCCCTTAATGGGCAATTAATGGATAGTGAAAACCATTCTTGTTAGTACATACATAAAGGTACTACCAAGATAAATCATGATTTTATAATTTTGTATTTATTGAAAGGGATGATACAATTGATTGCAGATTTAGTATCATGATGTCTTACATGTCATAGAATTAAGGCAGAACACCAGAGTCATACTGGTCTATTACAACCCTTATCTATTCCAATATAGAAATGCGATGATATTTCTATTTATTTCATCTTTTATTTACCATGTAATCATATTGGTAAGGATTTGATTTGGGTGATTATTGATCGACTCACAAAATTGGTGCATTTCCTACCCATCAAAGAGATGATGAAGGTGGAATAGATTTTTTACTTGTATGAATGAGACATTTTGAGACTTCATGTGGTTACCTATGCAGTTGTTTCTGATAAATACCTAAGGTTCACATAGAGGTTTTGTAAAGGTTTGTAGGAGGTGATGGGTTCCCAGATAAAATTAATCTTAATGTATCACCTATAGATGGATGGACAACAAAGAGGGTTATCCAAGTTCTTCAGGATATTCTCTAGGCTTGTATTCTTGATTTTGGTGGTTCTTGGTATTTTTTTTATTTAGTCAAGTTTTCTTGTTAAAATTATTATCAGGCCTAGATCATAATGTTACCATTTTGGTTTTTGTATAGGTGTACATGTAGATACCACTTGTGCTAGGCAGAGTTGGGAAAGTATTCCTTGGTTAGGTCAATTCTTATTCAGAAGAAGAAATAGAGGGTGGAGTTGATGTGGAAGATATTGATCATGGAATTGAGTAACTATAAATATTATGTGGAAAGTTTTCATTGGACACTATAGTTTCTTGTTGGTGAGTGAGTCATTCTTAGAGTTTCACCTCGCTTGGGGAATCATCAGTGTTTAGTAACCAGGGTAAGTTGGCACTAAGGTTTGTGGGCCCCATTGAGATCATTGTACATCTGGGGAAGGTGTACTATCAGTCGGACTTACCATATTGTTTGAATTATATCCATGATGTGTTTCATGTTTCCTATCTTAGGAGGTATCAACCAAATCCTTCCCATGTGATTGGATGGGAGGATGTCGACCTTGAGCCTAATATTACTATGGTTGAACAACCAGTTTAGATTATGGATCACTAAGAGATGGGGATATACGATAAAATGATTCCTCTAGTCCATGTACTATGGTAGTGTAGGTAAGATATCCATGAGACGTGGGAGTGGAAATTGTTGATAATGCAATAGTGGAATTCAATTTTTTGTGAGTTTGGGAATTTAAGGAATTTATGGGGACAAAAATAATTTATGGTGAGAAGATTGTAATACCCCATTATTTTATTTTAGGTATGCCTTGTATTTTGTTTTTAGATTCCCTTTTTTTGGGAGCATCTCAGGCTTCTCAGAAATGGAGAGCCTTTTCTATGTAAAATGACCTAAATTTTAGGGATTTATGTTTTTTGAATTAATGGAGTTTGGGTATAAATATGTCAAGGCCTTACAAGGTTTTCCCCAAGTTCGAAGAACACCAATGGTGGTTTGGGAATTTTGTGAAGAATCTAGGTAGTTAACTATCTTCTGTGTATTTTCATGATGGGAAATGGTTACACACCATGTAATGGTCACTTTAAAGATTTAATGAATTAGTTAAAGATATAAAAGTTTTACATGCTGTGAACCATGCTCACATTGTGTGTTGTTCATTGGGGAGATTCCACAAGTTAGTTTAGGGTGTGATAGGTTTACACACCATGTATTGGTTTCAAGTTATGCAATGGTTTAAGTTGGGATTTTAATATGAGGTGACACATTTTTTGACGTATTTTTAATTTTTGGAATTATATGTCATGAAAGGGGTTCATGACATATAATTCCTAAGTCTAGTATTTTTTAACACAAAAATCCCATGAATCTCATTTCATTTGGTGTGAATCCCCTTCTCATGATCCAAGGCTCTCCTAATAAATTTTAGAGATCTCTACACCTTTTGTATCAATCGTTCGATGAATGATCATAGTTGTGATTTTATTTTGTCTCATCAGGTAAGAATTCTTTTGTTTATACTTTATATTAGGATGTGGTTGTGGTATTGGATACTTTTGTGGTTAAGATTCATGATCAATTGATGTTTTCTATTGATAATTTTTATTTTCTTATCAAGCCTTGCATTTTAATGTCAGATCAATGGTTTTCTGATCTCTATAGTCAAAGGAGGATAGGGTTCCATCGTTCTAGACATAGGTGGATCAATAAAAGTGTTTTTAAATCCATGATTGCTTTATGTTCTTATTGAAATGGATTTTATATAATAAAAAATGATTTTAATTAAATTTTATCATGGTTATATAAATGGTTTTGAACAATATTGGCACAATAAGACCCTTGGGTGCATTGGAAAATAGACATAGGTAACCCTAGTGTGTGTAAAACCACTAGGGGTTACATTTTTGATACTAACAGACTATGGTAGGAATCAATATCAGTTAAAACCAAATTAGGATTTGTTTAATATTATTTTATTTCTAATATAGATTCCCACAGGCTAGATCCCAAATAGAATTGTTTTTTATTTTATACATGGTTTATCAGATGATGGTTTATTTCAGGGATATTTTCTCACATGTTTAATTTATCTATTTTTCATTTATACCAAATATATTAATGTATTTATGGAAAGAAAAGGAAACATTTATAAATGGTTTATTTAGGAAAAATGATTTATAAACTGGATTATTGTTATTAAAGACAGAACTTGTGAATTATTGACATTAGAACTTGTATATATTCTTTAGTGGTATCCTAATGGGATTTAAAATCACACCTAATTTTTTACTTTGAGTGGTTATAGACCTTATTTTATAGCACTTAGGGAAAGTACATGGTATCATATATTATGCCAGGTGTTTTATCATCTATTGTCTTCTTAGTGGGATAGTTTAGATGTGATTTTAAGTCATATTGTGTCACATCAGGGTTTTTGTTTTCAACCTTGGTTCTGGTTCATTTTTGGATATTAGGTTTTCTCTTGAGTTTTAGGTATGACAGGTTTAATGTTTGAGGTATTACTTTTGTTCATTTTCAGTTTAATGTTTATCCATGGGTTTACCCCTTGATTTTTTATGAAAAAAAATATTTTTGGATTTACATATGGTGGAACATGATTTGCGAATGGTTTGGGAAACCGTGCGTCCTTTCCTAGACATCTATGCAACCAAGTGACATTATAAGATAGTGGATAATGAATGGTTGGTGCAAGGTTTGTAAACTATGTGGGTTAACCATGTGGTTAATTCCTCTTGGATAGAGAGGGATGCATGGTTACCACATGGTTTTCAAAACCGTACTAGCAAACCATGCGCATTATACCAGTCATTAAAAATTTGGAAATTACTATTATTTCCTCTCATTATTTAACCCCAAACCACCCCCATCTACCTCATTTGAGATTTAAATCCATGGGAGCTCCCTACAAGATATCATAGGCCCCTTTACCTCAATCCTTGTGTTTTTGGACCCCTGTTACTAAATAAATATCTACGTAAGTCACTTATCTCTTATTTCATCCCTCTTTTTAGGGTTTCTATCATCTCTTTATTGGGTTCACTTTTTCCAGTGGGGTGTTTGACATAGGGAGGGTTAGATCTTGTGTTAATGAGTATGATATTGATGTTTTTGGTTAAATTGTTCTTTTCTAGGATCTTTTGGTTGTGTGGTGGTGGTTTCACAGCAAATGGGTTTGGAAAGAATAAATTTATTTTGCAAAAAGGATTTGGAAACATGATTTAAATAAAAATAGTTGATTTTTTAACTAAATGGGTTTTGATGTAATTGGATTCATTATGGTACAGAAAATATTTTGAAATGGGATGAAACCAATTTTTGAATGGAACCCATGGGATTTTATTTTTAGAAAAGATGAAATGTTTTTTTGTGTGGGATTAGAATATGATTTTTTACTTTGTGGTGAGTGAAATTTTGAAATGTTTTATTTTTTTTGGAATGGGAATTAAATTGGGATGTTATGGGTTGAACATTTTGTCTTGAAAAGTGGAAAAAAAATTTATGAACATTGGAATTTCCATGAGTGACCACATTCATAGATACATGTGGGGATGTTGATGGTTAATAACATGAGTGGATGAGTGCCCAAATTGACATGAGATGATGGGTGCCTAGTTTGGAATGAGAATATACATGTGTGAGACTCTATAAAAGACCACCGGTGAGTGTGAAACCCACCAAGTTGTTTTCTTTTCAAAAGTTCTTACATGAAAATATGTGATGTTTTGATAATAAGTGGTTGTGTGATGTGTGTATCCTTTTTATTTGAGAATGTTTCCTGTGAGATGTTTTGAGTTTGAGATATCATCATATTTAAATAGTGTTTAATGTTTGATTCCTTTTTGATATATTGGTTTTTAAATAACGTTTAGTGGGTTATTTTTGGGAATTTTTTGGGAAGACCTTGAGTTGGTTCCCTCTTGTGTGTTTGGAGTTTTTTTGTAGTGACTTTTGACTGATGAATTATTTTATTTGGGTGCTCGATTTTCTTGTTGGCTACTATATGCCCTCATAATGAATAAGTTTATATTAAAAGTGTGACCAACAGTGTTTCACCAATTTCATACACTTCATTTGATCAATTACATGTATCTTCTTTTGAGTTTTTCTATTGAATCCACCTCTCTTTCTTGGTCAAGAATATCCTCTCGAAGTGGAAGAGTGGTGTAGAAAATAGATAGAATATATAGTTTCCTTGGATTTTCCAAGTCATTAAAGTTGAAGTTATACACCTTTATGCTTGAAGTTATAACCCAGAAGTGGTTAATTGAATTACTATAATGGAAATATGCCTGAATATATTTTCACTTTTTGGGGTATAAGAAAGGACTTTGAATATTTTATCAGTTTTCTTCAGATGCAGGATCATGTTGTTCCCTTTAGTGTGGTGAGTCTAGTCATGATAAGGTATCATGTATATCTTCAGAAATTGTGTGTTATTTAGGGTTCAATATTGTAACACCCAAATATTTCATAGTACATTATTTCTTAAAAGTAATTCAATAACTTTCCCTACACGCAACACCGAGTTCAAGCACACCACGACTTACCAAACTAGCCGTTCAAAAGAGGTTATGAATAGTATTAATTTAATTTTTAATCTTATAAATTCCATATAATTTTAACATCCATATTATGTGTTTATTAGACATAATATAAGTACAAATTCATTTTTTTAGATAAAGGAACTATTTTTTAGAAAATACAATTTTACCACCTTTTAATGACAAACCCTTTTTAAATCAAATATTTGACACTTTTATAAATTCAATTTGACAAAATGAACTTTTTATTTATAATTGGGACATAAAAATATATTTTTGATAAATTTTGGGTGTTTTTCTGATAACTTTCATATTTTGGTGAATAGTGAAAAACACTATATTTTAATTGAAAACAACTTTTTTAATCAATATAATTTATAGTGATCAATTATACATTTTAATGGTTTGGAAATATAATTAGATTATATTTTTATCATTTAATAAAATTTTTCTCATTATAAGTAATTTCACATTTACATTTGACATAAACACATGTCAATCTTTTGATAGTTTTTACTTTTTAAAAACCCGCTTTTTGGTTTTGACAACAAGAATTAATTTTAAATTAATAAATACAACTTCTATGTTTTTAATTTGGTAAAATAGACTTCATTTTTGAATTTAGAATATAAAAATTATCTTAGGGTAAGTTTTTGGTATTTTTCTGAAAACTTTCAATTTTTGATGAATAGTGAAAAACACTGCGTTATTATTTAAAACTGAATTTCTATTTAAGTAATTAGTTATTTTATTTTAATTTATTTTATTTCAAAATAGATACATAATGCATATATATGTTCAATTTAATTCATTGGATTAATTTTATGATAAGTTTAGATATGTAAAATTTTATTGAACTTTTTACCGTCTTTTACCCACATTCTAGGTGCATTTGAATATTCACATAAAACATATTTTTACCGCTTCTGTGAGTTTAATTTCAAAAATCTAAGAGACATGGTTAACATTAGTAAGTAAAATGTGGTTTAATAAGATGAAAATAATTTTGGTGAATAGTAGCATTTGACTTTTATTTACCACTGTTAAAAGTAAATTGGGTAATTAAAGGTAAAAATGATATTATAATTACCCTAACACATGTCCTAATTCTATTGTATAAGTTTAATTCGGCCCAAAAATCTTAAGAATAAAATATGACCCTTTTGGTCCACTTGGATTAGATTAGGACATTTATTATTATTTTATTTAAAGAAGAGTTAAAAGTGTTAAATTCAAAGTTTATTAACTAAACCATTTTTAATATAGGGTTATAAATAAGATAAATTAGACTATAAGTATTCATTATAAAGATAAAAATATTTACTACATAATGGTTTTTTATTTATTATTTTTATATATTAAATAATTAATTTTAATTTTGACACAATGATGATGCGATAATTATCTTCTTAATGAAATATTAAAATAGTTTATATGATAAATATTAAATTAAAAAGAATTTAAAGTTTTGATGTAATAAAAAAAATTTATAGGTTAATATGACATGTTAGGTTTGATTGGAAAATAAAATTCTAAGTGATAATATTTTTATTGACTTTTACAAAAACAAAATACCAAATAGTGTCAAAATTGACATAAATTAATTTTTAAAACAAATACTATATTATTGGTTGATAAAAATCTAAGGTTCAGAGAAAAGGATTAAATAATATTATATATGTAATTAATGAACCACATGAGGTTCTCTTGGAATTTTAGAGTAAGTTTATTAACCATATAGTGTAAGAATACAAGAGGACACAGTAAAAGTTAAACTATTTAACTGAGTTAAATCTAAAAGATAAGGCTAAAATGGTAACCAAAACTTGTCTAAAACCTATCGGTTGAGAGTATTTTGACCCATAACCACCTAAGGATATAAATAAATTCATTTTGAGCCATTATAAACTGAATATGATTGTATAAAAAATTAATATTTTAATCTTTTCTTAAAGTGACCCTTACCCCTCTTATAAAGGGCACTCCCCTTATCTCAAAATCACACCTCTAAAGCCATTTGGCTTGGCCCAAACCTTCCAAAATATCCTCCTAATTTCCCTCACAGCAACCTAGATTCCTTAATTTGATCATAAGGCCAACCTAAGGAGCCCTTTTGATCAACTCATAAGAAAACACCTGAATAAGTGATAATAATTTCACCACCCTCTTTCAAGTTCTTTTCTTCTTCCACTCCCTTTTTATTTGTTGTTTCCATAAAAAAATAATTAACCCAGTACCTTATACATACTATGATGTTATTATAAATATGGTACAACCATATTCATTATTCTATCCATCCTATAAATGACAAAGTCACCATACATTACGTATGGCCTACCGTCTCCACGTCGTGGTATAGTTTGTTATTCAAACACTTCATTATTTTGATGAGTATAATAATGAGTATAAATTATGTAAATAATAAATATAACATGTTAATGATTCTGTATATATGATATACCATCCAATTAAATACTATTTCACCATCAATATAATGATATTGTTTATCATGCGTACGTACGGATTACCGCCTCCACAAACGCGATGAGATTCATTCCCCATCATAATCATTTAAGAATAATTTTCATTTCATGATTAAAAATAATGTTTAAGAACTTAATATCATTCTGGATATGAATCAAATACATATTATCCATAAAAAACATGACTTATGTAATAAATCATATAAAGGAAAATTAATCACTTAACACCCAAAACTATGATAATACTAAAATATTATTAACAAAGAAATATTAAGAGATCATATATGATATCATATTTATGTATATGGTTCTTGTATAATTTAATAAAAATATTCAACTATTATATATGAGGTTAACGTACCCTCGACCAAGGAAAAGTACAAGGTAAGGGTTAATTCTTCAATCTCATTATTATTCGAGATTGGTTTTGTGTAAGTATTTTCTAGGACATATTTATTATCCATGTTTGTGATTCATAAAAGACATTTCAAAAAATGATTCTTTTAAGTAACTCTTTAACTAAAACATCATTTTAAATGTTTTAAATATTTATTCTTCTAGATCATTCTCATTAATGTCCATGTTTTCAAAATGGTTTTAAGGATTTATTTATATGGACATGAATGTTCTAAAATGTTAATTCCTTTCAAAATTTTCAAATTGGTATGAGACACTTTGATTCAAAAATTTCTTTTAAATGACTTACTTTATAAATGCGTGACATTTAAATGATTTCACAAAAAGGGATATTTCTCTCAAATAGTTTTACTGATCATATTTAACTATTTCAACATCCTTTTATGGATATTATTCTTGATTAAGTTTGATTTATTATGATAAAAATATTCCATATGGTATTGAAGGTTTTGTGATATGTTTTACTGTGGTTGTGTTATTTTTATACCATTCATGGTTTATGGATAAAGTATTGACATTTCGTATGCTAGTTTAATACAAATGTTTATGTTATGTTTAAACCTTTTTATATGACGAATGCATTGGACTTAGTAAGTGAAGGGTGGAGCCTGATATAGCTCCTCGATGCATCGGTAGGTCTCACGAGACAAACTAGTGTCTTGGCACAAGGACTTGAAAAAAAATTATTTGTAGTCTTGGAACAAGGTCATGACTATGTGGTTGTGAAATCTGGTATTATGTGTTCCATCATTATGAAATTGGATATTGATATTTCATGTGCTTATTCGACTAGTAGAATATCCATGTGAATAATTAAATGGTATTATTTTGATTTATATTTTCCATATTATGATTAAGTTTACGTTTAAAAGGCTTTTATTTTAGTCTTATACATTGCCTTAAATGTTTATGCTTATTTATGATTGTTTCCACTATATTTTTATCCTTACTGAGCATCTGAGCTCACCCCTTTCTTATGTTTTTTTCCCAGGATTCCAAGAAGTATTTTATGATTGATAAGCAGGGTTAAGATAAAGGATTAATGGTGTTCTCAAAGGATCATTTATACTGTGTTTTATTTTCTAATGTGTAATTTAAATTTCATGTATGAAATATATTTTCAAAGACTACTAAACTGATTGGCCTTTCGGGCCTTAATTCCTTGTAATCATGCCAATGTATTACAAAAATGCAATGACTCTGGGCTTCGGGGGTTGGGGCGTTATAGTTGGTATCAAAGGAAGTTTAAAAATAAACTTGGAATCTAGATTTAGATAAACTCTAATTAGGAAACATTATCATAAGATAGACTTTGAGGATTAGTATAGAATAAATTCCTAGAATTTTGGCATTGTAAAGATTTTTTGTACTTTCCAAGAAATACATCCCTGTTTAGATACGAGCAGGTAGAGGCGGCTCTAGAACATATGTACCTTGGAGTGAAAAATTCAATAAGGAGTTTTGGGTTTGACCCGGGGTATCCTGGTACACAACAATGGACCTTGTTGCACTCTTGGTTACAACACTCATAGGGGATATGCTTAGGATAATTCAAATTTTCATTACAATCCATTATGAGGGATTTAGGGGTAAATATTTCCTCAAAGAAAACATCATTTTTATGATTATAGATTATATGAAATTTATTTTCAATTTATGTTAGGTATTTCAAAAGTTTGGAATTATGCATTGCGATTCATAAACTAACCTAGTTTATTCCATTGTTTAGAAATGATGCCTAGTAGAAGGAATACGAATTCCAGCAATACTCATGATCGAAAGATCAAGAAGGATCATATATTTAATGGTATTAATCCAGCATTTAAAAGGGAAATAGTCTCCCATGTATTCTCATTATATGAAGAAATAGTATCATGTGTTAATAAGATAAGTAAATAATTCAATGAGTCTTATGGATTTGAAGTGAAGCAAGAGAAGAAAAGGATGGAAGAGAGAAAGATAGATAAAGGGAATAGGGGAAAGAAGGATTTTTCTATATGTGATAACTGTGGAAATAATCACCTTGGTAAATTCTTGAAAGGAATGAGAGTTTGTTATAAGTGTGGAGAAAAAGGACACCAAGTATGTGATTGCAAGGGTAAGAAAAAGGTTTCAAATGTACAATGCTTCATCTGAAAGAAGTTGGGACAATACGCGAATCAATGTCCAAATCATCAGAGTATACCACAAATTATGTTATTGGATAATAATCATGTTTTGATGTTACCACAGATAAAGATTAATGACTAGTGTTCTTATATTGATATTAAAGAATTATTTCATTTTATTATTGTATCAACGATGTACTGGTTATAATAATTATAGAGTATATAAGGATTGTACTACAGTACTACTTCATTAAGGATTTGAGATTGTGTGGTACCAAGAAAAGTGACTCAATAACAAGTTAAATTTTTTGGAAAATACATGGTTGAAGGAAAGGTAAAAATTTAATATGGTCCTAATACTGTGGTATTGATTTTGGAATAAGAGATGATTGATTTGGATAAATTATATTGGATAATATTGACATCCTTGGAATTGAATAATTGTTTGTTTATTCCATCATTGTTGGAGTTTACAAATTTTTTGGAAATAAGGAGTATATCCGATATTATATAAGGAATAAGGGATAATGAATGTGATAAATATGGTTTTATGGTAATTCAGGGTGTTACCATGTTTTAGAAGAATACATGATGAAGTTATTCACATGTTATTACGTGGAAAAAAAGATCTCCATTGTGTTTAACTTTCTTATAAATTTTTGACTATGAGTTTGGACAGAAGTATTTTGGATAAGTCTAAAGGTTGGAATGTATTAATATTGAAATTGGATACTATTGTTAAGGTTAAAGAATTTTGTAATATTATTTTTGTATTGTTATAAAAAGTACAACCCAGAGGTCGGGCGACAACCCGTCGCATCCGGAAAGGCCATGAGACTTGAACCTGCAACCAAAGGGCGACAAGGGTGGATCATCTACCATCAATATACATGATTTTCTGGTTTGTATAATGTAGTTTTTTTAAATAGTCTAAAAAATTAATTATAAATTCATTATTTTGGGAACCCTATATGATTAGGATAAATAGAATATTTTTTAATTCTATTATCTTTTAGAGAGAAAGATAGGTTTTTGGTA
Organism: Viscum album; assembly: GCA_963277665.1. Classification (NCBI taxonomy): domain Eukaryota; kingdom Viridiplantae; phylum Streptophyta; class Magnoliopsida; order Santalales; family Viscaceae; genus Viscum; species Viscum album. The sequence continues at coordinate 1,627,923,976 of OY728142.1, read as the reverse complement.
GGAATTAGTTGAAGGATGAAACTCTACTTGTCAAGTATATATATTTTTTCCTCTTATTCTCTCTATAAATTAATTCTTAAATTTAGGAAATGTATCTTAAAACCTAAAATGTGTTATTCTAATACCTAATGTTTTGTTGAACCAGTGATATTTTAAATATTCATAGATTGATGGCTTTGAGGCCCTCAATTTTATACTTGTTTGTGATTGATGACCTCAATCAATCCCGATAAATATTTATGTTTTTACTCCAATTATGTTTCTCTAATTTCCACCAATGTTCTCTTAATCGAGATCATAATTTTGTGGTGACTTTTTCATTTCCCTTTCCCTCTTATTAAGACTAAATTTAATTAACCCAATTTCTGATCTGGGTTTTCCATAAAGGTATTTTTCTATTTTTAACCTTTTATTTTTGAAGAAAAATTTCAAATTGCGAGGATGTAATTTATTAAAGGATGGGAAAATTCAACACCCCAAGATTTCATAGTACGTTATTTCTTCAAAGTAATTCAATAACATGCGCAAAACACAACACCCAGTTCAAGCGCACCATGACTTACCAAACTAGCCATTCAAAAGCGGTTATGAATAGTATTAACTGAATTTGGAAATTTATATATTCTATATAATTTTAACATCCATATTATGTGTTTCTTAGGCATAATATAAGAACAAATTCATTTTCTCAGATAAAGGAACTATTTTCCAGAAAGTACAATTTTACCGCCTTTTAATGGTGAACCCTTTTTAAATCCAATATTTGAAACTTTTATATATTAAATTTAAAAAAATTAACCTCTTATTTATAATTTGGACATAAAAATTTAGTTTCGATAAAGTTTTTGTGTTTTTCTGACAACTTTCCTATTTGGGTGAATAGTGAAAATAATATATTTTAATTGAAAACAACATTTTTAATCAAAATATTTATAGTGTTAAATAATAAATTTGAATGATTTGGAAATATAATTATATTATATTTTTATCATTTAATACATTTTTGGTCAATATAAGAAATTTCACATTTAAATTTGACATAAACTCATGTCAATCTTTTGATAATTTTTACTTTTTAAAAACTCGCCTTTTGGTTTTGACAATGGGAATTGATTTTAAATTAATAAATGAAACTTATATGTTTTTAATTTGGTAAAATAGACTTCATTTTTGAATTCATAATATCAAAATTATCTTAGGTTTAATTTTTGGTATTTTTCTGAAAACTTTCATTTTTGATGAATAGTGAAAAACAATGCGTTATTGTTTAAAACTGACTTTTTATTTAAGTAATTAGTTATTTTATTTTAATTTATTTTAGGAAAAAATAGATACATAAAACCTATATATTTTCAATTTAATTCATTGGAGTACTTTTATAATAAGTTTAGATATATAAAATTTTATTGAAAATTTTACCGTCTTTTACCCACCTTCTAAGAGCATATGAAAATTTTCATAAAACTTAATTTCACCGCTTCTCTGAGTTGAATTTCAAAAATCCAAGAGACATGGTTAAAATAATTAAGTAAAATTTGGTTCAATAATATGAAAATAAGTTTTGGTGAATAGTAACTTTTGACTTTTATTTACCACGGTTAAAAGTAAATAGTGTAATTAAGGGTAAAAATGATATTATAATTACCCAAACACATGTACTAATTATATTGGATAAGTTTAATTAGACCCAAAAAAAACCTTAGGAATCAAATATGATTCTTTAGGTCCACTTGGATTAGATTAGGACATTTATTATTATTTTATTTAAAGAAGAGTTAAAAGTATTAAATTCAATTTTAATTAACTAAACCATTTTTAATATAGGGTTATACATAAGATAAATTTGAATATAATTATTCATTATAAATATAAAAATATTTAATATATAATGTTATTTTATTTATAATTTTTATACATTAATTAATTAATTATATTTATGACACAATGATGGTGTGGTAATTACCTTCTTAATGAAATATTAAAATTGTTTATATTATAAATATTAAAATAAATAGAATTTAAAAGTTTTGATGCCATACAAGAATTTTCTAGGTTAATATTATTTGTTAGGGTTTATTATATTAACTGTTTTCGATGTGATAAGGTTGTTATGACTTCCACAAAAACAAAATACCAAATAGTGTCAAAATTGACATAAATTAATTTTTAAAACAAATACTATATTATTGGTTGATATAATATTCCAAAAACTCTAAGGTTCGTCAAAAGAGCTTAAATAATATTATATATTTCATTAATGAACCACTTGAGGTTCTATTGTAAGTTTAGAGTAAGTTTATTCACCATATAGTGTAAAAATACAAGATGACACAGTAAAAGTTAAACTATTTAACTAAGAGTTAAATATGAAATATAAGGTTAAAATGGTAACTTAAACTTGTCTAAAACATTTTGGTTAAGATTATTTCGATCCATAACCACCTAAGGCTCGAGAATAAATTAATTTGGAGCCATTATAGACTGAATATGATTGTATAATAAATTAATCTTTTAATCTTTTCTTAAAGTGACTCTCACCCCTCTTATAAAAGGGCACTTTCCCTTATCTCAAAATCACACCTCCAAATCAATTTGGCTCGGGAAAACCCTGCCCAAATATCCTCCCAATTTTCCTCAAATCAAATAAGAGTCCTTAATTTGATAAAAAAATCCAACCTAAGGATCCCTTTTGATCAACTCAATCGGAAACACTCGAAGAAGAGGTAATAATTTCACCACCCTCTTTCAAGTTCTTTTCTTCTTCCACTAAATCTTTCTTTGTTGTTCCATACCAAAATAATAAATCCAGTACCTTATACATATTGATATGTTATTATAAATATGTTACAACCATATTCAATATTCTATCCATCATATAAATGACAAAGTCACCATATGTGTGTACGTACGGCTTACCGTCTCCATGTTGTGGTGTAGTTTGTTATTCAATCACTTAATTATTTGGATGTGTATAATAATGAGTATAACTGATTTGAATAATAAATATAACATGTTAATGATTTTGTATATATGATATAATATCCAATTACATATGATTTCACCATCAATATAATGATATTGTCACTCGTGCATCTGTATGGATTACCGTATCCACGAACACAATGAGATTCATTCCCCATCGTAATCATTCTAGAATAATTTTAATTTTATGATTAAAAATAATGTTTAAGAACTTAATATCATTCAGGATATGAATCAAATACATCCTATCCATAACAAACACGACTTATGTAACAAAACATATAAAGGAAAATGAATCAGTTAACACCCTAAACGACGATAATACTAAAATATTATTAACAAAGAAATATTATAAGATCATATATGATATGATATTTATGTAGACGTTTCTTGTATAATTTAAAAACAATGATTTAACTATTATACATGATTTTAACGTACCCCCGACCAAGGAAAAGTAAAAGGTAAGGGTTAATTCTTTAATATCATTATTATCCGAGATTGTTTATGTGTAAGTATTTTTTGGGACATATTTATTATCCATGTCTGTGTTTCATAAAATACATTTCAAAACTGATTATTTTAATTAACTCTTTAACTAAAAAATCATTTTAAATGTTTTAAATATTTATTCTTCTAAATCGATCTCATTAATGTCTATGTTTTCAAAATGGTTTTAAGGATTTATTTATATGGACATGAATGTTTTAAAAAGTTAATTCCATTCAAAAGTTTCAAAGTAGTATGGGTCACTTTGATTCAAAAATGTATTTTAAATGACTTCATTATATATGCGTGACTTTTAAATGATTTCACAAAAAAGGATATTTCTCTCAAAGAGTTTTACTAATCATTTTGAACTATATCAACATCCTTTAATGGATATTATTCTTGATTAAGGTTGATTTATTATGATACAAATATTCCATATTGTATTGAATGTTTTGTGATATGTTTGACTATAGATGTGTTATTTTTATACCATTCATGGTTTATGGAAAAAGTATTGACATTTTGTATGAAAGTTTTAATATGAATGTTTATGTTATGTTTAAACCTTTTCATATGAGGAATGCACTGGACTTAGTAAGTGAAGGGTGGAGCCTACTATAGCTCCTCGATTCATCAGTAGGTCTCATGAGACAAACTAGTTTCTTGGCACAAGGCCTTGAAAAAATCTTATTGGTAGTCTTGGAACAAGGCCTTGACTATGTGGTTGTGAAGTCTTCCATTATGCATTATATCATAATGAAATTGTCTATTGATATTGAATGTGATTATTCAATGAGTATAATATCTATGTGAATAAGTAAATGGAATTATTTTGATTTATATTTTCCAAATTATGATGATGTTTAATTTTAAAAGGATTTTGTTTTAGTCTTAAACATTCCCTTGAATATTTATGCTTATTTATGAATGTTTCTGCTATATTGTTGTCCTTACTGAGCATCTGAGCTCACCCATTTCTTATGTTTTATTTACCCAGGATTCCAAGAAGTGTTTTATGATTGATAATCATGGTTAAGCTAGGGGATTAATGGAGTTCTCAAAGGATCATTTATGTTGCATTTTGTTTTCTAAGGTGTAATGTATCGTTCATGTATGTAATCTATTTTCTAAGACTGCTAAACTGATCAGTCTTTTAGGACTTGATTCCTGGTAATCATGCCAATGTATTAAAATAATGCACTGAATCTGGGCTTCTGGGGTCGAGGCATTACAAATATAAAGTCCCTTTATATATAATTCTTCCTTGATTTCAATGGTCTTGTTTGGTGGTGTTTTATTGTGTTTCCTTTTTGGGTTCAAAATGTAAGAGTTGGATCTCTCTCAAAAACTTTTATTTTAACAAAAGTGTATCCTTCCTTTGGGAATTCCAAATTTCTCCATTTTAAATGGAGGTTTCTTTTGTTTGATATTTTTTTTTGTTACTTCTCCTTTGAGTTGAAAAGGGATGATGAATGTTCATCTTCTAAGCCCCTTCCATTGTAAAATTTCCATGTTGAGGCGAAGTGAGTTCCATGGTGTTTTGTGTTCTTTTGGTTCTTCCTAGAGTATGGTCTATTTGCTCATGGAACCAGAAGAAGGATCTACGATCATAGATTTTTGGATCATAATTGTAGGGAATAAGATGAATCAAGATATTAGAGCTCCATCTATAGGTCCCAGAGTGTGGATTTTCACATAGTTAGGAAACCATCAAGGGTGTGGGGAACTTCGATGCAGCTCTGGTCTACTATGTTTTAGTGTGTACTATTTAATGGTTCTTCCTATGGTTTGGGAGACCCACCATGGGGTTCGTTGAAATTACTTATGGAGTAAATTGGTACTAGCTCATTTCAAATGGTCATGAGTCCTTTCTGGCCTCCCCATATTGATAATACATTTTGGTTTCTTATGTTGTCTTGGTAGTGGGTAGTCTCATATGAATTTATAAAATTCCAAGTTCTTAACTTGAGTAAACATTGGGGTTGGAGTGCACCCAGTGGTTGGATAATGTAAGGTTGTGGAAGTGTTTCTTGATTAATAGATCGAGTTCATGTGTTTATTTATAGTAAATAATATGAGTTTTGGTTTGTAATGTTAGTAGTACTCTTGGATTGATAGGTTGGATTATCCAGTTGCATGGATTCATTTTTTTGATCAATCAAATAGAAGTGTTTTGGATTTTTGGGGGAAGAGAACATATGGTGGGGAGTCCATTCTGGCCTCCCAGGTTAAATCTTATGAATCTCCATTTCCACTCATGGTGACCTTTCTTTCTCCTTGTTTTATGGTTGTGACAGATTTTTTAGAGTAGAAGATGAGTATGAGTTTTTGTATACAGATAAAATTATATAATGATTTTCCAAGAGCGTACAGTTTTCATGGGGGGGAGAATTTTCATACTCAGTTTTTTGTTTTCATCCTTGGTTTCAATTCATTTTTGCATCTTGATTTTTATATATAGTTTCAGGTGTGACAGGTTTGACATTTGAGGTATTAAATTTGTTTATTTTAAGTCTAGTTATTATCCATGGGTTTCCCCCATGATTTTGGATGAAAATAGAGACTTTTGGATTTATAGAAAGTGGTGATCGATTGGCACACTGTTAGAGAAACCGTGTACCCTTTCATGGGTAATGGTGCAGAAAAGTGAAATTTTGGGATATTGGATAATTTAGAATTAAATAATAGTTTGTAAATAGTGTAGGATAACTGTGCAGCTCATTCCCCTTGGATAGAGCGGTACACATGGTTGTTGTACAGTTTGGAAAACCGTATAGGCAAACCATGTGCATTTTCTATGTAATTAAAAATTGGGAAATGAACTTTGTTTCCTCTCAGGATTTAACCATAAACCATCCCCATCTACCCATTTGGGATTTTCAGCCATGGGATCTCCTACCAATCTTTCCTTAGACCCTTATACCTTAATCCTTGGGTGGTATTGGCCCCGATTCCTAATGGAATATCCACGTTGGTGGCCTATCTCATATTTTATCCTTCTTATTAGGGTTTGTCTCATTCATTCTTGGGTTCTATTATTCTAGTGGGGTATTTGACCTAGGTAGGGTTCGATATTTTGTTTTTGAGTTTGCTCTTGTTGATTTTCATTAATTCATTCCTTTCTAGGGTCTTGTGGTGGTTCGGTGGCGGTTTCACCCCAATTTATGGATGATTCCAAGAGTGATGTAGGTGGTTCCATGCCATATATGAGTTTGATATGCTTTCTTGTCTTAATAAATGTGTTTTATAGATTTTTTGTGTGGTGAAAATCTATTTTAGAAGCGTTTTATCATTCATATGTGTTAAAAATGGGATTTTTAATGGAAATTGGTGAACATTTGTAGAAGTATTGTTTTGGTGCTTATTAAAAGTTTTTCTATAACTATGTGAAAGTTGAAGATTGTGTTTTCAAAGGTACTTGGGCTGTGAATGTATTAAAAGAGGGTTTTATAAATTAAATGGACTATTTTGGAGTGTTGGGTTTTTTTGTACGTCTTTAAATTTGAATTTTGTAAATGATGTGAAACATGTTTTGAGGAAAACATGGTTTATATGTGAAATTGAAAAGGTATTGGACCATGGAAATGGTTGGAATCAATAGTCTTCTTTTCGTATATTTTTTTAAATGGGTTTTCTTGGGCTGCGTAAGTGGTGAAAATGTATTTATTTTTTATTTATGGTTTTAGTGTGTGTAAAATGAAAGGTGCTTTACTTATGAAAATGGGCGGGTTTTATGTAATGATTTGTGAAATCGGTGTCTCCCTTATGTCCATGGAAATGATTTATGACTTTGGTGATTTTTATAATATGTGGAATAAAAATTGAGCACTAAGGTAAACCTATGTTTCTAGGTGGGAAGACTAGGACAAGTATTATAGTTTGATTGGCGAAGCCGAGGATTGGTTCTTTCTAGAAAGATTGATGATTACAACACTAACTAAATATTGATAATGGTTGGAGACCTCTAGAATTTTGTATGGATTCCTATATAGTGGATTGTACATGATGATAATGATCACTCTGGTTACTATATCATGTTTCACCAAGATAAAAGGTACCTAGTGTCCCACTATTAGCTAGAGATTATAAGGATATCCTGTGACTTAGTTCTCACTTGTGATGTGGTTCCATCCATCGAAATATGGTGGACCTTGATTGTATTTCATTTTTAAGCAAGTTTATCTTATTAAAAGATCATTTTAAAAGTTCATTTCTTAATTTTTTTTTCTTTAAAATGTTTCAAGGCTTCTGTATAAATGTGCATGTTTATTTTTCTACTAATGTTATAGAATGCAATATTTTTATTTGGGTGGAATACTATTGGGTTTTAGATCACACCCTACATACAACTTTGGGTGTATATATACTATGTTGTGTATGACCCAAATAAAGGAAAGTTGAGTCATGGAGATGTCGATGGTTCAAGTAGCTAGTGCTCCACTCGATGTAGGAATTGGAAGTGTTGGATTGAGGGGGATACCCCTTATGTTTCATGGAGTTTTTTTGGATAGTTTGGTTGTTCCCCTTTTGTTATAGTATGTTTTGGTTTTTTAAAGATATAAACATCAAATCTGAGAAACATTTATTCCATGTATGGTTGTGATTATTTATTTTTGGATTATTTATTATAGTAAGTTGTTCATGATTAATTAAATTGGTGAAATCTTACCCAAGTTGCATTGTTGATATCCATACACTCATTTCCAACCCATGGGGATCGAGAAATCTATTCAGGTTTATGCCACGGGCCAAGTAGAGTGTATGATTTCATGGACAATCGACTTGGTTCATGATAGATGGAGACTTGTTGGTTTTATCTATTTAGACTTTTATAGTTTATCCTAATTGAATTTTGTTATGTGTATCTTGTTCTTTTTTTTCTCCAACATTGTACTCTGGTTGTATGTCTTATTTTCATTATATTCATGACTTGTCTTACATTATCCTTATCATACCTCACTAAGTGATTACTGAATCAGGTGGATGGTTTGGTTGACCTGAGTTGGTTTGTTACACGAATAATCTGTATATTGAATTTTAGTACAAGTTTATTCATAGGTTTAAAAACACACTTGTCTAAAAACGGTTTTAATGTGAATAATGATTATCTATTTTAATTAATTAAAATAAAAAATAACTAGGAATGATTTAAATGAAATATATAGATTATAAATCATCTTTTATTTATTTAAATTCATATAATAATTATTACTATCCATATATTTAATGTAAAATAATATTTTCCTTGAAAAATGCATTTCTTTTATATAAAAACCATTTTTTTCACACTTGTAGGTTTTATTTTAAATTAAATTTTATCACTTATATGAATTAAATTTGATAAAATGGATTCCATATTTAGAATCATAAAAAATTATGTTATATTATATTTTCAAATTAATTTTTGGTAATAATGGATTGTAAAAATAGTAAAAAAAAATAGATACCATATAAAAACAGTTTAAATTGTAAAAGTGAAAAACCCTAGAGATAAATATGTTAAAATGTTTAAAACATGCTTATTTTTAGTGGTATTAGAATGTATCAACCTTATATATCCTTTACTCTATTTTTAAATTTTGGAGTCACTTGGCATGAGAGTGACTTCCCATTATTGAATTGTTTTGGGTATTTACAAAAAATTCCACTCCTACTCAATTATAAAATAGAACCCCCTATCTTCACTTATTAACACCTATAAAGCCATATTTTGACCAAACCTTATCAAAATATATCCCCAACATCCCCATCCACATTCTAGAGCTTCTGGTCTTCCCAAAATTCCAACCATAAGGTCCTTAATAAGAGATCCAAAGGAGGTTATTCTAAGATAAAGTAATCTTCTTCACTAAGATCATTCTTTTTTTACTTCTTATTTTTCCACAAAAACTATTTCTTAAAAATTGTAATATTATAAAACTATTATCTCTTATATATTGATATGTTATTATATTTATGGAATAATATATATTTATCTCATGACAACCAGTTCATGAACAATGTAATTCATTTTCAATCATAATATCTCAAACTATTTCTGATGATAATTCCATTGTTTTTATATTATATTCTTGAAATATTTATCATTATGAAAAATTAATATATCATATACTTTCTTACCTTACTTTCCATTGAAAAATTATAACGTCATTCATGTGTATGGAAGACTACTTCCTCACGAAGCCATGTGATTTTTTTATTACCGCACCATATAGATGGTATATGTAAGTATATTTAAATAAATAATATTATATCCATGATTTCATTGTCAGACTATAAAGATAAAATAACATTTACCTTATTTCCATCCTGGTCTTTTAAAAATGGAAATTTTACTCATACATACGTATGACCTACCGTCTCCATAATTATAACATAGTTCGCTTTTCATAAAAAAATCATGGTTGATTTTAAAAGATTAATTGATGTATAAAAATTATATTTATTTCATGATTATTATTTTATATATTATCTAACAATTACTACTTATATGATGGTTAACACACCAATTCAGTTTTGAAATTATTAATTGAGGGTCCTCAAAACACCTGACATGGACATAACTGAATAAGTAATTAAATATGTTATTAAAATAAATGAAGTATATGTTTTATTTATAAGGGATTAAACATATAAAATGAGATTAAGAAAATAAATTATTTATAAAATTTTATTTTACAAGAGATAAAATACATACATGACAAATCCTAGACTCGATATAAGTATTTCATCTCACCACTTCCTTCTTGGAAACACATGTTCTTTTATGCACCTAATTTATTTTAATGGTGTATATAATTACAATTTAAATATTATATCATGAATCCTTAATACTTAATGATATTTTTAGTTTCAATTAATTTACTTCATACATTAGAGTTATGATTCAAATGTTACTAATGCGGTAAGGGTTCCTGTTTCAAACTCATTTTAATCGGGATTTTTTATGCTTGAATTTCTATTGTTGGATAATATTTGATCATTTTATAATAAAACAATTTAATTTTATTATAATATTTTTATCAATGAATTTTTCAAGTAATATGAAAATTTACCACTCTATGGTACTTAAAATTATTCAAAAAATATTTTTTAGAAAACTTAGTTTATTTCTCTCTTCGTTGAAGAAATCCTTTTTCTTCCAAATATGTGTTTTCTGAAAGTATTTTCATGAATATTTTTAACATTATAAAAATTATTTATTAAATAAAATTTTATCCATTTTTTAATTTTTATAAAATAGTTTGAAAGGAATATTCTTTTCATTTTCTAAACGACGTACTTTTTATCCTTTTTACAACATTGTGAAAGGAATGTTTCTTTCAAATTTTACTGAATGTATGGATTTAACTTCCACCATGACCTATAAATTATTAGAAACCTATTTTATAATTTTTAAATATTTATTTTTTTAAATAAATTTTTTTCTATAGCATTTTGAATTTTTTAGATTTTGAATAAGTTATTTTAAGGTGAAAATTGTATTTTCCTGATGAAATATTCCTTGTAATATTTTAAGGATAAGTTAATCAAAGAAAATAATAGTTGATTTTATGTATTTATTATAAATTATGTATAAATGTTTCCCACATATATAAATTTATTATTATCCCTTACTTTTACTAGTTAATACATGAGTTATGTTCATCTCCCAAATGCCTTCATTACCAAATTTCCTTTAATTATGATATGAGATAAGATTATGAAACCCACTTCTTCCCATGGGTAATTGTTATGTTTATTCACTATGATTGATTTCCATTTTTATAAAAATAATCATGAACATGTTATAATGTGTTTGACTAGATCATGTTCTAATTAATTAGGCAATGTTTTAGTCTGATGATATGTTATGTATGGTATTAGGGAGTAAACCTAATCCATTATGGGACTTTTTCCACCATGTGATATTGTTTAGGTAGTTATCCTTGGATCATGTTTCTGTCATGATATATATTTATACCACATTTCCTATGTTACCGTGATCTTATTATACCATGTATCTTATTTTATGCTCCCATGTGATTACTCATGAGCCTTATCTTTTATAATTTCATGTTATATCTTTGAATCAAATTTTATGTTTCCTTATCATGTTTATTCCTTTACTAGGATTTTTATCTCAGTCATTTCTTTTATGTATGAATCGGGTTATATTATGAAGTTTTAGGAGATCAAATTTATTTAGGAGATATTTATGGAGAATTAAATAAGGATTTCATGTTTTGGTTTCCTTTTGATGTACTATGAACCTAGTCTTCCAAATACACTAGTCCTCATGATCTTTGGGTGGTAATTATTTTATATATATGTTCACAAATCATGTATAAATATGTGTCAAAGTATAGGGTCTATATAAAATCAGATAATACAATAAAATTAAATCAAAGGGAAGAGTTTACCCAACTTATATTAAATAAGTTCAAGTGAACAATCATAACCCAATAAAAGAAAATTAGGTTACCAAAAACTCTTACAATTGAAGTAACAATTGAGTTAAATGAATTTGAGTAAAAGAACTTGATTTATCTTAATTTATACTACTAATTACAAGTAAACTATTTATATATCATTAATGGGATAATAAATCAATAGAACAACATATAAAGGAGACATGGAGCATAACATGTAACATGTCTCAAAGAATCAGAATTTGGACAAAAGAAACTCTTGCAACTTAAGTAAAACTTTAATCAAAACACTTTGAAATATTGGTCAAGTAATTAAACATAAAATACCAGGATTAAAAGTTAATTCCTTAAATTTTATCTAAAATAGGAAATATATAGACCATATAAATGAAATTAGATGCATAATACCAATTATGTCTTAAAGAGGTGAATTTGAGATGAAAACTATTACCTCGGTCTTGATTAATTACATAATTGCAAAAAATGTAAAAAAAATTAAATTAAGTTCATTAAATACATAATCAAGAAGTATAACCATTTATACTTTTTATTTATAATAATTATATATATATTAGCTAGTTTTCATGAATTTTTAAGATGAGGTGTAGGTAATCTTTATCGCATTGAAATAGTTTCATAAAAGTCACGTTGGTATCTATTATTTTTAAAAGTTTCATCACTATTATATCAACTACTATTCTAGAATATATGTTCCAAGATATTTTATAAATATATAATTTCATTCCATGTAATTTTTTGTTATGATATGTGAGGTTGAAATTAACAATGATCATGTTTCAATGATTCTTAATAAAAGAAATGTGTTTTCCAAATTAATGAGTTAAATTTTGATATAACCATAAAAAACGAAAAAACAATATTTACATATTTATAACATATTATATAGGTAAATAAGTTCTCATAGTCATACAAGACATAAATTTATTGTATTATTCAAGTAGGTGGTTAAACCAACCAAAACATGAACGTACCATGATTAATGGATGATTATGATGTGGTTTAGTTATAATATTTTTATATCAGAATAATAAAAATACTATTTAGTGTTTATTAGAGTGATATATTAAAATTTTAAGGAATTATAAGAATAAGTAATTCATATGAAAATATTACATAGTATTAATGAAAATCGTTTCCTCCTAGAATGCTTGTTTGTGACAGCTAATGATATAATGATAGTTTATTTTTTATATTAATTATTTAATTTATTATTTTCATTAATAGAATATAATTAATAACATAATTAACATATATATTCACTAAAAATATTTCTATAACAACCTTTAATGATGATTATGAATAATGAAATGTGTTGTTCATGGAGGCGGTAGTCCGCACATGCGCATAAGCAACATTTTTGTTTTTTTCAATTGAATGGGATGAGAATAGACAATGGTTATAAAATAAATATAATAAAATTTAATTTTTTTATTAAAACTCATGTAATTATATACATAAGATTATAATGGGTTTTTAAGAGGGTGTATGGGAAGTATAAAGATTAAAAGTAAAATGGTAAGTAATAATTACGTTAAGAATTTGGATATTCTCTTTAAGTATTATATGGGAATGAAGTACTTGGGGGAATTTTCTTGAGTCTAGAGAATTAAAAAAAATTAGAGGGGGTTTATAATATGTAAACTAGCTAGTGTTTCAAGGTAATTTTTAATTATATGTGTGGCATGAAGTGGTAGGAAGTGATCTCCTTTTATAGGTGAAAAAAGGGGAAAAATATTTGGAAAACAATGTTTTGTAAGAGATAAGAGTATAATTGCATGAGAGTTAGGTGATTTAGGTGGACAAATGGTATTTGAACCATGTGGTAATTACTTTAATACCTAAAATGTATTTCTATAAGGTGTGTGTAAGCTTTTAATTATTAAAAATCTGAGATACCTCATTTACCCATTTTACCCTTATTAATCATGATTAAAAATAAACATGGTAATTGTTTTATATATAAAATAATAAGAAGATACTTTTTACTAAATTTTGATGCACTGAATCTAAATTTTCGATCCATTTCACCTAATTAAATTTCTAAAAATATGAAAAATAACTTTTAAATTAAAACATAAGATATTGGGAAAACTATTTTTATATAATTTTTTTTATTAAGTGTTTTAAATTATTTTTTGCAACTAATTAATAATTTAATGAGTCTTTCAAAAAATTTCTGTGTTAAAACGTCAAATTAAAGTCATATTTTAAATTATATTATTATGATTTATTTAGATAAAAAGTAATATTTCAAAAATATAAATTTTACATTTACTATGGTTATTAATCTTTATCCTATGCAATTTATTTTAAATGAATAAAAATAACATAGACATAGTTACTTAATTTGGACCTAAGGATTCTAAATATAAATTCCATTTTATCATGCCAAATTATATGTGTATGGAAAATTAATTATAATATTTGAGTTCATAAAAAACATTGTTTAGAAGAATCCCAAATAATCATATTTGGAAAATATTAATATGATGAATCCAAAAATAATGTTAATTTATTAAAATTAAAATTCAATATTTTATAAATTTAAAATTTAAATAAAAATGTGAGATATAATGAAAAACTATTTTATAAGAAAATAGTTTTTTCCGAATATTAACCACCCTCATTCATATTCCAAATTAATTAATAATTAAATTATAAATAAACAATTATTCATATAAAATATATTTTATTAATCACAATCTCTTGAAATAAAACTGTATGTCACATAGAGGAAATTTTTAGGAAAATACATTACTGAACAATAAATGATTTTATTAATTATTTTAGGTAAAATAATTTAATTTCAATCATAATAAAAGTTGTAACATCCCAGGTAAATAAAGAATAATACATATTTCTTATTTATTAATATTTGTGAATTAAAAATTAATTTTACTTTAATGGGGTTTCTCCGTTCGATAGTGTACCTGATACGCAACAACGGGTTTCTTTGAAATCTTACGTTTCACACTAATAATATAATAATATTATTTTAAATGGTTGTTAACTCCTTACCGTTGTATTGGTGGGAATGAACAAAACTAAATACAATATTATTATACATGTTTGTTAAATGTATTTACATTCATCCAATAAATGTTAGAGGCTTAAAATGTGAATAAATCTAATTTAAGCATAATTTACATTAAAAGGCCGATTTACCGCCTTTTAATGGAGAACCCTCTTTAAATTTAGTTTTGGTCATATTTATATATTCTATATGACCAAATAAAATTCTTATGTTAATTAGGGACATCAAATTTTACTTTGGGTAATTTTTTTGGTATTTTTTGGAAAAAGTTCATTTTTAATGAATAGTGGAAAATATTGTATTTTAATTCAAAAGTCCCTTTTAATCTAATTTATTTATATAGTTAGATTATCTTTTTAATTGGTTTTAAAGTGTAATTAGAATATATTTTTACCATTTAATCCAATGTTGGTCATTGGAACTAATTTCACTTTAAGAGTGGACATAAACAAGTGTCAATCTTTTGATAGTTATTGTTGCTTAAAAACACGCTATTTGTTTTAACAACGGGAATTAATTTTAAATTAATTAATGCCATTTCTATGTTTTTAATTTATAAAAATAAACATTATTTTTTAATTTTTAATATCAAATGATGCTTAGGCTGAATATTTGGTATTTTTCTAAAAAAACTTCATTTTTTTATGAATAGTGAAACCACTTAGTAGTAGTTAGAAAAAAACTGACTTTAATTTAAATGAAAATTTACCACTTCTGTGAATTGAATTTAAAAAATCCAAAATACATGGTTTTTATCAAGAAGTAAAATTTGGTTCAATAAGATGAAAATAATTTTTGGTGAATAGTAACTTTTGACTTTTATTTACCGCGGTTAAAGGTAAATAGGTTAATTTAAGGTAAAAAAAATATTATAAAAATTCATAATTACCTTAACACTTGTCCAAACCTTATTGGTTGAGTCATTAATGACCATGGGAATCTTTGGGTCGATTTTGGGACCCCTTTTAGCCACTTGGGAGTGATAATGACAATTTTGATTAGTTAATTTAAAGTAAAAGACAAAATGACATAAACAAACATATTTTAGTAATTAATTTTTATATGGTGTTATATAAGTAATATGTTTGACTATAAATATTAATTGGAAATATTAGAAGATTTCCTAAAACATGGTATTTTTTCTATAATTTTTATACATCAAATAAATTAAATTATTTATGACACAATAATGATGCAGTATTTACCTCATTAATAAATGATTTAAATAAATAAGATTATAATGATTAAAATATTATCCAAAACATGTCCAATTATGATTTGATGATTTTATTTAGACCATGATTCATCTTATATTTCTCTTTAATGATTTTTGGACCATTATAAACCGAATATAATTATATAATAAAATAATAGTTTCACACTTTCCTAAAGAGTCCCTCCTCCCCCTTATAAAAGGAGACCACTTCTAACCAATTCCTCACACCTCTCAAGCCTTTTGGCTCATCCAACCTCTTCCCCATTAATCTCCCTACATCCCTCTCCTCCACCTAGAAGCCTTACCTTAGGCAGAAGGCACTTCAAGAAGTCCTTTGGTTCAAACCAAAGGGCGTTACCCAAATTAAAGGTAAAGGTTTCTCTTAAATTGATTTCTTTTATTTTACTTCTCCAACCCCTAAACTCTTTTTAATCCTTTATTTTGTAACAAAACCAGTATCCTAAATATACTAGGATGTTGTTATGATAAGGATTCTAACTACACAAACACTCACCTCCATCTAATGGGTGAAGAACATAATGTTTCTGTGGATGACAAACTATCGCCTTACGAAACGATGATTGTTCAATTACCTATTACCACATCTAATGGTGGACATTATGATGGAAATTCATTTATATATGATATATATTATGTTTTTTTGTTTATGATTCTGTATTTTCCATTTATAGAATGCCTTTATGGTTTCCATAGTGGGTAAATACGATAATCTCATTTGAGGAAGTGCGGACTACCACCCACTCAAAGTGATGTGACACATTAATGCCTTATGTAGGATGTATAAAGGATAGAGATAATGATATTATATATGATATTATACTATAATTATAATATACCTATTTATCATTATGTTTAAATTCCATTAAAATAAGAAATAGAAATGAAAGTAGCATTCATGCGTACGTACGACTTACCGTCTCCATGAATGGTGCATTTCATTTCTTACCTCCATATGTTATGTAATATTATAAATACATGTATATACTGTATATATATGATATATATGATATATAAATCATGAATATCATTCTTTATATAATGAAACTTTGACCACATGAACAACATATAATTATAAGAAGTCCATTTTTGACTCAAGTACCAAATATCGACAAAACGAACGTTATTAACTTAAATGGTTTCATAATGTTTATAACATTGTAATAAGTGATATAAAAGGAATAATAAACTTGAAAAAGGTTCTTAAGCAAGTAAAAATTAACTTTAGTTTATTATTCAGGACATTAAAGAACGATCGAGTCAAGTAGGACACAAGGTAAGGGACTTCGTCTCAATCGCCTTTCATTGAGGCATATTTTGTTTTAATACATGAATTTCTTTTATATGTTTTATAAAAACCCTTGAATTTTCAAAGGTAATCTTTTTCTACGAAGTTTTTTACTAAACGAAAAAAAGGAATGTTTCTTTTAACCTAAGTGGTGACAACGACCTTTTCCACCGCCGCAAGTATTATTTGATCTTTGGCTTCCTCAACAAGTCGTAATGTTTTTAAAAGAAAATAAATACCATATACTCTTTTATGTATTTTGGTATTGAAAATGGTTTTGATAATGGATTTTTTATGACAATATATTTAAGTGATATATTTTGATTGAATTGTGAAATGTTTTCTTTCCTTTATATTTGTTTTCATTCTTATGATTTTATAATGGTACTTGGACATTTGACGGGTGGTTACGTGATAAACCAAATGATGGGTGGTTCCATGAATACCAGGATGAGTGGTTACTTTATAACCTCCAATGCATTGGGAATGGAAGTCGGCCGTATGGCTAATCCATTTAGTGATATGTGTGGAAGTCGACCGTATGGTTATTCCATTTAAGTATGTTTATGTCCCAAGTTACCTTTATATGTAATGTGTTCTTTATATGGATTTTATGGTAATCTTTTGGTTACAAAAATGGTAAGTAATGATCTTTTATTTAGTGGAGAGTATTTACTACTTCATAAAGGTAAAAAGTCTTACTTATGTTAAAGTATTCATGGTTTACTTGTTGTTTTCAAAAACTAACAGTTTTCCTTATTTGTGTATCTCTTACTGAGCTTTTTATGCTCATCCCAAGTTTTTGAAATTCTTTTCACAGGACATAATGTGGAATAGGGTCAAGGATGGGATCAAGGAAAAGTCATGATGTCTTAAACATGGAACTAGACATGAATCTTTTTTTAAGAGTTCATGTTTTTTTTTAAAATAGAAACTGTGTAGAAGTGTCTACTTTTTAATCTTTTGACATGTAATAGTTATATCCTAATTCTCTAAAACTCTAAACCTAAAAAGATCCTCAATGTGAATTATTCATTTAATTCAATATTATATAAGGTTTAAGGCCAGGTTCTTACAGTTGGTATCAGAGGTCGGTTTAGATAACTTTTGGAGTTAGGGTATTGTTAAATTAATATCCGTAAAGTAATTTATGTTAATATTGAAATCATAGAGAATTTACAGATTACCATGTTTCTTCGCCTAAGATATTTCTATGTTTAGAATGGTTTTCCGCAGAGGAAATAGGGCAGCTATGTTGGGACGACATCATGAGGAAGAGAACCTTCCAAATCAGCAACCTGAGATGGTCGGAATCGGAACTGAACAGTTTGTTATAGTGATGGACCAGTTGACTCAATATATAAATGGTGGTGGTATCCATGTACGAGATCAGCCAGATCAACCACAGAGGAACATGTCAGTAGTGGATCATTTCATGAGGGAACATCCCCAATCATTTAGAGGATCATCTAACCCTGTTCTAGCTGAAGTGTGGATTAAATCACTGGAAAAGATTTTTGATGTCATGGGTTATTCAGAACATCAAAAGGTTAGTCTTGATGTTTACCGTTTTGAAGGTGAAGATGATCAGTGGTGGTCGATGGTGAAAAATATCAGGGATAGTGATGATATTGATGCTCTTGTTTGGGAAGAATTCAAAGGTATGTTTCTTGAGAAATATTTTCCTAAGGTGGTTCATCTACGATGGAAAAACAATTCATGTAATTGAGGCAGGAGGATGACTCAGTTGCTGCTTATGAAGCAAATTTCACTCGAATGGCAAGGTATGCACCAAATTTCATCTGAGAACTTGATAGTAAGATAAATCAATTTTACTCAGGACTAAACCCACGATATAGAAGATAATTAGCCTCTTGTGATTTAAAAAATTATGAAAAACTTGTTCGATGTGCAGAGAAGGTGGAAATGGAGTTTGTCGATGATCAGGTGTTCGTTGACAAACAATAGAATAAGAAGTCCAGTTGGCAGGAAAAGGGAAAGAGTTCATCAAAGAAGCCAAGAGGTTAGAAAATTAAATATCCAACTTGTGATAAGTGTATTAAAAAGCATCCTGGAGAATGTTTATCAAAGGCTGGAAAGTGCTTCTGGTGTGGTAAGTCTGGTCATATTGCTCGTAACTGTAAGGAAGATGATCAAGCAGGCAATGAAAAACCATCGGTAATATGTTTTATGTGTAATGAAATGGGTCATTATGCAAATGAGTGTCCATCGAAGAACTCAACTAAGGGAAATCATCCAGACTACAAGCAGAAATGGGTGGTGAAATCCTTTGCAACTACTTCAGCAGATGTTGTGCCATCAAACGAAGTAGTATTAGGTACACTATTTATTTGTTCAGATTATGCCAACGTGTTGTTTGATTCAGGGTCTACACACTCTTTCATTTTTTAGAAGTTTTCTAGTAAATTGGTAATTCTATCTCAAGATATGAATACAGAACTAACGGTAAAAACACCTAGAGGAAATGTTGAGACAAAAATAAAACATAAGAACATTCATGTCCTTGTGTGCGGAAAGAATCTACCTGAAAACCTTTTTGTTTTACCTCTAGTAGAGTTTGATGTTATTTTGGGCATGGATTGGCTTTCTGTTTATCATGCTACGATTGACTTCAGAGCTAAAGAGGTTTCATTTCAGAAATATTTATAGTTTGTGTACAAGAATGAACCCTTTCTTTTGATAACATATCAGGAAGTTGAGAAACTAGTAAAAGAAGGAAATGAATGTTACCTTGCTCATTTTGTTGAAAATAAAGAAAGTGTTGAGATTAATGATGTTCTAGTGGTAAATGAGTACCTTGATTTTTTTCCTGATGAGTTGTCTGGTATTATACTAGATCGGGAAGTTGAATTTACTGTTGACTTAGTTCCTGATGCTAAGCCAATTTCAAAACCCCCTTATTTAATGGCTCAAATTGAACTTTTAGAGTTAAAGAAGCAATTATAGGAGTTATTAGATAAAGGTTTCATCCAACCTAGCACATCACCATGGGGTGCTCTTATCTTGTTTTTTAAAAATAAATATGGTTCCATGAGACTTTTCATTGATTATAGAGCATTGAATAACATCATTGTTAAGAATAAGTATCCTTTTCCTCATATCGATGATTTTTTTTATTAGCTCCAGGGAGCTCAATAGTTTTCAAAGATTGATTTGAGGTCAGGGTACCATCAGTTAAATGTAAATGAATCAGACATTCTGAAGACTGTGTTTCGTACTAGATATGGCCATTATGAATTTGTAGTTATGCCTTTTAGTTTAACCAATGCACTTACTGTATTCATGGATCTTATGAATAGAATTTTCTGTGTGTTCTTGGATAATTTTGTGGTTATGTTAATTGATGATATTTTGGTTTATTCCAAAATTAAAGAGGAACATGAAATTCATTTAAGGGTTGTCTTGCAAACCTTAAATGAAAAGAAAATTTATGGTAAATTTAGCAAGTGTGAGTTTTGGTTACAAAAAATTTCTTTCCTTGGTCACATTGTTTCAAAAAATAGCATAATTGTTGATCCTGTTAAAACAAAAGTTGTTGAAGAATGGCCAAGACCCACAAATATAACTGCGATTCGTAGTTTTCTTGGTTTGGAAGGTTATTATCGGAGGTTTGTTGAATATTTTTCATGGTTATCTAGTCCAATGACTAAGTTAACTTGGAAAGGTGTTTTCTTCATTTGGAAAAAAGAATGTGATGATTGTTTTCAGGAACTGAAAAGAAGATTGGTTAATGCTCCAGTTTTGGAACTGACATCCAGAAATGGTGAGTTTGTTATCTACAATGATGCTTCATTGAAAGGACTAGGTTGTGTCCTAATGCAGAATGATCGGGTAATTGCTTATGCTTCACGTCAGTTGAAACCCCATGAGTTAAATTACCCTACACATGATTTTGAATTAGCTGCTGTTGTTTTTACTTTAAAAATTTAGAGGCATCATTTGTATGGAGTGAAGTGTGAAATATATATTGATCACAAAATTTTAAGTATATATTCACTCAAAAAAATTGAACATGAGACAGAGGAGATGGTTGGAATTAATCAAGGATTATGATGGCACGATCCATTACCATCCAGGAAAATCAAATAAAGTGGATGATGCTTTGAGTCAAAAAAGTAATACTTCATTAACCATGTTAAGTTTAGAACAAGATTTTTTGGTTTTTGATTTGATGAACTTTGGAATAGAAGTTTTTGGTATAGGAAATTCTTCTATTTTGTATCAGGTGTCAGTGAAATCATCTCTATCAAATAGAATAACGCAAGTGCAGAAAGAAGATAGTGAGTTGCAGAAAAAGGTAGAGTTGGTTCAGAAGGGTCAGTTGCCTGAATTAAATGTTGATAATGATTGTGTTTTGAGATTTGGAAAGAGATTATGCATGCCTTATGATTCACAGTTGAAGAATTAGTGGTTATGTGAAGCTCATAGTTCTCTGTTTTCAGTTAATCATAGCAGTACTAAGATGTAAATAGATCTCCATGAGTATTACTGGTGGGATGGAATGAAAAGAGATATTGCTGATTTTACTATGAAGTGTTTGACTTGTTAGCAGGTTAAAGCAGAGCAGCAGTTACCGAAAGGGATGCTTCAGCCTTTACCGGTGTCAGATTGGAAATGGGAGAATATATCCATAGACTTTGTTGTGGGATTACCAAAGACATCTTGAGGTAATAATGCAATCAGGGTTATTGTTGATCGATTGACTAAATCTACTCATTTCCTTCCTATTTGAGATACTTTGTCTCTAGATCAACTTGCTCAGTTGTATTTTGAAGAGATAGTCAGATTACATGGAGTTCCTCTCTCCATTGTATCTGATCGTGATCCTGGGTTTACTTCTAACTTTTAGAAAGGCCTTCAGAAGTCATTGGGTACTGAATTAAATTTTAGTACAGCTTTTCATCCTCAATTAGATGGGAAATCAGAATGAAAAATTCATACATTGGAGGATATGTTATGTTCTTGCTTGATGGATTATCAGGAAATTTTGGACCAACATCTTTCTTTGGTAGAATTTTTATATAATAACAGTTTTCATTCGAGTATACAGATGGCTCCATTTGAGGCATTATATGGAAAGCGTTGTCGAACTCCAGCTTTTTAGGATGAAGTAGGTAAAAGGAAGCTGATTGGACCAGAATTGCTAGAAGAGATGGCAGAGAAAGTTCAATTGATTCAGAAGCACATGAGAACAGCTCAAAGCAGATAGAAAAGTTATGCAGTGTAAGAACCCGAATTTTCGTTTCAGGTACGCTTTTCCTTTATCTGAAATTTTTTAAGAAAAATGGAGTTTCCGGAAAATTTTGAAGTACACGCCGTGTACTTTCTGAGTACACATCATGTACTCCTCTCTGGCTCGAAGCCATGTGTTGGTCGTGCCTGATCCACACACATGGTGTGTAGGGGTGACGAGGAGGCCGATTTTTGTGGAGTATGGAAAAACCAACTACACGCCGTGTACTTTAAAAATACACGCAGTGTACTTTTCTTTTTTTTCACTAAACGGACCGAGGTCACGCCTAATTGCCATATTCACCTTCTTCTAGGTCTGGTTCGTCTGAGAGCGACTCGTATGGCTGGATCTTCCCCAAGCTCCCGCCTCTCCATCCATTCTCCGATTTGAGCATGGTCAATTGCATTGGAAGCACAGCGGTGAGTTCTTTTTTCTTCTTAAGCCTTGTTTTCCAATTCTTCCTCTTCCTCAAGATATCCAAGGTTGAAAGTTTTATGTGTTTTCTCAGATCTACGATGTTCTAGGGGGAATTAGCCATCGTGGTTCAAGTATATCGATCTCATTGGATCGAGGTAGGTGGTTTTTGACTTACCGTTCAAAGTCTTTGAGTTTTATGTGAAAATTCCACCAATACCCGTGAATGGGGTATTGCATGTTCACCTTTTTTCCCTTGTTGTTTTCCTACCTTTCTTATATGCTTGTGTAGAGGTAAATTGACCATTTTTTAGGATAATTTGTTGTTCTTTGAGGTATTTTACCTTTCTTTGTTCTGTTTATGGCCTTTGGGTCTTGGTTGCCTTTGGATGTTATACTTGTTTCCATGCCTTGTGGTTATAAGTTGAAGTGAAACTCATGACATGCTTATTGCCTTGTAGTATGTTTATCTATGTATCACTATAGGAGTAATCTGGTTAGACAAGTAGTTCTATAGGTGTACTTCGGCCTTATATCATTATTATGCCCTGACTGGCACGGGGCTGAGAGAACCTGGTGCTATAGACTTAAAGGATAGACCGAGTGAGCTTACTAGAGAGTCTTAGATATTACAGAATACATAGGGGATGGACCAAGTGAGCTCCCAGAGAGTCTTGGTTTTTTATAGACTATAGGAGGGTAGACTGAGTGAGCTTCCTTAGAGAGTCTTACCTTGTTTGAATCTCTTTAAGAACCTTCCCAGGCTAGAGGAGGAATTGAACGAGTGAGCTTCCTCAGAGAGTCTATGGTATACCTGAGGATATAGGAGGAATTGACCGAGATAGCTTCCTCAGAGAGTCTCTAGACCTTGGGGCTAAGAGGGTTAGACCACATGATCTTCCTTAAGAGAGTCCCTAACTACCCTAGACTATAAGGGGAATTGACCGAGTGAACTTCCCCAGAGAGTCTCATAAATTCGTATGACCAAGCCAGAGGGGTTAGGCTGAGTGCACTGCCCAGAGGGTTTTGGTACTTCTTGGATAGGACCAGAGGGGATGGCTGCAAGTACTTCCTAGAGGGTTTCTGGCTTTAACCGTTTGTTCTATTGTCTGGTTGTGGATTGATTGCTGCAATGTATCATCCTGTTTTACTGCTTACTGTTTACTCCAATGGCCCGAAGGCCTTCATTTTTTATTGATTTGATAATCCACCTTTCAAGGGGTGAGGTGGAACCCTTACAAGGCCCGAAGGCGAAAGCATTACATGGCCCGTAGGCCTTAGAGGAATTACAAGGCCCGTAGGCTAAGGAGATTACATGACCCTGAAGGTCTTAAGAGATTTCAACCAGACTATCTACAAGGAACTTCCCCTCCCAAGCATCTGCTTCTTGATAGTAGCTCCCCACCTTTGCATGACCGTCTGGCTAGGCATCCTCGTGTAAGCACAGGCAAGTCCCGATGGCATAGCCAAACCCTCTCTTTCTGACAATCCATTTGGCTCTGCTCTGGTGAGTGCACCTGCTCTGAATCCTCATCTGGGGCTGCTCCTTTCATGTAGTGTGTCTGGGGACTGCATTCATGTGGCCCGAAGGCCTTGAGGTGGCCCAAAGGCCTTACTGACCTGAAGGTCTGGGTGGCCCGAAGGCCTTTCAGGACTCAGGGGCCAAATCGGTGGCCCGAAAGCCCAAACGGGGGCATATTCCCGGCTGCTACAGTGCCAAACAGTGCCTGCTACAGTGCCTGCTACAGTAACTGCTACAGTAACTGCTACGGTACCCGGAAATCTTGCCTCCGCCTGGTTTTGACCCCTGGTCTTTTTGGATGCACTTAAGGAGTCCTTGCCAACTGGGCCAAGGCTCATGTGCTGCTTACTGTTTACTATCTACTGCTTTGTTGTTGTTGTTTACTGCTTAGTGTGCTTTTACCTACCATATACTTACTGAATGTTAGGCACAGATCTTTGGGTGGTTGCCTACTGGGATTTTATCTCACACCCTGTTTGGTCCATGTTTTTGGGCCCAAGCAGACTATGTTGTTGCAGGTGTAGACAAGGGAAAGCGCCCTTCGACTTCTGGAACTTGATTGCTTGGAGCAGGAGAGCATGGGACCGAACATTGGCTCGCGATGCTGAGGAGCTGTTTACTTTTCTTTTTTATTTTCTTTGGTGTTGTGTTTTTTCAACATTGTGACTTGTTTGTCTACTTTCTTAGAGTTATATCTTGCATCATTCCATATATGCATATTTGTTCCAGTTTGTTGATTTAGTCTTCCACTGTTATTATTGTTGGTTATTTACTACTTCCGCTATTGTATGTTTATTCTTATTCCGCTGTCTACTATGCCAATGAGGGAATAGTTTCCCCACTATCACACCCAAGGCCCTCGCTGCTAGTCGGCAGCCTCTGGTATTTGGGGAAATACGCTTGAGGCCATGTGACCAACCGGGTATGGGGCGCCTCTGGGTGGCTTCCGGAACCAGGACGTTACAAAGTGGTATCAGAGGGTTCTTTTCTCTTGCATTACTATTTGGAGACTTATCTAAGGATAGGACAGATTCGGTACTTGGTAATAAGTTTTTCCCGGGAGTATCTAACCCATGTATAGGGAAAAGCCATACTACCTCGTTTATTGCAGTTTTATGGTTTTGAGATTTTACGGTTGATATGATTTCACCTAGAGTGGTTCATATGCTTTGTACTGTCATTGTTTTGATATTACGGTTCTATTTCTGTCGCAACCTGATGAGATGAGGGTATTCCATCTCATGCATCATATAGGCACTTGTAGAAATCACATGTCATGCATTCTTGTCATGCCATTTAGGGTGCATTAGCGATTTCATTCTATTGTGATAGACATTGTGTAGATTATGCATGCTATTGTGATAGATGCTTGATAGAATATCTTTTGTTTGTTAGAGAATTTTTGTATTGTAATTTGTTCAAATGAACACCAAATTTTGATTCTTGAGGTGTTATGGGACCTCTTGAATCAGAAATTGGCGGATCATGATCCTATTTCCTCTTGTACATGACTGTGGGAGATGCCAAGCTTTGATTCACAGGGAGTATGGGCCCTCACGGATCAGAATTTGGCACCTCTTTGCCTTGTTTCTGTTTTTTCTGGGCTTCTGTGCAGTTTTTGAGCTACTGTGCAAAAAAACCCAGAATACACGGCGTGTACTTTTTGACCACATGTCGTGTAGTTTTTAGATCATGTCACTGACTGTGTGAGAAGGGACACGCTATTGTAGAAATACATTCAAGAACACACCGTGTACGGTAGGTACACACCGTGTAGTTTAGAGTTGTGTACTCGGTCGTGTCACTAACAACACGGGTCGGGGAAGCTCGAGTAGAACACGCCGTGTTGTTTTTAGAACACGTCGTGTAGTCTTGTTCAGATACCCGGCCGTGTCACGAACAACACGGGTTGGTGTTACCTTCTCTTAAACACGCCGTGTTTCTCTGGGAACACGTCGTGTAGTCTTGCCCAGGTACTCGACCATGTCACAAACAACACGGGACGGTGTCACCTTATCCTACACACGCCGTGTTTGTTCGGAACACACCATGTAAAGGCCATCCATGTAGACAGTCGTGTATCCAACAACACGGGCTGCCGAGTCAGTGTCTAGTACACGCCGTGTCCCTGGGGAACACGCCATGTAGTCTGAGGTTAGTTTGAACTGTGTGAGTTAGCTGTGTAAGGAGACTCAGGAAGGGGAATAGTTTTCAAGTACACGTCGTGTGTTGGGTCAACACACCGTGTAGTTTGAGGTGTTACATGACCTGTCAGACAAGGGTACACACCCATGTTAATGGATTAAGTAGACACACCGTGTAGTTTTTATACACGTCGTGTAGTCGTGTTTTGTAAAACTTGATAGTTTATTCCCCATGCTCCCATTTTGTACTCTTGTGTTCTCTATCCTTGTTTCTGATCTAAGGTGTGCTTTTGATCTTTTAGAGATATGCCTCTGAGACATCCTCCGTTTGTACGTCTGTTGTGAGGTAGTGATCAAACGCCAGATATGGCTGATCAGGGACTTCCTGCTGATCCCCCAGTCGAGCCTTCCTTGGCACCGACTATCATACCAGTTGCAGGAGATGGTGCGCAATTCAGGGAGGATTTCCTGAGGATGATACAAACCTTCCAGGGATGGCCGCCTCCTGCCCCATTGATGGCTGAGTTGACGCAGGTTTTCCAGCAGCAGCAGCATCCTACTTTTTCAGGGGAAGGAGGTCCTCAGGCTGCAGAGTCATGGATAGAGGCCACACTGACCATCTTTGAGCACCTAAAGATCCCTCTGGAGAAAAGGGTAAAGCTGTCTACTTATATGCTCCGGGACACCGCCATGAGGTGGTGGGAGGTGATCTCACGATCAGGGCATCAGCAGGACATGTCTTGGGATGAGTTTCGACGCACCTTCTATGACTACTTCTATCCAGATACCCTGAGGGCCGATTGAGCCTGGGAGTTCATGAGTCTGCAACAGGTTACTCTTTCTGTTATGGAGTAATCTTCTCGCTTCACTGAGTTGCAGCGTTTCACACTGATCCCAGCAGGTGATGAGTTGTTCCTTACTAGGAAGTTCGATGACGGTCTCAGGCAGGAGATCCGTTCCCAGGTGAATATCTTCCAGTTGACTTCTATATCCTCCATCGTCAACCAGGCGCTGATCACCAAGCACAATCTGAGAGATTCTGGAGTAGTGAGCCAGGGCGGTTCAGTATCCAGAGCTGGTGTTCCTCCTACGGACAGTAGGAAATGTCGTAGAGAGTCTTCTCGAGGAGATCGAGGTTTGCGGGATGCGTCTTTTGGCATCCAGGTTGTATGCTACCAGTGCGTTAGGAGTGGGAATACTAGGCCTCAGTGCCAGAGGGATCCGATGGAGTGTCGGTCTTACGGAAAGATGGGTCATCTTCAGTATTTCTGTCACATCTTCTCACCATTAGCTGGTGGTAGGGGTTCCTCTATGACCCCATGTTTTGGAGATTCTTCACTAGTGTCCCACCAGTTAGGGAACTGGAGTTCTTCTGGCCATTCAGGCTGAGGTGGAGGTCGTGTCCATGGTGGTCAGTCACCATGTCATCAGCGAAAGCAGAGTGGATCAGCTCAGAGTGGTCAGCCAGGGGCGCAGGGCCGTGGTGCAGGCCAGTCTTTCACCGTGGAGCAGACCTATCAGGAGCAGGATCATAGCCCTTCTACAGTTTGAGGTATGATCCTAGTAGCCTCAATTTTATCTTTAGTTCTTTTCGATACTGGTGCTTCTCATAGATTTATCTCTATTGCTGTTGTGGAGCGCCTTGGGCTCTGTATCATTTCGTATGCCGACTTGTTGACTCTTAACACACCGTTGGGAATGAGGACATCTAGCGTATGTCAGTACAAAGAGTGCCCTCTATAGGTTGCGGGGTGTCATTTCTTATGGGACCTTTATGTCCTAGAGATGATGGGCTATGACGTCATTCTTGGTATGGACTGGTTGGTTCCCTTCCAGGCAGTCATCGATTGCTATCTCCACAGTGTGAGTTTCATATCACCAGAGGGTGGATCCTTCCTTCATAGAGGTGAGTGGGATGTCCAGGCAGGTAGAGATGGACCAAAGCATCATGGGCGAGGGGAAGTTACAGCCCAGATTTATAGTCTTTATCTAGATGACCAGGGGACTTCATAGTTATACTTTTCTAAAATGGTGGATCATTTCAGGAATGTCTTTCTAGAGGACTTTTCAGGTTTACCTCCAGAGCGTGAGGTAGACTTATCAATTTATCTCGTGGTAGGAGTGATACCGGTGTCCATTCCTCCCTATAGGATGGCTATACCTGAGTTGCAGGAGCTCAAGAAGCAGTTGGAGGAGTTGTAGGCAAGGGGTTTCATCCGACCCAGCACTTATCCTTGGGGTTTGCCTATCATGTTTGCGAAGAAGGTAGACAGTACCCTTCGGCTTTGTGTGGATTATCGGAATCTGAACCAGTTGATGGTCAAGAACCGATATCCCTTACCGAGGTTCGATGATCTCTTTGATCAGCTTCAAAGAGCTCGGGTGTTCTCGAAGATTTACCTGAGGTCCGGTTATCATCAGTTTCATGTTAGACCATCAGATATACCTCTGACAGCTTTCAGGAGTAGGTATGGTCTTTACGAATATACAGTCATGTCATTCGGTCTTACGAACGCGCCAGTAGTCTTCATGGCACTGATGAACTGAGTGTTACATCCATACTTGGACTCTTTTGTCGTGGTCTTCGTGGATGATATCTTGGTGTACTCTCACACTTGACACGACCATGACACACATATTGAGATCGTTCTGAGTACACTGAGAGAGCATCAGCTGTATGTTAAACTCTCGAAGTGACACTTTTGGATGGATCATATTCACTTCTTGGGTCATGTTATCTTGGAGATAGGAGTGTCAGTGGACCCAGAGAAAGTGAGAGCTGTAGTTTTCTGGGAGCAGCCGAAGAACGTCTTTGAGGTACGGAGTTTCCTAGGGCTGGCTGGATACTAAAGACGCTTCATTCAGGACTTCTCACACCTAGCATCACCATTGACAGGTCTTACCAAGAAGGGGGTGAAGTTTTTATGGTCAGATTATTGTGAATCAGCCTTTTAGGAGCTGAAGGGGAGGTTGACGTCAGCACCGATACTAGTCTTACCAGAGCCGGGCAAGGGCTAAACTATTTACTGTGATGCTTCGGGTATCGGGCTAGGAGTCGTGCTTATGTAGGGTGATGGAGTAGTTGCGTATAGGTCTCGGCAGTTGAGGCCACACGAGAGGAATTACCCTACACACAATCTAGAGTTGGCAGCAGTTGTTCATGCCTTACGCTGTTAGAGACAATATCTTCTGGGAGAGCACTTTGTGGTTTTCACCAACCACAAGAGTCTCAAGTATATCTTCACTCAGTGTGATCTGAATCTGAGACAGTGCAGGTGGGTCGAGTATCTTCAGTTCTTTGACTTCGAGCTCGCCTATACGTCGGGAAAGGGCAATGCAGTGGCAGATGCGTTGAGAAAACGAACCCAGATTCAGGCAGTTCAGGAGGCCAGCAGTGAGTGTCAGCTTATGACTCTATTCTTTGAGATGCATTTGGAGGTGCACGATAGTCAGGGATAGATTGTCCTATCTTCTATGGCTATTACCTCTTCAAATATTGATCGGGTACGAATGAGGCAGCTATCACATTCAGAGGCCTTGGTCCTGCAGAAGAGTGTGTCAGGAGGGGACCCTCTTCCTAGATGGACAGTGGGCGAGGATGAGATCTTGTGTTTCCAGGGACGCATATGGGTGCCAGCAGACATACGCGAGGAGCTGATGAGGTATTTTCATTCCTCGGTTTGGTCAGTTCATCCTGGAATCACCAAGATGTATCGAGATCTTCATCGCTAGTACTGGTGGCCAGGTATGAAAAGATATGTGGCTGGTTTTGTCATGAGATGTTCTACTTGTCAGCAGGTGAAAGCAGAGCATCAGCGACCAGCAGAGCTTTTACAACAGTTACCCATTCCGGAGTGGAAGTGGAACGATGTCGTGATGGACTTTGTGACCGGGTTGCCGAGGTCACCTCGGGGAAGTGATGATGTTTGGGTTGTCGTTGACAGGCTTAAGAAGGTAGCGCACTTCTTGCCGATCAAGGAAACCTTGAGTGTTGATGATCTGGGACGATTGTACATATAAGAGATTGTACGTCTACATGGATTTCCACACTCCATTGTTTCAGACAGAGATGTGCACTTTACCTCTCGGTTCTGGCAGGGACTTTAGAAATCTTTGGGTACACAAGTACTTTTGAGTACAGCATACCATCCCCAAAATGATGGCCAGTCCGAGCGCACAATCCAGGTGCTTGAGGATATGCTCCGAGATTGAATTTTAGACTTCGGTGGTTCTTGGGAAAAGCATATACCTCTTGTGGAGTTCTCTTACAAAAACAGTTTTCAGGCGACCATTCAGATGGCACCATACGAGGCTCTATACGGTAGGCCATGTCGATCACCCTTATGCTGGCTAGAGGCAGGAGAGGCAGCTTTCCTGGGACCTCATCTTGTTCAGGAGACCTTAGAGTAGATAGAGTTGATTTGGAAGAGGATGAATATAGCACAGTCTCGAAAGAAGTCTTATGCTGATTAGTGGAGATGACCTTTGGAGTTTGAGGTCGGAGATCGGGTTTTCCTGCGTGTCGCACCGAGGTTGGGACACAAGAGGATTTGGAGACAGGGTAATCTTTCATCGCGGTACGTCAGGCCGTTTGAGGTTTTGGAGAGAGTTGGGCCAGTTTCCTATCAGTTGCAACTACCTTAGAGGTACCAGGTCATGCACGACGTATTCCACGTCTCTCATCTCCGACATTACTTTTTAGACCTGTCTCATGTCCTTCAGCCCGAGGAGGTTGAGCTCGAAGTGGATGCATCGTTTGAAGAGCATCCTATCTGTATTGTCGATCGTAGTACGATGGTTCTACGAGGCCGGTCTATTCCTCTGGTACGAGTGCTATGGCAGCATGGGCGAGTACAGGACGAGACTTGGGAGAGGGAGGCCGAGGTTCGATCGTAGTGGCCGGAGTTGTTCGAGCTTTCTTCTTCTATGTCCATCTAGGGAAATTCGGGGATGAATTTCTTTAAGGGGGGAAGTTTTTAAGAACCCAAATTTTCGTTTCAGGTACTCTTTTCCTTTTTTTGGAATTTTTTAAGAAAAATGGACTTTCTAGAAAATTTCGAAGTACATGTCGTGTACTTTCTGAGTACACGCCGTGTACTCCTCTTCGGCTCAAAGCCGTGTTTTGGTCATGCCCGGGCCACACACACGGTGTGTAGGGGTGACGTGGAGGCCGATTTTTTCGGAGTAAGGAAAACCCCACTACACATCGTGTACTTTTATTTTTTTTTCACTAAACAGACCGAGGTCGCGCCTAATCGCCATATTCACCTTCTTCTAGGTTCAGTTTTTCCGAGAGCAACCCGTACGACCAGATCTTCCCCGAGCTCCTACCTCTCCGTCTGTTCTCTGATTCAAGCACAGTCGATTGCGTTGTAAGCGCATTGATGAGTTCTTCTTTCTGCTTAAGCCTTGTTTTCCAATTCTTCCTCTTCCTCAAGATATCTAATGTTGAACATTTTGTGCATTTTCTCAGATCTACGATGTTCTGGGGGGAATTAGCCATCGTGGTTCAAGTATATCGATCTCCTAGTATCTAGGTAGTTGGTTTGTGCCTTACCGTTCAAAGTGTTTGAGTTTTATGTGCAAATTCCACCAATACCCATGAACGGGGTATTGCATGTTCACCTTTTTTCCCTTGTTGTTTTCCTGCCTTGCTTGTATGCTTGTGTAGAGGTAAATTGACCATGTTAGAGGATAATTTGTTGTTCTTGGAGGTATTTTCCCTTTCTTTGTTCTGTTTATGACCTTTGGGTCTCGGTTCCCTTTGGATGTTATACTTGTTTCCATGCCTTGTGGTTATAAGTTGAAGTTAAACTCATGACATGATTATTGCCTTGTAGTCTGTTTAGCTAAGTAGCACTATAGGATTACTCTAGTTATCCAAGTAGCTCTATAGGTGTACTTTGGCCTTATATCATTATTATGCACTGACTGGCACGTGGCTGAGAGAACCTGGTGCTATAGACTATAAGGGATAGACCGAGTGATCTTCCCAGAGAGTCTTAGATATTACAGACTACAGAGGGGATGGACCGAGTGAGCTCCCAGAGAGTCTTGGTTTTTTTATAGACTACAGGAGGGTAGACTGAGTGAGCTTCCTCAGAGATTCTTACCTAGTTTGAATCTCTTTAATAACCTTCCCAGGCTAGAGGAGGAATTGACCGAGTGAGCTTCCTCAGAGAGTCTGTGGTATACCTGAGGCTATAAGAGGAATTGACCGAGATGGCTTCCTCATAGAGTCTCTAGAACTTGGGGATAAGAGGGTTAGACCGTGTGATCTTCCTCAAGAGAGTCCATGACTACCCTAGACTATAAGGGTAATTGGCCGAGT
Organism: Viscum album; assembly: GCA_963277665.1. NCBI lineage: Eukaryota > Viridiplantae > Streptophyta > Magnoliopsida > Santalales > Viscaceae > Viscum > Viscum album. Next base: position 1,627,890,849 of record OY728142.1, on the reverse strand, counting down.
GAGCTTCCCCAGAGAGTCTCATAAATTCGTATGACCAAGCCAGAGGGGTTAGGCTGAGTGAACTGCCCAGAGGGTTGTGGTACTTCTTGGATAGGACCAGAGGGGATGGATGCGAGTACTTCACAGAGGGTTTCCGGCTTTTATCCATTTGTTTTGTTGTCTGGTTGTGGATTTATTACTGTTATGTAACATCCTGTTTTACTGCTTACTATTTACTGCATACTGCTTTGCTGTTGTTTTTTACTTCTTAGTGTGATTTTACCTACCATATACTCACTGACTGTTAGGCATAGATCTTTGTGTGGTTGCCTACTAGGATTTTATCTCACACCCTGTTTGGGCCATGTTTTTGGGCCCAAGCAGACTATGTTGTTGCAGGTGTAGACAAGGTCAAGTGCCCTTCGACTTCTGGAACTTGATTGCTTAGAGCAGGAGAGCATGGGACCGAGCATTGGCTCGCGATGCTGAGGAGATGTTTACTTTTCTTTTTTATTTTCTTTGGTACTGTGGTGTTTCAGCATTGTGACTTGTTTGGCTGCTTTCCTAGATTTGTATCTTGCATCATTCCATATATGCATATTTGTTCCAGTTTGTTGATTTAGTCTTCCACGGTTATTATTGTTGGTTATTTACTGCTTCCGCTATTGTATTTTTATTCTTCTTCTACTATGTACTTTGCCAATGAGGGCATAGTTTCCCCACTATCACACCCAAGGCCCTCGCTACTAGTCGACAGCCTCTGGCATTTGGGGAAATGCGCTTGAGGCCATGTGACCAATCGGGTACGGGGCGCCTCTGTGTGGCTTCTAGAATCGGGACGTTACATGTAGATAACCAGACTAAGGATATTTCTTTTGATGTAGGTGATCATGTCTTTCTCAAAATTTCTCCATGGAAAAGTGTGATGTGTTTTGGTAAGAAGGGAAATTTGAGTCCGAGGTTCATTGAACCTTATGAAATTCTGGAGAAAGTTGGATCAATTTCATACAGAGTGGGTTTACCTCCAAGTTTATCCCAGGTACACAATGTTTTTCATGTTTCGATGTTGAGAAAGTATATGTCAGATCCATCTCATGTTTTGATCCCAGAGGCAGTTCAGTTGGAAGAGAATCTCTCTTATGGGGAAAAACCAGTCCAGATTCTTGACCATAGAGAGCAAGTGTTGTGGAATAAGGTAATTCACTAGGTAAAGGTTTTGTGGAAAAACCATATGGTTGAAGAGGCAACGTGGGAATCTGAAAATGCTATGAGGTATAAATACCCCCACTTATTTTGATAAGTGAATAAAAATTACGAGGATGTAATTTCCAAAAGGGGGGAAGGATGTAATATCCCAGGTAAATAAAGAATAAGACATATTTCATATTTATTAATATTTGTGAATTAAAAATTAATTTTACTTTAATGGGGTTTCTATGTTCGATAGCATACCCGATACGCAACAACGAGTTTCTTTGAAATCTTACGTTGCACACTAATAATATAATATTATTATTTTAAATGGTAGTTAACTCCTAGCCATTGTATTGGCAGTAATGAACAAAACTAACTACAATATGATTATACATGTCTGTTAAATGTATTTACATTCATCCAATAGATGTTAGAGGCCTAAAATGTGAATAAATCTAATTTTAAGCATAATTTACATTAAAAGGCCGATTTACCACCTTTTAATGGTGAACCCTCTTTAAATTTAGTTTTGGTCAACTTTATATGATTTATTTGACCAAATAAAATTCTTTTTTTGATTAGGGACATCAAATTTTACTTTGGGTAATTTTTTGGTATTTTTTGGATAATGTTCATTTTTAATGAATAGTGGAAAATATTGTATTTTAATTCAAAAGTGCCTTTTAATATAATTTATTTATATAGTTAGATTATCTTTTTAATTGGTTTTAAAGTGTAATTAGAATATATTTTTACCATTTAATCCAATTTTGGTCATTGGAACTAATTTCACTTTGATATTGGATATAAACAAGTGTCAATCTTTTGATAGTTATTGTTTCTTAAAAACAAGCTATTTGTTTTAACAATGAGAATTAATTTTAAATTAATTAATTCCATTTCTATGTTTTGAATTTAGAAAAATAAACATCATTTTTGAATTTGTAATATCAAATAAATCTTAGGATGATTTTTTGGCATTTTTCTGAAAAACTTCATTTTTTGATGAATAGCGAAACCACTTAGTAGTAGTTAGAAAAAAACTAACTTTTTCATTTAAATGAAAATTTACCACTTCTGTGAATTGAATTTCGAAAATCCGACATACATGGTTGTTATCAAGAAGTAAAATTTGGTTTAATAAGAAGCAAATAATTTTTTGTGAATAGTAACTTTTGACTTTTATTTACCATGGTTAATGGTAAATAGGTTAATTCAAGGTAAAATGAATATTATAATAATTCCAAATTATCTTAACACATGTCCAAACCTTATTCATTGAGTCATTAATGACCATGGGCATCTTTGGGTCAATTTTGGGACCCCTTTGAGCCACTTGTGAGTGATAATGACAATTTAGATTAATTAAATTAAAGTAAAAGACACAATGACAAAAACAAAAATCCTTTAGTAATTAATTTTTATATAGTGTTATATAAGTAATATATTTGACTATAAATATTTATTGAAAACATTAGAATATTTCCTAAAACATGGTAGTTTTTCTATAATTTTTAGACATCAAATAAATTAAATTATTTATGACACAATAATGATGCAGTATTTACCTCATTATTAAATGATTTAAATAAATAAGATTATAATGATTAAAATATTATCCAAAACATGTCCAATTCTGATTGTATGATTTTATTTCTACCATGAGTCATCTTTTATTCATATTTAATGATTCTTAGACCATTATAAACCAAATATAATTATATAATAAAATAATAGTTTCACACTTTTCTAAAGAGCCCCTCATCCCCTTATAAAAGAAGACCACTTCTAACCAATTCCTCACACCACTCAAGCCTTTTGGCTCATCCAAAATCTGACCAATTATTCTCCCTACATCCCTCTCCTCCACCTAGAATCCTTACCTTAGGCATAAGGCACTTCAATAAGTCCTTTGGTTCAAACCAAAGGGAGTTTCCCAAATTAAAGGTAAAAGTTCCTCTTAAATTGATTTTTTTTATTTTACTTCTCCAACTACTAAACTCTTTTAATCCTTTATTTTGTAACAAAACTAGTATCCTCAATATACGAGGATGTTTTTATGAGAATTATTCGAACTACACATACACACAACTCCATGTAATGGGTGAAGAACATAATGTTTCTGTGGATGGCAAACTAACGCCTCATGAAACGATGATTGTTCAATTACCTCTTACCGCCTCTCATGGTGGCCATTGTGATGGAACTATATTTATATATGATATATATTATTTTTATGTTTTTATTATGATTCTGTATTTTCCATTTATATAACTCCTTTATGGTTTCCATAGTGGGTAAATACGATAATCTCATTTGAGGAAGTGCGGACTACCGCCCCCTCAAAGTGATGTGACTCATTAATGCCTTATGTGGGATGTATAAAAGATAGAATTAATGATATTATATATGATATTATACTGTAATTATAATATACCTATCCATCATTATGTTTAAATTCCATTAAAATAATAAATAGAAATGAAAGTATCGTTCATGCGTACATACGGCTTACCGTCTCCATGAACGGTGCATTTCTTTTATTACCTCCATATGTTATGTACTATTATAAATACATGTATATGTTGGATATATATAATATATATGATATATATGATATATATGATATATAAATCATGTATATCATTCTGGATATAATGAATCTTTGACCACATGAACAACATGTAGTTATTAGAAGTCCATTTTTGACTCAAGTACCAAATATCGACAAAACGAACGTTATTAACTTAAATGGTTACATAATGTTTATAACATTGTAATAAGTGATATAAAAGGAATAATAAAATTGAAAAAGTTTCTTAAGAAAGTATAAATTAACTTTAGTTTATTATCCAGGAGATTAAAGAACGATTGAGTCAAGTCGGACACAAGGTAAGGGACTTCATCTCAATCTCCTTTCATTGAGGCATATTTTGTTTTAATACATGACTTTATTTTATACTCTGTATAAACACCCTTGAATTTTCAAAGGGAATCTGTTTCTATGAAGTGTTTTACTAAACAATAGGAAGGAATTTTTCTTTTAATATAAGTGGTGACAACGACCTTTTCCACCGCCGTGAGTATTATTTGATCTTTGGCTTCCCCAACAAGTCATAATGTTTTTAAAAGAAAATAAATACCATATACTCTTTTATGTATTTTGGTATTGAAATTTGTTTTGATAATGGATTTGTTATGTCAATATATTTAAGTGATATATTGTGATTGAAATGTGGAAATTTTTTCTTTCCTTTATATTTGTTTTCATTCTTATGATTTTATAATGGTACTTGGACATTTGATGGGTGGTTACATGATAAACTAAATGATGGGTGGTGTCGTGAATACCAGGATGGTTGGTTACGTTATAACCTCAAATGCATTGGGTATGGAAGTCAGCTGTATGGCTCTTCCATTTAGTGATATGTGTGGAAGTCGACCGTATGGTTATTCCATTTAATTATGTTTATGTCCCAAGTTACCTTTATATGTTATGTGTTCTTTATATGGGTTTTATGATAATATTTTGGTTAAAAAATGGTAAGTAATGATCTTTTATTCAATGAAGAGTATTTACTACTTCATAAAGGTGAAAATTATTACTTATATTAAAGTATTGATGGTTTACTTGTTGTTTTGAAAAACTAACAGTTTTCCTTATTTTTGTATCCCGTAATGAGCTTTTTATGCTCATACCAAGTTTTTTAAATGTTTTTCACAAGGTATAATGTGGAATAGGGTTAAGGATGGGATCAAGGAAAATTCATGCTGTCTTAAACACGGAACTAGACATGACTCTTTTTTTTAAGAGTTCATGATTTGTAAAAAAAATGGAAACTGTGTAGAGGTGTCTACTTTGTAGTCTTTTGAGATGTAATAGTTATGTCCTAATTATCTAAAGCTATAAACCTGAAAAGATCCTCAATGTGAATTAATCATTTAATTCAATATTATGTAAGGTTTAAGGATGGGTTCTTACAAAAGTAACCTTTATTTTATTTCTATAAATATCTCTTAAAGTGATTACTCATATTCATTACCACTAATTCAATAGCTATGTTTTAATGCTCATACTTAGTATTTATAAATTTCTATAAATATATCATGGTTTCATTTTAATTCAATGTTGTGTGTGAAAAAAATATATCAAACACATTAAATTATTTAAAGGAAGTCATATATTAAAATATTGGGGGGTGTTACAAGATGACCCTAACACTCATACGGAAGTCCAAACCCTACCCTAGATGTAATTCCTGTGTTGGATCCCCAAATACTTTTTCTCACTGAATCCTCCACACAAATTAAACAAATAAACAACTATTCGCTCTCCATGTGAAGCTAAAAACCCCTGATCCATCTCACTTTTAGATCACACTAACTCCACCTCGATCCTGATGCTAATTCAAAAACTCTAAAAAAATTATATTTGAAACTGGATTTTTGTATTTTCCCCCATGGAACCAAATATCAATGGATCTTACCCCATACTAACATCCCAGTACCACCTTGACCGTCCACTAACCATCCTCAGCGCACCTACGAATCATCCAACTTAAGGTCCATACCTCTATACTTGATATGATGCTGCCTACCGTAGGGTATCATTATATTCACCTTGAAGTACCAAAAATCTCATTCACTAAGGAACGTGATCCATATATTACCAAACACAATGAATGAATTTGACCAACCTGCTCATACCCGAGTGCTGACATGAAACACTAATCTTTCCATTTCTAGATCACCAGGAACATCTTCCTTTTCATTAAAAAATCCACATACAACATGGATGAAACCCTCTAATAACCAATGATTCACTACCCACCATATGGATTTCTTTACACCACTCCTTAAGCACTAACTCAAATGGGTCACAATATCACTCTTATTTATCAATTAAACACTAAAATATATTAAAAGTATAAGAAATTATGCTTTATCATATCTTACCACCACATTACAACCTTATAATAATTCAGGGTTTTCCATAACCCTAAAAATTCTTAACATAACTACATACGAACCTTTCCACTAATTTTCAACACAAATGGGAACTATGCGTACCCATTGCACAAGTTCCATTGCACAACAAAACGTTTCCATAAAAAAAACATTCCATAATCGCTCTTTTCATTAGGAAGAGTGATCTATTGATAACCCTTTCACTGTTTCTTAACTATTTTCAACAATAATATCACCCAAAACCAATTACTATAAACTCCTATACAACCTAATAAAATAATATGTTTGTTTCTCTTAGGAGTAAAATCACCCTAAACATAGTCTATTCACCTAACAAAAAGACCATACTTCCCATGAATGTAAAATCCATATAACAATTCCAAGGTATATCACCCATGGAAAGGATAATTAAACAATCACTCATTACATGAGAATTGTTCCAAAACCAAGAGCTCCCACCATTCCACCAAAATCACATAAAGAAATACTAGTTCTAATCATCCAATAGATTATACCCTCAAAACCCAACCTGAATACTATAATAATTCATAGTGTTTCACATACTAAATACCAAAGAATTTACATGGCTTTCTTCAACCATACAGTTTTGTTAAGTAGAATTCAACCATGAATCTGCATTAAAAAACACCATATAGGTTGGGGTAAATAATTTATGTAAACAAACCTATATCCCCAAGAAAAATAGTTCCCATTATAGAATCATTCCTCTGGAATTATATTCCTATAATGACCCACTAAGTGTCTCTATATGTCCATTACACAAAGGGACCATATAGTTATCTCTAGAGAATGTATCACCAAATAATACACATGATCTATCATTAGAAAATTTTCTATGAGTGAAATAATGGCCCAATTAATGAGAATTGCACAAGAAAACTATATAGAAAAATACCATATAAGTTGTTAACACTTTAAACATCGAAACCTCGCAAAAAAAATAATCACACACAAGAATGCGTATATCATGTGAATCCTACATGATGAATATGAGAAATGTACCTAATCCTCTTACCAAAAAAACAAGAGTATAAGACATAAATAATAGAATCCATAACTACATCATATTTTTATAACATCTTAATCAAAATAGTAATAACCAAGAACATCAATCTTGTACCCCTAGTAACCAAGACTTCCCACCAGAAAGGTGTTCCCTATACACCAGTCTGAGGTTTATCTGAAGTTATAACACATTACTAGGACACTTATCTACTGTATACCCAAATTGAAAGCCGAAAAAAAATCTATAATAGAAATTTTCAATGCCCCACTGTGATGGATACTCATCAATACCCTGACCTGATGCACCATGTGACCAAAGGTGCATCTCCCCATATACCCTAGGCGAATGTTAGCGATGAGGGAATAATACATATAATGGGGAGACAATTCTAATATTTAAAGTAAAAAACACATCAGAAATAAACAAAAAATATCCATCATAAGCATCATAGTACACATAAATAAACACAATGTTATATTGAAATGATAATATGATAAAAAACATACAAATGATCACCCACTTGGTTGATCCAAAATAAAAAATTAAAAAATACCACACACACACACATCAACTCTACTTCCATCCCTAAGCCACAATATACATCTAGTCACCTGATAACCATCATCAGATCTATCCTAATCTACTACACCTATCATACTCAACATGAAAGAAAACACAAGGTATGAATGTGAACATGGGTTCCTATATTGAATGTAAGAAATACATCCCAGTATTGTCTCAAAAATTTCCTTTAGTATACATCATCACACACATTTATGCATGTGGGAAAAATAAACATGTCATAAAAATTATTGGATGTTGTGTGCTAACTAGGACACCATGACTCCATATACATCAAATCATCATGTTGTAACCAAGACAACAAGATACCTAATCACACATGCTTTGATACCATGATATAATCACATAGTCAACCTATAAAAATATATGAAAAACTATACCATACCCAAATAATAAAAGTAGGCATCATCCAAGACCTCAACCCACTTCACGTACCATCAATTTAAGGTAATATTCCCAAATCCCAACCCACTACCTTATCACGTTAGGTAGGTTCCATCATCCACATCTCACACCACATCATGAGCCAACCCTCTCACTTAAGGAAATATACTATCATGACCCATGAATAATCAAGTAAAGGTATATTATTCCAACCCAAACCTTTAACAATAGGGTTTTCAAGAAAACTAGGATCCCATCTCTCCCATCAAGATACAACTAGAAACATTTTAGTCATGATGGGGAAATACCTCAAGACTTATCTCCCCCATAATGTCTATCTCATATCATAGGAATGCACATACCACAACACACAAGGCATGAAACCCATCACACAAGATCAATAGTTCATAAACAGAGCACTAGTCACTTAAGATCTAGCCTCATTCCTTGTGCCACATATCATATCACCCATAAGGGTATCTATGGGTTCTTCCAATCCCTCTATGGTCTCTTCTCTCAATACCATCTCGCATACATCACTCATATGTGACACCAAAACCCATAGATCCCTATGAACTAGAACTCATGGAAAGATCTAAAATCATCACATCTGGTCCTACTATCTAGGGACCATCTTAAGATATCATACTCTAAACACCATGGAAACTTGATTCCAAGTCCTAAATAACTACCCCAAACATACCTAGGTCTTATCTCTTTCAACTCATGAAGGATATCTTAGCTCTCTTATCACGAGAAAACTTTTATACTATACCTTGAATCATTTTAAGGACATATCCCATTCATAGTTCTCACCAAAACTCAATCCATCCTAATAAGTGTGTCACTCATCATGCATGAGATGCATGATTGTCTCACTCACCCTTACAGGGATAAACCTCTCCCACATATTCAACTAGACTTAAGGAACCCATATTAGGATACCTTTGTCACATATAATGCCTTAAAACCCATCTATGTATGCTCTAAAACTTCATTAGAACACTCTACCCTTAGCGGTATCATGAAAATGTTACCCAGGCTCACTCAAAGTGCTAAATAAAACTTTCTAGAGTATAATAGATCTGACACCATCCTATTTATTCTACCCAAGGAACTCATGGTCCCTAACCCAATACTTGGTCCCATAAAACATCCATTAAATCAAGAAAAAATTCATAAAAAACATATAGATTTGTATTAAAGAGACTACCCACCTCAAAAAATGTAGTTACCTCCTATGCCATGTACTAAAAATCCTTAGTTAATCCCATTATTACCTATTTCAGGCTCGTAGTACTATCTGAGCAATTTTATTATGAAATAAAAAATTAATAATTAATTATATATAATTATAATCAAATATTTAACTTAAATCAATGGGGAATAATCATCTAAAAAATCATTGGGAAATGAAGCCTCATCAAAATCACACCCAACAACGCATGTTCAACCTTTCAGAACCTCCCATAACCACCACGCATAAAAACCCATAGTTATGAAATATTTTTTCAATGATATATTGTAAATTTTCAATAAACCCTTAAAAAATCACATTGAAATTAGGGATAGAAAATAATAACTTAAAATAAAATATGGAATAGGATAAATACACTAAAACCCACCATCGGAACACACAAAGATCCATTCCACTCCATGAGGGATTAAATGGTGTAATATAGGGGGAGGAGTAAGATGAATGGACCAACATATGTGTTCCTGGTCAACCAAGAATGGGGGGGGGATTTACCCCTAAATGAAGGCTCTACTTCTATTTAAAAAAAACTACCCAGACCTCATTTGTGGTGTGACCAGGAAGGTTCTGGTGTAAAGACCAAAATCACCCAAAACAATTCATGGTGTGGCCTAGGTACATAGTATGAAGCTCTTCTATATAGGTAAGGATGCACTTAATATCTCATTCATATCATGACACTTTCCACCTATATAATGCAATTCCCATACTACTTCCCTTAGTGGTGCGACCTATCAGTCACAGTACAAATTTCTACCTGATGCGGCCTTATTTTTACAAAGTTTTCCACGTCTTTCTAATTAATTTTTAATGATTTAACTAATTATTTTTACACTTTTTACTAAATAAATGCACCTTTTATTTTTAGAATTAAAATTTTTATTTAAACATTTTTATAACAATTTATGTATTTTTATCCTTTAAAATAATTAATTTATGTCTTAACTTAATTTTATAGTATTACAATTAATTAATTAATTAATTAATCTCTTTAATTACATTTAAATAACTTAGTTTTTAATTTAACAATTAATGTATTAAATTTTAATTAATTTAAAGTAACATAATCTAATTACTAGATGTATTTTAACAATTCATTAATTATAAATTTAATATTATAAACTTACTAGTTTTATTAAATCTCTTTAATTTAATATCATAAATTAACTTAATTAGTTAATAATAAAATAATTAACTAACTTCCTTAGTTAATTTAATTTGTTATATTTACTATTTTAAATAAATTAACTTTTATATATAATTATTTAATTTAAATCAAGTTTTTTATTTTAATAAATTTTAATAATATAGTTGCTTCTTAATTTTAAGTTTATATTTAGTTCTTTTTTAAGTTTTTTATTACGAAACTTTTAATAATTTATGTTTAGTTTTAATTGTTTCATAAATTAATTTAAGTCTTTGAGTCTCAATTATTTTATCTTTTTTTAAAATTTATTATGTTATTTAGACTTTATTTGAGTTTTAGTTTGTTTTTAATCACTTTGTTGTTTAAAAATTACTTTCAGAGTCACGGTGGCACTGGTTTCCTCCTTTGCCATTTTTTGTGCCACCACTTCATCTCTTTATTATGAAACCTTTTTCTTTACTGTTTCACAGTCTTATGGTTCTATAGAAACTTTGTGGCACCGGTGTCACCCTCACCTTGAATTGTCTCATCCTGATACCATAATCCTATCACAGTGCCACAAGTCCTTAATTCTCCTCACACTCGTTCCAGCCTCTACCACCATTTCTTCTTCTTCCCACTATGGCACCACATCATTTGCAGCACCTCCCCATGGTTTCTCCCAAACCAGTGCCACACGTTAAGACCACTACTTGTAGGAACCATTCTTCTCCATGCTTCTCATGGTGTAATTGGATACCTCTAAAACCGTTTCCTCTTTCTCACAGTGTGACCATTTCCCGCTTGCACTGTTTTCCTCCACACTTTCTCATTGTGGCACTACACTTCATCACAGTTTCATCAATATAAATCCATCCACTATTTCTTTCCCTCTACCACTACAACCCAACGCTTCCAGACTTCCTACTACTGATATCGATGCAGTACCAAACCTCCCCTACGTCGCCTTATTTTCCACACCCACAAAAAAACACAGAACAACTTTCTGACCACACCCAATTTTAGATACAACCTTCAAACAATTTCAATTCATAGATATGGAGGGTCACCGATGAATATTTTCACCATGAGGGGGAACCAAGGCCAGTCCGTGGATGGAAGCCTTTCTCCCCTACTGGTCACTGGACCCAACTTTCCTCACCGTCATATCTTTGTGTGAGCCGAATCCCCAAATCATGTATGGAAACCTGAAACCCCCATCTCCAAAGAACTAAATATTCTCTATTGTTTCATTATGGACTCATACCGACGATCCGCATGCTCCGCCATGATTCTCAAACTTGATGCCGCCTGGAGAAGCCGTGTGCGGCTGTAGTGAACTGGGACTGAATATGAGCTTTTGCTGGTGGACCTTGGAGAGGGATTCCACCGTCGCATCCATTGGGATGAGGAACCACGTGTCGTCTAGATATAAATGAGCCTCACTGCACCTCTTGGAGAATCGATGGAGCCTGAGGCCTCACGTTGAAGCCAATCTGAACCCTCAAAATCCTTCCCTCCATTTGCGCCGTAGCGAAAAGAATGAACAAAGGGGAGATGAAGATAAAAAAAAATAAAAGATAATAATAACAAACTAAAAAATAAAATAATAATTAGTAAAATAAATTAAACAAATTAATAAATAACATATAATTATTATAATTTATAATAATTATAAAATTAAATAATAGATAGTTAATAATAAAATTTAATAAATTAATAAAGTTTATTAAACAAAAATTTTAAAATAATTAGATTTAAATAAATTTATATAAATAATTTAATTAATTTAATAATTATTATTTAAATTTTTAAATAAAATAATTATAATTATAATAATAAAATAAAATAAAATAACAATATTAATTAAATTAAATTAATAATAATATAATAAAAAAATATAATAACTATTTACTAATATTATTAATATTATAAATAGAAATTAAATTATAAAATTAATAATTAATCTAATATCTTTTATAATAATTAATAAATAATTAAATAATAACATTTAACAATTTTTTTAATAATACTAAAATAAATAAAATGAATAATTGAAATATTTACTAATAATTTAAATATAAATTAAAACCAAAAATACTTTATTTAAATACGTAAAGTAGATTTGTTTATTATTTATTTTACTATTTTTTCCAATCCTCTTTTTTGCAGGTTCATATGGGAATTGAAATCCCATCCAAATTCATTCAATGGAATTACCAGAAGTTAGTTACAGGGCTTTGATAAAACTATGAGTGATGCACCCAAAAAACACACGTGTGTGGTCAAAGATGTAGAAGACAAGATTATGTTGGTGAAAAGTGAATGTAATGAGTAGCTTATTACATCAGCATACAAAAGTAGAGCAATAGGAATTATTGAGAGGATTTCGAACATTCAACAACTCCTCATCAACTGAAGGAGCATAACAACCCTTGGAGAACTTCTCGGAGAATCGTTCATGGAACCCTGAGGACAGGAGCAGTAGTAATTAGATCTTGGAGATGGAGATCTCTTCCTCTATTACTTTTTAATTTTATTTCTTTGAAATTGAATGATTTCAGTGTACATAATAAAGATTATTGTTAGCTAAATTTTCTAGTTCAGGGAAAAATTATAGGTCTCCTGGTTATCTGTTATTCTGCCTTTTCACTTTATCATTATAATGTATTCAGAATTGATCAGTAAGATCAATTCTAAATTCATTCAATTTTTTTGATCCACTTGTACTTAATTTTTAAATCCACGATCATTTGGTGAGAATGACCACATATACATTTCTCAAAAGTTTTTAAATCCAAAATATTCAGAACATACGAAGAGTTTTTTTTTGTCTTTATTTTCAATGATAAATTTTAACAGTTGAACTTTCTAGGATTGGTAAACTCCAAGATTGATCAATATTTATGGATTATCTCATAGTGAGGGAATTAAGTCATTATTTTTATAGTGGAACATTGCAACAACATTTAAGTGATTAGGAATCCTTTTAAAACCAGTTAAATAGATTTTTCCCTAGGTGTTTCACTCTGGATATTCATTTATCATCATTCTATATCTCCAATTCTTACTATTTTTATACTACTTCCTGTTTCATTATAGTTTAGAACAAAAATTAAAAAAATGTTTTGTTACTTTACTTCTTTTCAAAAGTTATAAATATAAAAAAATAGAAAATTTACCCCACTACTGACAATAGTGAGGTCTTTTTTTGAAATTTTTTAGAAGAATAGTGGTTATAATTCCTTCCCTATGGGTTAGAACATACTTGCCACTAGACAACATTTTGTAGGAAAAAATAAATTTTAAAAATTTGACTAGCTTCAATGATGGGCCTTTCAATTTTTTGGTGTCGTTTCCAGGGAGGGAACAAGCCATTACATTTCTAAAAAAATTCAAAAAAAATCAAAAAAGGAAAAAAAATTGAAAACTCTTTTTTTAAATAATTCATTTCTATTAATTTATGTGTGTTACTGTGTTGTTTCTGTTATTGTAATTCATTTATATGTTACTTTTGTTCTTGTTTAGTTCTACTATTTATTGTATTGAACTACTATGCTGAATTCAACTATTGTTACACTTTACATGAGCATGAAACCTCTACTGTTAGTTTACATCCCCTAAACCCAGAAATAGACAAACACCATACTTATCTAATGATAAAACAAAAACTTGAAATGTAAAATCTAGATAATAGGGTCCATGTACCTCATGACTTCCAAAACCATCAAGAACTCTAAGAGAATGAGAGGCTTAGAATGAGGGAGTTTTAACTCCCTCAAGTTTCAAGCAATCCTTCTTCAATCCAACTTTCACCTAGATCCCAAAACTATGAGATGAAAAAGTACCACATTTCACTACTTCCAACATTCAATGGGCTCTCTAATGAGGAATCTCTTTCCTTCATTAGAGACTTCTATAATACTCTATGACAGTTACCTCTTCTAAGACTCACAAAAAAATGAGGTGAGAATGAGAGTTTTTCTCTTTTTTCTTAAAGGGAATTTCAGGAATTGGTTGTTGAGTCTAGATGAAAACATATTTGAAATCTGGGATCAGGTGTACAACTCATTAATAATGAAATTTTATCCCCATAGATTAAAATGAGAACTTAGAACAAAAATCACTAGTTTTTATCAAGAGGATGTAAAAACTTTTCATGAAGCTTGGGATAGGTTAAGAGACCTTATTAGGTAGTTTCCCCATCATAAACTCCCATCTCAACTTCTTATGGATAACTTATATAAAGGGATTTCATCCACTAGTCATAACATAGTGGACCAAGCTTCTGGGGGTAATTACAATGACAAGACATATGAAGAGTTTAGACAAATCTTTAACAATATTTCACTAAACTCTTAACAAAAGAATTCAAGAAGAAAAAGAGTTAACAGAAACCCAAACACTAGTTCAATGAATGAAACTCAATCCCAATTTACTAAAATCACAAATCAACTTCAATCTTTAATGAACCAGAATTCAAAAGAAAATTCTTACCAACTAGGCTATCAAAACAACAACCAATCTTTAAGGGAACATTGTGTCCAGTGTGGAATGTTTGGGCATACTGAAAACTTTTGTCCCAACTTTTACAAGCCATCCCAACAACAAGAAAAATCTAATTTTGTTAATTATGGTCCTAGGATGCCACCTAAAGAAGATCCATTTTTGAAAAAATTACAATCAAGGATATAGGAACCATTCAAACTTTTCCAGGAAAGATCAAGGTCTAATTAACCAATCCACTGCCCCTTATTACTCCAACCAACCTAGACTAAGATTTCTAAATCAACAAAGTGGTGGGTCTTCAAATGATTAAGGAAACAATGATAACCAAATTTCTTCTAAACCGGATCAAACATTGAAAAAATGAACTCTCAAGAGGAAATATACATGAATCATCATAAAAAACATAAAAATAAATATAAAATAGATCAAATGAAAAATAATGTTAGAATAAAAAACATAGAAACACAGCTAGGCCCACTTTCTAGAGATTTGACTTCTAGGGAAAAAGGTAGATTGCTAGTACAACTGAACTGAATCATAGGGTGAACGTCACAGCTGATGTCACTAGGAGTGGGCTCAATACTCAAACCGTTGCTAAAAAAGAACTTTAAAATTCCCAAAATGAATATTTTCATGATTCTGAAAATTAAAATATACTTTGCACTCAATCTGGAAATCTACATAGAATCCATGAGAATGATCAAAATTTGAATCTTTCACCAGAATATCATGTTGAAAATTAATTTAAAAATAAAAATAATAAATCTAAAGATAAAGTTGATGAATAGGTTAGGTAAATACCTACTATCTGGGAAAATTTTCCCCACCCATCCATTTCTTGAAAAAACTCAAACCTCAAAGTAACTATAAGGATGAACTTTTTTAGTTCCTTGGTAACTTTTCCAAGATGCAACTGAACATTCCATTCATTCAAGACATAATTCCAATACCTTATTATCTTAAATATCTAAAGAAAATTATTACAAACAAAAAAAATCGTGAAGAATTGTCTACCTACAGCCTCACTAAGGATTGTAGTGTTGTGCTCCAAAAGAAAATACCACCCAAACTAAAAGACCTAGGTAGCAAGGTCATCCCTTATACCTTAGGAAATTTTGATGTGCTCAAATTCCTTTATTACTTAGGTGATAGTATTAATCTATTCCCATAATCACTATTTAAACAATTGAGGTTGGGTTATCTTCAACCCACCACATTCATACTTCAATTAGCTTACCGTTATTTCACACATCTTACGGGTAGGGTAGATGATTTGTTAGTTGGGGTTGAGAAATTGTTTTTGCCTATAGACTTTTTAGTCTCAGATATAAAGTGTGATCAAGAAGTTCCCATCATCTTAGGTAGGCCTTTATTGGACACTAGTATAGTTTTCATTTTTATTTCTAAAGGAAAACTTATATTTAAAATTAGAGAACAACAAGAAGAGTTGAATGTGTTTAAAAATGTTAAAGGACCAATTTTTTTTTGAAAACTGTTCAATGGTAGATTCTTGCAAGATGAAAACTCAACTGGAAGCTTAGAAGAATATGGAAATAAATACTATATTGATGAAAGTAATTTTGAAGCTAAATATTATTATTTTCATGTCTCACAAGTTGAAAATTATGCTCAGACACTGAATTTGGAAAAAATTTCAGATCTGGACAACTGTCTAGTTTTTGCTATAGGAGAGTCCTCTATTTCTAAACTTTGTATCTTTTTGAGTGAAATTTAGGGTGAGTCTATTGTATCTAACACTACTGAGCACTTTTATTATATTAAGGGAGATATTTTGAAAGAACATGATGATTTTGCTTTAATAAATTTGTTAAATTCGAATCTGGAAAATATGGATAGTGACATGTTCACTTTGGACAGTAGCACTATAAAGTCTAAATATGAACATGTTGTTGAAAATATTTCATCTGTTCATACCCCTTACAAGAGATATGTTGCAGACCTCAATCCACCTAGGCCCAAAAGTCTTCCTTCTAGTAAGAAACCACCCATTCTGGAACTGAATCCACTTATTACACATTTGAAATATTCATTCTTGGGTGATAATTCCACTTTGCCTATCCCCATTTCTGTTGAGCTTATTAATAATCAAGAATAGAGATTGTTTAATGTTCACAAGTAGATTAAATCTTCCATAGGCTATACCATATCTAATATGAAGGGTATTAGTCCTTCATTCTGCATGCACAAGATACCTATGGAGCCTAACCATAAGCCTAGGGTAGAGTGTCAAAGAAGTTTTAATCCAAATATGAAGGAGCCTGTAAGAGAGAAAGTGATCAAACTATTAGAAACCGGTATAATATATCCCATATTTGATAGCACTTGGGTCAGCCCTGTCTAGGTTGTCCCTAAGAAGGGATGTTTTACTATTGTTAAGAATGAAAAGAATGAAGAAATTCAAGTTAGGAAAGCTACAAAATGGAGAGTTTGTATTGATTATAGGAAGCTGAATGCAGTCACTAGGAAAGACCATTTTCCAATGAAATTCCTTGAATAAATTCTTGATAGGATTACTAGAAATGAATTTTTCTTTTTTATATATGGGTATTCTGGTTACAACCATATTCCTATTGCTCTAGAGGATAAAGATAAGACTACTTTGTCATGCCCCTTTGAGAAAATTTGCCTACCGGCAGATGCCTTTTGGGTTAATTGGATCCCCAACCACCTTTCAATAGTTTATGATGGCATTTTTTTAGACATGATTGAAATAATCATTGATGTTTTCATGGATGAATTCTCCATTGTTGATAGTAATTTTGATACTTGTTTTATAAATCTTGAGTTAGTTTTGGAAAGATGAATTAAAACCAACCTTGTTCTTAAATGGGAGATGTGTCAATTCATGGTCACAG
The DNA here is from genome assembly GCA_963277665.1 of Viscum album. NCBI lineage: Eukaryota > Viridiplantae > Streptophyta > Magnoliopsida > Santalales > Viscaceae > Viscum > Viscum album. The sequence goes on along the minus strand of OY728142.1, from coordinate 1,627,872,949 downwards.
ATGGTATACTTCTAGTTCATAAAGTGTCAAATAGGGGTCTGGAAGTTGATACTGCAAAGATATAAGTCATTAAAAAACTTCCACATCCTGAAAATGTAAAAGGTATTATAAGTTTCTTAGGGAATGTGGGTTTCTACCGGAGGTTCATAAAATGATTTTCAAAAATCACTAATCCCTTGTGTTCTTTTCTGTTCAAGGATACACCTTTCAATATTGATAAAAACTGTTTGAATTCATTCAATCTGATTAAATAAAAACTCACTACATCACCTATCATCACTACACCTGATTGGAAATTACCTTTTTTAACATATGTTTGTTGCTAGTGATATGGCTCTAGGTGCTGTACTTGGACATATAAGAGATAGGAAATAACATGTGGTTTACTATACTAGAAGATTACTAGATAAAGCTAAAAGAAATTACACCACTTATGAAAAGGAATTTTTAGCTATTGTTTTTTATATAGAAAAGTTTAGGAAGTACCTGTTAGGCTCAAAATTCATCATCTTTACCAATCATTCTACATTAAAGTACTTTCTGTTTAAGAAGGAAACAAAAACTAGTCTAATTAGATAGATTCTATTGTTACAATAATTTTATTTTGAGATTAGGGATAAGTAGGGAGATGAAAACTTATTTGTTGATCATCTTTCTAGGATTAACCACACCCAATATAATGATACAAGGGATATCAATTCTTCCTGTCCTAATTAGAAGGTTTTCACTGTGTCAATCAGGTAGTTTTCATGGTGGTGAAAGTACTGCACAGAAAGTCTTACAATTTGGTTTTTATTTGAACACTCTTTTTAAGGATACTAGGATCTTTCTAGTTGGCAGTAATAGGTGTTAGAGGTTGGGGAATGTTAGTAAGAAACAAGAGTTACCCCAAATGGTACTCTAGAAGTATAAATTTTTGATGTTTGGGGTTTAGATTTCATGGGTCCATTTCCATAATATCATGGGAATGAGTACATACTTGTTCTTTGTAACGTCCTGGACCTGGCCATCCACCCGAACAGTGCTGAATGGGTCGGGTGTTACTAACTTAGGCACACCTCCCCGAACGCCAAAGTTTGCTGACTAGCAGCGAGGGTCCGCCAGGTATAGTGGGGAGGCTATACCCTCTCGGAGGATCCCAATAAGGGTACTGGTCCAAGTATAAAAGTAAAGATGCAGCGGAAAGAAAGACTCAGCAGACTCGAACCAGACCCGCAGAGCAGAAGCATAATCAATATAGATAAACAGAAGAAGTAGTAAATATAACAACAATAGCAGAAATAAACAGAACATCATGCTAATAATATGTAACTACAACTGCACAGTAAAACATGCATCCAGAGCAGGTCATACACAACTAAATATAAAAGGGTGCCAATGGATAACCAACAGTGGCTACAACAAGTAAGCATGACGATACAGAAAAGTAAACAAAACAAAGTAAACCCTAGCTAGGTATGACCTCAAGGTCCATACCATCTCCATGCAACAACTAACGTAGCCCAGCTCCTGAAGCCGGCCTCTTTCCTACACGTAAATCCATAAAGTATACACGCGTCCCAAAGGGCCCGTGCAGGGTGTGAGACAAATCTCAGTAGGATACCACCCAATGGTGCGTACCAAATATATGTGTTTAAGCAGTCATGCATTTACAAGGAAAGTAGTAATCGGTAAAATACAAAAATAAACACAAACTCCACTGGTTCTCAACAGCCACCATGGAGCGTCACCTGCTTCGGCCAACGCCGGAATCTCTATCATGTAACCCGACACCACATGCCACCTAACACCTCGTGTCTCAAGTACTGAAGTCCCGAAGGCACGCCCAAAAATAGTAACCCGGCACCATGTGCCTCCTGACACCTCGTGTCTCAAGTACCGACGTCCCGAAGGCACGCCCAAAAATAGTAACCCGGAACCATGTGCCTCCTGACACCTCGTGTCTCAAGTACCGACATCCCAAAGGCACACCTATTCCCTAAAGGCTCCTCACCTCCCCCGTGGCTTTCTACGGCAAGCACCCCCAACCAAAATACCTAACCACAACTACGGGGGCCTCTACCCACACGTGTGGTCAAAACCACCTCATCACGGAGTATCTCTGTGTGCACACTCCTCAAAGTCCCAGTGAGTGGTAATCACCAAAATAGTACCTAAGCCACCAACATGTCTGACACCTCATGTCCCTCGACGATGTCGCTCAAGTCTCATGGCCTCGCCATCCAAGTAACTCGGGCCATGCCCAACCTGACAGTCGTACTGCCTCAAGCTGACATCTATGATGCCCAATACCATGGTCAAAACCACCAAAAGCACCCTAGGAAAAGCCCCAACATGTGATCATCATCACTCAAGTGTAACTAGGCCAAGCCAAACACAACCCAAAAGGTCCAGCAGATGTAATCCATCAATTTCATATATACATATTTAAACAAAAAAAACATAAACCGACAAAACAAACTAAACAGTTGAATTGAACTCTACCAGGTGGTGTCCCATAACAGCACTGAGGTCTTAAATGCCTCCACAATTTATCTAAAACATCATTAAATTCAACTAACAGTTTATAACATTAACATTTCAGTTAAAACCATTTTGGCGACCCCCGACCAAAATGCCCCAATGAGCAACGGCCCCTCACCCGGCCCTGCTCACGCAAACTGGTAACCGGGCATACCCAAAGGCATCCCAGAGGTCCCATAAGCAATACAGTATGAAAAGGAAGATAAAACGGGTTCCCACTCAAAATACCCGAAAATGCGTCGAAGGCCGTGCCACCCAAACAACTAGGAAAACACAAAAAGAAGTATGCACCACCTACCTGAGACTCCCACGATGCTACTCCTCCAGTAACACCCGCCAATTCGGTCTAAAAAACGGTAAATCTACAAAAGATTCAAACCCGCTCAAACGCCTATAACTCTTTCTCGAACGAAAATCAAACAAAACGGCCAAAGTGGAATCGAGGGATTACCGAGGGGGTTCCAATGCACTAATCAGAGCTCAAAATGGGTCTCAAACGGATGATCGGGAGGGGAAGAGAGGTTCGGCTAGCCTGGTTCGCGTATCCGGGCAGAGGATAGGAGGTTATGCCTCAATACGAGGATACTGCTCATTTTAAGAAAAAAAAAAAGAAAGTACACGACGTGTACTTTGGGACTACACATCGTTTATGGTTCATTTAACTGTTCATAAGACGGAAAGATTCCGTCGAATTACTTTCTGAGCCTGCCGACATGAGTACACGGCGTGTACCTAGGGGTACACTGCGTGTACATGGTTCCTCTTCCCTACCTCACCGACTTGTCCACACGCCATGTATATTCCTCATACATGGTCAAACTACACTGCGTGTCCAAAGGGAACACGGTGTGTACCTGGTTCTACCTGCCAAATGGCCTACACGCCATGTATGGCTTCACACGTTTGGGGGTATACATGGCGTGTTCAAAACTACACGCCGTGTAGTAAGAAAATTACACACAGTCACTGCACGACATGTACTCGGCGAGCACACGGCGGGTCACTCACCCACACATACATGGCATGTAGTCTAGAAATTTCCAGAAACTTCCCATTAAATCCAGTTTCCTCATAAACCTGTCAAAAATTGAAACAAGGTCAGGATTTTGACCCGTTCCAAAAACTCAGGTTCTTACAAACTCCCCACCTTAACGTAGCTCATCCTCGAGCTACCAAACGAAACCCGGAGATGTCACCGAACACGCCCATGCCAGTTAAAAAACCTGGATTACCCCGGTCCTAAGGTTCTGGATAAATTCTTCAAGGGGCTCCACACCTTAGGAATTTCCTACTCGGTCTCAACCAAACAAAATTTAAAGCAAACAAGGTTTACTAACTTGTTTTCTGGATGCATAGTCCTCCCATGACGCATTGTCACCCCTTCACCTCGTTGGTGCTCCTGTGTCGCTACCGACACCCAACGTAACCCACACCACATCGGTGTCCACCTCTAAGAGGTCCTGGTGCCTAGCACCTCAAGTAACTTGCATCCACGATGCCCCGATGCCCACGAAACCTCAAGTAACCCACATCCATGATGCCTCGATGCCCACGACACCTCATACATATATATATATATATCACGCACCCGATATGGTTACAATCCCACTGACTAGCATCTAGTCAGTCCAAAAATATCTTGTGCACCACGTGCACTCAAAACAGACATACCTCTACAGGTCATGCCAAAAAGGAAACATGGAGATCACGGCCACACCATGGTGTACCTCTAACTTTCATCGGCTCACCAGTCTGATCAGCCTCTGGAAGCTCCACGGCGTGCACCTGGCCTGAAACACGGCTGCCTGACGCCTGACCTCCTGATGCTGCTCCAGTCTCTGGCCACTAACCCCTCAGCTGGGTACCACCGTCTCTGTCATGACCTCCGCGCACAGCTGAACCTCGACTACCCTCTCTGGGTACCGTACCTAAACCAACTCCAGACGCTACAGTCTGTCCCGGTCCCTGCCTGCCAGCTATCTGAGAAGGCTGCCTACAAAACCTCTCCAGATGCTCGTCCTGTCCACATGCCCGGCACTCCTTCGGAGGCCTACTGCATTGAGCCCGAACATGTCCCGAATTCCCACACTGGAAGTAAATCACCGAAGAACTACCATGAGGTGGTCTAGCTGAATCCCTGGCCTGACTGACCTATTGGAACTCATCTCGTCCTCGCTTCTTATTGTCCGAACCATCACCTGAAGTTGTCGTCCTACCCAAGAGAGATTTCTATCTCTCATTTCCCTCGGCTATGAGCGCCTGATTTACTGCCTCAGAGAAAGAACCTAGCCGGATGATATTCACCTGGACCCGAATGGCGTGTCGTAAGCCATCCTCGAAGTGCCTCACCCTAGCTGCGTCGTCGCTTACCATACCAGGTGAAAAGAGAGATAGCTCTTTAAAAGTAGTTGCGTAGTCCATGACGGACATGTCTCCCTGCTGAAGACTCAAGAACTTCCGAGCTCTCTCTGCCCTCAGTGTCTCCGGGTAGAATTGCTCAAAGAACCTGTCCTCTAAATCCTTCCAAGACAGTCCCTCGTGCCTACGAGCCTGTACCTATACATCCCACCAACGCTTCACCTGTCCTCTCAGCATGTATGTCGCCAGCTTGACCCTCCTCCCTGGAGGCGTCTCGAGCTGCTCGAAGATCATCTGCATGCTCTCTATCCAGTTCTCAGCCGCATGCGGACCACCCTCACCCTGAAAAAGCAGCGGGTGTTGTGACTGGAACTCCCGCGTCAGATATGCCATAGAAGGATATGTACCCTGCGTGCCTCCGTCAAACCCCTGCAAGACACGTACCAGGCTAGGTTAGAGCTGCTTGTCGAGCCACGGCCCGAACGATGCCAAACCCAGCTGCTGTCCTGCCTACACTAGATCCTGAACCTGTTCCTGTCCCTGAGCCTATACCTGCGGCTCGTGCTCTGCCTGTACCGAATTCTGACCCTGATCCTGTGGCACTGTATCATCTCCTACCTGACGCTCCATCGAGCCGTGAAGGAGTAAACTGTTGAATACCATAAATGGTCAGACAACCCATATATATATAACAATATATTCTATGTAGATAAGGAAAGCAGTAAAAGGTAGTGCATAATAACTACCCTTACTCCCCCTCACCGCAACCCATGCCCCACGGAATCTCGGCCTCATGGACTCCTTACCCACCCTCAACAAAGCCAAGTATCAAAAGTACCTCGGACCATGCCCGTCCCGACAACTCACGTTGCCTCAAACTGATGACCAAGTTGCCCAATCCTGGCAGTTACACTGCCTCACCCATAGTACCTACCTTCTCTCATAAGAGTCAGACCCAATTATCCTACAGCATGAAATTCTACAAATATAAAGCATGACATACACATTTTCACAACTAGCAGTTCTATCAGGAATTTCACCAACTCACATTTTAAAGCATATAAAGCATGGCATTTTTTTCATTCACATAGTATTATCACTTCACAAAGCATACGTGCAATTATGAAATTGAAATACCCTAAAATGTGTTTATCAAAAGCCAAGCAACCCAGCCTTTCCATACCGGGCCAAGGTCCAACTCTCCCTTACCATATTGGGTCAAGGGTCACATATCAAAATCAATAACATTACACATCAAGTGAGCCACCGAGGTGGAAATCATATCAACTGTAATCTGAGAAAAAGCAAACAACAATTCCCACCCGCGGCAACTAGGTCCATCCCTCATACCTGGGGCTGCAGGCACCCAAGCACAAGCTAGACACCCAGTCCCTATAACAAACTCTCTCCAGTCTACCATATCCCAAATAGTAAAACCAGCATAAAGAAACGAGAAGCCTCAAACTCATTAGTAGCCAGTAAAATGTTGTTACTAAATCCCTATCACGAACTCCTCTGATACCACTTTGTAACGTCCCGGACCCGGCCAGCCACCCGAACAGTGTCGAACGGGTCGGGTGTTACTACCTTAGGCGCACCTCCCCGAACGCCAAAGGCTGCCGACTAGCAGCGAAGATCTGTCAGGTATATTGGGGAGGCTATACCCTCTCGGAGGATCCCAATAAGGGTACTGGTCCAAGTATAACAGTAAAGATGCAGCGGAAAGAAAGACTTAGCAGACTCGAACCAAACCCGCAGAGCGGAAGCATAATCAATATAGATAAATAGCGGAAGTAGTAAATATAACAACAGCAGCAGAAATAAATAGATCAACATGCTAAGAACATGTAACTACAACTGCACAGTAAAACATGCATCCAGAGAAGGTCATACACAACTAAATATAAAAGGGTGCCAATGACTAACCAATAGTAGCTACAACAAGTAAGCATGATGATACAGAAAAGTAAACAAAACAAAGTAAACCCCCGCTAGGTATGACCTCAAGGTTCATACCATCTCCATGCAACAACTAACGCATCCCAGCTCCTGAAACTGGCCTCTTTCTTGCACGTAAATCCATAAAGTCTACACGCATCCCGAAGGGCCCGTGCAGGGTGTTAGACAAATCTCAGTAGGATACCACCCAATGGTGCGTACCAAATATATGTGTTTAAGCAATCATGCATTTACAAGGAAAGCAGTAATCAGTGCAATGCACAAATAAACACAAACTCCACTAGTTCTCAACAACCACCATGGAGCGTCACCTGCTTCGGCCAACGCCGGAATCTCTATCGTGTAACCTGGCACCACATGCCACCTGACACCTCATGTCTCAAGTACCGACGTCCCAAAGGCACGCCCAAAAATAGTAACCCAACACCATGTGCCTCCTGACAACTCGTGTCTAAAGTACCGACGTCCCGAAGGCACGCCCAAAAATAGTAACCCGGCACCATGTGCCTCCTGACACCTTGTGTCTCAAGTACCAACGTCCCGAAGGCACGCCCAAAAATAGTAACCCGACACCATGTGCCTCCTGACACCTCGTGTCTCAAGTACCGACGTCCCGAAGGCACGCCCATTCCCTGAAGGCTCCTCACCTCCCCCGTGGATTTCTACGGCAAGCACCCCCAACCAAAATACCTAACCGCAACTACGGGGGCCTCTACCCACACGAGTGGTCAAAACCACCTCATCATGGAGTATCTCTGTGTGCACACTACTCAAAGTCCCGGTGAGCGGTAATCACCGAAGTAATACCTAAGCCACCAACACGTCTGACACCTCGTGTCCCTGCGACCATGTCACTCAAGTCCGATGGCCTCACCATCCAAGTAACTCGGGCCATGCCCAACCTAACAGTCGCATTGCCTCAAGCCGACGTCCATGACGCCCAATCCAGTGGTCAAAACCACCCAGAGTACCCCGGACAAAGCCCCAACCTGTGATCAGCATCACTCAAGCGTAATCGGGCCAATCCCAACACAACCTAAAAGGTCCAGCAGATGTAATCCAGCAATTTCATATATACATATTTAAACAAAAAAAAACATAAACCGAAAAAACAAACTAAACAGTTGAATTGCACTCTACCAGGTGATGTCTCATACCAACACTGAGGTCTTAAATGCCTCCACAATTTATCTAAAACATAATTAAATTAAACTAACAGTTTATAACATTAACATTTCAGTTAAAACCATTTTGGTGTCCCCCGACCAAAATGCCCCAATGAGCAACGACCCCTCACCTGGCCCTGCTCGTGCAAACTGGTAACCGGGAATACACAAAAGCATCCCAGAGGTTCCATAAGCAATACAGTATGAAAAATCAGATAAAACAGGTCCCGCTCAAAATACCTGAAAACGTGCCGAAGGCCGTGTCACCCAACCAACTACGAAAACACAAAAAGAAGTATGCACCACCTACCTGAGACTCGCACGATGCTACTCCTCCGGTAACACCCACCAATTCGGTCTAAAACGCGGTAAATCTACAAAAGATTCAAACCTGCTCAAAAACCTATAACTCTTTCTAGAACAAAAATAAAACAAAATGGCCAAAGTGGAATCGAGGCCTTACCGAGGGGGTTCTAACGCACTAATCAGAGCTCGAAACGGGTCTCGAACGGACGATCGGGAGGGGAAGAGAGGTTCGGCCGACCTGGTTCGCGTATCCGGACTGAGGATATGAGGTTCTGCCTCAATACGAGGCTACTGCCCATTTTAAAGTACACAGCGTGTACTTTGGGACTACACGCCATGTACTTTGGGACTACACACCATGTATGGTTCATTTAACTGTTCATAAGATGGAAAGATTCCGCCAACTTACTTTCTGAGCCTGCCGACATGAGTACACGGCGTGTACGTGGTTCTTCTTCCCTACCTTGCCATCTTGTCCACACGCCATGTATATTCGTCATACATGGCCAGACTACACGGTGTGTCCAAAGGGAACACAGAGTGTACCTGGTTCTACTCGTCCAATGGCCTACACGCCATGTATGGCTTCACACAGTCGGGGGTATACACGGTGTGTTCAAAACTACACGCCGTGTAGTAAGAAAATTCTACACGGTCACTGCACGGCATGTACTCGGCGAGCACACGGCCGGTCACTCGCCTACACATACACAGCGTGTAGTCTGGAAATTTCCAGAAACTTTCCATTAAATCCAGTTTCCTCAGAAACCTGTCAAAAATTGAAACAGGGTCAGGATTTTGACCTGTTCCAAAAACCCGGGTTCTTACATTCTTATTAATTATTTTTCTGAGTGGGTTGAGGCTGTGGAACTGCCTAACAATCAGGCCAACTTTGTAATAATTTTTTTTTAAACATCTTTTCAATATTTAGAGTCCAAAAATCCTTCATTACTAATAATGGAACACATTATAAAAACTACAATTTTAAGCCATTAATGGAAAATAATGGTTGTGTTTATAAGAATGGAACTCCTTATCATCCATAGTTCAGTGGAAAAGTGGAAATTTATAATAGATAACTAAAACAAATTTTTGAGAAAAATATTTTAAATTCAAGGAAAGACTATTCACTAAAATTGGATGAAGCTTCATGGGATTATAGAACCGATTTTAGGACAACAATATATATGTCTCCATATATGATTTGTTTGGGAAATGCGTTCATTTACCTATGGAGTTGCAACACAAGTCATATTGGGAAGTTAAGGATCTAAACATTGATTCTTAGAGTGTTGGTGAGAGAATATTTCTTGAGATTAGTGATCTAGATGATATTAGGAGAGAGTCATATGATAATTCAAGTATTTAAAAAGAGAGAACTAAGATATTTCATGACGTTGTTATTCAAAATAAAGAATTCAAACTTGGATATAAAGTCCTTCTCTTTAACTCTAGACTCAAACTCTTTCCTGGAAAACTAAAGTCCAATTGGTCTGGTCCTTTTAATGTGGTTAGAGTTCTTAAGAACGGACCTTCTGAAATTGTTGGTGAGGAAAATAAACCCATGTTTGTTAATGGGCAGAGAGTTAAACTCTATTTCGAAGGAAAACCAAAGGGTTTGGCTACCTTCACTGTGCTTAAGAGCTGATCCTGAATAAAGTCTAGTTGAATACTTTTAATCTTAGCACTTCATGGGAGGAAACCCATGTTTTTTTATTTGTTTTTAATAAAACAAATTTTGTAATTAAATAATGTCTAAAAAAATACTTTAAAGTCAGTGCTTCATGGGAGTTGACCTATGGTTTCTCTTTTGACTTTACCTATTGTACATGATTTTTTTTTCAATAAAAAGTTGCTTGATGCTATCCTTATACCCTATTTCTGCTGGATTTGTACTTGTTCTTTCTTCTCTATGACTTTCAATATGCTGCTTTTTTTGTGTCAATAATAGAGTAGAATTCCCTTACTGGAGGATTAATGAATAATCTTAAGTCAGGGAAGTACCTTACTGCTAATTTATCTTTAATTTTTCTAATCCTTACTACTTTAAAAAAAATCAATTGTCTGTCTTTCTTGCATGAAAAATTCTTCTTTATATGTTTCTTCTTTAAAAAAATATGCTTAATAAAAAAATTTGCTTCATGTTTGTTGCTACTACAAAATTCTTCTACATGTGCTGGAGTATTAAATAAAATTATGCACGTGAATCTTACTGAAAATTGGAATTCATTGATATATTAAAACCACTCACTGCTTAAACTTAAGTGTGAGGGATACATGAAGACTGGTTTTGGGTTTTTGTGAATATACTTTAGTCTGTAGGGTGTATAGCATGTATTTTTATGATCTTTTGAACATCCAACTGAATCATAGTTTCTAAACATGATTACACCCTATCAACTGTGCACTCATAAGTTACCTGGTATTTCTTGATCTATTTTGAAAATCTGTGTCACTAGACTTAAGAACCTGTTATAATATTATTGAGGTAAACAACATTATTGTTAATTTCAATGAGACCCTTTAACATGTCTTTTATCTGCTTAAATGAATTGAAAATATGTTTTGAACCTTAAATGTTAAATTTTTTTTCTCCACTTTTGAATTAAACTTTTGGGACAAAGTTGGGTTTTAAGTGTGGAGGAGGGGGTCAACTCCTGTTGAGCTAAACTATGATTAATTGAAAGCTCATCAATTTCCACTTCCACTTCAATCATTTTGTAAAAAATGTATTTTTTTTCAAAATTCTTGCACAATTTTAGGCTTCCACAATACTCAAATTGGTCTTGCCTAAGGACAACACCTTGTTGGTAGTTAAAACTTGCTTTTAATATGAAATTAATGACAATGGATGATTTCTGAGTGAACATGCTTCGTGATGATATGAAAATTTGGTTTAAGATGTACTTTTGAGAGTGATATAGTAACCTATTTGTGGAGTTCGGATCATAATCCTTGGGACTATAAGTTTAAACTTTTGTTTTAGGGGTCTCATTTCTCTTATTACAAAACATAATCATCTTATTGATCCAATGTACTTGTTTGAGAACCTATTTGGTGTGTTTCAATTAACTACAATCCCTTTGTACACTTTGAATAAGTTCATATGAATATTGTTTAGCACATGATACATGGCTCGGTAAAAATTGAATAAACTGTCTAGGGTCAAAAATGAGTTCATTAATGTGAGGGGAATGATGAACACCAAATAAAGAAGAGAAAGATTGGTTTATATGGAAACACTTTGTTTGTATCAATAAGTAGATTCACAAAAAATATATTTATTTTTGGAACTTGGAGAAGTTAAAAGTACAATGTTCTTACTATTAAGTTCTTAATTCCATAGATTTTTAACTTTTTATCACTCTTGAGATTAGAATATAGGCTCACATTGAAATGATCCACACAATAGATTCACATATGAGGTAAGAAATGTCATTTGTAGATGATTCCCTTCTTTCTTGATCACTAGTAAGATATTTTTAATGAAAGATTCATTGGAGAATTTTCTTTTCAAAAGACTATTGACATTTTTCTGTCCTTTTTTTCAAATTTTTGGACATTTTACATATTGAGCTAATCACAAAACATATTTCTATTTTCAAAGATAATAAAATATGAGATTTTTTTAGGACAAACAATACTTAAGTGTGGGGGAATTTTATGTGGCCTTTTTTTTACATTGTTTTCCACATCTTTTTAATTATTATTTAATGATTTAACAATTTTTTTACACTTTTACTATATAAATGCACCTTTTTATTTTTAGAATTAAAATTTTCAATTAATCATTTTTATAACAATTTATGTATTTTTAGCCTTTAATATAATTAATTTATGTCTTAATTTAATTTTATAGTCTTTCAATTTATTAATTAGTTTAGTTTTTTAGTCTTCATATTTAATAATTTGACATTTTTCTTGATTAATTAATTAATCACTTTAATTACATTTAAACAACTTAGTTTTTAATTTAAAAATTCATGTACTAAATTTTAATTAAATTAAAGTAACATAATCTAATTATTAGATGTCTTTTAACAATTCATTAATTATAAATTTTATATCATAAACTTATTAATTTTATTAAATCTATTTAATTTAATTTCATAAATTAAATTAATTAATTAATAAAAAAAATCAACTTCCTTATTTAAATTAATTTTTTAAAGTTACTATTTTAAATAAATTAACTTTGTTATATAATTATTTAATTTAAATCTAGTTTTTTATTTTATTAACTTTTAATAATATAGTTTCTTCTTAATTTTATGTATATATTTAATTCTAATTTATGTTTTTTATTTTGAAACTTTTAATAATTTAAGTTTAGTTTTAATTGTTTCATAAATTCATTTTAAGTCTTTGAGTCTCAATTATTTTAGTTAATTTTTCTTTTAAATTAATTATGTTGTTTAGACTTTATTTTAGTTTTAATCTGTTTTTAATAACTTTTTTGTTCGCAGATTAAGTCCAGATTCATGGTGGCACCGGTTTCCTCCTTTGATATTTTTGTTGCGCCACTACTTCATCCCTTTACTGTGATACCTTTTTATTTGTTGTTTCACTGTTTTACGGTGCGACAAGAACTTGGTGTAATCGGTCTCACCCTCTCCTTGAATTGTCTCATCTTACTACTGTAATCCTTCCACGGTGCCACAGGTCCTTTGATTCTCCTTACACCGATTCTGGCCCCTAGCACCATTTCTTCTTCTTCCCACTGTGGCACCACATCACTCTGCAACACGTTCTCACAGTTTTACCCAAACTGGTGCCAAACCTTGGCACCACTACTTGCAAGCACCGTTATTCTCTTCTGTTTCATTATGGAATCACACCAAAGAACCTCAAGTGCCCCTGTGATTCACAAAATCGATGACGCCTTGAGAAGCCGTGTGCCACTGTAGTGAACCGAGACCGAAGTCGAGCTTTTGTCGGTGGACCCTGTACAAGGATTCCGCCGTCCCATCCACTGGGAAGAGGAATAACACATCTTCGGGACAAAAATGAGCCTCACTGCACCTCTTGGAGAATCGATGGAGCTCGTGGCCTCTCGTGTAAGCCAATCCGAACCCTCAAAACCCTTCCCTCCATTTGCGCCGTAGCCAAGAGGATGAACAGGGGGGAGATGAAGATATAAAAAAATAAAATAAAAAAATAAAAACTATTAAATAAAATAATAATTAGTAAAATAAATTAAATAAATTAAATAAATTAATAAACAACATATAGTTATTATAATTTATAATAATTATAAAATTAAATAATAGATAGTTAATAATAAAATTTAATCAGTTAATAAAGTTTATTAAACTAAAATTTTAAACTAATTAGATTTAAATAAATAATTTAATTAATTTAATAATTATAATTTGAATTTTTAAATAAAATAATTATAATTATAATTATAATATAAAATAAAATAACATAAACAATTTAATTAAATAAATAACAATCTAATATATAAAATATATAATTACTAATTACTAATAATATTAATAATATTAATAAATATTAAATTATAAACTTAATAAATAATATAATATCTTTTCTAATTATTAAAAAATAATTAGATAATAACATTTAACAATGTTTTTAATAGTACTGAAACAAATAAAATGAATAATTGAAATATTTGACAATAATTTAAATAGAAATTAAAACCAATAATACTTTATTTAAATAAGTATAATAGATTTATTTATTATTTATTTTACTATTTTTTCTCAGATTTTTGTTACAGGTTCATATGGGAATTGAAATCCCGTGAAAATTCATTCAACAGAATTACCAGAAGTTAGTTACAGGGATTTGATAAAACTAAGAGTGATACACCCAAAAAACACACGTGTGCGGTCAAAAATGCAGAAGACAAGATTATGTTGATGAAAAGTGGAAGTGAAGATCAGCTTATGACAGTAGGATACAAAAGCAAAGTAACATGAATTATTAATAGGATTTAGAACACTCGACAACTTCTCACCAACTGACGTAGCAGAGCGACCCTTGGAGCACTTCTCGGAGAACCATTCTTGGAGACCTGAGGACTAGGAGCAGCTGCAATTAGATCTTGGAGAGAGAGATGTCTTCCTCTATTCTTTTTCAATTTTCCTTCATTGTAATCGAATGATTTTAGTGTACATAATAAAGATGGTAGTTTGGTAAATCTTCTAGTTTGGGGAAAAATTATATTTCTGTTGGTTATCTGTTATTCTTCCTTTTCACTTTATCATTCTAATGTACTCAAAATTAATCATCGAGATCAATTCTAAATTCATTCAATTTCTTTGAACAACTTGTACCTAATTTTTAAATCCATGATCATTTTGTGAGAATGACTGTTGACACATTTCTCAAATGTTTTTAAATCTAAAAAACTTGATAACTTATGGAGAGTTTTTTTGTCGTTATTTTCAAGGAAAACTTTTCACAGTTGAATTTTATTGGAGTGGTGAACTCCAAATATTGATCAATATATATAGATTATCTTCTAGAGAGGGAATTAACTCATTCTTTTTATAGTGTAATGTTGCAGCAACATTTAAGTGATTAGAAATCCTTTTAAAACCAGTAGAATAGAGTTGTTTTCTAGGCGTTTCACTCTGGCTATTCATTTATCATAATTCTATATATCTTTTTCTTACTGTTTTTAAGCTACTTCTTGTTTCATTATAGTTTAGAACAAAAATAAAAAAATGTGGTGTTACTTTACTACTTTATAAAAGTTAAAAATATTTAAAAAATATAAAATTTACCCCACTGTTGACAACAGTGGGGTGTTTTTTTAAATTTTTTTAGAAAAATAGTGGTCACAATTCTTTCCTTATGGGTTTGACCCTACTTTCCACTTAACAATAGTTTATAATAAAACATAAATTTTAAACATTGACTGGCTTCAATGACGTTCTTTTCACTACTATAGAATCATTTCTGTAAGGCATACTTCTCTTATTCTACAAATTATCTAGCCATAAGAAACACCAAATGTGTAATAACCAAAGATTTTAAAAAATATTTCTCTTTAAATAATTTCATTTCTTCTATTGCTTGTGTTACAAAGAACACCGAGTAAGAAAAACGCGATAAACTATTAAAATATTATAATTAAAATGTGACCATTATAACCTAGTCATTAAATTAGAGGGTATGAACAGTAATAAATAATTTATGAAATAAATATAATGTTCCTACTCAATATAAATTTATTACTAAATGCTTCTAAATTAATAACTCAATTTTTAGTAAAGTGAATTTATTCTAAAAAATACGTTTTCTTCAAAAATGAGGTTTATTTTTATGACTGAATATTATAATTAATTTCTAGAAATTTAATTTTTTTTTTCTAATAAATGAATTTAATTTCTGAATTTATCATTCAAAAAATATCTTAAGGTGAATTTTTTATAATTTTTTGAAAATATTGATATTTTAATGAATAGTAAAAAATACATATTTTAATTGAAAATTATATTTTTTTCTTGTATTTATGAAGTCAAATTCTATTTTGGATTTTTTTCTATTTTATAAGTTCCTTTGGAATTATAATAATTAAATTAGGGGTTTAAAAAAATTATACTTGAATTTAGTAAAAAAACATTTTATACTTAAAAGTTCATTTTTCTAAAAAAGTGTTTTCATTACTTTTTACTGATTAAATTTTAAAATTAAATTAAATTATAACACTTCTATCTTTTTAATTTTGAAAAATTGATTCTGTATTTTGAATCATGCGGTCAAATTTAGTAAATAGGCACATTTTTTGGCCAATTTTAATAATAAACTTTTTGTTTTTTGTTTCCACGGTAAAGGGTAAATCAGGTAATTACAGCTAAAAATAAAATGATAAGGACAATAAAATGACACTAAAACTCAATTTAAATTTATTTTATGAGTCTATTTTACCCATACTCATCCAATATTGTGTTATATGTCTTTTTAGTTCCATTTGGATAAGATTATGACTGTATAGTATTTTATATAAAGAAAAGTAAAAAATGACACACTCTTATTTTTAATAAATATAATATATTTTTAGGGGGTTGAATAAAACATATGTTTAATTATAAATAGTATGTGGAAAAATAAAATATTGATCTTCATCATTGAAATTTAATTCTAATTTTTAGTGAAAAAACATTTACCTTAAAAACTTACAGAATGTTGATGCAGTAATTATTCAATTAATAGAAAAATAAAATTAATGATATTAAAAATATTAAAATAAATATAATTTAAGATAAATAATGTGATCCAATAATTTTATAGTAGAACATAAAATTTTATAGATATAATAAAATATTTATTTTTTAATTGTAATTATTGTATTTATGTAATTAAAGTGAAAGTAATGAATATTTTTTCAAATTGACATTAATGATATTTTTTCAAAATAATATTTTATTAACTAATTTAAAATTTCTAAAAAATTATCTTCGGCCGTGTGAATATAATATGGTTGAAAAAATAACCCATGGTCCATTTATGAGTTACTTTTCCTTATATGGTAACATTATTAACCCTTTGTGATTAAAATACTGGTTACAATGTTCAGGGTTAAAAATAATTAACCATGAGGATAATAAAAAATATAAAGATTAAAATGATATAAAAACTTGTCCAAATTTTATTGTCTGATGTTATTTCAACCATATCAAGTTTTTCTTCAAATTCAAGACCATTTTAAAGCATTTCAATCTAGAATTGTTATATTATAATTTATTTGTTTTACAAAATTTCTAAAGTGCGCCTCACCTAAATTATAAAAGGGTACATCCTCGCTCACTTATTTACACCACATTGAGAAATTTAACTTGATGAAACCCTACCCATTACTATTCTCAACATCTTTATCCATGTTCTGGAGGTTTGAGTCTCCTTAAATGACCTCATTTAGGTTCCTTAAGGAATGATCTGAAGGAGGTCCCCTGAAGAAGAGGAGGTTTGAACACGAACGAGGAAAGACAAAAATTGAGTTAAGGGATTTCTGTATCAGTTTTATTTCAGTGGGACACATGACATATTCACCAATTATTTCCATTTTTTATTGTATATAAATCCCATGAAGATATTTAGTGCTTTTTATCATAACAATTATGGGATATAGATATCTATATAAAGTTATTTATTTCACGGGGATTATGATTTGAATGTTTCCAAATTTATATGGGTTTTATTTCACAATCTCAACAATATTTGAGATTTTTTAGGTTTAATTATCCACTGAGGAATATTTATCATCCATATCCATATTTTCTAAAAATATTATTAAAATGTTTTTACAATTTTACAATGATTGTTCAAAGTCATTTTTACCTATATTTTACTTTTTACAAAACTTTTGAAAAGAAACTTTTTATTATTTTCCAAACAAGGTACTTTGTGACATTTCAAAAAAAATATAAATGAAATATTTTTTAATTTATATGGAATGAAATAATTTTCCGAACTTTGTAAATAATATTTTCTTTAAATATTCTTTTACAAGTTTACAAGGTTCTTTAAAATAAAAAAGTTTTCCTTTATATGTTCACAAATTATTTTTAAAAGTGATTTAATATGGAAAGTTTTTTTCTGTATAGAATTATTCCAATTGATCTTTCAAAATAATTTTCTAAATAATATTTCATCCTTTTATGTCACTTAATCTATACATGGGATATGATCCAAGGATAAAATTCTTATTATTTTTATAGATGGATTGTGGTTATGGTGAAAAATGTTTATGAACCCGTTTCCATGGGTTTTGCTATGATGAATGGTTTATGAAACCCGTTTATTTTCATGTTTTTTATATGATGAATGCTTCTTTATCTTGTGGAAAACATTTGTATTATTTTCATTATGTTATGGATGTAACCTATATCTACCTTCAATGAATTGGTTAAATATGGTTAACTCATGAGGTAAATAAGTTATGTGTGAACTAGATTTTCATGTTCACAATTTTATACATGGACCTAGTTTTTATATCCAAAAGTTTACGTGTGAGACTAATTTCCATGTTTATAAGTTTATGCATGGAACTTTTTTTAATGTACATAAGATCGTGCATGGACCTAGATTCCATTTCCATATTATCATGCGTGGAATTGGTTTCATATCCATAAGTTTATGAATGGACCTAGATTTTATGTACTTAACTTAATGAGTGAACCTATTTCTATTTATACATGTTCAAAAAGTTATAAATTCATGTGTATACCAAAATTCCATATATTATACCAATTATATACTCTTATATATCACGTTATTTGATATTTTTATGGTTCATGTCTTATGATCTACCAAAAATTATTACATGACTAAAGATTATGATCTATGATATAATGGATGTACATTTAAAATGTTATGATCATGTTCTCACACCCTTTTTCTCATTTTATACTTATATTATCAATGATGTATCCCCTTTTTATCCTTAATGATAATATGATATCACCCTTTATTATGATTCTTTTCCCCAGGTTATGAAGAAAGGTTTTAGAAATGATACGTTTAAGAAGGGTGTTGATTATGAAGAAATTAACGGGATATGATATAGATCATTTATGAACTAGTTGTTTATGTGTCAATGTTTACAAAGACACTATGATTATATGATTCTAGAATGGGTGAAAATTCTTTGTAATGAACATTTATATATTTGTATGTAATATCTATGTTTGAAAATTATGGGTCACTATAGATCGATACTCATTATTCGATAAAAAAATATTATCAAGATATTTCAATGCTTGAATTCCCTACCCTAATCCCAATTCTTGGAATGATCACTGCTCCAGGACCAAAACAAAAAATCCGCTTGGAAAGTAAAAACCATAAAATTTGTGGGCCGTTATAGTGTACACGTATTTATAAGGGTCAAACCTTATTAATTTTTATGGCTGACTATAATTTATGAGGTTTGTAAATTTATGTGGTTCTGAAACATATAATCCTCCAACATCAAACTTATAAGGATACCATATGTACCTGATGATCTTCACCACATGAACTCTATAAAACTATCATTTCACATTATTTTCATTCATTATTATCTTCTTTATTTCTACATGAATCATGACTGATCACCATTTTCATCATGGTATATTAATTTTTGAAATATTAATATTGCATCATCACATTTTGTGTTTGGATAAGATTATTACTATCTTACTTAACCATTGTCAATAATTTTAACTTCATAATATTTAGATGCATGGATAAAAAAAACTTATCTTTGATTTCATGGGAAAAGAATTTAGATGTGTGAGGAGATACTAAAGATCTTGAATAGTGATCAAATAATCGATTTAAGTCTCAAACTCATCTCACATGGTGATATATCTTTCAAATAATGGCATGAAACTCTCACATGATGCAAGGTTGAATATGGGTAATACAATGTCATCCGGGATATAACTTTGTACATATCCAAATTTTTAAATAGATGAATATTAGATACTATTATTTTACCCCATCAGATATTTCTTAATATTCTTACTATATTATTAATCTTTATATCCCTCATAATTCTGAATAAATCCCATTTATCCACCCTTATCCATGGACACATGTCTTAGTTCCACCCCGCACAATGGATTTTACTTCGGTGCTACCTTACACACCTTCTCCCTACATCAACCCACACTTTTCCTCCTATAAACCATTCATTACGCCTATTATATCTATAGTTATGCTTGATCATATAATTATTTAAGAATGTATTTTAACTTCTTTATTATGGTTGGTTAAGGTTGGACAATTTTTTCTTCCAATATATAAATATTATTTTTTTAATACTCAAGAAAAATCACTCATATATAGTAGACCAGTACTTCTTGGTTAAATCATATATAGAGATGAGTGATCTCAAATGACTCATATAAAGGATAAATAATGACCCATATGTAGATAAAAAATGATACATACACAAATTCCATTTCCAAAAAATACTTAACATAATGAACTTGAGATGTAGTGTGAATTTCAAATGGAAGCAACTCAACTTGCATCCTTTCTAATTTATTATTTTAAATCTCATTCATCCAGGTATTTTTTTTATAATTCTCATTCTTGTAAAACACAAGGATGATATTCTTTAAACACATTTTCCAACAAGTAAATGGATCATCAAATATTCTAATGGAACTAATCTCAAACAACTTCCAAGTCTCATATATGATAATCTAACCTTAGATGTTATTCACACATAACAATATATATATTTGGAACTTAAACTTATACTTATTAAAAATATTGGGAACATCAGTCCAATTTAATAAAATTCAACATAAATATATTGACATTATGAAATTAACTCAATTACTTTTATCCTTATTAGAAAAAATACAATGGATCCAAAAGTTGGGTTCATTAATACCCCCCTTTGTATTTCTTTTCAATACGAGTGATTAAAAATGATATGTCAATGTGTTTTTCTTCTCTCCTTTTTTTCTCACTGAATACTTTTATAATCTTCTCTCCCCTTTTTTATAATAAATAAAAAGTTACTTTGGAGAGGTTGATATAAATTCCAACTTTATAAATGTGCCATAGATCATTCCAATCTATGTCTACATAATCGATGCTTGGTGTAGAAAACAAGAGGGTTTTATTTAGAAATCAAAATTGTCCATTAAAAAACTAAATATGATACCAAATATTTCAAAATCGTAAAAAATTGTTACCAGAATTTTTTCAAAGGCTGTCAAAATGTGATCATGTTGAAACTAAGTATCATTAATTAGTAACTTTATTTATATTTTAATTACAACCTTAGATCCTACACTTAACTCAAATTACATAAAAAACATTCATGGATATGTTTCAAGTTTTAGAAATCATCATTGAGTTCTCCTCATGTTTCTTCATCTTTTATGTCATTTATAGAAAAAAATTTATCCCTTAATATCAAAATTGATTCTTCAGAAGTTAAGGATGTGTGAATATCAAGACATACATTTTGTAGAATAATTTTTAAACACCTTATAAAAATTTTATATTTGTATAATTTGAATAGTTTTGGAATCTTCTCAATACTTTTATTTACTTGTATCCCCTATAAAGAGACAGTACTCATAATTTTCATCAAGGAATATTCTTTATTTTAAAGATATTTTAGAATATATATTGATAAAAATACTAATATGGTGACTTGTTCAGATATATAATATTTATCCCAATGTACTTAAATTCATTATTTATCTATTTTAGAACTAGAATAACCTTTAATTACTAATAATAAAATTATAAACATATAGTAAAAATAATATGATAATAACATGGAACCTATTTTTCTCTATATTTTGAGAAATAAGGATGCTAATTTATTCTCAACCATAAAACTATTTCCTTTTCAGATTTAATTTTATGAAAAATTATCATGATATATTTTTTGGATTTAATAGAATTATTGGGTAACTTGGATGATTTTGTTTTATATTTTTGTTGAATGTTCCTTTTAACATGGGTCATCAATGAAAATGAATCATTTTGTTAAATGTTCATCTTCTTTATGATTTTTTCTTGAGTTTTTTTAAATGATTGAAAATCCTTTGAGTAATTTATAACTTGTTTGAACCACTTAAAAACACCTCAAAATATTCATGGTTATAATCCTTTAATAACACCTCATGAAATTTATATTCTTCATAAAAATTCATTTCTTTTCCTTTATCACTTGCACTTTTTTTATTCATATATTTTTCCAACCTTCTCTAAATTAGTTGGCCAAATGATCAAAAATTCCTTCAGTGTATGATCACCTTTATTCATTGTTACACGTGAAATATTAATAGAGTTATTAACTTTGTATAACCTTATATTTTTCTCTTAAAATATTTTTCTATTGGATTTATCTTTCCTGCATTTATTTTTACTTTCATAGACATATTTCATGTATCCGTGTTTTGTTTACTTTTCTCACAATAGAAGAAAAAAATTATCCCTAATGCAGTACTATTTTTTACTTCTTGGTTATTATTTGGGATGTAATTATTTTTTATGTATCACCCAAGTATGAGTTACATGTCTCCAACATTGACTTATTTGGCCTGTTCATATTAACTTCATTATTTTGAGACTTTCCAAAGACAAGCCTAATTTATGTTATGAGCCTCTAGGACCTTATATTTTCATTTGATTTTTATACATTCTTAGTTTAGTTAGAAAATAATGTATAAATACTATAACCACTTCAATTATAGTTCCCATATATGGTCTCCAAGTATTCAAATATGTTTTATATGTACAATTAATTTTATGAATCTATGAACTCCTAATCGTTACACCTTTTCTACCACTTCATATTGTACTTCCTATTCTTCTATTGGTTGAAAAATTATACTAAAAACTGATGGATATGTTCGAAAAATTGTTAGAATCTCAAATAATCCCAAAAAATATTTCTTTTTTTATCATGAACTATAGTCTATCTAGATATATTTACTAGTTGTTTCTATACTTTTACAACTAATAAATAAGGTTATTTAGGGGATCATATACCCATACAATTTCATCCCACTACTTTGGAAGTAGTTGTGTAATCCTTATATATGTATTTATCCAATTTTATATAGGTTTTGAGATTTATCCTATAATATGTACACATTTTTTTTAATAAAAACATCATTTATGGATGTGAATGGTACCTTTCCTTTTATAGAAGCTTGAGATCGAACCTTTGAAAAACTATGTTTATTATCTTCACAATATATATTCCTTTTTACTTGTGAAATATCCTTTGTATTTCATGAATAATTTAGTAGCTTGTACTTGACTGTCCCATAAATACATGACCTATAGAAAATATTATTCTACATACAATCCCAAGACCTTTTTAGTTTAGAGATTTAGAGAAATAAGAAAAATCATTAACAAATAAAGGCCATGTATTTATCAACTAATGGATACCTTTTACCACTAAAATGATATTATTTAATTCATAATAATTCTTAAAAATCTCACATAAAATCTCAACACATGATATTAGTTTAGAGATATCATGTGTAACACTTTTCTTCATAACCTTGGAAAATGGAAATAGAAAGGGTGATCTCAAATGATCCTTATGAGAGAATGTATACAATAAGATATAATCTAATTACTATGAAATGAATAATAAGGAAGAAAATAAATTTTAATAAAAAACCATACAACTGATCACATGGGATTGAAACAAATCCACGGTTAACAATATAAATAAACACATGGACAATAATAACTGATTTGATGGTGATGGAATGCATAATGAATAAATTTTCAAAGTAAGTTACAAAGAAATTACAGAAATATAATGCCTTATTTCCAGAAATATAATTTTTTTCAAGACCATAACCAAGACATTAAAATAAATTGGAAGGCATACACCAAATACCTCGGGTAGTTCATCTCATGAGACCCGCTGTTGCATCGAGGGGCTATTATAGGACCCAGTTGTCACTAATTATGTTCTATGAATTAATCATATAGAATAATGAATAAAAAATACAATACTAATTTAAAATTATATTTTAATTAATAAAAATATATATTTAAAGAAAAAGTATATGATTTGTCAATATTTCCCCACTCGATAAATGAGAAAACATTCTTTGTAAAAATTCATAAACTAACACAATATAGATTAATGGGTGTATAATTAAGTTAATAATTTCCCACATGGAAAATGGGAAATACAATATAAACTAGATAAATATTGGAATAAAAGAAGTTTAAATGTGTATCCCTAAAGATGATTTTTTTTGACCCAATGGAAAGAAATCAGGTCAGCCAAAAACTCTTATCTAATTGGTAACTTTTGATTCGAAGGCCCATAAAAAATATATTTTGAGATGAATTTTTAAAAGAAAAAATTTTAGGGAAAATATGATAGAAATAAATCCAAAGAATATATATACATCACAAAATTAAACAAGTGATTAATACTAATCACATCTTAGTGAAGAAAAATTGAGATGAAAAAAACCCTTACCCTTATTCTAGAATAGTCAAACATGCTCTAACCACCCCTATAAAAAAAATAAAAATCATAATAACTTATTTCAGAATTTTAATCATACTTATATAAACTTTTATAAAATTCATTCATAACCATTTATTATAAATATATTAATAGGAATTCATGTGTAAGAAAGGATAGAGGTGTTGTTAAGTAAGAAAAAGGGCCAAGGGCATAATAATAATCCTCAATGAGGAAGGTTGTTAGGCCAGCTATTGATTTCTTGGTAGTGGGTGAGGGAATAAAATTAGGGGAAGAAAAAAACCGTGGGTTGTTAGGGGAGGGTCCCATAAAAATATATTAAATAAGGGATGTGATGGGTAGTTAAGAACAAGTAATTAGTTTTTGAAGACTTGACAAATAGCTTGGGATTAAACCACTATGCCTTGGGTGAGAGATTTTAGTAAACTCTCAATTCACTCTCTTGCATTATTATTCATATAATAAAGTACAAAATTATATTAAAATTTATAAATATATAAGAATCTGATCCTATATTATTAATAAATGGTCTGACCTGACACTATGGATTCAAGATTTGAAAAGATAGACCAACAACTCAGGAGTGCCTCAATTCAGTTGGTGCATGAGAAAGAATATTTCCAGGAAGCTATCCAACTTATAGGAAAATTAATCTAGATAATTATGACACTATGCTAGGAGAATATGTATTATTACAATAAGTTTCTATATGAGATGAAAACCTTGGGATTTGGAACTATGAACATAAAACCAATGCAACTTGAAGGGAAAACCCCATGCATGGAATATATCTAAGAAAGACTACTTTCACTAATGACCAAATTGGATGATCTCACACTAAACCAAAGACATATTGGTTTAGAGTAGAAAATGATAGAATTTTCACTAAGGGATAAAACTAAATTATAGAAACATGTTTCCAGTTTTGTGCACCACTTAGAGATGATATCAGTTCTGATTGATGGTTTACTAAAGCAAGGTAACACAAGTACACAATGATCATGTGGGACACACTTGATGATGAGGTAACTCTGCTTGACATTACACTAGAGCTAAATAATGTGCATGATGCGACTTATACTATCAAGGAAGAGAAATATTATGATAAGGTGTTTTCAGGAATAGTGTAAATGGTGAAATCTTGGACTAAGGTAAGGTAATTCAAGAAGTAGATCCATCCAACTACATTTTTTATGGAAGTCACATGGTGAGTTGTTGGTGATTTTCTAAGTACAAAAAATATTGGAGATATATTTGAATGCCTATGATATCCTCTACCTTTATATAAAGGTTGTTTTTCTGGATTTTGTAAGTGATATGAATGCATGGTTTGGAAAGGAGAGAGGTGTTGTTATGTCGGAGAAAGGTCCAGTGAAAGAGTAGTAAGACTTTATGAGGGGGTTCATTAGGACAACTATATGTTGGTTGAAATTATTAGAGTGTAATGGAATTAATTTAGGGGAGGTAGAAAAATAGGTTTTTAGGGGATTGTTCTATCCTAGGCTATTAAATAAGGTATGGGATGGGGAATGAAGGCCAAAGAATTAGTTTTTCAAGACTTGACTACTAGCATGGGATTCCACCACTGTGGATTGGGTGAGAGCTTCCAATGGAATCTTTATTACCTCTCTTCATATATTATTCCTCTTATGAATCATGAAATTATGCTTCTATTTTAAAATAAACAATAATTCTATCCTCTATTCCAAATATATAATTTCAATTTATATTTTATTTCATTATCAGATGTTATTAGTTTCAATTTTTTTAGTAATAGTTTTGTATCGGAGGTGTCAATAATTTTTTATAGATCCAAATTTCATTATTAATATATTATTTTAGGAACTAGAATAGATGTTTTATTGTGATTTATAATTATCTAATTTTATTTTATATGTATTTCTATTATAATTGATGATGATGAAGTTAGTGGCATGCTTGTTTCAGAAATTTTTAACAAACAAATGGGTGGTGAATTATTAATAAGTTAAATATCAATATAAAATATATAGAATAATAAAATTAACATTATTTGATCATTAATTTCTAATAACACATTTATATAAGTTTACATAGTCCTTCGTGATATATTTTAATAGTGATGTTCATGTAGGTGGTTAAACTAACCCAAATAATAACAATCTATAATTTATGTGTGAGTATGATTATGGAAGAAATTATTCTGTTAAAATATATTTATCAAAGTGGTATATAATGAAATTATTTAAATGATATTAATGTTTATAATCATAATTGTTATGATTTATAAGAAAATAAAAATGAAAAATAAGTTAAAATAAACCACTTTTTTATTGGGATGTTCATTTTAGGTGGTTGATTTTATAGTGAATTATTATTGATAATATTCATTATATAGTGAATAATGTATATTCATATAATTTAAATAATGACATAAATAATATATATATTCATTAAATCCATTTCTATAACCATATATTATGGAAGAAGACAAAAAATGAAACACGCCGCTCAAGGAAGCGGTAGTGCGCACGTACAAATGAGAAACATTTCATTTTTTAAATGAATTAAAGGGGAATAAATAGTGATTATATCATTAATATAATAAAATTTTAGAATATTATTTATAATTATTTAATTATATACATATGGTTAGAACAGGTTTGGAGTTGAATATTATGAATAAAAGGTTTAAGAGTAGGTAATACTCATAAAGAGCTTGAAATATCTCTTGAAAGTTTCCATGTAAATGAAGATATTAGGACAAATTATTATGATTAGGGGTTATAGAAGTGAAAGGTTATTATAGTATAGGTTAAATTTTCATAGTTTCATGGCAATTTTAAATTGTAAGCATTTCATTAAAAGGGTGGAGTTGAAGCTTTTCCAAAATAAAAGGATCCAAAATATAAAATAATAAAAGGTGGTACATTTTAAGGTTTGTAATAATCCCAAACATTCATTTTTAATATAAATTTATAAAATTTTTAGTATTTTATCTTTACTTTTAAATTTTTATCCAAATTTACCTGAAAATCTGAATTAACTTTCATGATGGTAACTCATTTTTAGCCTTGGTAATTAATTTTAATGACCAAAATTTAAATTTAAATTATTAAGTAATTTATAAATTCTGATTTAATTTGTGAGAATAATTTTATCAAATAAAATTTCAATGGGTTTGAAAAATTAATTTGAGTGTTCGCAAACATAACATATAAAAACCTTTTTAGAAATATTATGTTTTACGATTAAAATTTATTTATATGATAAAATTATCAAGGTTTTTGATTTTTTTAAAAATATTGGTTTATTATAAATAAAATAACATTTATTTAGCATTAAATTTAATCCAAAACCTAATTTTACAAATATAATATTTAATTAAATGAAAAGAACAAAATATTTTTTATTAGAAAATATTACTTATGTCCTTAAAATTTTAATCATAGGTTTACTATATTCAACATAATATTTTTAAAATGAATTATCTTACTTATAAAATTAACATTTTATCAATTAAAGGGTTACATAGACTTATATGTATTCCTTATATAATGATAATGTCATAAAGTTTACAGTTTTGGTAAAAAACTCAATTTTTCACTATTCTCCTTAAAATCAACTATTTCAGAAGAGTCTCATAAATTCGTCTTAAAATAATATTATTTTTTGGAATAGTAAGTTAAATTTACTTTTTTTAAATTAAAATTCTACAATTCTAAAATTTATTTTGTAAACAAAAACATTAAAACATAATGAATACTATTTTCATAGGAAAATTCTTTTTTAAGAATGATAACTATTCTTATTATTATTTCATACCGACTACGGATCAAATTGGTGTTAATATATTATTTATATAAAAAATTTATTTTATCCATTATATATTTATTTTTTTAAAATAATTCACATAAAAATATAATTCTTTGAAAGGTTATATTTTAAATCATAAACTAGTCTTAGTTATTTTGGAACACAAAAGGAATTTTACTATGAATTATTATTAATAATAAAATTTATTTTTATTTCAACATATATGTAATAGTTATTTTACCTCTATTTATACCATATTACTCAATGTATATGTTGTAATATCCATATTAAACAAATTCTATAATGGATTTTTTTTCTTCAGGTTTGCATGTGAAGAAAACTATTGAAAACATTTGGTTTTAGAGGAAAACATAATATAAAATCTCGAGGTGTTAAATCCCCTCCCCCCCAAAAAAAATTTTATCCTCCAATTCTAATTATAATTTACTAATAAAATTAGTCAAGGGTGTTCAAAAGATAGATATAACTCGAGATATTTTTTCAAATTAGGCATGTACCATAATATCATAGGTATGACTTGGAAAACCATATTTTCCTCCCATCATGTTAACTGGTTGATTCATATTTCCTTTTCAACATGTTACTATGTTCCCTCATTTTCCACACACTAAAAAATTTCCAGTTCCTTTTACCCATTCCCTAGTTGCTGCTCCCCACATTTTTTCATATAAGTAATTGAATCTTCTTTCCTTTATCATCTCTATTAGTCAAACTTCCCGGAGTCTCTATCCATATTTTATTTATCATGCTTGAGAATTTAACTATATTAATATTTTTAAACATAATTCATTATATATAGTTTGGTATAATAATAGTATTTCTCAAAATATCTCTTATCCAATTTGGTTTCTCATTAGGACCATCACTGAATTTTCCATTGTATACATTGTTCACTTGGTCCCTCTTAAATTTAAAAATTAATAAAATAAAAATAGATAATATAAGTGATAAAAAATAATAAGTGAATTATAAAAAATTAAACCTCAATATTTCCTAATCTATAACACTATAATTTTAGTTTATAATTTTTTAAGTTTAATCTATATCACTATTTGTTAAACCTATGTTTCTTTTGGTTCTATTTTTAATCTACCAAATAATTAAAAATAATAGTACCAAATTACAATGATATTTCATTCAATTTTCTAAACTAGAAAACCATTGAAAATTAAGACCTCGAAATTCTTCTCAACCATTATCCATAAAATTAAATATCAATTAATATATACATCAACTTATGAATCTCTATGTATTAATCTATGTTATCTAGGGAGAATCTATTATTATGTGATCTAACTATTATATTTAAATCCTTTATAATCATTCATAAAGAGCATGTGAATAACCAAAGAATATTCCCTAGGATTGTCTAGAAAGGTGATTAGTATTAGAACTAGTAATTTTGCACTGAGTGAAGATCAATTTGATAACCAAACTACATTATTCAGGGTGATTACCCCTAGGTGAATTTGTACTGAAACCACATTCTCTTAATAGTATTCAAACATAGATTTAATTTCTTGGTGAATCACCTAATCTATACTTTACATTAATTCTCGGATGTTTTAATATATAAAAACTTATTTATCTGGTTATCAATAAAGTTATCCCATCTTAATTCCCAAACATAAAATATCCATTACTACATCAACTAACAAAAAGAGTTATATATAATGTTAACATTATTATTAGGCTTAAATTATCATACCATGCTGACATTTATAACTCCTAAATTATCCTAAAAATGATAAAATCATAACCTATGAAGTTATTTATCCTCTTCACCGATACCAAATTCAATATACTAGGATATAATCTCCCTATAATTATATGATCTAGAGAAAATATTTCATTACATACAATCCTAAGACCATTTAGGTTTAGAGTTTTAAAGAATAAGGAAAAATAAATAACTAATAAATCCCTTGTCTTTATCTGCTAATGGACATTTTCCCACTACATAAGATACTATTTAATCCATAAAAAGGCTTATAAATCTTCCATAAATTCTTAACACATTGTATTATTCTAAAAATATCATGTGTAATACTTTTATTTATAACATATTGAAATATAAACATAACAAGGGTGTTCTCAAATGATGAGAAATAGAAAATGTATACCAAAAGATATCATAGAAAAAACATGGAATGAATAATATAAAATGAAATAAATTATAATAAAATAATTCCATATAATTAATCATATAATCCTTAAACAAATTCATGGTTAATAATATAAATAAATACATGGATGACATTAATTTTTGTTATGGAAATATAATTCATAATTAAAAAATTTTCAAAACCCTGTGCTAAGAAATTAAATACCTTAAATTATAAATGAAAAGAAATATACATAATATTAGGCTTGAATCCTATAATTCTAAATAAATGGTCAATAAAACAACAAATACCTAGGTTGGTTTGTCTCATGATACCTACCTATGCATTGTGAGGCTATTGTGTGGCCACATCCATCACTAATTAAGTCTAATTCATATATCATATAAAGTAATGAATAAAATATACAATACATAACCAATATTACTTAGTAATTCATATTCATCCATATTTAAGTGATAAGTATATAGATTTTCAATATTTCTAGAATCAATAAATAAGATACATTTCTTTATAAGAATCCCTCAAATAACAACATATAAATTAGTAAGTATATGGTTAATTCAATAATTTACCACATTGAAAATGTGAACTGTAATGAACAACAGAGAAATTGTTGAATACAAGAAAATTAAATTAGTATTTCCAAATAATATGGTATGTGATCTAGTGAAAATAAATCTGGTCGGCCAAAAATAATTATGGATTTGGTATATTTTGATTCGAAGTCACATCTAAGATATAATGTGAGATTCATCTGAAAATACCTTAATTTTCACAAAAATTATTAAAAAAAATAACCATGTAAAATATATACCACAAAAAAGGAAACAAGTGGTGAATAAAAATCATATATCAATGAGGAAAAATTGAGATACTAAAATCGTTACATTAAATATCTCTTAGTTAAATGTGATCTAATATCTTATATAAAAAAATAACTATCTTAATAAAATATTCTATAAACTTAATTATACCAATATCCTTTAATAAAATTCATTTATATCCATATATTACAAATATAATAATTAGTTATATTTTATTTTCATCGTTGAATGTTATTAGTTTTGATTGTTCTTCTACTTCTTGTTTCATAATTACGGCGTTGATTATTGTTTGTAGATTCATTATTTATAGATAATTATAAGTACTATAATATATGTTTTATATTGATTTATAATATTCTAATTTTATTTCATAAGTATTTTAGTTATGATTCGTGATGACAAAGTTGATGACGAGCTTGTTTCAGTATTTTTTAACAAACAAAACGGTGTTACATTAATAATAAGTTAAATACTAACATAAACTTTCCAAAACCACAAAAAATATATTTTTTCATTAATTACTAATAAAATAATTATATATATTTCTATATTCATCCATGATATAAATTTATATCTTTGTTCATTTAAGTGGTTAAATTGACCAAAAAAAGAGCAAACTATAATCTATGTGTGAGTATAATTTTGGAAGTGATTATTTTATAATAATATCATTATAATAGATTTATAATGAAATTGTTTAGTTTATATTGATGTGATGAATTCAAATTAGAAATATTTACAATAATAATATAAATGAAAAATAATTTGTTAAAATAAACCACTTTTCTTCTTGGGATGTTCATTTTAGGTGATTTATTTTACAATGATAAATTATTGATAATATTAATTATAATATTCATAGTTTATATTTAAAAAATTTAATCATTAAATTAATAACATATATATTTAATAAACCCATTTATATAACCAATGATTAATGGTAATGATGAAAAATGAAACACATCGTTCATGGAGGTGGTAGTCTACACGTACACCTGTTCAACATTTTCATTTTTTTAGAATAAATGGGAGGACAATAGATAGTGTTTATACAATAAATATAATAATATTTCATTATATTATTTAAATATATTTAATTATATAAATATGGTTATATTATGTTTTTATGAGGAATATTAAAAAAAATGTTAAGGATTAGGTAATACTCATATAGAGAGCTTGAACTTTCACATCAAAATCTCCTTGGAAATGAATGGATTAAGATAACTTATAGTGATAAGGGGGTTATGGGAATGAAATGGGATTATATTAGAGGTTAAATTTTAATATTTTAAACAGTATTAATAATTTTAAGTGTTTCATTGAAAGGGTGTAAGTGATCTCCTTTTATAAGAGAAAAATGATAATTTTGGAAATACTTTGTATTTTTCAATGATGGAGTGACAATATAATAATTTAAAAGGATATAAAATTTATAGTAATGGAATTTGGGACATTTTGAGTTCTATAATCTTCTTAGAAAATCATTTTTATGAAAAATTTATAATGATTTTAGGCTTTTCTTTTTTTACTTTTATCTTTTTTACAAAATTAACATATACCTTGGTAAATAATTTTAAACCATGGTAATTGATTATAATAAAAAATTAAAATTATAAAATTATTTTTGAATTATCATTTTAATTATTATAGAAATTTTATCAAAAAAATTTCTAAGAGATTTATAAATTAATTTTAGTGTTAGTTCATATAACTTGTAAAAAAAGTTTTTAAAAACAATGTGTGTATTAAGTTAAAAATTTATTTGTATGATAAAATAATAATTGTTTCTTATTGTAAAAACCTAAATTGGTTTATTATAAAACATATATAAGTTATGAATATTTTAAATCAATCCATACCTAATTATATCAAAATAATATTTAATTAATAAAAAAGTCCAAAAATGGTTTTTTATTGGAAATTATTACCAAAGTCCTTAAAATGTTAATCACAGATCTCCTAGATTTAATGAAGTATTTTTAAAATGTATATTTTTACTAATTAAATTAATATTTGATCAATTAAAAGGTTTTACAAACATATAGGTCCTGTTTATATAATGATAAATCCATAAAAATTATTGTTCTGGTAAAAACTATATTTTTCACTATTCACCTAAAAATGAAATATTTTAAAAGACTCAAAAATTTATCTTCAGATTATATTGTTTTTTGTGAAATAATATAATAATGTTCATTTTTTAAAACTAAAATTTTAAAATTTAATAATTTAACATTAAAATAAAAATATGAAAATATAATAAAAACTTTTTTCAAAGGAAAATAACTTTTTTAAAATATAAACTATACTTATTTTTATTTCCTATGAATTATTAATAAAATTTGTGTTAATATATTATTCTTATCAATGATATATTTTATCCATAATATATTTAGTTTCTCCAAATAAATAACAAAAAATTCATTTTTTATAATGGTTATAATTTAAATCTTAAATTAGACTTATTAGTTATTTAAATGTACCAAATGAATTTTAAAATTTCTTAAATATAATAATGACCTATATTTTTATTTCTAAATATATTTAATAATTTGGTAAACTCTATTTATATCATCTTAAGCAATTAATATTTTTTAATATTCATGATAAAAAAATTGTATCGGGGTTCGTATTGGTAAAATGTTGCATGAGAAGAAAGCTATTGAACATATTAGGTTTTAGAGGAAAATATAATTTAAAATCTTAGTGTGTTATTTGGAAGAAAAATTATTCTATGTATATTATGAAAAGTTATCCAAAATATTTTCCCTATTTATAATCATGTTCTCAAACTTAAAGAATTTTATATTAAGGATATTTTTCTCATCCTCTAATCTCCTCAGTTTTTTTAGAAGGCATTCTCATTCATTCTTCTTTCTCATCATGCATTTAATTGTTTATTTATAGAATATCTTCAAGCTCTTTAATATTATATACTTTTATCATACACTATAATTCCTTAATATTAGTTATTCATTTCAATGAATGTAACTTTACTTCTGTCCTATTCTAAGATTCTTCTCTTTCATGGATTATAGTGGTTCATTCATTTTAAAATATTGAACACTTAATCCTCAAGATCCATATATATTCCATTTACGGATCCTACTTTATTAGAGAGCTTCACACACAATTTTAATCTTTATTCCAAGATTTTTTTCCATTAATTCATTTTCATATTCATGATGGATGATCTCATCCTATAAGTTTCTTAAATATACATATATAAAACTAATTACTTCTTTAGGGAGTTTATCCAAAATGTATTTCAAAACATCAATGGATTCATTTTATGAATTCTTAAAATAGTGATCCTCCCAACATATGCTTGAATCATACATACTATTTTTTTTAAAAAAATATTTTTTATCTCATAGTCGTGTAGATATGTTGAAATAAATGAGGTAGAACTATTGTCCATTATATTAGGGGTGATCTCATCCAAAAAATCTTCACCTTCGATGCCATACTTATCTTATTCAAAATTAAAACCTGGGGAAAAAAATTTCTTCCCTATTTTTACATAAGACTTATCTTTTCTCTTATTTAATATTTAAAATAATTTGAACTAATATATTTAACATAAAAACATAAAATTTTATTACCTTCAAAAAATAGAGAGTTAAATTTCTTTGATAATGTATCTCTCAACTTATTTTCATTAATTTTTTTATATTCCATGTTGAGATGGTATAAATATATTCCATAATTTACTTTATAAAAAATTTAATGGATTATTAAAATATTTAAATAATGTAACTATTGAAAAGAGAAACTACATTATTAAAATAACTCTACATTTGAGAATCCCATGGAGCTGTGACCAGATCGAATACAAATTGTTTGGATCATATAAGGATATGTCAATCATTGGGGGTAGGATCTGTGTTTTTTATTTTTGTTCAATTTAAAATCATTATCCTTTATAATATCCTAACTTTTTAATTAAATTGAACTTTATTTATTTCTCATAAAATCTCATATTTAGTAAAAATTTATATATGGTAAAAAGGAAATCACACAACAAGACACCAAAATTTGTTAACAAGGTTCCCCACAACGACAGATTAATATTCCCCTAGTGATACATGGTTGTTATTCCACACAAAAAAATTATTTATTATTATAGAGGTAAACATGATAAAGTATATGTAAATTGACCCATTATTCAATAATTGACCAAATATAAATAAATCAATTAATTACTGTCCTTTTGTATAAGTGAATAGGCTTGAACTTCCTTAAGGAAAAATCACTTGTGTGGGATTGAGTCCCTCTTGGAATATATTGATTGATCTTCCTCATAACTTATATAAATAAATTGAGAATCCTAAATAGCACTTAAAATTATAAATTATATGATATCAATAATATAGATATCTTATTGTAGCACCCTGATATTTTATTATATATTTTTCTTTAAATAAATCAATATCTTGTGATACTTGAAAACCTGAGGCTAAATGAACCATAATATAATATACCATTACAATATTTCCATTAAAATGGATGAATAAAAATAAATAACAAAATTTTACAGATTATTTATAAAAGATTTAGATCTTATAAATATATTTATAAATAAGAGGTCAATTTTTAGTAAAGTCTTTATATGCTTCAAATATCAAAAAATGTTTTTTATTTCTTTTTGTGAAAAAATATAACTAATTTTTGACAAATTTAAAAAAAATTATTTAGAAAATTAAATTAATTTTTAAAATTATCATGTCAAAATTACCTTATTGTAAAATTTTGATAATTTTTTAAAAGTATTTATTGATGAATAGTGAAAAATACTGATTTTTAATAAAAAATGCCTTTTTATTTTAATAATTTACAAAGTTATTTTTTTAAAATGGATTTAAAAGGTTAATTAGTTCAATTATATTATTAATAATCCAATTTAGGTCATTTAAATCAATTTAATATTGGATTTTGGTATAAATATGTTTTCTAAATATTTTTTTTCTTCAGAAAACCGCTTTTTGTTGCATTTAGTAGGTTTAATTTAAATTAAATTATGCCACCCATGTGAAATAAATTTGATAAAATGGAATATATATTTGGAATAATAACAATTAATATTATTTAATAATTTAAAATTAATTTTTTTTTCATAGTTAATAGTAAAAACCGTAAAAATATGTTACCGTAATTAAGGTTAAAACAGGTTTACCGGGGGGGGGGAATCTAAAAAAAGGTATGTTTTATAATGGAATTATCTAAATACAATTTTATTAAAATATTTAAACATCATCATATACTAAATTAAAATATATTTACATTTGGAAACATTTTTCTTAAGAATGAGATTATTATATTTTAGTCTTTTAAGAAATTCCATGTGTGTCCTCACCTCAACTTATAAAAGGATACACCTATTTATCTTATTTACATAAAAGTGAGCCATATAGATCCACCAAGACCTACCTAGTTATCTTCTAAAATTCCCCATACCCTAATTATATGTTTTATTCTTCTTAAAAGACCAGTCCAAGGTTACTTAAGAAAGGATCTATAGGATGCCTGCCATATAAGAGGTAATCATTTTACTCGAATTATTTCAATTTATTTTTTCTTCTACTTCATATAAATAAATTTTAATCACCATAAAATAATAAGTTTATTATACATGATATAATGAAATTTTATTATGATTATGGAACAACCAATATTAACCATCTTTTCTATCAAATGGGTAGTAAAAGTATCGCTCGTGCGTATGTTTGGACAACCTCCTCGAGGTAGAGATGCAATTATTTTTACATAACAATATTTTGTAGATAGTTATTATGATTATTTTAATATTTATACATGATGTTTATTATATAATAATTATTATTAAATAATAATAAAATATCTACCTTATTACCTTCCAATTCATTGGATAACGATAACATCGCTTGTGTATACATGTGGACTATCACCACCTCAAGGCCATGTGATTCATTTTTAAT
Organism: Viscum album; assembly: GCA_963277665.1. Classification (NCBI taxonomy): domain Eukaryota; kingdom Viridiplantae; phylum Streptophyta; class Magnoliopsida; order Santalales; family Viscaceae; genus Viscum; species Viscum album. The sequence goes on along the minus strand of OY728142.1, from coordinate 1,627,835,950 downwards.
TTTCTATGTATATGGATAGTAATAAGGATTTATTTAAGGAATAAATATGATATATATGATATAGTAATTATTATTTAAATTTTAATTATTATCTAAATTTAATTTTTTCCATCCTTCCAAAAGTGAAAACATTGTTCATGCATACGCATGACCTACCATCTCCATGAACGATGTAATTAATTTTTATATATCTACCTTTTATAGATAAATTTAAATAAATATATATATATAATAAATATATATGATATTTATTTAATTATTAGAAATATTTATATGATGTAACGATGATCAAATTATAAGGATCTGAATTACCAAATTGAAATTATCATGAAAAACGAAGTAATTGACACCCGAAAATGATGTATTTAATAATGAATTATTATTAAATAGGTGTTAAAATTATATAAGTGGATAATATATGAGTTTATAAGTATGTAAATGATTATTTTTTATAATTATGACTAATATAAATTTATTATATTGGAGGATATAGTTCTTAAGAAGCATGTTAAACTTGAGGTAAGATATTTCCATCTCACTTTTATTTCAATGAGACACATGCCATAATCACCACTTGTTTATTTTATGTGGAGTATATAATAAAGATGAATTTATTTTACGATGATTCTAATTAAAATTTTAGAGAATTACATATACATATAAGTTTCCCTCTTTTATGGGGTTTTTATTTGAATTCTAACAAAGTGGTAAGGGATTTTTTCTAAAATTTAATTGTTTATCAAGATTATTTATGATCAAGTTTCCAATGATGAAATTTTATGAATTATATATCATGAATTAAATGAATTTTTATGTGCTCTAGTTCTTATGAATATTACATGTATTCCTTTTACTTTCTTCTCTTTAATCACTCAAGATAATAAAATAAATTTTTAAGGAAAAATGACCTTATTTCTCTCTTCAGTTGAAAATTCTTTTTATACCATATCCATGGTTTCTAAAATTTTTCCAATATTTTTTTAATAAAATAAAAATATTATTTAAATTAATTTTATCCCATTATTTAATATTTATAAAAATTATTAAATTGAATCTTCTTTTTATTTTTCGAATGAGGTACTTTTGACTTTCTACTAAAAATGTAAAAGGAATATTTCTTTTCATGAACACAACATGAAAAATATTTATTATTGTTAGGAATGATTAATTATTTTAATATCTCCTTAAAATATTCCAATTTTGTTTTTAATTAATTTTTTTCTATAATATTTGGGAATTTTTCATATTTTTAAATAAGTGATTTCAAAGTGAAAATGGAATTTTCTTCATGAAATGTTATGGGGATATTTTAATAGAATTTTTCATTTATGATAACATCCTTTTATTTTACTTATTATTTATTAGGGTGATGATCCAAGGAAATAATAATTATTCATTCTTAGGATGGTTTTGGATTACGATGATGAGAAGTCTATAAAACCTGTTTATTTTCCACAGGGTATGCTATGATGAAATACAGAAATTCTCATGAAACTCATTTAATTTACACGAGTTATGATATATGATGAATGATTTATGATATTTTAGAAAATATATGAATTTATTATGATTATGGGATGAGAGGTCCTAGAATTATACGTCCCTCTAATGGGTTGGGTGAAGATGGATATCTCATGAGATAAGAAGGAATGTAATGGGGAGTGAACCTAGTTCAATAAGGGACTCTATATTATATAACAGGATTGGTAGTGAACCTTGACTAATGATATGATGAAATAATGTGTGAATACAATCCACTATGATAGTCTAGGAACTGATTCTTGACTAAAGAAATGATTTTCCATGCTTATGAGTCTTCCAAAAACATATATCTAAGGCCAATGTCATGCTATCCTAGTTAATGTTATTTGATTCCTTTATGATTCATGTCTTATGAAATTTTATGATTTATGAAATGATTAAATTTTATGATATTTTATATAAAAGGTGTTTTTTTTCAAATGTTAAGCTCTTATACTAATACCCTTATTCTCATGTTAGGTTTAAGTGAACATTTCTATCTCAATTTTCCCTACTCAGAATCTGAGTTTACCCTCTCTTATGTTTACTTTCCCCATGTCATAAAAGGGTATTAAGTATGATATGTCTAAGAGGGGTTCTAGTTATGCATAAATTAGTGATTAATGATGTATATGACTTATGAATATATTTTTTATGTATCTATGTATCCATACTCTAAACCTATAGGATTATGGTGTGGATCATAATGTTATGTAATGAATATTCACCTATTAATATGTAATATCTATGTTTGAAAATTATTGGTTTCTATAGGTGATATCAAAGGAATGTTTAGTTAACTTTGGAAACTAGGATGAGAAACATTTAGTGAAAACCCTTAGCACAATCTTATGTATAAGAGAACATCCTAAGATATAGTAAGTAAATGAACGTGGTTTTCCTAGAAAAATATCCCAATAAAGATACTAAAAATGGACGTGGGTTTTTCATAGTGTATCTAGTGGTAATAACCCATAAAATATTTGGTAAAGTATATTCCTGACATCATTCTAGTGCATGGGGAGTGTTCTCTTACCATACAACTAGTTTGAAACTCCTTGGGATTATGCTTAGGTCAATTAACATTTTCATTACAAACCATTATAAAGGATTCGAATAGAAGATGGAAAAGGATGACTTAGGTGAAACCTAATATATCATAGGATGAAAAGAAGAATTCATGATTTATACATCAAATAAATTATTTCTTAAGATTGATCACTCTCATTAAATATTTCTGACAACCATGCTAAACATTTTGGTTTTAGTAATCGAATAAATACATAATGGTGAATTAGAGATGGTGTGATAAAATATTGAAGTACCTAATTTGATCTTAGTTATATGAATTACTATATTTCAATAAAAGTCTCAAAGAATGTTAATTTATATCCTTAATGATTAGATTCTGAATTAGTAGTGAAAATCTATAATGGTCTGATGATCACATCTCAATACTATGAATCTTCTCCAATTGAATTTTTTGGGAATTTACTTCCTAAAAATATCAATATTCCACCTATAGTTGAATTTGATATTATCTTAGAAATGAAATGAATTTATTTACATAAATAACACATCAATTTCCAAGTAAGGGAAGTTAAATTTGATATTATGAACCAACCTATGATCATTTATCAGTATGATGATTAATATGTGCTTCCAATGGAAATTACATCCATTATATAGGTCTTTATTCCAATTAAAAGGGGTATTTATCATATATGGATGAGATGAAACTCAACATTGATTACATACATATTGTGCAAGATTTTGTTAACATATTTATGGAAGAGTTTCAATGTCTTCCACTGAATCATAAAGTTATGTTTTCAATAGAATTCCTAACTAGTGATATACCTATTTAAAACACTCTATATAGAGTGAACCCAAATGATTTGAATGAATTAAAGAATTATCACCAAGTCAATCTTGACAAGGGATTCATTCAGATAATTACATAATAATGGGGTGAACATATTGTTTTGTGATAAGAATAAAAAATGATCTGTGTGACTCTACATTTATTATCAAGAGTAGAATAATATCATTATCTAGAACAAGTATCATATACCCCATATTGATGAATTGTTTGATCAACTATGTAGAGATTAATACATTTCCAAGATTGACCTTTTTTATGGATATCATAAATTTTGGTTCAAGAAGAAGGATATAAGCAATAAAAAATTCTGTATTAGGCACGGACACTGTTAATTTATATTGATTCCCTTTGGACTTACCAATTCCACACTATAATTATGGATTTAATGAATAGAGTATTTAGATATTAACTTGATCTATTTGTAGAAGTATTTATAGACAATATTATTATATATTCAAAGAGAAAGGAACAACATAAAGACCACTTAAACATTGTAGTAAATACACAAAATAAAGATAATATATATTAAATATTTACCAAATGAGAATTTTTGCCGTAAAAAATTGCATTTTTGGTTCATATAATATCAAGTGAGGGAAAACCTGTGAACCCATAAAAGATGGAATTTATTGAATGTTGGCCCAGACTAACCAAGATGAATATGATTTACAGTTTTTTGGGTTTTTCTTGATATTATTTAAGCTTTGTGAACAATTTATCATGAAAATATAATACACTCTCCAAGTTAAGAAATAATGAAGCTATGTTTTTTTGGATAGATGAATGTGAGAAAAATTTCATGGAACCGATGAGAAGGTTAGTCAGTGCACCTATACTTCCATTACTCTTCAATGGAGACGGTATTTTGATCTTTAGTGATATATCATATATGGGAATGAAATTTATCTTTATACAAAATGATATAGTTCTATATTATGTGTCATGATAATTAAAGTTTCATGAAATAAATTAACCAACTCATGATTTGAATTTAGTTGTGGTAATTTTTTTATTAAAGATTTGGAGGAATTATTGTTATGGTGAAATATGTGATATATATATTAATAATAAAAGTTTAAAAAACATATTAACTCATAAAGAGTTAAATATACACTAGATAAAATGTTTGGATTTGATTAAATATCATGACTTCTCAATACATTACCATGTTGGGAAAGTGAAAAAGGTGAAAGATTCTCTGAGTAGAAAGAATCATATAGGATTATCTATTATGGGAAAAAAATAAATTATTTCTGGATTTATAAAGGATATATCTAAAAAAATTTTTCGAAGGGGAGAAATCTTATCTTTCTAAAATAATTATCTAACTATCTATCCAAGTAAATATTTAAAAGAAATTTAATGAAGATATATATTTAATAAATATGGTGATAAATGTTCCAAAGTTAAACCTTGATTATGATTGAATGATAAGGTTTATGAACAATATACATATCATATAAATACTATAATTGAAGAGGGATCTATTGGATTGAAATAATAGTTCATCATTCTATATTCATAATGTAATAATAAATATGTATATATATATGAAAGAATATTTTTGGTGGGATAACATTAAGAGAGATATTACGGAGTATTTATCTCAATTATTGGGTTTAAGAATGTTAAGGCTGATAGGAAGTGGTTTAATGTGACATTACAACCATTACCAATCCTAGAATGGAAATGTAAAAACACCACCATGAATTTTATCTTCAGACTCCCAAAAATTTCAAAATACATATTGAAATTTTTATTGTTGTAGAATACCTTAAAAATTCAACACAATTCATTACTATTATAGAAGATATATCTCTTGATCATATTTCTTGAATATACATTAAGGAAGTGGAAAGGTTTCATGGAGTACCACATTCTGTTATATCTAATTGGGATCAAAGGTTTTCCATGATTTTGTAGTGAAGTCTTTAGTAAGAAAGTAATTGAAAGTTGTGTTTCAGTACTTCTTATCAATCTTAGAAATATATTCATTATGAGAGTACTATTCAAAACATGGGGGATATTATTAGGTCTTTTATTGTGGATTTCAATGGTGGTTGGGATCCAAACATTACTTTGGATGAGTTTTCATACAATTTTAGATTTCACTCAAGCATTCAAATATCTTTTTATGAACCCCTATATGGAAATAATTGTATAACTAAAACATATAGGTATGAAGTTGGAGAAAGAAAACTTTTGTTATTTGATCTAAATAAAGAAATAATATAGAAATTCAAATCCATTCAGTATGACATTAATCCATCTTAGAGTCGACAATATTTTTTTGCCAATAAACATTGATAAAATATGAAATTAAAAGATGGTGAGAATTTGTTCCTTTTAATTTATCTATGGAAGAAGTTTTTAAGATTAAAAATGAATGGAAATCTTATCCCTAGGTATATTTACCCTGATTATATTCTTTATTGAGTAGGGATAATAACTTATTTCTTATAATTTCCTTATAACCTCTCTCAAGTCAACAATGTGCTCCATGTATCTTTCTTAAGAAATTATATAAATGATCCTTCACATGTAATAAAATAAAAGGTTTTACTATTGGATAATAATTATTCTTATTAAGAATAAATTTTACAAATCATGGATTATAGATATAAAATTCTATAGAAAAAGGCTACTCACCTGGTTAAAGTTCCCTGGAGGAGTAAAAAATTCAAAGAATCTAATTTGGAACCTTATAATGTGATGAAATAGAGATATCCTCATTTTTTTGTATCATAGTGATGTAATTTAGAGGGTTAAATTCATTTTAAGTGGTGTAGAATGTTATCCTTGACATTTTATGATATATTTCTCTTCAAATAAATTCAATTTATTCAATGTCTTATGATACATGAAATCCCAAGTCTAAAATAACCAAAATATAGTATACTGTTACAACGTACTTGTTAAGTTAATATAATTAATATTAATAAACACATTTTTAATATTATGTATAAAGGTTTTATATAAAGAAAATATATTTATAAATAATAACTTTCTTTTTAGTAAAATATTTATATGCTTCAAAAATACATTTTTCTTCAAAATGGGTTTTATTTCTTTTTATGAGAAAATAATATAATTAATTTCCTAAAATCCTATCTAATTTCAATATAAATAATTTTCATGCCTTGTTAATATTTATTAATTATATTTTATAGAGTTATATTCATTATAAAAATATTAAGTAACTTTTAAATAAGAAATTAATTAGTTTTCTAAAAACATTATATTTAAAATTATAATTTTAAAATTATAAAATTTTAATTTCACAAAATTAATTTCATTTTTTTACTTTTTAATATAAAAAGTATCTTAATATTAATTTTTTATAATTTTATAGAAAGATGTATTTTTCAACGAATAGCGAAAAATATGATTTTTATTGAAAAATGCATTTTATTTTCAAGTATTTACGAAGTGAATATCTATTTTGGATTATTTTTAAATTTTAATTTTTTATTATTGATATTATAATAATTCAATTATTTTTTTTTAAAATTAATTTTGGCCTTGAATTTAGTATGAAAAAATTTTACACTTGAAAAAGAAATTTTTCTAAAAAACTGTTTTCATGGTGATTTTCGGTCTAATTTTAAATTAAATTCTACCACTTATGTGTTTTTAGTCTTGAAAAATTGATTCTATATTTGGAATTAGTGTTTCCAAATTTGGTAAATAGTCCCTTTTTTTAATTTATGAATCAAAACCATAATAATTCTTGTTGTCATGGTGAAGGGTAAATTGGGTAATTTAGGTTAAAAATAAAATTAGAAGAACTAAAAAATGAACCAAACATTTGACTTAATTTTATTGGATGATTATAAATTATCCATAAGAATATAAATTTAAAATATATGGCTTTTTTTTCCATTTGTCCATGATTTTGACCCTTTATATTATTTTATATGATGAAAAGTCAAAAATTTAATTCCCTTTGTTTTATTACCATTAAATTCTTGTTATAAAGATTTAGAGAGGATATGTTTGGTTATAAATATTAATTTTAATGATAATTATTTTTCAACATGGTAATTTATTTTTATTCTTTAGTGAATAAATTATTTCCTTAAATTCTTATACAATACTGACACAATGCTTGTGGAAGCAGTAAAAAAAATAATATTAAAAAATCTAAAAATAATACTTTTTGCAGGTTTTTTTTGTGTTTGAGAATTTTTTTATACACACATAACATATTATATAGGTGTGTAATAATTGGATTCCAATGAAATATTTTTCTTTTACTATTAAAATTCAAATTAAAGGAATAGTTCCAAAATTCACATTAATAATATTTTATGATAAATAATATTTTATTAAATGATTTAAAATATCTAAAAAAATTATATAAGGCTATGTAAATTTTATATAGTTTGTGAAATAAAATTTTGTGAATTTATGGATTTTTTATTTTATACTAACTATACCAACCCCTTAAGAGTAAAAGACATTGATACCACTATAACTATGAAAAGGGTTTACAAAGTGTTAAAATAAAAATATAAGGGTAAATATATGATATAAACTTTTAAATTTTCTTTTTATGAGATTATTTATACTCATACTCATATTATATTCTAATATTATCAATTTCTATCTATTTTGAAATCAATATTAATTTATATTAATTTACTATATCAAAAAAATTTAAGAGTTCCCCTCCCCTATCTTATAAAAGGAAACCTAATAAGCTATTTTTATTAAAACTTCAAAAAGAAATTTTTAGGAAAATACATACCAAAATACCTTTCATAAATCCCTACACTCATTTTAGAGATCTTGTTTTTGGTAGAACACCATCTTTAGAGGGTTAAGGTCTAAAAAAAGATGATTTTCTGAAGAAGAGGTATAGTTTTTAACCGAATGTTTTAGTTTTATTTATTCTTCCACATCCTTAAAATATTATTCAAACATAATAATATAATAACATAAATATATCATATATTCTGTGATGTTATTATGTTATTGAAATAACCTATATCCTTCTCCACCTCAATTAAATGGAAAACAAGACCATCATTCTTATGTACGATGAACTACTACCTCACAAACCAATATAATTCATTTTCCATCACCACATCTTATGGATGGTTGTAATGATGTATTTAATGTATATATATTATATTAATGAAACATTTATAAATTTTAAATTGTAATATTTTATTTACTTTTCTACATGTCCATTCTCTTGAATATGATAATGTCGTTCAAGTGTAGGTGTGGACTACCACCTCCATGAAGCGATGAGATTTTTTTTTCATCACCACATCATATGGATGATATATATAATTATATTTGAAGAAATAATGTGGTATTTTTTATATAATTATCATTATATAAATATAATATAATATAAACCTTCTTTCCAGAATAATCATTGAAAAATGGAAACGTTACTCATGCGTACAAACATCCTACCATATCCATCATTGTAACATAGTAAATTTTTTATAATAATATTTCATGGTTGATTTTAAAAGAATAATTTATGTATTAAAATTATAATTATTTCATGATTCTTATTCTATATATGGTTTAATAATGAAATTTTTGTCCATAGTCAACCTACTAAATCCATTATCAACACTGGAGCTGAATATTATTAAAACTTCTAACGTGAACTTAATTTATTGAGTAATTGATTATAAAATGATAAAAAGGAATAATAAACTTGAAAAAGGCTATTAATAATGTAAATAATTAACAAAAATTTATTATTGAGGATGATAAATAATGTATGTTTGAGTTAAACTCATGGCAAGGGACACTTTTTTTCGACACTTGAATTTAAATGTTTTAAAGATTTATTTTCTAAATCATTCTCTTCCATGGAAATATTTTTAAAATTATTTTACAGAAATATTTTTATGGATATAAAATAATTATATACGAAAGTTTATTTTTATTTTTAGTTTATTTCAAGTGTTTTAAAAAATAATCATTTTACATATTTTATAAACAAAGTTTGACTTATCTAAAAAGGATAAAATGACTGTTCTATTTTAATGTGTATGGTGAAAATGACTTGTCCCATAACTGTAATCATTATATGATGTTGGGATTCCATTATAAGATTTCAGGTTTTCTTTAAATAAAAACCATATTTCACTTTATTCTTGGAATTTTAGTTTTCAAAATTGTTTTTAATGGAAAGAGATATATCATTACATGAAAATGATTTCTTATGGTTGAAAATAATGCTTTTATGATGAAAGATTTTAGGTGTTAGGATTATGTTATTGTTATTGGGAATTGTTACAATGAAAAGTGGTTCTATTATAAACTAAGTATGGGTGGTTATATGATATTCCACCAATGTATTAGGTATTATGTGTTTTTTCTAGTTGATTATGAGTGTAATTCCAAGTATAACTGTGAAAGTTATTTCAAGTGTATCCGTGATGGTTATTCCATGTGTAATCATGTGGGTCACTGCATTTGTAACCACAATGGTTACTCCATAAGTAATATCTATATGAAAATGATGATTCACCTACATGTTTTATTTATGATTTCAATAGTTTTTCAAAAAATATCATGAATTAAAAAGGTAAGATAACAAGTTTATGTTTAAAGAAAAGTATTTTATACTTCTTATGGTTGAAAATTATATTTTTGGTTTGACAAACATTTCATGAATTTTTCATTATTGCACAGAAAAATTTATGAGTATTATTTTTTCTTTAATATTTTTTATGAAATATATTATGAAAATATTTACATGGAGAAGTTGATTTATTTTGTAAAAAATGTTTCTTTAAACCTGAATTTGATTTTGAAAAAGAAATATTTTTATTTGTATTTGTGGAATAACATTTTATTTCCTTATTTTTATGTCCCTTGCAATTCTTTATATGCTCATACCATATTTTAAAATGATTTTCAAAGTGTTCAAGGATTTTTAAGAATAATGAATACGTTAATTTTAAAGTCATGTATTTTTTCATTAAAAGATAACAAGTTTCTTTTTAAAAGTTTTGTTTTATGGAAAAATATAAACTAAATAGAAGTTTCCAATTTTTAATTTATGGGGTTTTATATAAGATTTATGACTTAATTATATAAAAATATAAACTTAAAATATATTTTTGAATTAAAATAAGTGAATTATAGTTTAAATCACTAGAATTTTTAATGCATAGGGTATGATCCTTATAGTTGGCATCAGATTAAGGTTTAGATAACCTCATGTGTAAGAATAATGTTAATAGAATACCCTTAAACTATTTTACATTATGGTTATATTGAAATGGTATAGAATTTGATAATTAATGTAGAAGCCCAAGTTTCAATTAAGTAACACTGTATTTATGTTTTTACGTATGTAAGTGTTTGGGTGATGTTTGGGAGGGTTTTTGGGAATTTTTTAATGTTTTTCGGGATTTTCTGGAGGTGCATAGTTTGAACATAGTTAGTAAAAACCATAAAAATCCTATAGAAAATAGTAGAAAGTGAGGAAGTGGGATCTAGGTAGGAATACAGTTAGTCACATAGTTTGTAAAAATTGTGTGGCCACCAAGTATAAATCGTGTATTTGGGGACATAGGCATTTGGAAAGTTAGCACACAGTTTTCCTAGCTGTACGCTTTAACTGTGTATTTCTAAAATTTTGATCATGAAATTTTATATATAACTTGGTTTTGATCCGTAATGGATATTTATTCCCTTAAATAGACCCTAAATCAAATTAATATCTTCCTAAAGTCTGTGGATACCATTCCTCTTGATCTAGGAGCAATCTGTTGGTGATTCATTGTGTACTAGAGGCCCAATTTCCTTAGAATGTCTCCATTCTTGGTTGTTTTCCTTAGATCTCATCTTCATACCTCTCTTGTATTCAAACATATGATACCTTGGGGATATATATTTTTTATTATTCCAATAGAGAATAGATATGGATTTTTGATGTTAGAGAACAAGATCTAAGGTTGATTTTTAGAGTTTCAACACTGTTTTGTTAAATAATTTTTTCCGTTCTTCATTTTCGCCATAGTTTCTGAGGTAGGCCGATTCACTCTCAAATACTATTTTTAGAACATGAAGGATAAATTTCAAATTGATTGTTTTTATTGATTTTATTGTGAAATGTTTGTGAAATTATTCATGTAAAAGCTCTTTAGTGACTATTTATGGAATTATGAAAATTTGATATTTTGGTGGAAAGTGAAATTGGTAACATGATTTTAAAACGATCGTTTTAAAATGTTTGATTGGTTTTGATGTATAAAAATTGGCTGGAAAACGGTTTTTGCTAAAAGTGTGTTTTTATTGAAATGGGTTGGCACAATTTAGTTGGCATGGTTGTTGGATTAAATAGTTAAGCACAAGTTGAATGGGATGGATAATGATCATGAAGTACAACTGTCAAAGTGATGTAGTGTGGATGTAAAGTTACACCATAAATGGTAACACAAAGCTTGTGTATGTGTGTGGTTGTGTTAAATGGAATGGGTTATGAAATGTGAATTTGATAAATGGTTTCAATGACTTGTTTAGTTTATTTCCTTGGAAATGGATTTGTGTGTGTGTGTGTGGGGCCTCTATATCAACTATTTTAAAGTATTTTATAGAAATTGTTTTATGTCAATGTGATAACATATTATATCTTAATGGTGTGAGTAGGAAGTTCATTTGGAAAAAACCTACTGAGTTTCATTACGTACCCCTACCTAGGAACCTTGGTATGTTTGTAGATATTATCTATTATGAAATAGGTAACGGTAAGTTATCTCATTTATTTGTTGATTCATCATGATACTTTGGTCATGGCTTGCGGAGTTGGTGTATAGAGCATGTGGGGAGATGTGGATTTATGTCTTTAGAGCCTTTTTGATTTGTTGATTTTGTCTCCAAATTTTTACTCCGATATAGTTTGGTTTGGGTTGTTATAATTTGAACTTTTATTATAGTGTTTTCATACATCATATAGTGTTTTTTTGGATTGGTTATCTTGGTTTAGTGGTTTTATTTTCAAAAGAAAAAATGTACCCCCACTATTTGTGAAGACCTTGGAATTTATTTTCATTCTTTCATGTCTTGGGGATGTCACCTAAGACCATGTAATATCCTCCTACCTTATCAAGCTAATTAAGAGGGGTATGATTTTATAAATGTTATTATTCTTGGATGGACCATCTTGAGTTGGGAAAAATTTTATTGTTTTTTAGATATTGGAGTTGGAAAATTATTCTTGATTAATCCTTGAGTTGGGTAGGTAGTAATGAGTAGTATTTCCAAAAAATTAAAATTATAGTATAAAAATAAGAAGCTAACCTATTTATGATAAAGCTTAAGTTACCATAGAGTTAGGTGGATAAGTGTTTTTAGACACATATAGTAGTTTTTACCTCATTTTCATGGATTTATCCAATGAGAAGAGAATGAACTGTATTGACTGAAATGAAATCCCTCTAGAATGAATATTTCATTTTGAGTAATGGTTTATTATTTGGGGTAGGGTTGTTGTTTTTTTAAATAGTGTTAAAAAGTGTTCAAATGTGAGATTTTGAAAAGTCATGGTTTTTTGTATTTTTAAAATGTGTTGATTTTCAAAAGCATAGTGAAAATTTCCAAAATTGGTTAGAAGTGGAAAAATATGAATTTTAGTAAAGCCATGTGGTAATATTTGTGTTGGGATAATTTGAATTGTTGAGCCTTCATTTGTTAGAGATCAATACTTATGGCAGTTTTTGTGTGTATAGAAAATGGCACCTGACAGGAATCATATAAACCAAATGGATGAAGATGCAGAGAATGTGGTTGCACCTCAGACATAGGTGAACCAATAGTTGGTGTAGAGTATAGTCCATACTTTTCAGGATGTGGATAAAGGAAATAGGATGGATAACCCAGGCAAGTGGATCAATCTGTTCTATTCTAAGAGAAAAATCCACCCATCATTCGGGGTGATTCGGAACCAAAGAATGCAGAGGTGTTACTAAATAGGATGAGTCAAATATTTAATTTCATAAGAATACCAACGTAGTTGAAAGTTATGTTTGAGATGTATATGATGGAATATCTTGTATGCTATGTTGGGATTTAACAATTTGGGTTAAATTAAACCAAGGAATTGCATTAGGGTATTTTGAATAATGGTTTAGTAAATAATTATATCCTCACATGTTTATGATTTCTAGAATGATTTTTTTTTCTTGAATTAGGATAATCTATCAGTGACATAATATGCAGTTGAATTCCTGAATTTAGTCTGATTTTTACCTAAAGTTACTTCTAGTGCATCCTTGAAGGAACACTTTTTTTAATCAGGGATGAGGACAAAGATTTGATTGACGATTTCCATGCTTGTTATAATGGATTATACAAATATGGTCAATAAAGAGATGGTAGTATAATGGGACATATATGGAGCTATAGGTGGAGGGAGCATGATAATACCTATGTGAAATGGCGGGAACTCCCATGATGGGAATATGATGAAGAGTGAAACTTATTTCCAAGGTAGTGGTATGACTCCGAAGTAGACACCTGGAACGGGGAATATTTCTCCAAAACCTAAGAGAATGATGGGATGTTTTAAATGTGGTTATTTGGATCGTATAACGATAGATTGTATGGTAGAAACCTACAACATGTCACAAATTAACATAGATGTGAAATATTCATAGCTATTGTTGTAGTGGTCGAATGTTGGGTGCTCAGGACACATCTCATGTTTTATAGATGTCATATGTTTCGACATGATGTGGAAAGAATAATGCATCTCACTCGCAAAACATGGAATATATAGTGATTCCAAGATTACCATGAATCCTCAACTAGTGAAATCTCAATATGGAAATAAAGGGAAATGTGCAGTGAGTAAGAAGTTATACGAAGCTGAGAAATTTATTATGGATGATCAATATATACTATCGATAGTGAGAGGTACAATTATTTTTTAATTCTACACTTATGAAATATTTGTTTGATATGGGTGAATCCCATTCACTTATTACAAATCATACTTTTGATCTTCTAGGTTTTCAGTTGAGATGATGCATTTTATTTTAAAACTTCAATCTTCTATTAGTTAAAGAAAATGTCGATCCTTTATTTGCAAAGAATGTTATATAATGATTGATAGAGCTGAGTTGATATGGGATCCCTCTTTACTTTAAATTGATATCTATTACATAATCCTAGATATTTATTAGTCTATATTGTTGAAATGTCACATCAATTTTTAAACTCAATGGGTTATTTTAATGACTAACGGTGGCATCGAGCATCTCATTAAAGGAGACCATAATTAAATGGTAGGTTCAATAGGATTGTTGGCACCAAAAGTTGGAACAGTCTCATAATAGTTTGTACCTTTGACCTTAGCATCAGTGGATGAGATTTAAAATAATTGATTTTTAGAAATCATGGATTAATTTATGGATGTTTTTACAAATAAATGTCTCAGGTTTTACACCAACAAGAGAAGTATAGTTTATGATTGATCTCCTTTAGAAGACCAGTTCTATTTTCCTTTTGTATTATCAGATCGAACCAAAAAAGTGTAGGGATTTGAAAGTCTAGTTAAAAATGATAGAAACCAAAGGGTTCATTCGGATTAGTATTTATTCATGGAAAAAACTGGTATAGTTTGTAAAAAATTTGTATGGAAATCTAAGTATGTGTGTTAATTATTGTAATCTTAACAAAGTTAGAATAAATAATTGGTATACACTTCCCTGAATTGATTGTATATTTGATCAATTTAGGGGAGCACAATGGTTCTCTAAAATTAACCTAAGTCTATGATATCACAAATTAAAATTTTGGAAGGATAATATTCCAAACAATTTTTTTAAGTAGATATTTAAATTAAGAGCATGTTGCTATTCCTTTCAGTCTTATTCATTCACCCACAATATTTATGGAATTTATGAATTAGAAATTTCAAATATATATAGATTCATTTCTATAGATGACATATTAGTGTATTCAAGGACAAGGTATAAGCATGAAAAACACTTAGTGAGTGTGATATTAATTTTACAGGATCATCGTCTCTATGAAAAATTATAAAAATGTGATTTTTGGATACAAGACGTACATTTCCTTGTCCATGTTATCTATGGAAAAAGTTTTTTTGGATCCATAAAATATAGAAGATGTAATATCTTGGAAAATACCAATGAATGTCTTTGATATATACAATTTCCATAGATTGGATAATTATTACATATGATTTGTTCATTAATTTCATGACTAGATTCACCTATGATAGATTTTATGAGGAATGTTTTCAAATTAAAATATAATGGTGAATGTTATAATTTCTTTAAAGAGCTTAAAGTTCTCCTTATATCAACACCAATATTGATTTTTCTAGAATTAGGAAAAGGGTATGAAGTGTATCTTGATTCTTCTATATTTGGGTTGGGATGCATTATCATGCAAGGAGACCATGTTGTTGCTTATGGATCATCACAATTATATAGTTTCTTGAGAAAAAATACACAAAAAACATTTTGAAGTGAGATAATTTAGTCAATTCTATGAATAATTAGCGTCATTACCTATTTGGTGAAAAATTTACAATGTTTACAGATCATAAGGGATTGAATCATATTTTCTCACAAATGGATTTGAACCTAAGACAAAGAATATGGATAGATTATCTCAAATTTTTGACATTGATTTTATGTATACACCAGGTAAAGGCAATTTAATGGAAGATAAATTAAGTAGAAAGAAATATGATTAGTTGGAAGAGGCTTCAAAACAGTGGAAGTTGATATTGGTGATAGCTAACATGAACTTGGATAGTGAAGACCAAGGTAATTTTGTAGTTTTCTTTTTAGATTATTTTATTCATGATTTGGTGGAGATGGTTAAAGAGGCACAAACATCTGATTCAATATGTGTTACTATAAGGTCAAAACTCAATGGAAGAGAGTCTATTTGGGGTTGGAATATGGATGAGAGTTAAGTTTTTTGGTTTCAAGATATTATTGTCATACCTATGTATTTTTAGGAACAAAACTTTTCATACATACCACCATTATAAATGAGTTGTTCATCCTAGAATACAGAAGATGTATAAGGAACTAAAAGTAATGTTTTATGGCTTCGAATTAAAATAAGGGTAACTAAGTTTGTTTTGAGATGATTAACTTTTCAAAAAGTTAAAGAAAAGAACCAGTGACCAGAGGGTATGATGTAGTCTTTACCTATTCTTGTTAGTAAATGAGAGCAGATATCCCTGGATTTTGTTATAGGTATCGTAAGGAAGGTTCAGAAAAATGATACCATATGGGTGATAGCAGATCGACTCATAAAGTCAGACCATTTCATTCTGATTCATGAATCTCATACGGTGGAGTAATTATCTAAAATTTATATCTAAGAAGTGGTAATGAGGAATGGTATACCAGTTTCGATTGTATCCAATCAAGATATGAGGTTGACATCTCGATTTTGGAAATCCTTACAACAAGCCCTTGTAACTCAGTTGGCTATAAGAATAGTGTATCATCCTCATACAGATATAAAATATGAAAGGGTGATAAATAAATTGAAATACATGCATTGGAATTGGGTAATTAATTATAGTGGCTCATGGGAGGAGCATTTATCATTAGTGGAGTTCTTGTATAACAACAGATTTCAGGCCTTGATATATATGGATCATTTTGAAACATTATATGAGAATCTGTGTTGTTCTCCACTTTTTTAGGTGGAAATAGGTGATTCCTCACTGGTTGACCAAAAACTTGTCCAATAGAAAATGGAAAATATTCATTTTATTAGGTGAAGTATGGATATGACTCTGATTCATCAGAAATCGTATGCTGATCATCGTTGATGGCCGTTGTAATTTGTGGTGAGTGATCATGTGTTCTTGACAATATCTACAAGTATTGGGAATAATCTTTTTTGAAATAATGGAAAGTTATATCCTTGATACATATGACCTTTTCAAATACTTAAACTGGTTGGTGAGGTGGCTTATTTGTTGGATTTTCCACCATAGTCTAATACAGTGCACAATGTGTTTCTTGTATCTCAATTAAAAAAGTATCAACCTGATCCTGACAATGTGATTTGATGGGATCATGTTGACCTAAAGTCATATACTTCATTTCTTTATATTACTATGTGGATTTTGTATAGGTAATAAAAAGTTTTCATTGAAAAATCATTTTCCAGTGCAGGTTTTGTGGAAACATGGTCAGATTCAGGAAGATACTTTGGAGTGGGAGGAGGAAATGGTTAAGAAATTACTCAAACTCTTTCAGGGAAATGATGGTTTTCTACTATTTGGGTATGGAAAGGATGATGGTAGGGATAATATATCACCCCTAGTTTTAATTACATAAACATTTATTTATATTTTTTAAGTAGTTAATGTGTTTAGGTGAAGTTTAAGAGGGTTTAGATGAACTTTGAAAAGTTTTTGGGGATTTAATGAAGGTTCACAATTTGAGAATGGTTAATAAAAACCCTTGAAATTCCTATATAAAATCATGAAAACTTATTCAATGGGATATTAGTAGGAACATAGTTTGTTCAAATGGTGCATCCACCTTGTAGAAACCATGCATTTTAGGAAGGAGGCATTTGCACGGTTAGCACACGGTTTGCCTAACCGTGAACCCTAATCACACATGGCTAAAAGTTAGATAAAATAATTATATATGTAACTCATTTTTTCTCTTTAATTTATTATTTTTCCCTTAAATAGACAGTAACTCAAATTACTCTCTTCTTAAAGGCTGTGGAGACCATTCATCTTGATCCGAGAGTGATCTGTTGGTGATTCCTTGTGTGGTGGAGGCCCAATTTCCTTGGTAAGTATTTTTTATTGGTTGTTTTCCTTTGATATATTCTTCTTACCTATCTTGGATTAAAATATCTAATTCATTGGGGGATATATCTCTTTTTCTTTATTCCCATAATGATGATATATGGATGTACTGATGTCAGTAATTAAGATATAAGTTTGTTTTTTTGAATTCCAACCTAGTTTTGTTTAAGAATTTACATCATTATTCTTTCTTCCATAGTTTTCTAGGTAGGTAGATCTAATCTCAACTTCTATTTTTAGAACTTTAAGACTTTATTTCAAACTTATTTTTTTGATTTATTTGATTGTGAAATTGTTGTGAAATTCTTGATTGAAACCCTCAATATTGAAGGTTTATGGAATTGTGAAAACTGGATGTTTTGGTGGAAATAGAAATTGGTAACATGATTTCAGAATGTTTATTTTAAAGTGGTTTTTTGTTTTTTATGTATGGAAATTCTTTGGAAAAATTGTTTTTGATAAAATTACGGTATTATTGAAATGGTTTGTCATAGTTGTTGTCTTAAATGGTTTATTATGAGTTGAATAGGATGGATAATTGTTATGAAGTACCACCATCAAAGAGATGAAGTACAGACATGAATTTCAACCATTAATGGTAACAACAAGATTTATTGGGTGTGTATTTTTTGTGAAATGGAATGGGTTATTCCAAGTGAATATGAGAAATATTTTTAATAACTGGTTTTAGTTTCTTTCATTGTAAATGTATTTAGGTTGGATAACTATTTTGGGATGAATAATATTTTTCTTAAAAATGGTGTGGCTTTCTTATCAAATATTTAAATTGTTTTATATAAATTTTTCTATATAAATGTTCCAACATGTTCTATCATAGTGGAATGAGTTGGAATTCATTTCGGAAAAACATACTAAGTTTCATTACTCACCCACAACTTGAGAACTTTAGTACATTTGCAAATATTTTCCATTGAGATACAGGTAAAATAAAAGTATCTCATTTATTTAGTGATCCATCATGATACTTTGGGAATGTATTATGGAGTTGGCTCTTGGAGTATGTGGGGAGTTGTGGAATTATGTATTTTGAGTCTTCGATCCTTGTTTCTTTTGTCTTCCACTTTGTACTTTGATATAGTTTGGTTTGGGTTATTATACTTAAAATTTGTAATATAGTGTTTCCATGCATCATATATGGACTTTTTGGATTGGTTATCTTGGGTTGGTGGTTTTATTTTTTAAAGGTAAAATCACCCCGAATTATTTGTGAAGCCCTTTTAATTTATTTCCACCCTTTGCTGTCTTAGGGATGTTACCTAAGGCCAAGTAATACCATACCACCTTATCAAGCCAATGAGAAGGGCTATGATGCAACAATTACCATGTTTCTTCATTTAAACTATGTTTGTTCAAAATGTTTTTCCTTATAGGAAATAGGGAAGCTATAGTAGGAAAGAACTAAGAGGATAATACCCTTCCAAATCAGTAACCTACAATGGTTGGAATTGGAAACAAGAAATTTATTACTATGGTGGATTATTTTACATAATCTATAAATGGTGGAAGTATCCATATTAGAGATAATACATACCTACCATATAAAAACATATCAATAATTGACCATTTTATGAGACAACACCCTCAAAAAATATGTAGATCTTCTGACCTAGTGGTAGCTGAATGATGGATTAAATCCCTAGAAAAGATATTTCATGTCATAGGTTATTTGGATCATTAAAAGGCGACTCTTCCTATTTACTATTTTGAATGTTAATTTGAATCGTGGTATTCAATGGTTAATAATACCAAATAAAGGGATGATATTTATGCCTTGGAATGGGAAAATTTAAGAGTAATTTTGTTGAGAAAAATTTTCCTAAGGATATATGACTTAGAATGTAAAATAAATTATTGGAATTAAAATATAAGGAGGAAGATTCAGTATCCACATATGAAGTAAAATTCACCCATTTGAAAATGTATGCACCAATTTTATCGAAAATATTGATAGTAAAATTAAAATGTTTTATTCTAGATTAAATACATAATACTTAATAGCGTTGGCCTCTTATGAATTTAAATGTTTTTGGGAACTTTTTTGATGTACTGAGATGGTAAAAATATAGTTTTTAGCAGACTATATGTTCTACCAAAACAACCAAAAAAATATCTCCGGGTGGATGAAAATGGGAAATAACCCATTAAAGAAATCATAAAGTAATAAAATCAAGTTTTTAGTTTGTGATAAGTGTGGTAAAAATCACATAAGGGAATGCATTATGAAATATGGGAAGTTATTCTGATGTGTTATGTTGGGGAATATGGATCATGATTTCAATGAAAAATTTCTTTCTAATGGTAACTCTAATTTTGATATCTAAGTTCCAGTGTGTTTTAAATAATGTGAGATGGTTCATTATAAACATGTGTGTCTGACGAAGAACACGAATTATGGGAAGTAGCAAGACTATAAGTAGAAGATGTGGTGAAATCCTTTGTAACTACTTAGGAAGTTTTTGGGCTATCAAACTGAGTGGTAACATGTACATTACTTATTTATTCATATTATTCTAATCTCTTATCTGATTATGGGCCTATACATTCATTCATCTATGAAATTTTTTCTATAAAATTAGATGTTTCACCTCAAAAAATGATGCCAAAACATATGGTAAAAAACCCATGGAATCCATATAGAAAAAAAATTATAAGAATATTCCTATTGTTTTCAGTGGGAATTCATTACCTTGAAACCCTATTGTCTTTCCCTTATTATTGTTTGATGTTATTTTGGGTATATATTGGCTCTTCATTTATCATTATAAGATAGATAGTAGAGCTAAATAAATTTTTTTCAATAATTGATTCATTTTGTATGTAAGAATTAATTCATACCTTTGATAACATATCAAGAAGATAAGAAACTATAATAACATAAATGAAAGTTTTCTTACATATATTTATGGAAATAAAGGAATTCCTCAAATTAATTATGTGTATATAGTAGAAGAATACCTGACTGTTTTTTTAAATGAGTTTCCTGGTATTACACCTGATTGAGATGTTGATCTTACTATTTAATTAGTGTATGACCCGAAGACTATTAAAAAAACCATTATGAAATGTCTAAAGACTAATTTTTTTAGTTGAAATAAAAGTTATAGGAGTTTTTAGATAAAGTTTTAATTCATCCTAAAACTTAACCATGAGATTCACATATTTCTTTTAAAATATAAAGATTGTTCCATGAGACCTTTCATTGGTTATAGATCCGTTAAAAACATCTCTATTAAGAAAAAGTATCGTTTAACTAATATAAATTATTTGTTTGATTAATTTTATGGAGAAAAATATTTTTTTAAGATTGATCTCATGTCAGGGTAACACCAGTTGAAGGTAAAGGAGGAAGATATCCCAAAGTGTAATGGCTCAACCAGGGAGCCACTAAACAGTGCCACGAGCGAGTGGGTCACATGGAATCAAGCATTCCTCCCCTTATGGAAAAGGCTTCCAAATATAAGTGAGGGCCTAGGGTGTGTCTATGGGGATACAATGACTCAATTTCAGATTTTATCATAATGGTAATAATTATATCAAACATAGAGAAGAATCAGATAAAATAACTAAAAAGAATACCTAAGTTAAACATCTAGAAGACTATAATAAAAAATAACCAAAATTAGTCCTATAAAATATGATGATCATGTCATGTCTCTATACAAAATGGTATGCCATACAAGGAAATAGTAAACAAGTATAATACATGTATCAAAATAAAAAAAGACTAAAAAGGAATATCTTCCGATAGAATCATGAGACTAGATGGGTCCTAGGCTCCCTTGCTCATATGGAATGATAAAATCAAGCATGAAATAGTGGGAACTTTCCTCGATCCCTACCTAAATCCATAAAGTCTATTAAGGTACCAAAAATCATCCTGAATTGGGTGTGTGATAACACTAAGTAGGCCACCAACAATAGTGTCTATAACAAGTCCAGTCTGTGTAATTTAAAAAAAGTAGTTTGTAGTATATAAAAGGTATAATAGTACTAAAAGTAATGGGTGATAATGAAAATTTGGTCCTTTCCAACCAAAAATGGAACCCTGTAAATAATATTCATGTTCCTAGAAAAAAGGTAAACTATAACACATAAAAAATAGATAAAGTACTATCCAGTCTAAAAAATGAGATATGATACCCATACTAGGGCTATCTATGAATAATATCAGAAAATATCCATAGTGGACATGTAGTGTAATCTAGTTTCATACCACAAAGTGCTAGAACTAAGTTATAGAAGACCACATAATCCTTGTTGTGTCCCAGGATCATCTCCATAGAAACATGGTAAAGAGTTTTTTGGAGTCCAAGGAGAATTATAATAGATCATTCCCAATGTCAGTCCAAGTATGATAGATCCAAGGGGTAGAAAGTCACATGATATCCTCAGAAATCAAGATCCAAGGAGTAAACTTGTTCAATGCATCCACTATTACAATCGAGATCCATGGAGTAGAAATTCACTTGGAATTTAATGAAATCAGGATCCAAGGAGGTTATCTAAAACATCCACCACCACTATCTATTTTCCAATAAATTCATTAAACATTTCAAACAATGAGTTCTTCCAACCCATTCGATATCTCTATATAAACCATTTTTATCATATTCTATAACAAGAAAATGAGGAAACAACCTTCTTCTATAAACTCACTTCAATTCATTCCTTTAATTTACAAATGAACAGGTAAAATATGGCTCTCATGACCTTAAAAAATTTAATAAATTCTCATTAAGTCTCCCATTAGAATTGGAGATATCACATGAACCAAAAGGGTTATACAATATGGGTCTAATATAAGGTCACACCCCATGGGTAGCCTCTTTGGGGGATAACAACCTCCAATGATCACAAAGGAACTCGTGGGAAACCTAAATAGGTACCAATTCATTCAATTAAAACATTCAATTATTTATAGGGGAAAGGATGTAAATATTGACATGAATATCAACTTTGATAAGCTATAAAACAACCAAACCATAAGGGTAATGGTATAAAACAACTACTGTATACACGTGGTAGAAAACTTGTCCAATATCAACCTTTTATTCAGTCAATATAGGTAGAGAAATGAAGAATATATAAAAATATTGGAAATAAGGAATATTATATGACACTTAAATAATTAAGTTGATATGAAGATAAACATAGAATGACACATGAAGAATATAGAACTTACTAGAGTGGATCTAATGAGACAATGGACATTTGAATCCCATTCTATATAGAGAATCAAAATAAAATCCTATGTTTCAGCTTAAAAATGTATTTTAGTGAGAGAATAAGTGACTCCATATCTTCTAGAAACAATGGAGGAGAAGAGTTATTTAAAACATAATTCATTAAATGAAAATAGTAATTTTTCCCAAAATTTCTAGGTCACGTGGTTTGGATTCACTATTGTGAAAATCGTTCTCCCTTATATGACTCAAGGGATACCCCACATATTTTGTGTGAACAATTTGAATAACCATGCACACACCATGATAAACCCCTCTACTAAAAATTGCAGCGGTCCCTACATGGGTCTACGACCCAATGCACATGAGTAGGGAAAACTATACATCCACCAGTTTACTTGAAAAAATCCCCCACGGTTTTATCAAACCATGTGTCCTGGGTTGTAGGGTTTATATTAACCATGCATCCTAGTTTCCTTTTCCAGAAACCAAGCCTCTGAGCTCCAAAAAAATCCTTAGACACCCTTGAAACTCCCATGAAATCATTCAGAACTCACATAAGGTCAAAAGGAAAGGGTTAAACTGAAATTAAAAGATATTTAACTTATAAGAAAACCAGTGATATTACTATATTCCCCCACTTCAAGAAATTCATCCCCAAATTTCACTTCCATGGGTGGTCTAGAATCATTTGAGAGTAACTTCATAAACTAACCATGTACATCAACCTCCCACTCCCAAGTCTCATCCTATAAATGGTCATGCAACCATAACACCCATACTAGAGAAAATGATGGACCTTAGAGATCCTCTGGGCTCTTATAAAAAATATTAATAGGATTATCTTTGAAGGATGCATCAACCAGTAGTTCAAACTCATCTGGATGTAGAGTGTGAGACTATTATGAGTGATAATAGCTCAACTGAGATATATAGAATTCATCATGCATGGATTGGTACCTCTGAGGTAACAAAAAATGATAAGCTATTGAACTGAATCTCTTTAGAATCTTGAATGACCCAACATATCATGGTAAAAGAATACTATGTATCCTAATAAGTATGTGTCCTAATCTCTATGAGATACGTATAAATACTCAATCCTGAACTCAAACTCTATAGGTTGTAGATAGATATTGGTGTAATATTTTTGTCTAGAATGTGGATTAACCATTATTTTTTTGATGAACTATATATTCTTTGAAGTTTACTTCACAAGACACCGTCAGAGTAGCATTTCCTCTCCTACATATAACCAGAACATAGGTAATCGACATGGAATACCATAAAAAGCCTCACATGGTTCCATATGTATAATGACTTGATAGATATTATTATAGGTGAACTCAACCAATAGAATATGTCTCTCCCAAGAGCCTCTTAAATCTAGTATGCATGCTCTAAGAATGTTCTCAAGGTCTTGAATTGTGCACTATTATTTTCCATCAGTTTGAGGGTGGTATACTGTGCTTTGAAGCACCTTTTTACCCAATTCTCTCTATAAAATCTATTGGAATCAATATGTAAAATGATTTTCTGTATCTAATACCATGGTATAAATAACCCATTAAGGATCACAGTCTCATGGATATAAAATCCTCTATACTCATATAATGAGAAGGTCCACCTAATCAATATGAAATACAAGACATTTTTCAGATTTTCCACAACAACCCATACAACATAACTACTTCAAGGTGACCTTGAAAAAGTCATCACAAAATCCATTTCATCATCTTCCCATTTTTACTCATAAATTGTTAAATTTTGTAAAAGTGTAACAGGTCACCGGTGTTCTGGATTCACCTATTAGGAGGTGGAACACCTTATAACAAAACCATCTACATAATGATTTATCCCCAACCACCAGTATTGATGTCACAAGTTATGACACATCTTGGTAATGCCGGGATGTACACTACTGGAAACATGATCTTTCCCAACACTTCTATACCAACGGTTTGTAAAAACCGTTGGTATAGCTAACCTTTCCCAACGGTTCATCAAAACCGTTGGGAAAGGGCCTAAAAACACACCCTTTCCCAACGGTTTTGGTGAACCGTTGGGAAAGAGTGACCTTTCCCAACGGTTCACCAAAACCGTTGGGAAAGGGGTGGATTTTTTCCCACTTTTTCCCAACGGTTCATCAAAACCGTTGGGAAAGAGTACCCTTTCCCAACGGTTCACCAAAACCGTTGGGAAAGGGTGTGTTTTTAGGCCCTTTCCCAACGGTTTTGATGAACCATTGGGAAAGGTTACTCTTTCCCAACGGTTCTCAAGAACCGTTGGGAAAAAGTGGCAAAAAATCCAGCATACAACTTAATAAAAATACACCCACCCAGAACCTATCCCAACGGTTGTCAAAACCGTTGGGATAGGTCTATCCCAACGGTTTTCAGAACCGTTGGGATAGGTTCATTGATGTTTTTCCAGATCTACTAACGGAGAACATTATATAAATCAAAAATTTATATAATTATGATAATACATATATATATTTATGAAATTATGTTTACAAAGTGATGTTAGCCTAGTGGTTAAGTCGTTCGATTATAAACGAGGGGGTCCTGGGATCAAATCCCAGCGGTGATTTTATTTTTGGAATTTATATACCAACGGTTCCATTACCGTTGGTATAGATTTCATATTACCTATACCAACGGTTTCCAAAACCGTTGGTATAGGTCTATACCAACGGTTTTCGGAGAACCGTTGGTATAGACCTATCCCAACGGCTTACTTGGCTACGGTTCTCCAAACCGTTGGTATAGGCTATACCAACGGTTTGGAGGCCTATACCAACGGTTCCAAACCGTTGGTAAAGGTTGGTTTTCCAGTAGTGGTACTACCCAAGATAAGGCTTGAAACATTCACATCAGATACTCACGTATGTTTGCTAAAACCCAAACATGTCCATGTATATGCATAATTTCATCCTCACCCATGGTCTAACTAGGATTTAGGTCCTCAACACTATACTCCCCCATAATACTAAGCCCTCAACACAAAATTATGTCTCATCCTCACTCTATCCATAAGAGTGGAAGTCACCACTAGGGATGTGATAAAAGTACCCTCTTGGACACCTTTCACATATAACTGAATCTTTGAGAATAATTCCATAAGCTTCCACTCACTACTGGACTCCTAAAATACTGATATCTGAGTCCCACTATTTAGTGAAAAATCAATTGAATTTCTTTTAATAGGTCTATAAGAAAGCTCAATGTCAAAACACTATAGGTTTTCTACACTCCTTCTTTTCCTATGTTTCAAATATCGTTTGGTAAATATATACTTGAGTATTTTGTGTTCTGTGTACACCAAAAAATTCTCTTCCAATAAATAATTCCTCAAACTACACAAGGATTGTACAATAGTGTCTAGATAGAGATCTTGTGTCGGGTATTTCCCCTCATGCTGACTCAATTGATGAGGCTCGTACACCAAAATACACTCCCCCATCATAAAAACTGATCCCATCCTGAAACATAATGCATCATAGTATAAAATATAGTTTTTTCCTAGCCCTAAATGAATCAGGACTAAAATTGAATTAAATATCCATTTTATCTCTAGAAGGCTGTCTCATAGGTATATGACCAAAAAAACTTCACCATTTCTTAGTCAAGCCCATAAGAGGTGATTCTACTCTTGAGAATTCTTGTATCAAATTCCTATAATATTAAGATATCCCTGAGAAACTCTATATTTCAAAAATGTTATTAAACTGCTCTCAAAAAACTAACACTCTCACCTTCAATGGGTAAACTAGTACTCTTGTCTCCAAGATAATTTTAACCAAGAAGTGAAACATATTCATTAATTAGTGAAACTTTGTGATCTTAGCATATAAATAATACTCTCTAAGTGTATCCAAAATGATCTCAATATGTTTGACATGGTTGTTTTAATTATTAGAATACACTAAAATGTCATCCAAGAATACCACTACTAAAGAATCCAGATAAGGATGGGAAACCCAATTCATCAAAACCATGAAAACTGATGGTAAATTTGTGAGACTGAATAGAATAACTAGTTAATCATGTAGACCATACATGCTCTAAAAATATGTATGAGGTATGTATGTAGGTCAAACATGTACCTAGTGATAACTTGATCTAAAATACATCCTTGTAGCTGGTTGAAGAGATCATCTATCCAAAGTTAGGGATACTGGTTCTTAAGCATCAACCAGTTAATTTCTTAGTAATCCGCAATAGGATGAGGGATCCATCCACCTTTTTCTCAAAAGGGATGATAAACCTCATAGATAAGTACTAATTAATTTAAACCCCTTAACCTCTAAATCCTGTAACATCCTCTGGATCTCCTTCAACTCTATAGTATCCATCCTATGAGGAATGGATACCAGTGCATCTCTTAAAACTAGCTCGATAGATAACTCCACATATCTCAAGAGGTAAACCCAAAAAATCATCAAGGAAGACTGTAACACCCCGAGATTTTATTAGATATTTTTTTCATATATTCTGTTGTACGCTACACCAAGATTACCTTGTGTCATACGCAACACCGTATTAGCTTGCAGTATACGCAACACTATTCTTGGATCATGTTACACACAATTTCAATTTCGTTTGATAGTAGTTATTCTACTCAACATTGAGTGTAATGTATAAATTAAATATGGTTGGATTCTATTATGCAAAACAATGAAGGAGTCTTGCACAACACGCAACCCTGACTTGGCTTGCATTACACACAATCATGACCTTCCTTGATAGCGTGTGTTGTACGTAATACCAGGTTTCACTAAACAATGATATATGGTTATAATATTATTATGAACTAGCCATTATGAATAGTTTTAACTAAAATTTTAATTTTATAACATTATTATTAATCTTACACATTTTCTAGAACATGGTATGAGAACAAAATAAAATTTTCGGGTAAAATAAATATTTTTCAAAAAATGCCGTTTTGTCGCCTTTTGATGGCGCACCCACTTTAAATATAGTTTTTTGACATTTTTATAAGTTCAATTTGACAAAATAAAATTATTATTTGGAATTAGGATATAAAAATTTACTTTGGATAAAATTTTCATATTATTCTGATAACTTTCATATTTTAATGAATAGTAAAAACACACTATATTTAAATTAAAAAAAACTTTTTTCATCGCAATAATTTATATGGTTAAATTATAATTTTGAATAGTTTTAAAGTATAAATAGAATATATTTTTATCATTTAATATAATGTATGTCATTACCATTAATTTTACATTGAATTCATAGGTAAAAACATTTCAATCTTTGGCAATATTTTAACTTTTAAAACCTGTTTTCTTAACAATGGGATAAATTTTAATTTAATTACTAAAACTTATGTGTTTTGAATTTCAAAAAATGGATTCCATATTTGGATTCATTGGTTCAAAATTATGTTAATAGGTTAATTTTATTTTTTTGATATTATGAATAGCAACTACGGTAATTTTTATTTATTACAGTTAAAGGTAAATCAGGTAATTAAGGGTAAACATAAGATTGTAAAATTACCCTAACACTTTCCAAAATTCTATTTGATTAATAAAAGTCAACCCACATCAGCTAAGTATCATAATAGATTCATTTCATGGACCTTTGACCATGAAAATGATGTAATTATTATTAAAACTAAACAAGGTGACAACATGTCACTCTCTTAAATATTATAAGTATAATAATTTTAATTTAGTGATAACATTCATGAAATATCAAACATGAATATTCTAAAGAAATATAATAAAATTATATACATTATTTGATTTTATTTAGAATTTTTAGACATTAAATAATTATCATTAAATGTGACACAATAGTGATGTTGAAATTATTTTATTGATTAAAATATCAAATAAATGGTTTTAAAAATATTAAAATAAATATTATATGAACTATTTAATGTGATAAATGAATTTTCTAGACATATATTAAATGTTATGAATCTACTAAATCTTTTTATTTTGAACATATATTTTTTGTGGATTTTATTTAAATTCAAATAAATTAATAGTGTCAAAATTGACACTATTGTTATTTTATAAAAATAACTTAATATAAAATTGATTAAAAATAAAAAAAATATTTAAAAATTATAAATTAAAATTTATATGGTCTAAAAGGTTATAAATTATCTAATTATAGACATTTCACAATACATAAGTAATTATTAATACCAATTTAAAATTTAGAATCTTATTACCACAAATAAAATTAAATAGATTAAATAAGGATAAATCAAGTTGATAAGGTTTAAAAATAAATTTACAACATGTTTAAATTTTATTTTTTGATGTTATTACAACCCTATATCATCTAATATTTGAATATGAGTCATTTTTGGAGGTTTTTATGTGGGGTTTTATTTATTATAAATTAATATTTTTTAGATTTCCAAAGGTTCCCCTCTCCTCCCTTATAAAATGGAACCTCCTCCCTCTCCTCTTTACACAAATTTGAGCCTTCAAGCTCAGAAAACCCCTGAAATTTACTCTTATAAACTTCCCTAGTAACATTATAGAGGTTCTGGTCTCCTCGAAAGACCAACTCTAGTGCCTTAAGAGGAAGCTTAAAAGAGGTGCGTCGAAGAAGAGGTAATATCTTCTACCGATTCTTTCAAGTTTCTTTCTTCTTAAACTTCTTATTCTTTAGTTGTTTCATTATAAATTAATAACATCAGTATAAATAATATACTGATACATTATTATAAATATTAAACAACCCCATTTCACCTTCTATCCATCCTACGGAAAACGAAATCACCACCCGTGCGTACGTACGAAATACCGTCTCCACCCCGTGGTGTAATCTGTTTCTCCACCACCACCTTACTTGGATGGGTATAATGGTGTAAATAATAACTATATACTGTTATTATAATATCATACTAATTCTGATTCAATAATTATGGGAATGATATCATCGCTCGTGCGTACGTACGGATTACCGTCTCCACGACGCGATGAGATTCATTCTCCATGTTAAACAATCAAGAATGATTATAAAGTATATATAATGAATAATAATGAAATATATGAAACAATGAAGCTACTGGATTTATGTATATATATATATATTTCATCTACTGACTTTGATTCAATTCAATAAGGAAAGGAAAACAGTGTTCATGCGTACGTACGACCTACCGTCACCACGAATGCGATGCGATTCATTTTCCATGATTAACCATTCATGTATGATTATAAAGTATATATAATAAATAATCATGAAAGATATTACATAATATTGATACTGGATTTATGTACATATATGTTTCATTTACTTAATTCCATTCAATTCAATAAGGAAACGAAAACAACGTTCATGCGTACGTACGACCTACCATCTCCATGAATGGTGTATTTCATTCCATTTATCGATCTATCATATATATTTATATGATGAATATATATATATAAATCATGTTTTACATTTTCGAATTAAGTAAATCAGGATATATGTAATAATATCAAGAACAAAAAATCGAAAAACATACGATAAATGAAACGATTTTACCCAAAATGCTGCTTTAACATGGAATTTAGAAAAGAACAGGTAATATAAAGTCATAAGTGAACCATATATGATATCATAACAATGAATATGATTCTGTAATAAGTCAATGAAATTATTTAAATCATTATTCATGAAGTTTGGATACATACGAAGCATATCAGACATAAGTTAAGGGATAATTTTGCAATCTCATTTTTATCCGATATTGATTATACGTAAGTATTTACTGGGGTTATATTTATCATCCATGTCCGTGTTTTATAAAAATGTTTTCATAAAGTGTTTACTATTCTTACATGTATTTTTAAAGTCATGTTTACCCCTATTTGTATTTTAATTTGTGTTATGGAATGAATCTTTCTTTTATTTACCATATAAGGTACTTTTTGACTTTTCCGGAAAAAGTACGAGAAGAATGTGTTTTTAACTTATACGGAATGAATGGATTTTTACAGTTTTATAACACCTTAATTTCATGAAGTTTACTCTACAATATTTCATGACTATTTTCAACAAAATAATTTTCTTTTAAAATTGCATGGCATTTTGTGAAAAGAAAATGATTTTGAAGAAGAATGTATATTTTCTTCAAGAATTCATTTCAAGTGTTTTATCAAAACCATTTTTCATATAAGATGACATTATTTCATATGTGTATGTTTCAATTATAATGTCTCTATGATTTAAATGGTTTCACTTTTTTTTTATGATGAAATGATATCCATTTGTTTTATATGGATTATGTTATGATGGAATGATGTTTATGAAACCCATTTTATTCTTTGGGTTATTATGAATGATTTATGTTTATGTTGTGGAACACATATTAATGATTTCATTATGAGATGGGTGAGACTTATATCTCCCTCTAATGCATTGGGTAAAGATTTATATCTGATGAGATAGGCATGGATGGAATGGTAAGTTAATCCGGTTCAGTGATACAGGACTGGAACAAGGAGCGAACTCGATTCAGAAAGAGACTTTGTCCACTAAGATGGTCTTGGCAGAAATGCCTTGGCTACTATGGAAATCATATCATGTTCTTAATGGTTTTACACAATTATATGTTTTATTCCCATGCTATTATATCATGATTGATGTTCCATTATGATCTATGCCTTACGTACTGCCATTTTTTCTGTCATTGCTCAAGATTTTGATGTTTAAATATTATGTTCATGTTTTTAAGTTCAAATGTATATGGTTTGTTTTATTTTATCCATGATTACCCTTAATGAGAAATTGAGCTCACCCTTTATATGTTTTATTTTCCCCAGGATATAAAGAAAGGTTTTAGGTAAGAAAACAAAAATGGGAAGATATTTATGGGAGATGTTGAAGATCTTTCACCATGATTAGAAGATTATATTATGAGTTTCTGAGGACACTAAACTATTACGGTCCTTGAGTTGGTTTTTTGTTATGTATTATTTTTTCCGAAAAAGTAATTTAATATCCATGTATGTCAAGCTTTGGGTCTCTACAGTTGGCATCAGAGGAAAGGTTTAGTTAAACTTTGGAAACTAGGATGTGAAAACTTTAGTGAGATCCCTAGAGATATTTCTAAGGTATGTCTAGGGATGTCCATAAGGTTAAGTATAAGTATAGGTTATAGTCCTATAATTACGGTAAAAATATTATAAATAACCCTAATATGTTATATATTGAAGGTAATCCTCCTTTATTATGTTGTTTTCCCTAGCATGATTTTGGCCACTCACACTATTCATTTTGGGTTTTAGATGATGGCTGGAACCCGAAGGAACCGCGTTGATCAATGTAATGGACAATGCAATGATTTTACTCCTGAAAAAACCAATGTTATGGGAGATGGAGTGAAAAATCTTATTGTTATACTTACACAAGCTATGAATCATTCTGCACCTCCAAATGAGCAGAGAAGGGAACAATATTCTATGGAGTCCTTCATGAGGCAACACCCACCTTCTTTCAGTGGGTCTTCTGATCCACTTGTTACGGAACAATGGATCAGTACCATTGAAAAGATATTTTCCATACTTCTCTGTTCATAACATGAAAAATTCATTCTGGCTATTTACCGTTTAGAAGGTGAAGACGATAAATGGTGGACTCTAATTAAGAGTACGGGGCCCCGAGATGAAATTGAATCCATGGAATGGTATGAGTTCAAGAACTTATTTTTCAATAAGTACTTCCCTCGTATTCTTCGAACAAAGATGGAAAAGGATTTACTTGAGCTAAAACCAAAGGATGATGAATCTTTTGGTATATACGAAGCGAATTCTACAAGGCTTGCAAGGTATGAATCTGGCTTTATCATCCAACCTAAAAGTAAAGTTGATCGATTCTTCAGTGGCTTAAAACCAAGTCTTCGAAAGGGAATTAGATATAGGAGACTTCAGTAGCTATGAAGAAATTGTTTTTTGTGCTATCAAGGTAGAAATGGAAGTTGGTGTTACATATCCATCTCATGGTTTTGACAAGAAACAAAAGATGGAGTTCAAGGAGAAATCTCAGAATAATGGTGAAAAGAAGATGAATGTTTCTTTATACTCAATGTGCGGAAAGAAGCATGGTGGATATTGTCTTAAAGGGGATAGAAAATTCTTTAAGTGTGGAAAAGAAGGTCATATAGAAGCTGAGTGTTGAAGTAATGGAAAAAGGGTTGCTAATGATGTGAGTAAAGAAAAGACTGTAGAGAATGCACCACCGACACTTCAATGCTTCAAGTGAAAGGAAATGGGGCATTATGCTAATCAATTCCCTAATACAAGGGTTAATGATGATCAACGTGAGAAACCTCATAAGGAAAAGGATAAAGGTATGTCACATGAAATCGCTATTTGTGATGTTGAGTATGAAAATGATGTTGTGTAATGATTAAGTGTTTATGTAATGGGATTTCAAAATAGTATCATGGAATCTCATATATGGAATCGTGGAATTTTGGAATATCTATGTATTAGTTTTCAATAATTATATGGTATCGGTAACCATGAAAAGTGATTGAAATATTTTTAGAAAGAATATGATATGTGCATAATGAAGCGATAAAGAAAAAATGAAATGAGCTCATGAATGATATAAGGACAAAGTTATGTCATGGTTTGAGTATATAGAAATTTTGGGATTTTGGTATGTGGAAAGTGTTAAATTTTGAAAGCATTCATGTTTTAACTAAGAGTCAATGGGTATTCATTTTTCAAGAGAATACATGATTAAGTTATTCACATGTTTGTAATTTGACAAACAAGATATATCTTATGATATATGGGAGATAAATTATGGTATTCACATGCTCGGTAGATGAAATTTCTAGTAATTGTTTTCTTTATACTATGAGCTTGGACAAAAGTATATTAGATAAGCCTAAATATTGGAATGGATTATGTTGGACATAAGTCAGTATTGTTCAAGGCTAGAACTTTTTTCAATATTATTTATGGAATGTTATAATAATGTAGTTTTAGAAAAAGGACAACCTGCAGGACGGGCGACAACCCATCACGTCAGACAAGGATGGGGGAATCGAACCCACAACCGAAGTGCGACAGGCTTTTATCACCTACCACTGGCCTACAGGTAGTCCCTGGTTAATAGAAACTAGTTTTATTTTATTAATTAGGATGATAGATGAAGTATAAGTCCATTTTGGAACCATATCCGATTAATCTCACCATAGATGGACTTATGTATATAACTTTTTCTAACTTGTGTTTGAGACAGATGGAATGACCTATCATTCTATCGCATGATCTGCTAAAACTTCACAAAAGACAAATTCAACTTCTTTTATTTAAGAGATGAAGTGGAAATTGTTCGAGGCATGAGCAACGTTGAGATTCTACCAAAATCAAGTAAGTATTTCTTTTAATTCAAAAATTATTCAACATTTTGGAAATGATCTTGAAAACCAAAAATGTTGTCCTATTTCTCTCATATCTAATGAATCAGATGGTACCTTAGATCATCATAAATTTATGGATTTGTGACTGTTGGATTTTTCATATCCCTATTCTCTACCACTCTCCATCAGAACTTGACAGTTAGATTTCTCTTCCATATCCATATTTTCACCTATGATCTCTTATGTGGGAACCCAAATGAAGAGTTACTTTGGGTATCTGTTTTGTTTCCAATGTTCATTTTTAAAATTAATTTTTAGTATTCCTTTTCATGATGTGGGTTTCTATGAAAGAAACTCTCAAGTGATAAACCATTTATAACCCCGACGAATTTCGAGGGAGAAATTCATTTTAAGGGGGGTAAAATGTAACACCCCGAGATTTTATGAGAGATTTTTTTTTCATATCTTCTGTTATACGCTACACCAAGATTACCTTTCACTATACACAACACCATATTAGCTTGTAGTATATGCAACACTATTCTTGGATCATGTTACACACAATTTCAATTTCATTTGATAATAGTTATTCTACGCAACATTGAGTGTATATATATATATATTCAATGTATAAATGAAATATGGTGGGATTATATTTTATAAAACAATGAAGGAGTCTTTCACAACACGCAACCCTGACTTGGCTTGCATTACACGCAATCACGACCTTCCTCGATAGCGTGTGTTGTACGCAATACCATGTTTCACTAAACAACGATATATGGTTATAATATTATTATGAACTAGCCGTTATGAATAGTATTAACTAAATTTTTAATTTTATAACATTATTAGTAATCTTACACATTTTATAGAATATGGTATGAGAACAAAATAAATTTTTCAGGTAAAATAAGTATTTTTCAAAAAATGCAGTTTTGCCGCCTTTTGATGGCGTACCCACTTTAAATCATGTTTTATGACATGTTTATAAGTTCAATTTGAAAAAATAAAATTCTTTTTTGGAATCAGGATATAAAAATTTACTTTGGATAAAA
Organism: Viscum album; assembly: GCA_963277665.1. Taxonomy (NCBI): domain Eukaryota; kingdom Viridiplantae; phylum Streptophyta; class Magnoliopsida; order Santalales; family Viscaceae; genus Viscum; species Viscum album. The sequence continues at coordinate 1,627,800,103 of OY728142.1, read as the reverse complement.
TTTTCATATTATTCTGATAACTTTTATATTTTAATGAATAGTAAAAACATGCTATATTTTAATTAAAAACAACTTTTTTCATCGCAATAATTTATATGGTTAAATTATAATATTGAATGGTTTTAAAGTATAAATATAATATATTTTTACCATTTAATATAATGTATGTCATTACCATTAATTTTACATTGAATTCATAGGTAAAAACATTTCAATCTTTGGCAATATTTTAACTTTTAAAACCTATTTTCTTAACAATGGGATAAATTTTAATTTAATTACTGAAACTTCTATGTTTTAAATTTTGAAAAATGGATTCCATATTTGGATTTAGTGGGTCTAAATTATGTTAATAGGTTACTTTTATTTTTTTTGATATTATGAATAGTAACTACGGTAATTTTTATTTACTGCAGTTAAAGGTAAATCGAGTAATTAAGGGTAAAAATAAGATTGTAAAATTACCCTAACACTTGAAAAAATTCTATTGGATTAATAAAAGTAGACCCATATAACCTAAGGATCTGAATAGATTCATTTCATGGACCTTTGACCATGAAAATTATGTAATTATTATTAAAACTAAAGAAAGTGACAACATGTCACTCTCTTAAATCTTATAAGTATAATAATTTTAATTTACTGATAAACTTCATGAAACTTCAAACATGGATAGTCTCCAGAAATCTAATAAATTTATATATATCATGTGATTTTATTTATAATTTTTAGATATTAAATAATTATCATTAAAGGTGACACAATAGCGATGTTGAAATTATTTTATTGATTGAAATAGAAAATAAATGGTTTTAAAAATAATAAAATAACTATTATATGAACTATTTAATGTGATCCATGAATTTTATAGATAAATATGACATGTTATAAAGCCATTAAATCTTTTATTTTGAACATATCTTCTGTGTGTATTTTATTTAAATTCAAATAAATTAATATTGTCAAAATTGAAACTATTGTTATTGTATAAAAATAACATAATAAAAAACTATTTAAAAATCACAAAAATATTTAAAAATTATAAATTAAAATTTATATGGTCTAAAATGTTATATATTATCCAATTATTGACAATTTAAAACACATAATTAATTATTCATACCAATTTAAAATTTAGAATATTATTACCACAAATAAAATTAAATAGATTAAATTAAGGTAAATCAAGTTGATAAGGTTTAAAATAAATTTAAAACATGTTTAAATTTTATTGGTTGATTAGATTACAACCCTATATCATCTAATATTAGAATATGATTCATTATTGGAGGTTTTTATGTGGGTTTTGATTTATTATAAATTAATATTTTTGAGATTTACAAAGGTGCCCCTCTCCTCCCTTATAAAAGGGCAGCTCCTCCCTCTCTTATTTACACAAATTTGAGCCTTAAAGCTTGAAAAATCCCTGAATATTACTCTTATAAACTTTCCTAGTAACATTATAGAGGTTCTGGTCTCCTCAAAATACCAACTCTAGTGCCTTAAGAGGAAGCTTAAAAGAGGTGCGTCGAAGAAGAGATAATCTCTTCTACCGATTATTTAAAGTTTATTTCTTCTTCAACTTCTTCTTATTTAGTTGTTTCATTATAAAGTAATAAAATCAGTATAAATAATATACTGATATGTTATTATAAATAGGAAACAACCCCATCTCACCTTTTATCCATCCTACAGAAAACGAAATCACCGCGCGTGCGTACGTACGGAATACCGTCTCCACGCCGTGGTGTAATATGTTTTTCCACCACCAAATTACTTGGATGGGTATAATGGTGTAAAGAATAACTATATATGTCTATTATAACATCATACTTATTCTAATTCAATAATTATGGGAACAATATCATCACTCGTGCGTATGTACGGATTACCGTCTCCACGACACGATGCGATTCATTCTCCATGTTAAACAATCAAGAATGATTATAAAGTATATACAATGAATAATAATGAAATATATGACATAATGAATCTACAGGATTTATGTATATATATATATATGTCATCTACTTACTTCCATTCAAGGCAATAAGGAAAGGAAAACAATGTTCATGCGTACGTACAACCTACCGTCTCCACGAATGTGATGAGATTCATTTTCCATGATTAACCATTCATATATGATTATAAAGTATATATAATAAATAATCATAAAATATATTACATAATAATGATACTGGATTTATGTACATATATGTTTCATTTACTTAATTCCATTCAATTCAATAGGGAAACAAAAAACAACGTTCATGCGTACGTACGACATACCGTCTCCATGAACGGTGTATTTCATTCTATTTATCGATCTATCATATATATTTATATGTTGAATATATATATAAATCATTTTTTACATTCTATAATTAAGTAAATCAGGATATAATTAATAATATCAAGAACAAAAAATCAAAACACGTATGATAAATGAAATGATTTTACCCAAAACGCTGCTTTAACATGGAATTCACCAAAGAACGGGTAATATAAAGTCATAAGTGAACCATATATGATATCATAACAATGAATATGATTCTGTAATAAGTTAATGAAATTATTTAAATCATTATACAGGAGGTTCAGATACATACTAAATATATCATACATAAGGTAAGAGATAATTTTTCAATCTCATTTTTATCCAAGATTGCTTATACGTAAGTATTTACTGGGGTTATATTTATCATCCATGTCCGTGTTTTATAATTTTTTTTATAAAGTGTTTACTATTCTTCCATGTATGTTTAAAGTAATTTTTACCCCTCTTTATCTTTTACTTCGTGTTATGGAAGGAATCTTTCTTTTGTTTACCATATAAGGTACTTTTTGACTTTTCTGGAAAAAGTATGAGAAGAATGTTTTTTTAACTTATACGACATGAATGGATTTTTACAGTTTTATAATGACTTATTTTCATGAAGTTTACTCTACAATATTTCATGACTATTTTCACTAAAATCATTTTCTTTTAAAATTTAATGGCATTTTGTGAAAAGAAAATGATTTTGAAGAAGAAAGGATATTTTCCTCAAGAATTCATTTCAAGTGTTTTATCGAAAACATTTTTCATCTTAGATGACATTATTTCATATGTGTATGTTTCAAGTATAATGTCTCTATAATTTAAATGGTTTCACTTTTTTTTATGATGAAATTATATCCATTTGTTTTATATGGATTATGTTATGATGGAATGATTTTTATGAAACCCATTTTATTATTTGGGTTATTATGAATGATTTATGTTTATGTTGTGGCACACGTATGAATGATTTCATTATGAGATGGGTGAGACCTATATCTCCCTCCAATGAATTGGGTAAAGATTTATATCTCATGAGATATACATTGATGGAACGATAAGTTAATCCGGTTCAGTGATACAAGACTGGAACGAGGAGTGAACTCGATTCAGAAAGGGACTTTGTCCACTAAGATGGTCTTGGAAGCAATGCCTTGACTAATATGGAAATAATATCATGTTCTTAATGGTTTTCCACAATTATATGTTTTATTCCCATGATATTTTATCATGATTGATGTTCCATTATGATCTATGCCTTATGTACTACCATGTTTTATGTCATTGCTCAAGTTTTTTATGTTTAAATATTATGTTCATGTTTTTAAGTTCAAATATATATGGTTTGTTTTATTTTCTCCATGCTTACCCTTACTGAGAATTTGAGATCACCCTTTATATGTTTTCTTTTCCCCAGGATATAAAGAAAGGTTTTAGGAAAGAAAAAAAAGGGGAAGATCTTTATAGAAGATGTTAAAGATCTTTCACCATGATTAGAAGATTATGTTTCGAGTTTCCAAAGACACTAAACTATTATGGTCTTTGAGTTTTGGTTTTTTGTTATGTATTATGTTTTCTGAAAAAGTAATATAATTTCCATATATGTAAAGCTTGGGTCTCTACAAAGACGTACTTTAAATTATAATCTTATAGAGGGAAGTATTTCAAATGAATTCCCTAATAATATAGATATACGACACAAATCCGAGCTATCATCTTACCCAGCCCATGATTCTCTAGTCTAGATCTTCCATCCTGGACATTCCATTCACCCTTTTGAATAAAAACATGCATTATGGTTATGTGAAAGTCATCCTATAATGACAGTAGTCGACATGCGATCGATAATAAACTAGCTATTCCATCTTGAGTATGAAATCGAAACCTACAATGTTGAGGAAAAAATATCCTATATGAAGTGACACCAATAAATCTCAAGGGGGAACTCCCTATATTCATGTAAACCCTCTATTATGATCCCCAATAGAGTTTCAAGTGTTATAACACCATCAAAAAACTTAAAAATGGGTCCAAGACTCTCCAAAATAGGTATAAATATTAATCCATGAGAAGAACCTGTATAATTTTTTTGAAACTAGAGTAGAGGATACTAAGAGCGTACATACAAACATAGAATGCCTGATGCTATAATCCTCAGGTGTAGACAATATAGAATATATTTGGCCTGAATTGTGGCCCTATGAAAAAACCTCACAACCTAGAGTAATCCCACTCTTCATTCAAGGTACAACTAGTGTCTGGATACCTCATCCATGACCACTACCTTGTCATGAATGAACTACACTACTATAGCTCCCAGCCTAATGCAGAGCTATGGATTCAACTCCTGAACCTAGATTTGGAGTCAATACCCTTCCAATAATGACTAGAGGAAAGGTCCTACAAAAAACATTTATATAGACTATCTTATCTGAATCTCAGAACTCAACCGAGTCTCGATAACACTAATTTCTCAAATTTCCATGCTTCCCACACATGTGAAAAAAACACTACAAGAACTAACCACTTGGATGGTAATCCCCTCACAATAATCCTTAAAAAAATGCTTCTCGCTTGTTATCACTGAACCATTTGGTTGAGAGGATGAACTACCTTGATCTGCACCCCCCCAACATCCTTTAGGTTTTTCTCAGTAATAAGCACATAATTCACTATCTCAGTAATAATTTTCACTAAAAAAATTGAACTAAAATAAAATAAAATTGTTGATACCTTCCTTGAAGAGGCTCCCCCATAATGGATCATCAGTAAGATAAATAGACAAAAAAAATTTAAGCTTTTTATGCATGAAAAATACTCCATAACGATCATCATTCCCTACTCCAGATTCATAAAGTCACTAGATCCTTATAATCTTAGGGTATTAGAAAAAAATGTAGTCATTAAACCTATATCTTAAATCCCTTAAAACAATATCTCTTAGCACATCATCTTGGTTCAAAACATCCCACCAGTGCATATGTTCTCCCTTAAGCAGATATGTCATGAGTTTCACTATCCTCTAAGTAGGTGTCTCAAAATGTTAGAAGAAAGAAAATACAGTCTCAATCCATATAAAAGTATCCTATATATCTCTATCCCCTAAAAATATGGGTGTAATATTCTTCAAGAACACACACATAATCTCTTCCATTGATAAGGAAGGTTATAAGGTTCCCTTAAAGGTCTATATGAAGTTTAAGAAACCCTAAAAAAATTGGGCTTCAACACCCTTATATGGTAAAAACACTAGTGTGGATACTAGAACTAAAAAAGTGTATCTTGGTATCCTAAGTACCACCACCTCTGGAGGATGTTCATCACCACCATCATGACACATGACTAGATTTCATCGTGGTGGAATGTATCTATAATTCCAAACACGTGAATAAAAATGGAATCAAGTAGAAACCATGTCATGAATTTAAAATCATAGGACTGGTCCAATCCTTCCTATAAATGAGAAACACTTCTATTCTTGGTTCTAAATATAGAACTGGGTAATAGGAACCATCATATAAAAAATTAGATACACTTCTTACCACCTACTCTAAATCTAGGTCAATGTCAGGTTCCCTATTCTTCATAAATCCATTTCATTTATGTTCATTATTATTTTACCATTATCTTTGAATGGTTGAACCAAATGTGTCACCAATTCCAATACATAAGGTCCCATAAACCTCATGAACTAAAGTATGACATCCAATTAATCCAGAACACAATACATTCTAGTCCATGAGATCAATGGTCCATGACTCAACCTTCTATAATTGGATTCTTAGGGTGACTTCTATTGTCTATTCAAGAAAACACTATTTATTTTGTTGTAGGAACTCTAAGTACCATCTATATTTATAAATTCTGTTCAAAAATAATTTACTAAACAATTAGTATATATCTAAAAGTATATATAATAAATGACATACAGTCAAGAAATGCATCCTATATGTCATTGTGTAATGCATGGCATGTGAATTCTATCAGGTATCTAAAATGATGCGTGATATGGAATATAGTAATATCATAGGTAAAAGTATAAAAACTTGTAATATAAATAAACATCAAACCTTAAGTGAGTCACCCAATGCTATACTCAAATAAACTGTAATAAGAAAAATCCCGAATTATATGTTCCATTATAGGAAATTTGGATTTTTCCCTTTATGTGGGTTATGTATTCCCAAGAACATCTTATTAAAAAATCACAACCAACTCATAATCTTATGACTATTTTATAAAAATATTAAATCCAGAAAAGAAAACCACCTTTGATACTAGTTTGTAACTCCTTGACACAGGAGGAACTAAATGGTGCCTCGAGCTAATGTGTGACATGGCCTCACATGCATTTTACAAAATTCCATAGGATTTCGACTAGTGGTGAGGGCCTATGGTGTGTTTGTGGGTAGAATATTCAATTTTAATAGAGTTTCTAACAATATTAATAATTATACCATCCAAATAGTGGAAGAATATGAAATAAATGAATAGAAGAGAAAGGTAAACATACATAAGACTATAATAATAAATAGCCAAAAGTAGTGATATACAATATGATAATCCTTCCGGGTCTCTACAAAAAATGGTAGGAAATACATGGAAATAAGAAAGCAGTACAAATCATGTTTCAAAATACCGAAAGACCAAAATGGACTATCTCGAGATATAATCATAGGCCTAACTTGGTTATGTGATCCCCTCCTCCTAAACAATGATCAAATCAAGCATCGAACAATGAGTGCTTTCCTTGGTCCCTATATACTTCGATAAAGTCTATCTGGGTACCCAATTCTAGACATAATAGGGAGTGAGATAACACTCAGAAGGATACCACCAATGGTTTCTATAAAAATTCTAGTCCGTTTAATATAAGCGAAAGAAGTGTGAAATATATCAGAGGTATAATAACACTAAAATTAATGTGTGTGAATTAAAATGTGATTCTTTCAAACAAAAAATGGAACCCTATAAACAATAGTTATGTTTCCATAAATAATCAAAACTCTAAATCATGAAAAAGTAGGTATAATACTCTCAATTCTAACAACTAATATCTTATAACACCCTAAGACTTTATAGCATGTATCCTTTTAAATAAATTCAATTCACTAGATATGTTAAATTGCATAGAAAGTTATTTCATATAGTATAAATCATATAAAATCACATTGATAACAAAAATAAAACTCTATTAATGAATAATGGATGAAATAAGAGGTTTTTTTCTAGAAACTAAGGAACATATACTAATGAAATGTTAACAGGATCATTGGAATAATAATGTGATCATTAGGAATAGTAATATGGAAAATATAATAGTAACTTCACTTATCAAATCATAAACAAAATTTATGTATCTTATGAATGAAAATATAATAAATTTATATAAAGGTATACATAAATTAATGTGTAAAAATGATAAAATAATTATTAGTATTTTTTTGAAAGATAAATGTTTACATACAATATTATAATTAATATAATGATTTAAAATAATATTTATTTTCATAATATAGATTAATAAATTAATTTTTTTGTCTTATTATTATAAGACAATTTTATGAGAGCTTAATTAATTTTTCAAAGTGTTAAAAATTTGTTATAATTTTAAAATTGGTATTTTTTTTGAATAAATAATGTTTTTAATTCAATATTAAATTTACCATATTTAGAAAATTATTTTCATAAAATGGTGTCCATTTTTTAATTCTAAATGTCTAAAAATAGTTAGGTGGAATTTTTGGGATTTTTATAAAATAGTGGAATTTTTGATGAATAGTGATATACGACAATTTACGGTATAAGCTAAATACATGAATTATTGAGTCATAAATCATGTATGGATGATGTAATAACCATTATATCTAAATAACATGAACTACATATTTTATGTAGTCATATAATCATAACTATTTCTTTTCTTGATCCAAAATTGTCACGAACCAGTCCGAGTAGACCCTGAATCGGTCACCTAGGCCAGCCCGCGACAAGTCCCAAGAGGCGTTCCTGATCCACCCGAGATGGCGACAATCACCAAGGGCATCAATAGAGTACACAAAGGAACTATTTCACCCATATATAAACAATCAAACAAACAGCAGAAATAAATGGGCAGCCCAAAATGCATTTATATAAAAATTGAACTAAACATTATTTGTACAAGAAACTAAAAGTAGAACTAAACCAACAACTCAAATAACCAAACCCGATAACCAAATAACTCCACGTTACACCACTGGTAACTCTTCAACACAATGATCACACCTCAACCAAGGTGATCAAACTCAAGATAAAACCTGCACAAGGGCTAAAAAAAGACTATAGGCGTGAGTATTAAAACTCAGTAGGTTAGCCCGATATTCTATTCCCAATGCACTTCCTTTAAAATAAAAGAAACATAAAATTCATGTTTTAAATACAAGATATAAAATTATTTTTTTAAAATGGGGTTCCATGCTATAATAATTATCAGACAAAAACTTTCTTGTTTTATAAACAATAATGCTAGTAACAATTTTTCAAAGAGGAGGAACTTAAAAATGAAAATAGTTTTCAAGAGGACTGCCTTAAATAATTGAAACTTTTAAATAAATCACACACGCTTCTGAATTTACCAACCAAACACACCATATGCCGATGTTGAGTACAAAATATCCAATGATCACAAGTCATATGAACACCCCTAGGCACTAGTTAGTTGTGAGCCCCAAGTACCTCATATCTCAGTGAAAGTAACCATAATAAATATCCCTTATCATGCACACGATCCACTAATAGGGAGAATACCCATAACCTAGTGGTACCCCAACAACATCATCATCATATTTTATTTAGTGTTGTCATCGTCAAACTTGCTACGTGAAACAGGGGCCAAACCCCACAGAATCACTACCATACTAGTACACGTCCACCCACCTAGATACCTGAGATTCCCTTTAGTGCTCAATCAAGTTACACATATTATCAAATACAAATTTCAAATCCAAATTCCATTCGCAAACCATAAAAATACAAACATCCCATAAACTTTCTTCACATTTCTTTCATGAATCAATAAACCACTACAAATTTTTGTAAAACAATTTCAAGGAGTGTATTGTGTCTTTGCACATAAAAATCATTCCAAAACACTATTTTAATTATAAACACAAAACAAGACCATACCCAACAATATTTGGAATCCCTAAAAACATTTAATAAAATCATTTCGTGAATGTTAAAACAACCCCAATTGACACAACATGGTATATACAATAAAACACTCATTCTTCATTTTTAAGAAAGGCCAAACATGCCTTTAAACATTTTCCCAATACTAAAATTTGAAAAAGATATGAATTTATTTAATAGGTGTATACACACAATATACAGCATCAAACCAAATTCTTAAATCCCATAAAACACTCATGCTACATATTCAAAACACAACCATTTTCTTAAGAATGTGAAACATTCCATTTTATGGAAACTCGGGCCAAAACATGTTGTAAACCAAAACCCATTTATTTATAAAACTGAATAAAAATTTAAAATCCATAAAAGGATCCCAAAATAATTTTTTTACATGCTTCCAATTTATTTATATATTCAAACAAATCATTTTAAATTACACTAGAGACATAAAATCCAACCGGGCAATTTACCGAACACGTGACATGCACTCTTTTAAAAAACAACTTATGTTAAGCACTTAAAAAGGGATAAAATACCATTTTAATTCCATAAAGTTATTCAAGATATTGAAACATATTCAAAATACAATAAAACAAGTGCAGAAGTTCATTGAATAATTTATCAAACAAGAGGAGTGCACATTTATACAAAAACAACTATATTTTTAACAAAATTTATCATAAAACATAATTTGCACAAAAAACCCTTAAAACCAAGGTTTCCCAGTAGAACATATCATATAAATAAGGTTATAAAGTATGATAATGATGAAACTTAAATGAAAAAGGCTTGTGAAAGGGACATCCTACCTCAAATCCTTGGCGTAATGGAACACACATCCAAAATCACCATCCGAGGGTTTACAAACACTAAACCTATGACGACCAGACCCAAATGAATAAAAACCCCATAAACAATCATGGAATGAGATAAAACTATGTTGAATATAACTATGGGATATTATAAATCCAAGAAATAATGAAAGGAGGAAGAATATGGTGGATAAAGGAGAAGGAATCTCACCTTTTTAACTAGAAAACTATTTATATTCCACTAGATATGCACCCTTAGATAAAAGGGAATGGCTTGAAACTTCTTGGAGATACTACTAAGGTCTGGAAGAACAAGGTAAAGAATATTTTTGGCCAAAATAGTATATATTTATTTATTTATGAATGATACAATTTACCTTGTTAATTCTGGACGATTTAAGAGAAATTATGAAGGTTTTCCGTAATGCTTGACTATTCTGAGATCCAAAGAGGGAAAATAGATAATGGGGGTGAGGATAGTGATATTGTTTTCTGGTGGGAGGTGGAATCACCAAAAAATATTAAATATTGAATTAGATATAAAATAAAAAAATTATTATTATTTAACTGGAAATGGGCCCATTGGCTGGCCCAATGCCTAAATAAGTAGCCCCAATTCATCATGATTATGAATTCTTAAGGGGTAAAAAAGGATATGGTAGTTTGAATATATCAGGTGAGGCAATATGGGAAGTGTAATGGGTGAAAAAGGATGAAAAAAGGAGTTATAAATGAAACAAATTTGGTTTTTAAAACTGGAAATGGGCTCACGGTTGGCCCAAATCATGAAGCACCCTTTCTACAAAAAATCCCACAACAAGAAATGGGGAACCCAAATTAGTGTTATTAGACATAGATGAAATTTAAAAACTCAACATTAATCTCACAAAAGACCCAAGAAAAGTATTGGGATTTCAAATGAACCAGATCAAAACAAAGACATGAAAAACTGGGTGTGACAATTCTCTCCACCATTAAAGCATTCCGCCCCCGGAAAGCCATGACACATTCCATCTAAAAGATAAACACCTAAGGATTCCTTATCAACATGATCCAACCTATTAATATAGTGAAATAAAATTTTCCATCAACATAACTTAATCCTATTTCCAAAAAAAATACCAACTCACAACCACTTTGTGAAAATCAATGGAACGGTTAAGCCACCACCTCCACAACCAAACTAAGACCCCGATTGTTGGGCCTTCTCCCAATAAACCCAAAAATCAACCAAAACAAAGAGAACTAAAGAAAACCAACGACTCCAGTAGAGTATATAATGGACTCCCCACCATTAATAAACAACTAGCACTTGAAAATTTCATAGGAGGAAAAATCAACGAGACCTATGGTGGGTCTCCCCACTATTAGAACCCAAATAGCAACAAAAAAACAAGAACTCAATATTACCTCACTTTAAAAAGTCCAAAAAAACTCTCCCACAACAAAACACCAACCAAAGTTAATAGGGTTATAACATGAACATCTAAACCAACCACTTTTGAATGGAGGGGACAAGAACTGGGCCAACACTTTATGCATGGATCCAGACCCCCACCACTCGGGGAGGGGAGGGAAGGGGACCCAATAATTATTCCACTGAAACCACAAAAGAAACAAATTAGATACCCAAAATTATCCACCTATGAATATGTAACACCAAGACTGCACCCAATTTACACAAGCAGTCTACAAAGGTACATTGATCGGAAACCCTCATCCATGAAGGAATAACCGTAGACACTATGTGAGGGGTAAGTCCACCACAGTTGTTGTGACAAATGAAAATTCACTATAATTAGGAAGCACAATATAGACATAGAAACTTCCTTAGCACAATAGTGGAGGCAGGAGCCTGGTCAAGTGCCCCACACCTCTGTAGATTTCCGGACTGCGTGAAAAGCTTCACTCTGAGGCCTATGGCTGGAGCCCTAAATCATGAGGCATCTTCTGCCCCATAGTCAGGTGAAAAGTATCACACCACTCAAAAAAATAACTCACATTATCAATAAAACACTTTCATATAAATAGAAAATCATAGATACATATCAAAATTCTATCTCACTTGGAACGAGGAGCATAATGGACAACAAATACGGTGAAAAGCATCAACATCAATGAACTCAACTGCTATGTCCACAAGAATTATCACGAACTAGAAGCACTTTAATTTGATCCCAAACAGCTCTCTATTTAAACTGACGGGATGAGGAATTATTTTAGGAGGTTTATCTAGCTTGTGAAACATGATAATGAACCCTTAGGTTTATAAATTTTAAATCTTGCAAACATAGAACTATCTATGGCCACATCACAACATCCAATGCATCTTTAGAAACCCACTGAACATTACTCCAAACCCAAGCCACCAACAAGATCTCAACTCAAGATGCAATAAGATTATGAATTCTAAACACCACAATTTTTCAGCTAAAACACTTTTGAATAAAAACTAACTTGGTGGATTTTCACATTCACCAATGGTGTTTAATCAAGTATCACTCACATGAACATTTACGTGCCATTCCAGGCACTCAAGAACCATTCCATATAGTCCATCCTTATAGATATAAATAAAACCATGCATGTGTGAACCCATGAAAACACCAAAGGCTAAAACAAAACAACATCATTCCAAAAATCATGTACCGTGAAAAGGAACACTGACCACCAAGTCAAAAATGATTTTCATATTCCACAAAACAAACCACACTTCATCAAGAACCATTTTATTAAAAAACAATCCATTTCATTTAATAGAACTTACAAGACAACTATTCTATTCCAAATAGCCCTTTCCCATTTTTACAAAAATTCAGCAAGGTCTCTTTTCATAATCTGACAACCACAAAAGCTAAAACCCCTTTCCAAAAAAACACGAGCCACACAAAACCAAATTTACAAAACCTCTTCATCATATTCAAACAATTTTCAACATACCAAAACACCCCATTTAAAACAATGTTTTATAATTACTTTAAAATTATTCACACTTTCGAAAAATTTTATTTCAATAAACCCTAAGTTTAGAATAGGGAAAATCCCATCCCGTTAAATCATTTCCACTTCCTCCGAAAAATTTGTTAAAAAAAACTCAACCTTCCCAAAACCATTATTATATTTAATTTTTAAAAACACTTTTTCTACTTTTCCAAATCCAATCCTTACTTTAAAACCCATTTTCATAATTCTCACATAAGTATTTTCAAACAAAAATGCAGAATTCATAAAAGGTCCAAGAAACCCACAAAAGGGAACTAGTGTCGATGGGTGACTTGACCATATAGTTGGAGACCATATATTAAACACAAAACCAAAACAGAGAGATTTATTAGGACCATGCCCCAGCTCTAAATGGCATGCCAGGCCCTGTGAGCTTACATATTCCATTAGTCAGACTCCCCTTGTTATATCCCAACACCAAACAATCAACAAGAAAAAAGGACACTAATAAAACCAGAATTACCATGGAAACCTGAGGATCAGAACGACAAAGAGTTCACGACGCTCTTCCCACACATATGCCTCAAGTAAAAAAATCCAACTGTATCTACCTTGAAATCCCCAAATAACAAGGGCACTCTTAAAGAATGGTCTGCTAAAAGCTGACCTCCTTTGATACCATTTTGTCACGAACCAGCCCAAGTCGACCCTGAACAGGTCACCCAGGCCAGCCCGTGACAAGTCCCAAGAGGCATTCCCGATCCTCCCGTGATGGCGAAAAACACTAGGGGCATCAATAGAGTACACATGGGAACAATTTCTCCCATATATAAACAATTAAACAAATAATAGAAATAAATTGACAGCCCAAAATGCATTTATATAAAAATTGAACTAAACATTATTTGTACAAGAAACTAAAAGTAGAATTAAACCAAAAACTCAACTGACCAAACCTGATAACCAAATAACTCCATGTGACACCACTGGTCACTCTCCAACACAATGATCAGACGTTGCCCAAGGTAATTAAACTCAAGATGAAACCTGCACAAGGGATAAAAATTGAATAAGACTATTTGGTGGGAGTATTAAAACTCAGTAGGTTAGCCCGATATTCTATTCCAAATGCACTTACTTTAAAATAAAAGAAACATCAATTTCATGTTTTAAATACAAGATATAAAATTATGTTTTTCAAATGAAGTTCCATGCTATAATAATTATCAGAAAAAAACTTGCATGTTTTATAAACAATAATGCTAGTAACAATTTTTCAAAGAGGAGGAACTTAAAAATGAAAATAGTTTTCAAGAGGGATACTTTGAAGAATTAACACTTTTAAATAAATCACACGCACTGCTGAATTTTCCAACCAAACACACCATATGCCAACAGTGAGTAAAAAATAGCCAATGAGCACAAGTCATGGGAACACCCCTAAGAACTATCTAGTTGTGAGCCCCAGGTATCTCGTATCTTGGTGAAAGTAACCATAATAAATATCCATTCTCATACACACAAGACACTAGTAGGGATAATACCCATAACCTAGTGGTCCTCCAACATCATAATCATCATCATAGTTTAGTTAGTGTTGTCATTGTCAAACATTCTTCGTGAAACAGGGGCCAAACCCCACGGAATCACTAGCATACTAGTACACGTCCGCCCACCTAGATACCAATGATTACCTTTAGTGCTCAATCAAGTTACACATATTATCAAATACACATTTCACATCAAAATTATATTCCAAAACCATAAAAAACAAATATCCCATAAAATTTCTTCACATTTCTTTCACGAATCAATAAACCACTACAAATTTTCGTAAAATAATTTCAAAGAGTGCATTGAGGCTTTGCACATAAAACTCATTCAAAAACACTATTTGAATTATAAACACACAACAAGACAATAACCAAAAAAATTTTTCAGCCCTAAAAACATTTAATAAAATCATTTCATTAACGATAAAATAATCCCAATTGACACAACATGGTATATACAAGTAACACACTCATTCTTCATTTTTAGGAAAGGCCAAACATGCCTTTAAACATTTTCCCAAAACTAACATTTGAAAAATATATGAATTTAATTTTTTTGAAGAGGCATATACACACAATATACAAAATGAAACCACATTCATAAATCCCATAAAACACTCAGGTTACATATTCAAAACACAACCATTTTCATAAGAATGTGAAACATGCCATTTTTTGGAAACTCGGGACAAAATATGTTGTAAACCAAAACCCATTTATTTGTAAAACCAAATACAAATTGGAAATCCATAAAAGGATCCCAAAATAATTTTTTTCATGATTCCAATTTATTTATAAATCTAAAAAAATCAATTTAAATTGCACTAGACACATAAAAGCCAATCGGGAAATTTACCGAACACGTGACATGCACTCTTTAAAAAAGAATCTTATGTTAAGAAGTTAAAAAGGGATAAAATACCATTTTCATGACATAATGTTATTTATGATATTGAAAAATATACAAAATACAATAAACAAAGTGTGTAAGTTCATGGAATAAGTTATCAAATAAGAGGAGTGCACATTTATACCAAAACAACTATATTTTTAACAAAATAAATCATAAAACATAAGTTTCACACAAAACCATTAAAACCATGGTTTAAAAGTAGCACACATCATATAAATAAGGTTATAATAGTATGATAATGATGAGACTTAAATGATAAAGGCTTTTGAAAGGGACATCCTACCTCAAATCCTTGGCGTAATGGAAACGCTCTCCCAAAATCACCATCTGAGGGTTTACAAACAATAAACCTATGATGACCAAACCCAAATGGATAAAAACCCCATAAAAAATCATGTAATAACAGAAACCTAAGTTTAACAAGACTAGGGGATATTATAAACCAAGAAATAATGAAAAGAGGAAGAAGATGGTGGATACAGGAGAAAGAATCTCACCTTTTCAACTAGAACTCTTTGTATTCCACTAGATCTGCACCCTTAGATAAAAGGGAATGTCTTAAAACTTCTTGGAGAGACTCCTAATATCTGGAACAACTAGGGAAAGATGAGTTGTGACCAAAATAGTACGAATTTATTGATTTATGATTGATACAATTTACCTTTTCAATTTTGGAGGATTTGAGAGACATTCAAAAAGTTTTCCCTAATCCATGACTATTATGAGCTCCAAAGAGGTCAAATAGATAATGGGGGTGAGGATAGAGATATTGGTTTTATTAGGGAGGTGGAATAATGGAGAAATATTAAATATTTAATTATATATAAAATAAAAAATTATTTTTTTAAAACTGGAAATGGGCCCATGGGTTGGCCCAATACCTAAATAAGTAACCCCAATTCACCATGATTATGAATTCTTAAGGGGTCCAAAAGGATATGGTAGTTTGAATATATAAGTTTAGGACATGTGGGAAGTTCAATGTATGAAAAATGTTTAAAATAAAAGGATTTATAAAAGATTCAAATTTGGTTTTTAAAATTGGAAATGGGATCACGGTTGGCCCACATCATGAAGTAACCACCCTTTATCCAAAAACTCCTAAACAAGCAATGGGGAACCCAAATTAGTTTGATTAAACATAGATGAAACTTAAAAACTCAAAATTAATCTCACATAAGACCCAAGAAAATTATCAGGATTTCAAATGAACTGGATTAAAACAAAGACATTAAAAACCATATGTGAAAATAATAATAAAATAATCATTAGAATAATAAAAAAACACCCCTCTCCTCCACTATAAATATCATCCCTCACCACCACTTATCCTCAAAACACTATATAGTTAAATATTATCCAATTTATGGTAAAAAAGCTTCCCAGACTAATCCCCCATTTCCACAATCCCATGTTCTAAAAATAAGACAAAAATTCAATTTCTGTAAGGAGGTTCTCAATGAGAGGAATTCAACAGGTAAGTCCTTTTTTGTTCTCTTTAAATTTCTTTTTAATTTATTTTCTTCTTATTATATATTAACCTATTCTGTCCAAAGTAACATTTTTAATCCAATATCTTATATATATTTTAATTTTATTATTTTAATGTGAAATCCATCATCAAACCCCATCTATTCCCCGTTTAATTCTAAAAATGAAACATCATCCATGAAGTGCTGATTTACCAACTTTGTAGATGATCACTTTTTGTTTTTAAAATATGCCTTCAAGGATTGTAATAAAACCATTTTCATGGGTCAAAAATACTATAATATATTTATTACAACTTTTTTATGATTTTGGAAACAGTATATATACATAATTTAAATTCAAAATTCTAAACTAGTCCATGATGATCGAAAAGCACAAAAATAATCTAAACAAGTATCACTAAAATTTTATCTAATGATTTATACTAATACCATATAACCAAATAAAATATGTAACCATTTAATATTTTTTATGTTATTTAATAACATATAATATAAATTATGGAAAATTGTTCCCATTTTACATTATTTTCTATACATGTATACAAGTAAACGAATCATGAAAATCAAGGAATGGAACACTCCTAAATGATAATATTGTATATTATAACTCATAAATAAGGCAATAAATGAAATTAATAAAATTAATATAAATTAAATAAAATTTTAAAATGTTCTTAATTAATTAATTAATATATTTAATGTGATTATCTAGGAAATTAATATCAAGTGTAGAACACATTTGGACATAAGGTAATGGTTATCTCATATCACTTTTATTTATATGAGATTTCCATTATTCACCACTTATTTATTGTGTGTGGTGTATATATACTTCAATTTGATTTATAATATCATAAGATTATTTATCTTCATGTTAATTATTCATTTTATGATTATTAAATTTTTTCATACATTTCAATTCATTACAATGTGATAATGTATTCTTTGCAAACCTCTATTTTTTCTTCGGGTTACACTTTCTCTCTCTTTACCCCAACGTAATTACTAATTATTAATATGTACTCTTCCTAAATTCAATTATTATCTTCAAATTTATTTACCTAGATCAATTATTCTTTATTTTATGGGAAATACATGTTTTATATGGTTTCATTTTCAATTCTTTCTGTTAAGAAACCTCAATTAAAGGGAACCTCCCAATTCCATACCCATTTTAAAGTACCATCCATAATATGTTTTAAGTTAAAAATATTTTTCTAAAATAACTCATTTTATCATGAAAAACTATTTTTTTTAATTTCATATTTTATAGAAAAATATTCCCTTTTATATTTTAAATACTCATTAGTATTTTCTTTAAACCAAACTAAAGAGTATCATTTCTAATGTTTCTTAAAATCTCTTTTTACATGTTTTCACTTCATTTGGACATCATATATGCCTCCAAAATAATTTCATTCTCCTTAACTTTTATTTTCTAAGACATACATGTTTACAATAAGATATTATGATAAATGAAAATGATTTTAAAAAATAACTCTTCTTTCTAAAGTAAAAAGGGTTTTATCATCTCATTATTACTTCTATGAGATATATTCCATGTTCACCACCTATTAATTTTGTGTAGTGTATTTAATGAACTTTATATATTATATAATAATTATTCTTATTATAATGATATTATAAGTTTCATTTAATGTTATTCCTTTACATAGATTATGGTTTAATTGTTTAAAATAGGTATGGGATACGTATGCTTAAAGATTATTTTCCTCAAGAATTTTTCAATGGCCTCATTTAAATGTATCTTTATATAATTTAGCATAATTTGTTTAATATTATACACAATTATAATCTTTTTATAGGTTATATTTTTCATGAATTGAATATATGTATGAAGAATTCTTTGCACTTGTAGTGACGAGTGAGTCCTATTATAGCCCCTCGAAGCATCAACAGATCTCATGAGACAAAACAGTTGACGAAAAAACCTTCATGTTGGTTTCCAAACATAATCATATAGGTATATACAAATATAATTAATCAAAATTTATGGTAATATGGTTTATGTTATATATACATGAAGTCCAATAATTAATCATTTTATTCATTCAAATTTTAGTTATCATTATCAAGAGGATTTTCACTATGATAATATCTATGGATGAATTTTACTTCTCAATTTATTGGTGGTGTGTGTTTTTTAGTTATTAACCATGAATATTTATTATGACTAATTTATTATGATTCAATTTTTATTCATTCATGTTTTTCTTATCTGTAACCCTTATTGAGAGTTTGATCTCACCTGTTCATTTATTTTCCTTCCCCAGGTTCTGAAGAAGGAATCTATTTATTTTCTATTGTTATGTTCAATGTTTATTTAATAATGAAATAATGGAAACATGTATATATCTAGTTCATAAATACTATTAAACTGATCGGTCCTTTGTGATGTGATCTCTTACCTCTATGCCGTTGTAATAAAATGACCACTGACTCTGTGCTACTGGGTTTGGTGTTGTTACAAATATGATACCCATAACAGGGAAATTTGTGAAGTATATCAAAAAATATCTATAATTTTCAGGCCATGGAATCCACTATTAGACAAAAAGGGACAAATCCAAGGTATATAAGAACAAGGAATCCTTATCAAGACCTAGGATCATCTCAATGGAAACTCAGTAAAGACTTGGGTTCAATCCAAGGGGCATGTCAATAGAGAATGTTTAATGTGATTCCAAGAAAGAAATATCTACGAGGAAGCAAGGCCCATTGTATCCTAAGAAATAATTATCTAAGGAGTAATAATTACCAAGTAATCCACTACCATAATCAAGATCAAT
Source organism: Viscum album (assembly GCA_963277665.1). NCBI lineage: Eukaryota > Viridiplantae > Streptophyta > Magnoliopsida > Santalales > Viscaceae > Viscum > Viscum album. The sequence goes on along the minus strand of OY728142.1, from coordinate 1,627,780,083 downwards.
GGAGTAAAAATTTCCAAAAAATCTAATAGAATCATGATATAAGGATCACATACATGGCATCCACTACCTCTATCAATTTTCTAATCAATTCAATAAACATTTCAAAAAATTATTTCTTACAATCCATTAAATATTTTCTTATAAACCATTTTAATCAAATTAAATAACATGAAAAGGAGGAAACACAATTATTCTATCAAGCAAATAAAATTCGTTACTTTCATTTAAAAATGAATTGGTAAAACAGGGTGCGCACAACCTTAAGAAATTCAAAGAATTACCATTAAGAATCCCATTATAATTGGATATATTGAATGCACCCAACAATGAAATTTAACGTTAGGAAGAAATGAGGGAACAATCCATGGGTATAATAGGTTGGGGGAAACAACCTCCAACAATCACAAAGATACTAGTGGGGAACTTAAACATATTCTGATTCATTTTATTCAAACATTCAATTATTTTTAGGGGAAACACCAGAAAGTTAGGCATGTGGCACCACTATGTTAATCTACAAAACAACCAAACTATAAGGGAAAAGGTATAGGAAAACTATAATATACACTTGGTAGAACACTCATCCAATATTGACCTATTATTTGTTTTAGATTGACAGAAAAATAATGAATGAACAAAAAATCTTAGAAATAAGGAATCTTATATTATGACTAAATAACTATTTTTATATGAATAAAAATGTATAATGAAACACAAGGAACAAATAAATTACCTTTGTAGTTCCAAAAAGATTATAAATGTTTGAATCTAAGTTCAGATAGAGAATTGGGAGCAAAGCTGAGGTTTTTCTTATAAAATAGATTCAAATGGAAGAAGAAGTGACTCCCTATCTACTGGTAACAAAGGAGGATAAGTGGTATTTAAAAAATAATTCATTAAGGGAAAAATTGTAAATTATTCTAAAATTTATTGGTTGTTTTGTTTGGACACACGATTTGCCATACTATACGCTACCTATGTGCCCTTATCTTCCTCAAGGGAGACAACGCATGGTTCATGCAGATGGTGTGACTAACTATGATCACATCATGACAAACCCATATTTTAAAAATTATATATCTCCTTCCATGGGAATGCAACTCTGGTCACATGGGTATAGAAAACCATTCCCCCCTACTGCCTTGAAAAATTTCCTGCACTGTTTTAGGAAACCTTGCGGCCTGTGTCACGTGGTTTCTACTATGTGTGTGGCTAGTTTCATTTTCCAAAAATCACACCTCCAGTAGCCGAACAAGCCCCAGAACCACCAAAACTACCATGATCTCATTAGTCCCTCACACTAGGTCATAACCAAGTATTTAAACAAAAATTAAAAGACCCGTACCTAAAAGTAAAACCCATATTTTTACATAAAAGATACATTTCAAAAAATATATGAGAATTATGAGATTTTAGTTATTACCTTTGGATTTTCTAATGCACCAAATATATTTATGGGACTTATAAATAGAGTTTTCCATGAATTATTAGAAAATATTTGATTTTTAGTGCTTATATTTTACTATACTCTCGAAGTCACGAGAATCATGAAATAAACCAAAGGATTGTTTTGAAAACCTTAAAAGAAAACGTACTATATACAAAATTTAGTATGTGTGAATTTTGGTGATAAAAAATTTATTTCCTTGGAAATATTGTTTCTAAATATAGAATAATGGATGAATCTATTAAAACTAAAGTTGTTGAATATTGGTCATGATTAATAAATGTTATATAGATTCACAGTTTTCTAGGGTTTTTAGGTTAATATCAAAGGTTTGTTGAAAACTTCTCCCAGTTGAATATCCCAATGAATAATTTAACCTGAAAAGGAGTTAAAATCATATGGATGGAAGAATGTGATGATTGTTTTTAAGATATAAAAGGAATATTAATGAATCCTCTAATTTTGGACCTTCTTTCTACAAATTGGAAATTTTTCATCAAAATAGATTCTTCTTTAAAGGGACATGGTTGTGTTCTAATGAAAAATGACCAGGTGATTTATTATTCTTTATAACAACTAAAAACCCATGAGTTAAATTATCCTAAACATGATTTTGAATTAACTATTGTGATTTTTACATTAAAAATTTAGAGTTATCATTTATATGGAGTAAAGTGTGAAATATATACAGATCATAAAATTTTAAATTATATATTCACTCCGAAATAGTTGAACCTGAGATAGAGGAGATGCTGGAATTGATAAAGGATTATGACTATATAATTAATTACCATCCAGGTAACAAAATCAAAGTATAAAATGTCTTGAGTCACAAAAATAATACTACACTTAACATTTTACATTTCTAATAAGAAACTTTTATTAGTTATTTGATGAATTTTGGCCTATAAATTATGCATCCAAGAAATTTCTCTATTTTTTTTAGTTTTCAGTAAAATCATCTATGGTAAAAATAACTAAGAATGCTCAGAAAGAAGACCGTGGGTTATAGGAAAAGTTAAAATTGGTGTAAATAGGTATTTTTATGAATTTAATATTGAAATAAAATCTATTTTAATATTTTGAAAGAGATTATGTGTGCCATACCACCCCAATTGAAGATAGAATTGTTGAGTGAGGCTCATAGTTCCTAATTTACTATTTATCCTAGTAGTACTAAGTTGTATAAATACCATCAAGAGTATTACCAGCGGAAGGGAATGAAAACAAATATTCTTAACATTACCAAGAAATTTCTGACATATTTACAAGTTAAATAAGAATGTTAATTATAGAAAGGGGTGCTTCATCCTTTTCTTGTACTAGAGTAAACTGGGAAAATATATACATGGATTTCATTGTGGGATTTACAAAGACTTCTCTAAATAATAATTTGATATGGGTTCCTGTTGATTGATTAAACATATCTATAAATTTCATTAACAATTGAGAGACTATATTTAAACAAACATTCTCAACTATACCTCAAATATATTTTTATATTACATGGAGTTACTCTCTCAATTTTATCTTACCATGACACTATATTCACTTCAAATTTTTTAAAGGAATTCAAAATACTTTGGTTACTAAAATAAAATTCAGTATAGTTTTTATCCTAAATATGATAGAATATCTGAGTTAATGATTTAGACTATGGAAGATATGATTTATGCTTATTCAATGGATTAGTATAAAATTTGGTACCAACATATTTCATTGGTTGTATTTTCTTATAATAATAGTTTTCATTCTAGTATAAAAATGACATATTTTGAGGCATTATATGGAAAGAGATTACAATCTCTGACTTTTTTGGTATGAAGTAGTTGAAAATAATTTTCTGGGACAAGAATTAATAGAGTGAATGGATAATAAGGTTATAGTGATTCCGTAACGTATGAGGATACCTTAGTGTAGGAAGAAAAGTTAAACATATAACTAGAGGAAAGATATTTCTTTTGAGGTAGGTGATATTGTTTTTCTTAAAGTAATTCCATGGAAAGCATTATGAGTTGTGGTAAAAAGGGGAATATAAGTCTATGGTTTATTGGACCATATGAAATCCAAGATAAATTTGGATCGGTTTCCTACTGACTGGCCATTCCTTTGAGTTTATCCTAGGTATATATCATTTTTCATGTTTTTATGTTAATCATGTTTGTTCTAGATGATTCTCATGTTTTGATCCCTAAAGTAGTTTATTTAGAAGAGAAAAATTCTTATAAATAACAATATATTTAGATTATTGAGAAAACAAAGCACGTATTGTAGAATAAATTAATTCACCAGGTTAAGGTTGTTTTTGGAAAAACCATACTGTTAAAGAAGCAACATGAGAATCTAAAAATGAAATGAGGGAAATATATACCCTATAGTTTAATAAGTTGATAAAATTGTGATGATATAATTTAAAAAAGAGGGGAAAATTTTAAAAACCTAGATAATTTCAAGATATAAAATTTTCATGACTTATTAACATTTATTAATTATATTTTAAAGAGTTATATTCATTATAAAAATATTAAGTAACTTTTAAATTAAAAGGATATAGTTTTCTTATAAGGTATTATTCAAAAGTTTAATTTTTAAATTATAAAATTTTAATTTGAAAAAATTAATTTTAATTTTCAATTCAACATATAAAAATTATCTTAAGATGAATAATTTATAATTTTCTAGATAGATTAATCTTTCAATGAATAGTGAAAAACTAATTTTTATTGAAAATTGTATTTTCTTTTGAGTATTTACAAAGTACAATTCTATTTTTTTTTAAAAATTTTATTAGTTCATATTGATGTAAATAATCCAATTATTTTTTTTAAATTAAATTTATACTTGAATTTTGTATAAAAATACTTTACACTTGAAAAGACATTTCCCTAAAAAAATGCATTTCATCGCATTTTGTCAGTTTAATTTTAAATTAAATCCTATCACTTATGTATTTTGAATCATTAAAATGGATTCCATATTTGAAATCCGTGGGTAATTTTTTTAATAGGCCCATTTTATTTTTTTACATTATATATAGTAACCTTAATTATTGTTATTACGAGGATAATGTGAAAATGAGATAATTAAGGTTAAAATAAGGACTAATAAATGACCTTAAAACATTAATTAATTTTATTTTATGATTATATCACATCCATAATCATCTAAAAATCCAATATATGTATTTTTTGACATTTTACATGGTTCTTACCTTTTATATTATTTTATTTAAAGAAAAGTAAAAAATGTCGTTCTCTTTATTTTATTAACATTAAATTTTAAAATTGGAATAAAAGATTATATGTTCTATTATAAATATTAATGTTAAATATAAATGATATTTTTTAATCATGAATATTAATTTTTAATTTTTAGAGAATAAATAATTGTTGTAAATCCTTATACAACACTAACATAGTTCTTATGCATGCAGTAAGAAATCAAAAAAAATGATTTAAAAATCCCTAAAAATAATATTATTTTTTTTGAATTTGTGTCGTTAAAGATTTATTAAGATAATAGTTATATGTTTTAGATTTTTTATTCATTTTATTTTAATTCCATTATTTTATTGTTGTTTTAAAATTCAAATTAATTCAATAGATCCAAAATTGACATTAATGTTATTTTATAATTAATTATATTTTATTAAATGATTAAAAATTCATAAAACCATAGAATCATCCATGAAAATGGTATATGGTTTATGAAATCAAACATGGTCCATTTATGGTCCGTTTTTCTTTTTAGAGTAACTATTTATCCGCTTAAGCGTAAAAAACATTGATGCCACCATAATTGTCGAAATGATTAACAAATGGTTAAAAATAAAAAATATGGGTAAAATGTGATCCAAACTGGTAGAAATTATATTTTATAAGATTATTTTGACTCATTATAATATTATATTTGATTATTATAAATTTTGATCCATTTGGAATCCAAATTTATTCATATTAATTTATGATTTTAGGAAATTCGAAGAGTGCCCCCATATCTTATAAAAGGAAACCTCCTCTCCTATTTTATCCACACTAGAAAAATATATTGGGTCAGAAAATACCTACCCAAATACATCCAATAGATACATTAACTCATTACTGATTTCCTTTTTTATTTATAATACCAACCTTAGAGAGATTAAGGTGTATAGAAATGGAGATTTTCCAAAGAAGAAGTATAATTTTTATTAGAATGTTTTAGTTTTATTTATTCTTCAAACTCCTAAAAATTTTATTCGACCATGTGGATATAATAGAATCATTATATTCCAAATAATGATATGTTATTATTTTAGTGGCATAACCCATATCCATATAATATTCCATCAAATGGTAAGCAAAATGATCATTCATGTGTACGATGGACTACCGCCTCGCTAACTGATGTAATTAATTTTACATCACCTTCTCTTATGAATGATTATAATTATAGATTTAATGTATATATATTATATTTATTAAATATTTATCATTATAAAAAGATAAAATACCATTTATGTTTTTACCATTCCATTCAGTGAAAAATGATAATGTTGTTCGTGCATGCATGTGGACCACCACCACCAAGAAATGATGTGATTCATTTTCATCACCACATCACATGAATGATATATATAAGTACATTTAAATAAATATTATGGTATTTATGGTATATTTATCATTATTTAAAGATAAAATAATCCTTAATTTCTTTCTATAATGATCATTGAAAAATGGAAATGTTACTCACATGTATATATGACCTACCGTCTCCATGACTGCAACATAGTTTATTTTTCGTAATCATGTTTCATGGTTGGTTCTAAAACTATAAGTGATGTAAAAAATGATAATTATTTTATGATTAATATTATGGATATTTTTTAATAATGACCTAATTAACGATAGTCAACTTACAGAATCCATTTTAGACAAATGAGTCAAATAATGTCAAAACGATTAAAGTGAACTCAATTTATTATAATATGGTAAAATGAATAAAAAACATGAAAACGTTTCTTAAGAAAGTGAATAATTGGTATAACTGTATTATTTAATAAGATAAATAATTTACATGATGAGGTTTACTCAATGTAAATGACACATTATTGTTAAAACCTCATTGTAAATGTTTTAATGATTTATTTTCTAAATTTTTATCTTCCAAATCCATATTTTTAAAATTATTTTATGGATATATTTACATAATAATAAATCAATTATAAAAAAATTTTATGCATATTTTTTAAAATTCATTCAAAGGTTTTTAAAATGAATAGTTTTACATATTTTATAAAGAACATTTGACTTATTTAAAAAGTACAAAATGAATGTTCTATTTTAAAGTATATTGTGACAATTGATTTTCCCACTATCATAACTATTATTTTAAGTCTGAATTAATATATAATATTAAATTTTTTATTCAAACAAAAACCCTCCTTACCTTTATTATTTGATTTTATCTTTGAGAATTGGGTTTTAAAGGAAAGGGATACATCATTACTGAAAAAATATTTTCTTATGGGTGAAAAAAATGTTTTTTGGATGCATGATTTTATGCATTATGATTATTTCAGGGTTCTTTGGAATTTTTATGATTATGGGTAATTACATTATAAACCATGTATGGGTGGGTCTATAATATCCCTATAATGAATTAGGTAATATTTATGTTTTGAAGTTGACTATGATGGTTATTCCAAGTAAAACCATGAATGTTATTCTAAGTACAACAGTGATGGTTATTCCATGTGTAACTATGAGGTTTACTCCATTTTCAATCATAATTCTTACTCCAAATGTAATTGTGATTTGAAAATTATGGATAAAGTTAACCGAATGATTTATTTGTTCTTTCTATAGTTTTTATGGAAATCATAATATTTCTCAAGGTAAGATAAAAAGTTTATGTTTAATGAAAAGTATTTTAAACTTATTATAGTTGAAAAGTATAACATTATGAAAAAGTTTTCATAACATTTTCATATTTTCAAAATAAAATTTATGAGTGTTATTTTAAATTTATTACTTCATATAAAAAAATTTATGAAAATATTTGGGCAGAGAATTTAATTTATTTGGTAGGGAAATATTTTCTTTAAGAACAAGGTTTATTATTATAAAAGAATATTTTTATAAGTATTAATGGAATAACTATTTATTTATTTATTTTTTATGTTCCTTACTATGTTTTTTATGCTTATACAATGTTTTAAAATGTTTTTCATGGTTTAAGGATGGGTAATATCAAAAAATAAATCATGTTGAACATCAATAAGGTTTTTTATAAAAAGAAAATGTGTTCTTTTTAAAAGCATTGTTTTATAGAAAAATGGATATCTAATAAAAGTTTCCACTTTTTAAGTTAGAGTTTTATTATATAATTATTATGACCTAATTATCTAAATTTATAAAGCTAAAATATCTTTTGATAATCAACGGAAGTGAATTCTAGTCTAAAGTCACTAGAATGTTCAATTTAAATTTTTTGGTCATTATGAATTTCTTTTACTCTTAGAAAATGTATTTGAAAAAATGAACTTCATTTTTGAAACATGTATGTCAAAATTATCTTAGAGTGAAATTTCTTGAATTTTATGAAAAGATTTATTTTTTCATTGAATAGTAAAAAATACCTATTTTTATTTAAACTTTCCTTTTTTAAATCATTTAAAAATTTCTATTTTGTTTTAAAATGGGTTTAAAAGAATCATTAGTTCAATTATATTATTAATAATCCAATTTATCTAATTAAAATCAATTTTATGTTTTATTTTGGTATGAAAATATTTTATACTTAATAAAAAATATTTTTCTAGAAGAATTATTTTCATCAAGTTTTTTGTGTTTAATTTTATGTTATATTATGAAACTACTATGAATTGATTTTTCTAAAATACTTTCTATATTTTTAATCAGAATAATTAATATTATGTAATAAGGTTAACTTAATTTTAGACATAATTAATAATAAAAGTAGTAAAGATGATTCCATTTTTGGAATTAGTATAATTTATATTATCAAATAAGGTTAATTTAAGGTTTTACAATCATGAATAGTAAAAAAAGTTAAACTTATTTACCACAATGATGGTAAAAATAAGTTTATAGGGGGGTTAAACTAGAAATATAAGGGTTAAAATGACTTAAAAACATTTCTAAAATATATTGAATGGTCATATTTCGGCCATATTAGGTATAATTCTTGAAAATACTCTATTTTGGACCCATGTGGATTTTGAAAATCATGGTTAATTATTTTTATTTTCAAAAGATTAAATATTCTTCACTCACATCACTTATAAAAATCCACCCCTACCACCTATTATTTACACATTAAAACCATTTTTGTCTATAAAACACCTACCAAAATCCATTACTAGCATCCATTATCTCATCCTAGAATCCTTATTTTGGGAATAAATCCATCCTAGTAATTCTTTTGGTGCAAACCTAAGGAGGTTACTCGAAGAAGGCGTAACATTCTTCAATGGTTATTTTTATTTTATTTCTTCTTCCACCTCATTCAATTATTATTAAACCACGATGATATAATAAAATCATTATATTAAATATACTATGATTTTATTATGTTAAAATCATGACCTAGAAACATCCACACATTCATAAAATGGGTTATTAAATCATTATTGGTCTATATGGGGGACTACCACCTCGCGAACTGATGTCATTCATTTTTCCATTGACACCTCTCACAGTTCGGTAAGATGATGGATCAAAACTTTATATATGATATTTATTAAATAATTTTACATATTTAATCATTATATCATATATACCATTTTTAATTTCCATTCTTTAGGGGATATGATAATATTGCTCGTGTGTACGACAGACTACCATCTCACGATGTAATTTGATTCATTTTCACTAACATTTTACATGGAAGATAATAAGGATAAATTTAATAAATATACGTGATATACATGACATAGTTATTTTATTCATAACATATTGATCATTATAAAAATATAATATATCATTTTATTTTTTACCTTTTCACTCAATAAAAGATGATAATGTTGTTCATGTACATGTGGACTATAGACTTCTTGAAGTGATGTTGATCTCTATTTTGATCACCACACCACAAGTGTAACAACCCAAGCTTCCACGGTAATCTTCCTTTGGAAAAATACAATAGCATGTGTTGTATGCAACATTGAGTTCTAACACACACCACAACCAATCAAAGTAGCCATAATGAATAGTAATACCCACTTTTTAAAATTTTATAAATTTTATCTTTCAAAATAGATTTCATTTTTTGATTCAAATTATTGAAATTATCCTAGGGTGAAATTTTGGTATTTTTCTGAAAACTTTGAATTTTTGATGAATAGTGAAAAAACATTGAGTTATAGTTTAAAACCAAATTTTTATTTTAATAATTATTTATTTTATTTAAATTTATTTTATGTAAAAATAGATATATAATACCTAAATAAGTTCAATGTAATTCATTAGAGTCAGTTTATATTAATTTTAGATATATAAAAATTTTATTGAACTTTTCACCGTCTTTTACCCATCTCCTAAAAGAATTTGCAAATTCATATAAAACGAAATTTTACCAATTCTAGGAGTGAAATTTCAAAAATCCAAGAGACACGGTTAATATCAAGGAGTAAAATGTGGTTTAATAAGATAAAAATAATTTTTGGTAAATAGTAACATTTTACTTTTATTTACCATGGTTAAAAGTAAATAGGGTAATTAAGGGTAAAAATGATATTATTATTACCCTAAAACATGTCCTAATTCTACTGGATAAGTATAATTCGACCACAAAAAACCTTAGGAATAAAATATGAACCTCTTTGGTCCACTTGGATTAGATTAGGACATTTATTATTATTTAATTCAAAGAAGAGTTAAAAGAGTTAAAATCAAAGTTTAATAACTAATTTTTTTTAATATAGTGTTATAAACAAGATAAATTCTATTCTAAATATTCATTAAAAATATAAAAATATTTCCTACATAATGGTATTTTATTTATAATTTTTAGATATTAAATAATTTAATTTATTTATGACACAATGGTGATGCGGTAATTACTTATTAATGAGATATTAAAATAATTGATAATAAATATCAAAATAAATGTAATTTGAGACTTTTTATGAATTAAAATAATTTTCTAGTTTAATATGACATATTAGGGTCGGTTAAATGATTTTTTTCGATGTAATAATGCTATTATGAATTTTGAAAAACCAAAATACCAAATAGTGTCAAAATTGACATAAAAGAGTTTTTAAAACAAATATTATATTATTAATTGATATTATATTCCTAAAAATATAAGGTTCGGCCAAAGGACATATATAATGATAGGTGTATTATTAATGGACCCCTTGTGGGTCTCTTAGAAGTATATAGTATGTTTATTAGCAATATAATATAAAAATATAAAGAGACATGGTAAATGTCAAACTAATTTACTAAGAGTTAAAACTAAAAGATAAGGTTAATATAGTGACAAAAACCTATCTAAAACCTATTGGTTGAGTTTTTTTGACCTATACCCACCTTAACCATTAAATAATACACTTATGAGTCATTATAAACCGAATATGAATTTATTATAAAATAATATTTCTAGCTTTTCCAAAGGTGACCCTCACCCCTCTTATAAAAGGGCACTCACCGTTATCTCTAATTCACACCTTCAAAGAATTTTGGTTTGGCCAAACCCTGCCCAAATATTCTCTAAACTTCCCTCCATTCATATTAGAGGCATTCCTTTAGTCATAAATCCAACTTAAGGATCCCTTTTGATCAAATCAAAAGGAAGAACTTGAAGAAGAGGTAATGTTTTCACCACCCTCTTTCAAGTTCCTTTCTTCTTCCACTTACTCTTTCTTTGTTATTTACATTATAAAATAATAAATCCAGTATATTATATATAATTTGATGTTATTATAAATATTTTATAACCATATTCAGTATTTTATCCATCATTTGAATTACATGTCACCATACGTGCATACGTACGGCTTACCGTCTCCACGTCGTGGTGTAATTGTTTTTCAAAACATTATTATTTGGATGGGTATGATAATGATGTTTAATTGAATTAAATAATAAATATAACATTATAATTATTATGTGTATAGGATATACCATCCAATTATATATTATTTTATTATCAAAACAATGATATTGTCACTCGTACGTACGTACGGACTACCGTCTCCACGAACACGATGAGATTCATTCCCCATTGTATCCATTAAAGTATAATTCTCATTTGATGATTAAAAATAATGTTTAAAGACTTGATATAATTATAGATATGAATAATATACAACCTATCCATAACTAACGCGACTTATGTAACAAAACATATAATATAAAACTAGTAAGTTAATACCCGAAACGATGATAATACTAAGATATTATTAAGAAAGCAATGTTAAAAGATCATATATGATATCATATTAATGTATATGATTATTGTATAATTTAATAACAATTATTTCACCATTATACAGGAGGTTAACCTACCCTCAACCAAAGAAAAGTACAAGTTAAGGTTTTCTTTCACAATCTCTTCATTATCTGAGGTTGTTTATACGTAATTATCTACTAGGACCTATTTACCATCCACATCCATGTTTCTTAAAAATGTATTTCAAATCATTATTAATATTTTATTGACTATGGGTTAAAGTAATTTATACCCTTGTTGACTTTTTATAAGATGTTTATAAAGGAATCTTTTTGTTGTTTTCTAAACAAGGTCCTTTTTAACCTTTTCGAAAAAATTAAGGTAAGAATGTATTTTTTTAACTTATACGGCGGGTGCGGCTATTTTCCACCCTTATAAAATCGTCGAAGATTACCTTAAAATATTATAAGAATATTTTCAAAGTAAATGTTTTCTTTCATAATTATGTTAATTTTAAATGATTTAAAAAAAAGATATATTTCTCTCAAATAGTTTTGATTTCATCTATGTGAAAATTCCTTTGATGGATTTTAAGCTTATTTGAAGTTGATTTATTCTGATACAAAACTTCCATATTGTATTGAAGGTTTTGTGATATGTTTGACTATGGATGTGTTATTTTTATACCATTCATGGTTTATGAAGAAAGTATTGACATTTTTTATGCTAGTTTTAATATGAATGTTTATGTTATGTTTAATCCTATTCATACGAGGATTCCATTGGACTTAATAAGTGACGGGTGGAGCCCGCTATTGCTCCTCGATGCATCGGTAGGTCTCATGAGACAAAATAGTGTCTTGGAACAAGGAATTGACTAAATATTATTTTTAGTCTTGGCACAAGGCCTTGACTATGTGGTTATAATAGTTTGGGATTATGCATTCCATCATTATGAAAGTGGTTATTGATATTGAATGTGATTATTAGACTAGTAGAATATCTATGTGAATAATTAAATGAAATTATTTCATTTTATTTCTTCCATATTATGATGAAGTTCAAGTTTAAAAGGCTTTTTTTTATTTATACATTGCCTTAAATTTTTATGCTTATTTATGAAAGTTTCCACTACACTAGTGCAGAAAATGTTTTTTACGTCGGTTATTTTTCATTTTTTACGTCTGTTTTTAGCCGATGTTAATATGTGCGACATTATAAATATTGTTTTTTTATGTCGGTTATTTAAAAACCAATGTAAAAAACATAACAACGCAGGGTTTATCACATAGGTTATTAATTAACCGACGTGCAAAAACCAGGGGGGGGGCTTATCACGTCAGTTATTATATAACCGACGTGATAAACCGGGGGGTGGGGGGTTTGTCATGTCAGTTATTATATAACTGATGTGATAAACCTGTGCGGGGGGGGGGGGGGGGGGGGTATCACTTCAGTTATTAAATAACCGATGTGATAAACCATTCCCCAGGTGTTTATCTCGTCGGTTATTCAAATAACTGACGTCATAAACCCTTCCCAATTCCTTTTTTACGTCAGTTATAAAATAACTGACGTGGAACACCAATTTTGTTTCTTAAAATGGAATGCAGTCCTCTGCTCTCCCCCAAAAACAGCCAGAAACCAAATCAAGAATTCATACCACAAAAATAGAAGTAGAACGAAAAAAGAACCAAAGAAAAATTAAGCATTTAAATTGATAACATTTAAAACTTACCCCAATGGAAATACCCCCACCACCCCTTGAACATCCCCCCCTCACCCCACTGGACAGCACCCACCACACCCCTGGACTTCCCCACGACCCCCTGGACAACACCAAACACCCCGGGACAACCCCCCACCCTCATGTATACCCCCACACCCTAAATAGCACTCCCACACAACTGGAAAGCCCTCCCACCCACTCACCCCACTGGAAATCCCCCACCACACCCCTGGACTGCCCCCAACCCCCTAGACAGCCCCAAACACCCTTGGATAACCCCCCACACCCCTGGATTGCCCCGACCCCCTGGACATCCCCAAACACCCCGGGACAACCCCCCACCCTCATGTATACCCCCCCACACACTAGAAAGAACTCCCACACCCCTGGACAGCCCTCCCACCCTCACCCCATTGGACAACCCCCACCACACCCCAGGACTGCTCCCCAACCCCATGGACAGCTCCAAACACCCTGGACCCCCCCTCCCACACCCCTGGACAGCCCTCCCACCCCTGACCCCACTGGACATCCCCCACCACACCCATGGACTGCCCCCCGACCCCCTGGACAGCCCCAAACACCCTGGACCCCCCCACTAGACAGCCCCCACCACACCCCTGGACTGCCCCCCGACCCCCTAGACAGCCCCAAACACCCCTGGATAACCCCACACACCCCTGGACTGCCCCCAACCCCCTGGAAAGCCTTAAACACCCCGGTACAACCCCCCTACCCTCATGTGTACCCCCCACACCCTGGAAATCACTCCCACACCCCTAGACAGACCTCCCACCCCCTCACCCCACTGGACAGCCCCCACCACACCCCTGGACTACCCCGACCCCCTAGATAGACCTAAACACCCTAGATCCCCACCCCACTAGACAAACCCCACCCCATTATACAACCCTCCCACACCCCTAGAAACCCCACTCACCCCACAAAACACCCCCACACCCCCTAGACACCCCATGGAAAGCCTCCCACTCCGCTAGACAGCCCTTACCCCCTCCTGGAAACGCTCCCACCCCCTGGACTACCCCCCCACTCTCATGGACACCCAGGACCCCCCCACCGGACAGCCCTCCCACACCCCTGGACACCCCCACCCCACTGAACACCCCCACACCCTTGGAACCCCTCCCCCCAGACCAGAATCCATACCAGAAAAACCATCATAAGCAGACCAAAATAAGAAGTAGAGAAAAATTAAACATTCAAATATATAATATTCAAAACTTACGCTGTAAACTTCAAAAAAAAAAACTAAATCCAACCTAAATGACTACCAAATACACAATTACAACGACAATATTCAAAATTACATTTTACACTACAAACAACTAAAATTCAATCAAACCTATAAAATAATTTGACCACTCCACTTGTAAGTGTTTGATGTCTTGAGCAGTATAGGGTTGAGGGTCATCAAATAGCTACAAATGAAAAGGATAGTAGTTAACGTGTATAATGAATAAATCTAATTGAAATATGATGGCAACGTTTTAAAGGAAATCTTACCAAGTCAAAGTTCACAACTGTCCCAGTTGTTATTATTTCATACATAAATCTTAACATATAATATCTGATGATGCCTTGTTTTTCATGAAAATTCTGTTTGAATGAGTGTAAATTAAATATATTATTTTTATGTAATAAATCAAAAAGTACAAATTATAAATGGATATTTACCTTTGTAATTACATATTTGATCTTTTCACTCCTTTTCATTGTGTTTTTTTGAAAGTAGACCCATGCCCTATTAGAAAATAATACGAATGGGGTAAATTTAAAATTCATTATAATATATAAAACTATTGAGAAATTGAAACTTAGTTTTCCAATATATTCATAAAACTTTCCCGCACATCATCATGGACAGAGCATATCCAATAAAGTGTTTTCTCCCTTGGGAAAAAACCCATAACATCCAATGATCACTGATAAAAGAAAATTTAAGGTTAGTGGTTTTTTATGTTAAAAGATAATGAATTCTTTGAGAGAGATGTGTTTCATACCTCTCACAAAAAGGCATCATCCAATATTGTGTGACTATATTCTATTCAAGTATTTCAGCAATATAAATCATTCTTTGTTCCTCATACAATGCACATACTTCAGGGGAAATCAATTGTGGGTCCATGAATCCATATACATCTGTAAGCTCATTCCACTCACAAAGGTTATAAAGATACCTAATACAAAACAGACATAAGTATACATTTTTAATAAATATAATGCAGGGAAAAGGTGTTAATACTTACATGGAAAAGATTTGCACCACGTTGATTCCTGACTTATCTCCAGTAACAAGCTCCATGATATCAGTTTTCATAATCCCCACAGTTATTGCATGTCCACAAACATGAGCTTCCATTGGAAACTCATAATGACCCGCAAAAAAAGTTGAATATCTTGATAATATGTCGAGACTACTAGAATCTGTATCTGATGTCATAGAAATTTTTCTTTTTTGTTGTCTATACATTATTTCTTTACCTTTGAAGTATTCCTGTAAAAATAAATAGAAAAATATATTAGTTTTCAAATGATAAAACTCCATTAATAAAAAAATAAAATAAAAGATATAACATTCATACCCTTATGGTAATGAGTCGAAGAAGTCTGGATGGCCAAATTAAAAAATGGCTGATACTATGTCCAACTGTCATCACCTCATATGTAGGTAATGGTTCTTGAGCTTATCTATCTATAATATCCTATACAATGACCCTATGATTTTCTATATCTAATTTTTGATGATGAACTATATCTCCTATACAATATACCAACCCATATGAAACTACATGATGTTGAGGATCATCAACATACAACTCGCAATAAGTAGGAAGCTGCAGTGGAGGATTAGGATAAAAAATGGGGTCCACAGGCAGAAGTGGGGGAGTTGGAGCTACTGGCGGAGGTGGGGGATAAATAATGGGGTCTGTAGGGGGAGGTGGAGGAGTGGGAGATGTAGTCTGAAATTGTCTTTTCATGTCTGAAAACATTGACTGTACCGACACTCTAATCCTTTCCTCCGTCGTTTCATTAATATTATGAACTTCAACCTCCAAGGATTATATATTTTTTATAAAAACCCTCAACGTTATAAGTTGACTAACGTGGTGACGCTTTTCTTACCTATACACCTTCCAGATATCCTCTTATACAACCAGGATGTTTGGGCTTTCCCAATGATGCAGATAAAATATCTTTCCTCCCAGTAGCTGTAAATACCCCCTACGAGCTCTACTCTTCAAGAGAGTCCTGTATTAATTAATTGAACATTTATTTAATGATTGAAATTATATGAAGAAAATAGTTAACTTAAATAAATAAAATAGATATCTTAAAATCCTCTCAGCTACGATTATCGATTCTTCCAAAAGATATTGCTCTTTTTTCCCATCTGAGCTCTCTTCCATTTTTCATGTCTAGATGGAGGGGATAGAGGGGTACCTCTCTAGATCTTGAAGTCTCAGCTCTTAGTTTTTGATATTTTTTCCGCCATCATTTGTTCTTCCAAAAATGAATACCCTCCCCGAGATAAACTATGAGGGTATAAATTTTTAGATTGGATCTCCTGATGAGCTTTCCTTGTTTGCTGAAAATTAAGAATAAGAAATCATTAACAAAACATTAATAAGATCATTTATATAAGAAAGATTATAAAAGTTTACATTGCCCTTACCAAAAAATGACTCTTTTCTTCTACTTTCAACAAACTTTCTCCATGTATCTTCATTTATAAAAGGATATATATGACATGGATTGTCATGAATCATATGAACAAAAATGAAATCAGATGAGAGGGTTGATTTGAAATCCCTCCATCTTCTGGCATCCATCAATAAGCATTTCTTCCTGACTCCTCCAGTGTCAGGAATATCAAATGTCATCTGATGAAGAAGAGGTTGAACATATAATATATATTATAAATATTTAAAGAATAGTCAAACAATAGCAAAAGATCATACCAAAATCATCTCCCATAATTGAAAGATTATCACTTTATCCACACTTCTCCAGTCATCATACAAAATTATTATTTTTCTCTTAGCCTGAGTTGATACAAAATTCTTTAAATCTTTTGCATTTGGACCTCTAGGAATATCATCATCATCAAACTCAATGAGTATCCTCTGATCTTGCATACGAGCAAGTGCTAATTTTGGTAAATGTGTGCACCCACGTTTACCAACTCCTGAACTCTTTGTCTTAAAAGGAGAACATGAGGAAGTTTGGGGAACATCAAGAGGAGCATGTGAATGTTCCTCCCTAGAGGTATGACCAATATGCTCATCTCCAGAATCATGTGGTTGATCAACTGAATGATCTGTCATTATCCTTCAAATCAAAAAAACAAACATTAGTTCACAAATATACAAATTCAAATATTTTAATACTACTGTAATCAGAAAATAGAAAATTTTACTAAGTTACCTAATAGTAAACATTGTTAATATGTTAATCATGTTAAACAATGGTAAAGATGGTAAATATGGTCAAGATGGTAAACATGGTAAACATGGTAAACATGGTAAACCTGGTAAACCTGGTAAACATGGTAAAGTAATTGTCACTGAATAAAAATAATAGATATATAATTCATGTAATGGTAAACATGATAAAGTAAACTAAATAAACTTAAAACAAACAAAAACTTATACTTATTTTATTTTAATAAATGTTTTAATAAAGAAAAAACTTACAATATCTAACATTTTATGAAAAAAATAAATGTAAACAAGATATAAACATATGTTACCTATAATTTTAGGAATGTACAAATAGACTGTTTTCCCAAATTCCTTCGTTGTGATCGTTCCTTATGACACAAACCATGTCTTTAACATGTTCATCATTATGTTCTATTAATCTTTCCATGGAAGTAGGGATCTCACATAAATCAGCATCTTCATCAAGTTCATCCTCACCAACATATTTTTTTCCATTCTAAAAAAACAGCCCACTATATATCTGATTGATCTACTACATAGAAAATTTGTTTTTCATGTATTTCCATTATAAAAGAATCAACTGTATCTTCCAATATATTCAGATTAACAAGTTTCATTCCAAATTCATCATGTCTGACACCGTTGTTACTGATAAACCATTTATAGTTAAAAACATGAACTTTAATTTTAAATTAATCAACCTCCCATATGTCTTCAATCACTCCATAATATGCACTTAATGTAGAAATTGGGTTTTTATCCTTAGCAATCGAAAAATGAATTGCTCCTGCAAACACCAATACACCACTATTCTGAATAGCACTTCTGTTGTCCTGAGCTTTCGTATGAAATGTATAGCCATTAATGTCCTAATCAGACCATGTTATCACATTTAAACATGGACCACCCACTATCAATTTTAATGTCTCTGATACATCTAATATACCAAGCAAGGTTTTTTAAACCATAGCAAAAATGTTTTGTTGTGCTCATTCAAAATGCACATTTATTTCTTCTTTGGATGACATTGTTTCAACTCATTAATATGCAATGTGATATATGGTTGAGCATCAGCTATGTTATTCAAGATGTATGATTCTAACTTCTTTATCTATTCAGCTGAAAATGATTTCACTTTCAATCCAAAAATCCCCTTTCCCTCATTATTAACTTGTCCATGGAGAGATGGAGGCAAACCTATGTGCTGCGCCATAGCCAAGTAGCTCTTAAAAAATTATGAAACCTCCTCATAAATATATTTTTCAATAATGGAGGCTTCAGGTCGATATGGATTCTTAAAATACCCCTTCAATATTTTCATATACCTTTCAAAAGGATACATCCAATGAAGATATACAGGTCCAAAAAGCTTTATTTCTCAAACCAGATGAATCATTAAATGCACCATTATATCAAAAAAATTTGGCGGAAAATACATTTACAATTGAAAAAGTATAAAATTTTTATCCTTTTCCAAAATGTTAAAAGCATTAACATTAATCTCTTTATTAAAAATTGAATTGAATAAATAACACAACTTCATTACAGTATTTCTGACACAGATGGGAAATATTCCACACAATGCAACTGGTAGAATTTGTTGCATCATGATGTGGCAATCATGTGATTTCATACCTATCAACTTCAAGTCCTTCAAGGAGACAATTTTTTTTACATTTTAAGAATAACCTTGAGGCACTTTGATATCATGAAGACACTGAAAAAGCTAATTTTCTCCCTCTTTGATAATGTATGACAAGCCGGAGGAAGAAATGTCCATCTTTCTTTAGGAGTGAGAGCTAACTCCAAATGTATTCCCATTGATAGTAAGTCTAATATTTCATTTAACCCATCTTTTGTCTTTCCTATAATATCTAACAATGTTCCAATCAAACAAACATAGATATTCTTCTCCACATGCATGAAATCAATATTATGTTTAACTTCATGATATCTCCAATATGGTAGCTCAAAAAATATTGACCTTTTCTTCCAAATATGTCTATCATTACCAGATTTCGGTGTCTTTCCTAATGTCACATCAAGGTCTTTCACCCTCTCAAAATACAGATTAGGGGATAAAGGTTTTGGAGAAATATCAAATTCTTGTGAGCCATTGAATTCCCTTTTTAGTCTTATATAAGGGTGATCCATAGGCAAAAACTTTCGATGAACCATGTACACTGTTTTCCTCCCATGATGCAATTGACAATATGACGTCTGTTGTTCGCAAATTGGACATGCTTTATGCCCTTTAACACTGTATCCAGACAAATTTCCATATGCTAGGAAGTCATTTATAGTGAACAAAAGCACTATATACAGTTGAAAATATTCCATTCTATAATAATCATACACCCTAATACCATCAGCCCATAAAAGTTTCAAATCATCAATCAATGGTGAAAAGTAAACATCAATATAATTTCTGGGTTTCTTCAGACCAGAGATCATTATACTCAAAGTGACATATTTTCGCTTCATACAAAATTCATGAGAGAGGCTTTAATTACCAATAAAATAGGCCATGAACTATGTGTGCTACTGAGGGTTCGGTATGGATTCATTCCATTTGTGCACAACCCTAGTCTCAGATTTCTAATTTCATTTACAAATGTAGAATACTGCTCATCAATTTTATTCCATTGTTGACAATCAGCTGGATTCCATATTTTTCAATCACATAACCGGTCATCTGCATGCCATCTTATCCTTTTTGAATCATGTGAATTAGCAAATAAATGTTTGAAATGATGAATTATAGGAAGATACCAAAATACCTTTGAAGGGATCTTTGTAATCTCTACACGAGCTTGTGATTTTTCTTTCACCTTATAACATGATGTCCCACATTTTGGACACTCTGACAGAAATTCATATTCCTTCCTATATATAATATAGTCATTCATACAGGCTTGTATTTTCTTGTATCCCAATCCCATCGGGCATAATATTTTGTTGGCCTTATAATGTGAATCTGGAAGATCATTATCTTTTGGAAGAATGTCTTTCATCAATTATAGTAGCTCTGTAAAACTTCTATCACTCCATCCACATTTTACCTTCAGGTTAATCAATCTTAACACCGCCAACAAAACTATAAATTCTGTACAACCAGGATATAATGGTTTTTCAGTATCACCAAATTGACGCGCAACTGTCGGTTCTATCTCAATTTGTTCTGCTACAATATCGTGAATCATTTCTTTAATTCCATTGGATTTACCATCTTGCGAATCATCATCATCAGTGAAATTCTATCCAGTTTTACTATGCCAAATCCAAGGGTTGTAACTCAGATTAAAACCATGACAAATCAGATAATCTTTTATCTCTATACTTTTCAACTTCTTCTAATTCAAACATTTCAGGCATGGACAGAAAAAAATGTCACTACTTGGAACATTTTGTTTATAAAATTCCAAAAAGTCATAAACACCTTCCTCATATTCATTGCTCATTAGATGTTCCATAATCTAATTTCGACTCATTATTACCTATAAAAAATATCAAAATTATACATATTTTTTAGATAAGACAAATATATGTTTATATGAAAAAAATCATAATTTAAATGTAATTTTTTTTTGAAATATAAAACAAATCTATGAGTATTTAAAAAAATATGCATGAATATGATTTTAAAAAGAAAATATAGTTAGATATAATAGTTTTAAATTCTATTGAATCAAAGAAAACCATGGGGCCTCCAATGGTTGATTGAAAATTGGAGAAAATGGAGCAAACCTGATAATCAAATAAAATTTAAAATAAAAAACTCAAATGGATAAAATCACAATGTAAATCCAATCATCACGACACAATGGGGCCAAGATAACTATGCATATTTGAAAACCATGACATGGTCTCCCCCATAACCCATAATTTTCTCATAGTCGATGACTGGTCAAAATATATATAACCAAATAGAATCATATTGCAGTAGTAATATCCATGAAATAATAAAATCATCATGTCATAATCTCAAAAACCACGATGCAGTAGTCAATCCCAAATGAAACTTATCCCCCACCCCCTTGGACACCCCCTAGACACCACCACCCCCTTGGATAGCCCCCCACCCCTGGACACCACCCTCACCCCCTTGGACACCCCCTGGACACCACCACACCCTTGGACAGCCCCCACCCATCCTGGACACCCCCACCCCTCCTGGACACCACCACCCACCTCCTACCCCCTTGGACAACCCCCTGGACACCACCCAACCCTCGGGACAGCCCCCCTCGAACAACCCCTAAACCCTCTAGATAGGACCCCACACCCTTGGACAACCCCCACCCCCTTAGACACCCCCACCCCCTTGGACCCCACACACCCCCGGACTGCACCCCACCTCCATGGACTCCCTGGACACCCCCAACCATCCGGAAAACCACCCTAACCCTCTGAACACCACCCCCACCCCCTTCGACACCCCCGGGACACCACCACCCCCTTGGAAATCCCCCACCCCTCTAGACAACCCCACACCCACTGGACATCCCCCACCCCTCTAGACAACACCCCACCCCTCTAGACAGCACCCCACCCCTCCTGGACACCACCCCCACCCCTTACCCCATTGGACACCCCCCCTGGACAATCCCCAACCCTCTGGACAGCTCCCAACCCTCTAGACAACCCCCACCCCCTATACAGCCCCCACCCCTCTGGAAAGAACCCCACCCCTCCTGGACACCACCCCCACCCCCTACCCCCTCAGACACCCCCTGGACACCCCCAACCCTCTGGACAGCACCCCACCCCCCAGACAACCCCACCCCCCAGACAACCCCCCAAAACCACATGATAGGCCCCCACCCCCTTGGACAACCCCCCACCCCCTGGACAGCCCCCACCCCCTTCGACACCCCCACCCCCTTGGACCCCCCACACACACATAAACACCCCTGGACTTCCCCCCCCACCTCCATGGACACCCTGGACACCCTAACCCTCTGGACAGCCCCCGGACCCTCTGAACACCACCCCACCCCCCTTGGACACCCCCTGGACACCACCACCCCCTTGGACATCCCCCACCCCTCTGGACATCCCCCCACCCCCTGGACAACCCCCACCCCTCTAGACAGCACCCCACCCCTCATGGAAACCACCCCCACCCCCTACCCCCTTGGACACCCCCAACCCTCTGAACAACCCCCCACCCCCCGAACAAACCCCCAAACCCTCCGGACATTCCCCCACCCCTTGGACATCCCCCCACCCCCACCCGCCCCCTTGGACATCCCCCCACCCCCTTCGACACCCCCACCCCCTTGGACCCCCTCCCCCCCCACACACCCCTAGACTACCCCCACCTCCATGGACACCCTGGACATCCCCCAAATCTCTGGACAACCCCAACCCCCTGGACAACCACCAACCCTCTTGAAATCCCCCCAAAACCATGGGATTTTAACCTCAAGCTACTATTTTTGGCATATCTAGGGATTTTAACCTCAAGCTACTAGTTTTGGTATCATGCCATTATTCAAAATGAGAACCATGAACTGTATCTCCTACTAGTCTAAAATTCTATACTGTACAATGAATCGGGTTTTAATAGCATATGAATATGTATAAGAGTCCACAAAATTAAGCGACGTAAATAGATTATGGAACTACAAATAGTGATAACCAAAATAGAAACAACCAAGCATCCAAAACAAAAATTTCACCATGAAAAACCATATATACTTATAAAATAAATCACACTGGTACACGGAATGGGTGTATCACAATGAATTACATATAAATTACAGTAATATAGGTGAATGAGATCATTAGTTGTTAATGACAACAAAAAGTACCATCAATGTCGGGCATCCACGAAACAAAAACAAACAAAATAGAAGTAGTTGAGGCTTACGTGAATATTACGAGTCTATCTAATAGACCTGGTAATAATAAATAAGATGATGATGGAATAACGTGGTAAGAGGGTTCAAAATCGAATAATCTTACCTAGTTTATACAAAAAAATCACAAAACGTAAATATAGACTATCTGAAAAAAATGAAATAAAGTCGCGGTAGTCTTACCTGAGTGTTGCAAGTAGAGATGATAGATCCGAGGAGAGTAAAGATGATAAACGATAATGGAAAAATGAGTTTAACAAAGCAAGATCGAAGAGTCGAGTAGGGTTTTCCATACGAGAGAGACGAGTTGCCGGTCTGTCGATCGAAAAATCATAAATGACAATCCAGGAGACGTGTTAATTTTTTAAATGTTTTATAACGTCGGTCATTTAATAACTGACGTTATAAAATATTTTTATTACATTTATAACATCGGTTATTATAATAACTGATGTTATAAATGTATCAGATAATGCAGTTTTTAGGTCGGTTATTTTATAACCGACGTAACAAATGCTGTGTGTTGGTTTTTTATGTAGGTTATATAATAACTGACCTAAAAAAATCAGAAACCACAGTTT
The DNA here is from genome assembly GCA_963277665.1 of Viscum album. NCBI lineage: Eukaryota > Viridiplantae > Streptophyta > Magnoliopsida > Santalales > Viscaceae > Viscum > Viscum album. The sequence goes on along the minus strand of OY728142.1, from coordinate 1,627,755,598 downwards.
TTACATCGGTTATTTTATAACTGACATAAAAAACTTCCGGTTTTTGGTTTTTTACATTGGTTATAATATAACCGACATGAAAAATTCAGAAGGTTGGGTTTTTTACGTCAGTTATTTGATAACCGACGTCAAAAAGGCCTCAGATGCCTCCTTTTTCATGTCGGTTATTTTATAACCGACGTAAAAATTTCATAGATACCTCATTTTTTACATCGGTTATCAAATAACCGACGTAAAAAATGTAGCGCATTGGTTTTTTTGTCAGTTAATTTATAACCCACATAAAAAATGAATGCGCGGAATTTTTGACGCCGGTTATTAAAATAACCGACGTAAAAAATTTACAATCCATACATTTTATGTCAGTTATAAAATAACCAATGTAAAAAACCACGTATCACATATTTTCACGTTGGTTATATATAACCGATGTAAAAAATGGTGACATTAAAAATGTTTTCTTCACTAGTGCTATATAGTTATCCTTACTGGGCATCTGAGCGCACCCCTTTCTATGTTTTATTTTTCACAGGATATGAAGAAGTAATTTATGAATGACCTGTGGGGATAGTATGAGGGGATATGAGTGTGGACTATAGAGACTATGTTGTTTTAGTTTTCATTTTATGATGTAATGTATGTCGGTTGAATGTATCTAGTGATTCCAAGACTACTAAACTAATCGGTCTTTCGTGACTTGATCTTTTGTGATCATGCCAATGTTTTGTAATAGTGCACCAACTCTGGGTAACTGGGGTCAGGGCATTACAGTTGGTATCAGAGGAAGTTTATTACAAACCTTGGAAGCTAGATTTAGATAAACTCTGATTAGAGCACATATACCTAAGATGGACTTGGAGGATTAGTATAGAGGAACTTCCCAAAATTTTGGTATTGTAGAGATTTTGTGAGTTTTCCAAGAAATACATACCTATATGGATACGATCAGGTAGAGGTGTCTCTGGCATAGATGTACCTAGGGGTAAAACCTAAAAACACCGCTTGGAGCTAGACTCGAATGGGAACTAGTGCACGACAATGGGCCTTGCTACACTCTTGGTTACGACACTCCCTGGGGATATGCTTAGGATAATTCTCATTTTCTTTACAACCCATTATGAAGGGTTTATGAGTATATACTTCCTCAAAGAAAACATTTTTTGTGATTATGGATTTATCCATAAACGGTTCAATTTATTTTAAGTGTTTTATAAGTTTGGAATTATGTATTTTGATTCACAAACTAATCTAGTTTATGCCATTGTTTAGAAATGGCACCTAGTAGAAGGAATGGAAACCGTATCAATGCACACACTCCATGTAAGGATTTCCCTCCTACTCAAGATAATTATAGTGGAGATGGTGATACAACTAGTGCTGATCAACTTATCACCATACTGGGACAACTCACTCAGGTTATGAATAATAACCTTACCCATATGGAGCACCCAAATCCATAGCATGGAGGATCAATGTTAGATCGCTTCATGAGGAAACAACGACCAACATTCAATGCGAGTACAAATCCATTAGTATCTGAGCAATGGATAAATTCCTTAGAGAAAATATTCCATGCTTTTGGGAATAGTGAAAGGGAAGAAGTTATCATGGCAGTTTACCACCTCACTGGAGATGCTGATCAATGGTGGTCATTGATTCAAAACACGAAGGAAGATGATTAAGTATAAAATATGGAATGGAAGGAGTTTAAAGATATTTTCTTAGAAAAATACTTTCCTCATGACCATTGAGCATATATGGAAAAGAAATTTCTAAGTCTGAGAAAACAAGATGATGAGAATGTCGCAAAGTATGAGTCTAACTTTACAAGGTTAGTGAGGCATGCAATGGATTATATACGTATCCCAAGAAGTAAGATTGACCATTTCTTTGATGGTTTAAAACCGTTTCTCCATCAATAATTAGTCTCACAATTCTTCTCGTTGTACAAAGATATTATCTCATGTGCTATCAGGACAGAAAAAGAATTCTCTAAGTCTTACGAATTTAAAGCAAAGTAAGAGAAGAAGAGATCAAATGATCACTATGGGAATGGAAATTAAGAGAAGAAGGGAAAAGTTGAATATCCATCCTACAGTAAATGTGGGAAAAACACCTCGGTACTTGCTTAAAGGGAATGAGAGTCTATTATAAGTGTGGTGAAAAAGGCCACCAAGCTCGTGATTGAAAGGGGAAGAAGGAAGCTACCGATGTTCAATGCTACAATTACAGGGAGATGGGACATTATGAAAATGAATTTCCTAAGCATCAGGGGAACTTACCTCAGAATAGGCCAAGGGATTAAGGCCAAGTTTATGCTATCACTACTATTGAGGTAGAAGCTCAGAAAGATGTGGTGGCATATAATTTAATGGTTTCTTCAAGTTTAGCAACTACTTTATTTGATTTTGGATCATCAAATTGTTTCATATCTTCCCAGTTTTCTATGAAAATTATATATTTCCAATTTGATTTAACAAGGTAGTTGTCAGTCAAAACTCCTATGGGAAGTATCATTGCAACATAGTTTTGTGAATCAGTCCTCATTAAAGAACATAAATGTTCTTTATCTGCTGATCTCGTTGTCATGCCCATGATTGAATTTGATATAATACTCAGTATGTATTGGCTTTCAGACCATGATGCGAAGATTTATTGTAAGAAGAAGGAGGTTACTATTTTTGATGATGATGATAAAGAACACCTTATCTTTAGAGAAAAATCGTCACTACCTAGTTCTTATCTATATCCACCCCCAGTAGCTCAACTAAATTAAATTATCAGGGAGGAAGAGAATGAAATAACTATGTGTGAGGAAAGGAATGTTCAAATAGAGGATGTACCTATTGTGAAATAATATGTATATGAGTTTCTAGAATATTTACCTAGACATCCTCTAGAACGAGAAATTGAGTTTTCCATTGATTTAATTCCTGGATCCAGGCCTATATCGAAGACCCCTTATAGAATGGCCACTGTGGAATTAGTTGAACCAAATAAAAAACTAGAGGAATTGAGTAATAAGGGATTTATTCGCCCTAGTGTTCCTCCATGGGGAGCCCCTATCCTTTTTGTTAACAAGAAATATGGATCTATGAAGTTATGTATTGACTATAGGGAAATAAATTCTATAACAATAAAGAACAAGTATCCCCTACCATGCATTGATGATTTATTTGACCAACTGCATGGAGCTCAATACTTTTAAAATATTGAACTTCGATCTGGATACCATCAGTTGTGTTTGAATAAGGAAGTCATTCCGAAGACAACATTTCAAACTAGGTACAGGCATTATGAGTTTTCATTAATGCCTTTTGGTCTGACTAATGCACCCTCAGTTTTCATGGATCTGATGAACAGAGTTTTCAAGGAATATCTTGATGATTTTTTGGTGGTATTTATTGATGATATCTTGGTATATTCCAAAATCTACAAAGATCATGAAAATCACTTGCGCATTATCCTGAAGACTCTTGGAAGACATGAATTATATGGGAAGTTTAGCAAGTTTGAATTCTGGATTCAGGAGATTTCTTTTCTTGGCTATATTATCTATAAGGATGGAATTTCTATTGATCCTTCTAAGACCAAGGCAATCCAATAATGGCCAGCACCGATGAGTATAAATGAGGTACATAGTTTTATTGGTTTAGCAGGTTATTATCAGCGTTTCGTCCAGAATTTTGCCTGATTGGATAACCCATTAACGAAGATAACACAAAAAAGGGGTTAAATTTGTTTGGGAAAAAGTTTGGGAATAATGTTTTAATGAAATGAAGAAAATATTAGTCAATCCTCATATATTTAATCTACCATCGGTGAATGATGGGTTTGTTATTTATAGTGATGCATCAAATAAATGACTTGGTTGTTTCCTTATGCAGAATGATAGGGTTATTGCCTATGCATCACGACAGCTGAAAATTCATGAGTAAAACTATCCTATTCATGATCTTGATTTAGCAGTTGTAATATTTGCTTTGAAGATTTGGAGACACTATCTCTATGGTAAAAAATGTGATATTTATACTGATCACAAGAGTTTGAAGTATATTTACTCATAGAAATAACTCAACATGAGTCGAATGAAATGGCTTGAACTACTCAAAGATTATGATTGCACGATACACTACCACCCAAGGAAGGAAAATAAGGTGGCATATGATTTGATCAGAAAGGATCATGGAGTTTTGAACAAAATGAGAGTTGAAAAGGATCCTATTTACATGGATCTAGTAAAGATGGATATGGAAATCACCATGGTTGGTGAAACATCAATACTTTTTCAAATGGTTGTCAAACCATCTTTAATAGAAAGGGTAAAGAGTTCTCAGACTAATGATGAAGAGTTTAAAAAGAAGATTAAAGCTGTGAATGATGGGAGATTGAGTGACTTTGTGTATGAAGATGGAATTTTTAAATGTTGGAAGAGACTTTGTGTTCCCGATATACCTGATCTAAAAAGGGAATTGTTGGATGATTCTCATAGTTCCAATTTCTCTATAAACCCTAGAATCACCAAAATTTATTGATATTTTAAGGAACATTTTTGGTGGGACAACATAAAGAGGGAGATTGCAGATTTTGTGTTAAGATGTATGGTTTTTCAACAAGTGAAAGCTGGAAGGAAACAACCCAGAGGAGTCATGCAACCTCTTCCCATACCGGAGTGGAAATGGGATAATATTACGATTGACTTTGTCATGGGACTACCAAATACTCCTAGAAGGAATGATGCAATATGGGTCATTATTGATCGTCTTACCAAGTCAACACATTTTCTTTCTATAAGAGAAGATCTACCACTTGAACGTCTAGAAAGACTATATATTAATGAAGAAGTGAGACTTAATGGAGTACCCCTATCAATTGTTTCAGATCGTGATCCCTGTTGAACTGCAAGATTCTAGAAAAGTCTTCAGAAAGCCATGGATACTGAACTTCATTTGAGCACTACCTACTACCCTCAAACAGATGGACAATCATAACGGACTATTCAAACCTTAGAAGACATGTTGAGATCTTGGTCATGCGACTTTCAAGGTATGTGGGATCAATATTTACCTCTGGTGGAATTTTCCAATAATAATATCTTCCATTCAAGTATTCAGATGGCACCATATGAAGCGTTATATGGAAAAAGATGTTGCAGACCAACCCATTGGGATGATGTTGGTGAAAGAATGCTTGTAGGCCAAGAACCTATGGAGGAAATGATGGAAAAGGTGAAGTTAATCCAAACCCACATCAAATCAGCTCAAAGTAGGAAGAAGAGCTATGCTGGAAACCAAAGGAAGGATTTGGAATTTCAGGTAGAAGATCATGTTTTCTTAAAGGTATCTCCATGGAAGGGAGTTATACATTTCAGTAAGAAAGGTAAATTGAGTCCCAGGTACATCGGACCTTTTGAAATTCTAGAACGAATTGGGGCTGTAGCTTATCGTTTGGAAATGCCGCCAAGTCTCTCCAAAGTTCACGATGTGTTCCATGTATCACTGTTGAGAAAATACATGCCTGAACCAACGCATGTACTCACTTATGAAGAAGTAGAACAGGAACCCAATATGTCTTATTGTGAAGAGCCCATCAGGATTCTGGATACCAGAGAACAAGTGTTGAGAAACTGGATGACTCATCTGGTAAAAGTTCTATGGAGAAACCATAAGATGGAAGAGGCAATGTGAGAACCCTAGGAACTTATGATGAAGAACCACCCAAGTATTTTCATGCAGTAGTATTCTATAAATTTCAAGGACGAATTTATTTCAAGGAGTGGATAATGTAACACCCCAAGCTTCCATGGTATGCTTCCCTTTGAATAATACAGTAGCGCATGTTGTACGCAACTTCGAGTTCTAACACACACCACAACCAATAAAAGTAGCTGTTATTAATTTTAATACCCACTTTTTAAAATTTTAAAAATTTTATCTTTCAAAATGGACTTCATTTTTGGATTCATAATATTGAAAATAGCCTAGGGTGAAATTTTTGTATTTTTCTGAAAACTTTCAATTTTTGATGAATACTGAAAAACACTGAGTTATAGTTTAGAATCGAATTTTTATTTAAATAATTATTTATTTTATTTAAATTTAGTTTAGGTCCAAATATATATATAATACCTATATAAGTTCAACGTAATTCATTGGAGTCATTTTATAATAATTTTAGATATATAAAAATTTTATTGAACTTTTCACCGTCATTTACTCATCTCTTAAGAGAATTTGCAAATTCACATAAAACTTAATTTTATAGCTTATATGAGTGGAATTTCAAAAATCTTAGAGACACGGTTAATATCAAGGAGTAAAATTGTGTTCAATAAGATAAAAATAATTTTTGGTGAATAGTTACTTTTTACTTTTATTTACCATGGTTAAAAGTAAATAGGGTAATTAAGAGTAAAAATGATATTATTATTACAATAACACATGTCCTAATTCCATTTTCTAAGTATAATTTGACCCAAAACAACCTTAGGAATAAAATATGAACCTTTTTGGTCTACTTGGATTAGATTAGGACATTTATTATTATTCAATTCAAAGAAGAGTTAAAAGAGTTAAAATCAAAGTTTAATAACTAAAACATTTTTAATATAGGGTTATACATAAGATAAATTCGATTATAAAAATTAATTAGAAATCTAAAAATATTTCTTACATAATGGTATTTTATTTATAATTTTTAGATATTAAATAATTTAATTTATTTATGACACAATGTTGATGCTGTAATTATCTAATTAATGAAATATTAAAATAATTGATATTATAAATATCCAAATAAATGTAATTTCAGACTTTTTATAAATTCCAATAATTTTATAGGTTAATATGAAATATTAGGGTTGGTTAGATGAATTTTTTTTGAAGTAATAACACTATTATAAATTTATCAAAAACAAAACACCAAATAGTGTCAAAATTGACATAAAAGAGTTTTTGAAACAAATATTATATTATTAATTGATATTCTATTCATAAAAATATAAGGTTTGGCCAAAGGACTTATATAATTATAGGTGTATCATTAATGGACCACTTGGGGGTCGCTTGGAAGTATATAGCAAGTTTAGTAACTAGATAATATAAAAATATAAAGAGACATGGTAAATGTCAAACTAATTAACTAAGAGTTAAAACTAAAAGATAAGGTTAGTATAGTGACCCAAAACTTTCTAAAACCTATTTGTTGAGTTTTTTCGACCTACCCCAACCTTAAAATTTAAATAATACACTTTTGACCCATTAGAAACTGAATATTAATTTATTATAAAATAATATTTCTATCTTTTCCAAAGGTGCCCCTCACCTCTCTTATAAAAGGACACTCCCCATTATCTCTAATTCACACATTCAAATCCTTTTGGATCGGACAAACCTTGCCGAAATATTTTCTCAACTTCCCTACCTTCATTATAGATACATTCCTTTAGTCAGAAATCCAACTTAAGGAGCTCTTTTGATCAAATCAAAAGGAAGAACCCGAAGAAGAGGTAATGTTTTCACCACCCTCTTTCAAGTTCCTTTCTTCTTCCACTTCTTCTTTATTAGTTATTTACATTCTAAAATAATAAATCCAGTATCTTCTATACACTGTGATTTTATTATAAATATGGTACAACTATATTCAGTATTCTATCAATCCTTTGAATGACATGTCACCATACGTGCGTACGTACAACATACCGTCTCCACGTCGTGGTGTAATTGTTATTAAAAACATTATTATTTGGATGGGTATGATAATGATGTGTAATTGAAGTAAATAATAAATATAACATTATAATGAATCTGTATATATAATATACCATTCAATTATTTATTATTTTATTATCAAAACAATGATATTTTCGCTCGTTCGTACGTATGGACTACCGTCTCCATGAACGTGATGAGATTCATTCCCCATCGTATCCATTCAAGTATAATTCTCATTTGATGATTAAAAATAATGTTCAAGGACTTTATTTCATTCTAGATATTAATAATATACAACCTATCCATAACAAAAGTGGCTTATGTAACAAAACATATAAAAGAAAACGAGTAAGTAAATACCTGAAATGATGATAATACTAAGATATTGTTAACAAAGAAATGTTAAAAGATCATATATGATATCATATTATTGTATATGATTCTTGTATAATTTAATAAAAATTATTTCACCATTATACATGAGGTTAACCTACCCTCGACCAAGGAAAATTACAAGGTAAGGGTTTCTGTTACAATCTCTTCATTATCTGAGTTGTTTATACGTAATTATCTACTGGGACCTCTTTATCATCCACATCCATGTTTCTTAAAAATGTATTTCAAATAATTATTACTATTTTATAGACTATGGGTTAAAGTAATTTATACCCTTGCTTACTTTTTATAAGATGTTTATAAAGGAATCTTTCCATCATTTTCCAAACCAGGTCCTTTTTAACCTTTTCGACAAAATTAAGGTAAGAATGTCTTTTTTTAACTTATATGGCGGGTGTGGCTATTTTCCACCGTTTTAATATTTTCAAAGCTTCCATTATAAGCTTATAAGAATATTTTCAAAGTAAATTTTTTATTTAATAATTATATTACTTTTAAATGATTTAAAAAAAGAGATATTTCTCTCAAATAGTTTTGATTTCATCTATGTCAACATCTTTTGATGGATTTTAAGCTTATTTGAAGTTGATTTATTCTAATACAAAACATCCATATTGTATTGAAGGTTTTGTGATATGTTTGACTGTGGATGTTTTATTTTTATACCATTCATGGTTTATGGAGAAAGTATTGATATTTCGTATTCTAGTTTTAATATGAATGTTTATATTATGTTTAAACCTATTCATATGAGGAATGCATTGGACTTAATAAGTAACGGGTGGAGCCCACTATAGCTCTTCGATGCATCAGTAGGTCTCATGAGACAAACTAGTGTCTTGTCATAAGGCCTTGAAAAAATCTTATTTGTAGTCTTGGAACAAGGCCTTGACTATGTGGTAATGATAGTCTGGCATTATGCATTCCATCATTATGAAAGTGGTTATTGATATTGCATGTGATTATTTGACTAGTAGAATATCTATGTGAATAATTAAATGGAATTATTTAATTTTATTTCTACCGTATTATGCTGAAGTTAAAGTTTAAAAGGATTTTGTTTTAGTTGTACATTTCTTTAAATGTTTATGCTTGTTTATGAAAGTTTCCGCTATATTGTTATCCTTATTGGGCATCTGAGCTCACCCCTTTCTATGTTTTATTCTTCCCAGGATATGAAGAAGTAATTTATGAATGACCTGCAGGGATAGTATGAGGGGATATGAGTGTGGAATATGGAGACTATGTTGTTGTAGTTTTCATTTTATGATGTAATGTAAGACTAATGAATGTATCTAGTGATTCCAAGGCTACTAAACTAATCGGTCTTTTGAGACTTGATCTTTTTTGATCATGACAATGTTTTGTAATAATACACCGACTCTGGGTAACTAGGGTTGAGGTGTTACAACAAGGATGGTATTTATAATCATATTAAAAGAAATAATATAGTATCAACTAAATTATTATCATTATGAAAATATAAAATATTTTCTAACTCTTTTCGGAAATGATCATTGAAAAAAGGAAATGTTACTCATGCGTACATATGGCATACCGTCTCTATGGTCATAACATACTTAATTTATAAAAACAACCTTTAATTATTAGTATTAAAAATATAATTGATGTTTAAATATGGTAAATGTGTAATTATTATTATTCTATAAATTATGGAACCATGATCAAAGTAATAGGACCAAAAATGAAAAGTCAAAACATATATGAAAAATAAAGTGGTTATTACCTGAAATGTGATTTTAACAAAGAATTGTTAATAACAAGGTAATAAATGGTCATCAGTAAATAATATATGATATAAAATATGTATGTATTTTTATATAATAAATTTATACCTATATTTATCATACAAGAGGTTCAAATGGGTATGAATATAGTCGATACTTAAGGTAAGGGACCTCTAGTCACTCTTTTTTTCGAAAGACATATAAAAATTCACCTCTTCATTATTTTGTGTGGTGTATATAATAATCCCTTTACATATTATATCATTAATATAATCATTTTCAGGATACTTAATGTTTCATTTTATTTTATAGATTATTGGGTATTAATAGTTAAATAATTACTAATGTTTTAAGAGAATTATGTCTCAATTTTATTTTCTATGAAGTACATGCCATGTTCACCACATATTTTATGGATATGGTGTATATAATACACATTAATATATTTTAGGATCCATATATTGAAAATAATGGGGGTTAAATATCCATTTTCGGATCCCAATTTCATGGGGTCTATGATTCAAAGTTACCAAAGAGATAAATATTTTACATTACAATCACATTGGTTATTGGGATTGTTTATGATTATTTTTCCAAGGATAAAATATTATTGTAAATATCTCAATAAACCCATGAATTTTATTGTAATTTGATTATTGATGATATTTTAATGTAAAAATACATTTTTACACTCTTTGGTACTTAAAATAATTGAAAACATATTTTTAATAAAATCTGACATTGTTTCTCCCTTTGGTCCGGAATCTATTTTCTTACAAAACCATGTATTCAAAAAGTGTTTTTCTAAAATGTTTTCAACATTAAATTTTTTTTTATTAATGAAATTGTTTCCAATGTTTTAATTTTTACCAAAATATTTTTAAAGTAATATTCTTACATTTTTGAAACAATATCCATTTTACTTTTAACAATAATATGATAGTAATATTTTTTAACATGTATGGTATGATGGTATTTTTCTACTATCACAACCATTAATTTCTTTCAAGATTAAATTATTAGTCTTCAAGTTTATTTTTAACTAATAAGATTTTTAAAATGTTTTATGATTTTTTAAAAGTTATTTTCAAAGAAAATTTATTTTCTTTAGAAATATTTCAAGTGATCTTACAAAATCATTTTGCATCTTAGATGACATCCTTTGATGTAACTTATGATTTTTTGGGGATATGAATGAAGGATACCATTCTTAATATTTATCTAAATATTTTATCAAGAAAATATGTTTGTGAGAACCATTTCTCTTACATTGGTTATAAAATGATAATATTCATATGAAACATGTTTCTTTTCATATGTTATGCTATGATGAAATAACAAAATAATTATGAAACCTGTCTCATTTACATAGTTCATGATATAATGAAATGTTTATGAAACCCAGTTCAATTCATGGGTTATGATATGATGAATATTTTATGATCTTACGACACACATACTTATGATTTTCATTATATTATGGTTGGGAACTACATCTCTATCCAATGAATTGGGTAAAGATGGATTACTATTGAGCAAACATGTTATGAGTAAACCTAACTACATGTTCACAATGTTATGCGTGATCCTAATTACAACTACACAATTTTATGCATGAACCTAATTACATCTTCACATTATTATACATAGACCTATCTTTCATTTCCATAATGTTATACATAAATCTGATTACATGTTCAGAATGTTATGGATGAACTTGATTACATATTCAAAGTGTTTTTCATGGACCTGTATTTCATATCCATAATTTTATACGTGGACTTAGTTTCATGTACATAAGTTTATCTGAGGGTTTTATTTAATTTCCACAACTTAATGAGTGAACCCGTGTCTATTTATACATGTTCACAATGTTATAATATAATGTATATACCCAAAATCTATGTCATATGAAAATATTATACTCCCATGGATCATGTTCTTTGATTTCCATACAATACATGTCTTACTAACATCTAATATTTATTCCATGAATTATTATTTCGATCATTAATATGTAGTTTATGGTTTTCAAATTTTTTGACCATGTTCTCATACCCTTATATTCATGTTATGCTTTGGTTTGTCCCTTTTTACTCTTACTTAGCATCTAAGCACACACTTTATTATGTTTACTTCCCCCATGTTATAAATAAAGGTTTTATGTAGGTAATGTTTGTGAATAATACTAAAGGGGAGATATTTATGGAAGTTGTTGATTATATTTCACAAAATTAGAAGATTGAGTACCTAGTCTCCAAATAAACTAAACTATTACGGTCCTCAGGTGTTTGTTTGTTTAATGTAATGAATGTTCATAAAAATGATTTAATATCCTCGGTCAATATAATTGGAATAAAAGGAAAGGTTTAGTTATAATTAGGAGACTAATATGTGTAAAATTTAGGGACATCCATAGGGATATTTATAAGTATATTTCTATGGATATGTCTAAGGATGTCTTTAAGTATAAGTCTATGGATGATTCACAGTATAAGAAAATGTTATGGATTTTTTTAAAGGATATATAAAATGGTTTCCATGAAATTAAATCCCTGTATAGGATCTACATTTGGACAAGGTTCTGGTAGATATGTTTCTAGGGGTAATAACTCTAAAAAATGGAACATTGAGTTGGAATCAATCATCACATAGTGCTTGAAAATGATCCTTTATGCACACCAAGTTTAACACTCCTGAGGGATATGATTTCTAAATTCACAAACTCTTTATTGTAAAACATGAATGGTTTAAATAGATGAATACTATGAATGAACTAAGATAAAAATATGGAATCATAGATTAAAAAATAAGGTGACTTGATTTATACATACTATATGTTATTTTTATGATTATTTTGTTTCTAATTATGATTAAAATTTCTCACGCAATGATTTTTGGTTTTATTAAATGGTGGGAACCCAAAAGAACTAGGTTAACATTGAATGTGATATAAAATTTTACAATGGGAAGCTAAATGAGATGATGGCTGGAGTGATGAATATTGTGATTATTAATAATATGTTATCAAAAGAGATGATTAAAAACATGAAACTTCACCAAATCTTAGACTCACCAAAAAAGATAAGGATATAGTTCACTAAGAGTTCAAGTGGTGGAGACCATGGAGGAAAAAAGATTCATTTTATTATATGTCAAGAATGAGGGAAGAATAACTCAAGGGAATGTCTTATAGGGATGGAAATATGTTTTGGGTGTGAATAAGAAGGATATAAATATAGTTACTAAGAACCAAAAATGAAACCATTGTTAATTTAATGGATAACAATAGTGGAACCCCTAAGTAATCATCAACTGTTGAGTGTTTTAAATGTGTAATATACGGGAATTACAAATATTGATTTCCTAAGGGGAAATATCATGAAGACAATCAACAAGGTTGTATGATTAATTATTAAATTTCTGATGCTGTAGAGACTATAAATGACATATGAATGTAAAAAGGTTTTAAATAATAATAAGATGAATCCTAATTAATGGTTTGAGAAGGGAGATGGATGAATAGAGTGATTATGTATTGGAATTAAAGAATTATGTTATATTAATCATAAAATATTTAAGGATTTTTTGTATAAGTTTTTCATTAAGGATATTCAAGAACATATTTAATATTGCTAATGACCTAGAAAATTTATTTACTAGAAGGTAATATTTTATGGAAAACACACGATTAAAGGAAGATAACCCTTAATATGTTCACGAGTTTGAGAAAATGGTGTTTAGTTTTCATAAAGTGATGATTGAATTGGATAAAGTAAACTAGATAGTATTTATGAAATAAGAACTGATAAATTATTAGTTGATAATGTGGATCATGTTATCATTGATGGATTTTATAATGTTATCAGATATATGGAATATATTTAATAACATATGGTTTTATTTAAGGAATGAGGAAGAATGCATGTTTTCATTGATGTTTTATTGTAATTCAGGTTATTACTATGTTTTAAGATAATACATGATAAAGGTATTCACATATTTTTTATTTTATAGTTAAGAGAAAATTCATGTTTTTTGGTAGATTAATGATAAGTTGATTTTGTAAATTTTGTTACCCTATTTCTAATGTTTTTTATTTTAACCTTTTGGAAGGTTCATAAAGTTATTAATTTATAAAATAGTTTGACTTTGACTCTAGATGAGGTTCTAGAGACTATTGAATTAATTAATCATATAAAGATTTATCCTTATTTTATAGGTTATGATAACCATTTTTTAAAAATAACTAGAGATAAAATGAATGAATTATCATTATTTTATGGATCATATGATCGAACAATTCTTTAGGAACTAAAAAAATTCTTCTTCATTTTTCAAGTAAGAGATGAAGTGGAAATTGATCAAGACACAACCTAAGTGTGAAACTATTCCTATGAAATAAAAAGATACCAAGTAAGTGAATTTTCATATGTTATTAGTATTGATGGAAAATGAATTCACAAAAATTATGAAAATTCTATTGAAACAAAATTGTGTCATTTTATCATAATTTTTAATGATACCAATGACCTTTTTCATGACACTTTAGTTTATAGCTTTGTGGTTGTTAACTATATCCTCATAATGTTCTCTACCAGTCTCCATCATCATTTGTGTGTTATTTTTCTCTTATTTCTCCATGTTTTCACTTCTCACCTTTGTTATCCAATTTGAAAACCAATTATATGTTATTATATATTACCATCACACATCCATTTCTCTATTTTAAAGAGGATTTTGCATTACCCTTTTATACGAAGTGGGTTTTTATGAATGAATTTTAAAATGTTAAACCTTTGATGAACGAGATGAATTTTGAGCGAGAAATTAATTTTAAGGGGGGGTAAAATGTAACATCATAAGATTTTATGAATTTTTTAAAATTAATTTATTTTTTTAGATATATTATATTATATGAAACCCTATTTTTATCTTTCATTAGACACAACACTGTGTTTAAACGAAACATGACTGACAATTAATTTTTTTATTTAATATGATAGTTTTCACCTAGCCATTAGAATTGTGGGTATGAATAAAAATAACATAATTATTAAAATTTATGGTTTAAAAATAAATATATAATGAAATATTTGGTTACCAATTAATTTAAATATAAATTTAAAAACAATTGGAAAATAAAGTATTTTTTTGAAAAACTATTTTTATGAAAACAAACACTTTTTACATTAATAATTTAAAAATAGAATTTGTTTTGAATTATATTAATTAAATATATATGTTATATATTTAATAAATTTTTTAACATTATATTATTTAATTTATACAAAAGGTATAATAATAAATCCAATTTATGTTTAAAAACTCTATTTTTTTAAATAACAGTTTTTTCACGTTTTTCCCCACTTATTTTCAAATTCTTTTTTTCTGAAAATTTTAGAAACATTATCTGAAAAAATAAAGTAATTTTTTAATCATAATTTCAAATTTATCGTATATTCAATTTTTATTAATTTTCTAAAAGATTAATTATTTTATAGACATTAAAAATACAGAAATTTAATTGAAAACTGCATTTTTGTTTTGATTTTTTATAAAGTTAAGTTATATTTTTAATTGGTCATAAATTATTATTAATTAAATTATATATATATATATATATATTAATAAAATTTATTTCATTTCAATCATTTTAATATTGTTTTTTGATATAAAATCCTTATAAAAGTTTGAGCATTTTCTCTTTGAAAACCCGCTTTCACATCATGTGTACAAGATTAATTTTATATTACAATTTTACACTCATATAAATGGAATATGAAAAAATGGTTTCCATATTTTGAATCATAATAATAGATATTATATAATAAGGTCAAGATAATTTTTTTATCTTAATGAATAGTAAAAATAGTAAAAATTATTTAACTTGGTTAAGGTAAAAATGGGTTTATTAAGGGGTTAAACAAAACAGATAAGGGATAAAATGACATAAAACACATATAAAATATATTATATAGAAATATTTAGTCCCTATAATGTCTAAGGATATATAATAATCAAAATTTACCTTTTTTTAGGTGAACAACATGGGTAAATATTTTTCTTTTGAAAACTCTACAAGTGCGTCACTCAACTCACTTATAAAAGTCCACCCGCTTTCCTCTCTAACTCACTGATTCAAAACATTTTGGCTCAACCAAAACCAAAAAAAATACCTTAATAAATACATAAATATAATCCTATAAAAATTATTTTTTGAATATATCCACCTTATGAAGGATTTGGTGCAAATATTAAGAAGATACCCAAAGAAGATGTAACATTCTTCAACGAGCATTTTTATTTAATTTTTTCATCTACTTCCTTAAATTATTATTAAACCTTTATGATATTATTAAACCAGTATAATACATTTAATTACATATTTTTATGTAAATTTAATGACCTAAAACCAACCATTATTCCATCAAATGGGTTGTAAAATCATAATTTGTGTATATAGTGGACTACCACCTCGTGAACCGATGTCATAAATTTTTCCATTAACAACTCTCACAGTTGGGTATTATGATGGATATAAAGTATATTTATGATATTTATAACATAATTATACTTATATGTTAATTATATCATATATACGATTTTTTTTATCTTCTATTTCGTAGGGGCCACGATAACATCGCTCATGTGTCGGCAGACTACCGCCTTGTGAAGCAATGTGATTCATTTTTTACTAATTCTTTACATGGAAGATAATAAGGGTAAATTTATGGAATATATGTTATATAAATAAAATAATTCTGATATTAATGAAATATTTATAATTCTTAAAATATAATATATCATTTTATTTCTTACATTTTCACTCATTGAAAGATTATAACGACGTTCGTGTATATGTGGACTACCACCTTCACAAAGCAATGTGACTCTCACTTTTCATAACCAAAAAACATAGATGATATTTATAAGTATATTTAAAGAAATAATATGGTATTTATTATATTATTATCATTCTTTAAAGATAGAATATCACTTAACTCCTTTCCATAATGATTATTGAAAAATATAAACGTTACTCATGCGTTTATAAAACCTATAATCTCTATGATTGTAACATACTTCATTTATAAAAACAATATTTCTTGGTTGGTATTAAAAGTGTAATTTATGTGAAAATATTATATTTATTTCACTATTATTATTATGGGGTTTACGAAAAAATAATCCATGTAAGAGGACCAAAAATAACAAATCAAAAAATATATGAAAAACAAAGCGGTCATCACCCAAAACGTGATTTGAAAATAGAGTTGTTAATAAATATTTAATAAATGGTCATAATAAAATAAAATAAGATATTATATACCTAATAATTTGTATATAATATATTTATAATAAACTTATATTTATTATTAAATAGGTTTGAACATGTAAAATGGAAGTAGATACGTAAGGTAATGGATTTATAATATCTCTTTTATTTTTGGGAGACATATGCAAATTGAACACTTCTTTATATTTTGTGGTGTATGTACTGAAGATTTGACATGATGTATAATTAATATACTCCATTTAATGATATATAAAAGTTAATTTTATGTTACTATTTATTGGGTCTTATGATTAAAAATATTATTAAATTGGTAAGGGATATCTTTCTAACTTTTTTTTTCTTTGAGACTCATGCCATTTTTACCTTGTATTTCATTAATGTGGTGTATATACTGAACATGAATGTATTTTATAATGATTCTAATGAAAATTATGTTAATTACATATCCATTTTAGTATCTCTCTTTCATGTGGACTATGATTCAATGTTACCAAATTGGTAAAGCATTTACGTTATAATATCATCATTTATCAAGATTGGTTATTTTTTTATAATGATAAAATATTTTAATATATCCCCCAAATAAATTCATGGTTATTATTATCTTATTTTTATTAATGTTATTTTCATTTAATACTACCATTTACCACACTTTGGTATCTAAAATAATAAATAAATGTTTTTAAATAAAATTCTACTTTATTTATCTCTTCAGTTAGATATCGATTTTCTTCTAAAACCATGTTTTCTAATGATATTTTATAAAAATGTTTTTGACATTATTAAAATGATTTATTAAAAAAAATTATTGATGATTTACATTTTAAAAACATTTTTAATGGAATATTCATTGTCTTTTTCCAAAAATTACCATTTGGATTTTACCCAAAATATGGATGAAATCTTTGTTTTAATGTGAAAAGAATGAAGGTAATTTTACACCATCATGAACATTATTTTCTATGAAAATTTATTTTATATTTTAAAATTTTATTTTCAAAGAAAAATATTTTAGAAATGTTTTATAATTTTTTAGGTTAAAAAAGTATTTCATAAAGAAAATATTTTCTTTAAGAAATGTTCTGAGTGATATTTCCTAATCATTATCCATCCAAGATGACATCCTTTGATGTAAATTATACTTTAATAGGAATATTTACTGAGGATACCATTATTATTATTTCTTTTAATGGTTTATATTGTAACGATTTTAATGAATCATGGTTATCTTTCAAGGTTTATACCATGATAAAATTCTTATCAAACCCACTTATTTTCACAGGTTATGCTACGACGATATGATGAAATGATAATAAAACCTATCCCTTTTCTATAATTTACGATATGATGAAATTTTTATGAAACACATTTCATTTCATGGGTTATGATGTGATGAATATTTTATGATCTTTTGGAACACATACATATGATTTTCATTATGTGATAATTGAGACCTATATCTCCTCCAATGCATTGGGTATAGATGGAAAACTCATGACTAAATATGTCATGCATGAACCTAATTATATGTTCCCAATCTAATGAATTAACATGATTACATGTTCACAATTTTATGCATGAAGCTGATTACATGTTCAAAATGTGATGCATGGACCTGCATTTCATATCTATAATGTTATGTGTGAGCATGGTTACATATTCATAATATTATGCATGAACCTGATTACATGTTCATAGTGTTATGCATGGAACAATCTATCATATCTATAATGTAATTTATGGACCTAGTTGCATTTAAAAATGTTTATGTGAGGGATTAATTCATGTCCATAACCTAATGATTGAACTTATCTCTATTTATACCCGTTCACAAAGTTTTAAGATGATAGGTATGCCACAAATCTATGTCTTATGACAATGTTATTCTCTCATGGATCATGTTCTTTGATTCCATTATGATTCATATCTTATAAAATTCTAATATTTATTTGATGACTCAGTATTATGATATTTTATGTGTAGGGTATTGTTTTCAAATGTTATACTCATGTTATCATACCCTTATGTTCATGTTATGATTATGTATTTCCTCTATTTACCCATACCGAGCTTCTGAGATCAACTTTTATTAAATTTCATTTATCTAGGTTATGAATAAAGGTTTTAAGTATAGTATGTCTAGAAATATTACTAATGGGAAGATATTTATGTGATAATTTTAAGATATTTCATCAAATTAAAAGATTTAGTACCTAGTATCCAAAGACACTAAACTATTACGGTCATGAGGTGTGTGTTTATGCAATATATTAAATATTATTAAAAGATTATATAATGTCTATGTATGAGAATCCTGGATTTCTATAGTATTCATCATAAAATAATATCATAAAAATCATAAATATACGGAAATATTAGTATAATTATGGTAGAACAAATATTGACCCTCTATTCTATAAAATGGGAAGTAAAAGTATCACTCGTGTGTAGGTGTGGACTAACACCTCCACATAATGACACAATTCATTTTCCATCACCATATTTCATGGAGGATTATTTTTATGGGTTTAATGTTTATAAATTATATTTATGAAGTAATTATTATTATTTAATTATAATACCTTATCTACCATCTTACCTTACAATTCGTTGGAAAATAATAACATTGCCCATGCGTACGTGTGGCTTACAACCTCTACAAAGAGAAACAATTTCTTTTCATTTACACATTAAATTCATGGTAATAATGATAGAAGAAAGGAATATATATGATATATATGATAAATAATTATTTTTAATGGGGAATTATTATTTCTCTTTCTTTCATTCTATTTGCTAGAAAGTGAAAACATCATTTATACGTTCATATAATCTACTCTCTCTATGAACTGTGTAATTATTTTTTTCTATATATACATTTTTTAATGAATATATATATAAGTAATATATATGATATTTATATTATTATTAACATTATCGAGATTATGTAACCATGATCAAAATACAAGGACTAGAACTACTGAATCAAAATTCTCCTGAAAAACAAAACTATTAAAACATGAAAACGATGATTTTAATGATGAATTATTAACAAATGAGAATTACAATGTTATAAGTAGAAAATATATGATATTATAATTATGTAAATTATTATGGTATAATATTATAATAATATCAAATTTATGATACATGAGTTTAGAGTTCTTTCAAAACAAGTCAAAATAATGTTAAGAGATTTTCATCTAACTTTTATTTCTGTGAGAGACATGACATATTCAGACCTTTTTTATTTGATATGGTGTATATACTTCCCATAAATGTATTTCATTATTCATATAATTAAATTTATTGGTATTTACATACCCATATAATGTTGTATCATTCATGAGGTTTTAATTTGAATGTTGGTAAAGTGTTAAGGGATTTATGTTACAATATCATTGTTTATTAGGATTATTTATGATCAAGCTTATAATGATTAAATTTTATGAAAAATCTCTCAATAATCCCATGAATGTTCATAAACTCTAGTTATTTATAGATATTACATTTTTTAATTTCATTTTCCTCTCTATAATAACTAAAGAGAGTGAAATAATGTTTTTATGTAAAATTGAATTTATTTCTCTCTTCAGTTGAAAATAATTTTTTATTATATATACATATTTTTATATGTTTTTAAAATGTGTTTTTGAAAATATCCAATGTATTTAAAGTCATTTTTACCCATTTTTGACTTTCTAAAAAATGTTTTAAATGAAATATTCTTGTTTTTTTGAATGAGGTACTTTTGAATTTTTATGGAAAATGTGAGAGGAATATTTGTTTTTATGTACATGGAATGAACAAAATTTCCCACTATAATGAATGGTAAATTCTTTGAAGCATCCTATATAAGTTTATATACTTCTTTTTAAATAATTTTTTTCCTTATTATTTAGAAATTGTTTTGATTTTTAAATATGCAATTTTAATGTGAAAAGTTTATTTTCCACAAGAAATGTTCTAGAGATCTTTTAATGGAAGTTTTCATCTATGATAACATCCATTGATGTTATTTTTGAATTACTAGGGTTATGATCAAATGATAAAACCATTTTTTTTATGGATGGTTTAATATTACGATGATTTGATGTTTATTAAAATCATTTATTTTCTATGGGTTATGCTATGATGAAATATTGAAATTTTTATGAAACATGTTTATTTTATATGTGTTATGATATATATTGAATGATTTATGATCTTATGGAACACATATTAATCTAGTATGATTATGTGAATGGTGATCCAAATATTATATATCCCTCTAATTCATCAGATAAATATAGATATTTCATGAGATAATAATGACTGGAAAGTGGAGTGAACCTAGTTCAATAAGAGATTATGTTCACTATGACAGTATTGGGCGTGATCCTTGACTAAGGATATGATAGAATGGGGAGTGAACCTAATCTAATATTATATTATTGTAAGTGACCCCTGATTAAGGAAATCATTTTCCATGCATATGTATGTGATACTTACTTATATCTTATGCCAATGTTATGATTTCAAGGCCCATATTCTTTGGTTAATTTATGATTCATGTCTCATGAACTACCGCGATTTATTACATGAATAAATATTATGATCATTGATATAAATTTTATGGTTTTAAAAAGTTAATATCTTGTTATAATTCTTTTATGCTTATGTTTTATTTAAGTGATCAGTGATATATCACTTATTTAACCTCAATGTGAATATGAGCTCACCCTTTCTTATGTTTCCTTTCACCAGGTAATGAAGAAATTTTTTGTCTATGATATGTTTAACAAGGTTGATAGTTATGAATAACATAAATGGTGATGGTGTAGATCTCTAATAAATGAGTTTTTTATGTATCCATGTTTCCAACAACATAATAACTATATGATTATGGAGTGGATCATAATCGTGGAATCCCGCCCCGATTCCCACTCAATAGTGGCCCAAGACAGTTGTACACAAGACCTCAAACATGCCTCCCCAAATTCCATAGGTATCTGACTAGTATCAAGGGACTTGGGTAAGTCTGTGGGGAGACTATGTCCTCATAGAACAAAGTGTAGCATGGAAATAGATATATATAAGAAATAGGAGAATCAATGACAACACTGAGATAAAAGTGGAAGCCAAATGGATAATAATGAAATATAAGGAAATAAATTACAAAATATGAATAAATACATAGAATAAATTTATGATGATTTTATGTCATGTGTCTACAAAAATATGACTAAGCAAGGGGGTAGGGGTGGAAAGTATACAAAACATGCTGACAAGATAAAAATAATGTCCAAAAACTATTATTACTAGAATCTAAAGCATAGGTCATGTATTCTGCTCCCAAATCCATCCAAGTAATGAAAATAAATAATTGGAAGAGGGATTATTACCTTTATTAGTACCTATAATCATAAAGTCTACTCGGGTACCAAAGGTGCTTGAGTAATATGTGAGATAAAATCTTAGTAGGTCAGAACCCACATTGTCTAGGCCTTTCCATTTCTTGGAATATTAAATAAATAGTGTTCCTTAATAATTTAAATGTAATATAAAATATATAAATAATTATTTTGGAACTTGGATACCCATACAATCTACCAACTTTGGCCTAAGCTATTGTGTTATAATTGAAAGATCATGAAAGGGTAAAGTGAGTAGGGTAAAGTGAAATAGGTTGGACTGTCCCCAAGATTATGATTAGGCTTTTAGGTCACATCCCTACATTTTCTAAACCAAATATCCAATTCCCATTTGAAAACATTTATTTACCTTTGAAAACATTTTAATCATTTCTTTATAAAACATGTTGAGACACCATGATACTATCCATCGAAATCTGGAGAGACTTTCAAAATATCAATCGAAGGGCTTGGTAAAAGTCCAATGACAAGGAGTCCATCCTAGGTGATCGATTTATGAAGATCCAAGTGTCACTCTTTCATGGTAAGAAATCATCATGAACTGACCCATGAGATTGCACCTAGTATCATACATAGGGGTTAGAGTCTCTCTCATGGAATGGTACAAACAATCTTTCCATTTATACCATCTAAGGGGTCTCCCCCAGGTAACTGGTTTCACTCATCTATAGATAAAACATACAACATAGGGAAAACCCATATCAGGAATCACTGATATTTCCCCCATATTATTTTCAAGGCATTTACAAAATCTTACAATGTCACAAGAGTCCATTCAAGGGGTCTTTATGTCAGAACCCCTTGGTTCACCATCAGAACTAAGGAGATATTAAATAAACATGTAATTAATATATTTAGAATGTATAATAAGAGTCCATTTCATTTAATGTCAATCCATTAGTACATACAAGGAATATTGGTTAAGCAGGTTATTGGATATATTGCATTTAATTCAGAAGGCACATGACCTAAGAATTTGGCAAATTCAAATTAAGTCTAACCATCCATAAGTGGCATGGGGGAAAGGCTAGTCACTATGTTCATAACCCTTATAAATTTAATACATAACTCAAGGTATTTAATATAATGAAAAACCCATTTGAAATACTCTATAAGATAATAAAAAATAGGCAATTAATCCATGTAGGTATAGAACACCCAATTGGATGGTAGAATCAGGGAGGTCAAATACAGAGGTGATTCTATGTTAGGTAGGATCACAATACACGTGAAAAACAACTTGGAATAATTAAATTAGTATTTTGGGGGAATTATCGGAATGGAATGGAGATCGAAACAATGACCCAAATTATGGAATATGATGAAATGATTGAAAAAGGAATAGACCACCTACTTTATCCTTGAAAGACTTCCCTCATCATGTATCAACCTATGATTCCAGCTAGGATAGAAGAAATTGATGAAACCATAAAATGACTTGGAATTGGGGAAAAGATATTTCACCTAAATAGAACAATAAATAGGATATATAAATATAAATATATTAGAGAGGATTGTAAATCATAACTCTATCATTCCAATGGATCTGATGGAGTGTGAATTTGAGATTAGATGTAGTGGCTACCTTAATTCCTAAGATGAGAGGAGAAATGAGTTTCAAAGTATTAGAGGATCACTTAGCTACTTGAGAAAAAGAAAAGGAAGAGTAAATATTTCATTAATCATTTAAGATGGGTATTTTAGCAACTTAACTCATTTTTAAAACTTCACATGGTTTGGGTGCATGATTTGGTCAAACCTTGTGCCAAATGTGTACCATTCACTACTACTAAGGGTTCATATCACAGTTATGTGCATGATTTGAATAAATACCAGAAAACTATTAAAAACCCACTATCCAAAAGATATAGATGGGTTGCACAGCCATGGTCTTTAGGCCGCATGGTTTTATAAAAACAGTGTGGCCTAGTATTCCATTTTGATATTTGGGGCTCCAGGCTCTGAATGATCCCCGAACACACCTAAATCCTCCTTGAAATTATTTGGGATCATTATTATAGTCATTGAAAGGAAATATATCAAAAAAAGGTCTAAACCTTATAGAAAATCTTGGATGTTAAACCATCCCCTCATTAAGACAACTCATCCCCGAGTTCCCTTTGGAGGGTAGTAGAAAGCCTTCTTTGAAGAGTTACAGCCATTACACATGTACATCAACCTATTTCTCCTAGGCCTCATTCTGTACACATTTGTGCTACCATAACACTCGATCTAGAGAAACTCACATGAATTGGAGATCATTCATGCTTCAATCAAAGATATGTATTGGATGATCCTTGAATGACGCATCCACAATTAGCTCAATATCCTTAGGATCAAATGTGTGAGATTAGACATCAAGATACTGTCGAAGCTAAGATATATGTAAGACATCGTGCATGTAGAATTAACTCTAAGGTAACATCAACCAATAGGCTATCAGCCCAAATCTATCTAATACCTCAAAAGGCCATACATATCTCTACGATAACTTGAAATTTCTCCAGATTCACTTATGACCCAACCTGGGAGATACACATAGAAAGACCCAATGTCCCACCTCAAACTAAAAAGGCCTATAGAGATGATAAATATAATACATTTCCTAGATTAATCTATATTCATATGATTCTGAATCATTTGGACTTGATCTAAAGTCTTCTGAATGAGACAAGTAACCAACAGAGCAGTCTAACCTACCTCAAGCCAACACAAAGGTGAACTACATGATCTACCATACAGGGACTCATATGAATCCATCTGGATTGTTTCCTAAAAACTATTTTAAAAGCAACACTCATCCAAAGGTATATTCTTCTCCTAGGAACCTCCAAAATCAATGATTCATGCTCGTATCATATCTTGTAACACTTGAATCATCCACTTGTACTGCCTATTAGACTAACAGTGACGAGAAACACTGAAGAGAACCTGTGAACCCAATGCCTTTTGAAACCCATTACCAAACCGCAAAGTAAAATAGGAATATCTATTTTAAATCATAGAATGGGTAAAACCCTGAAGTCACAATATCTCCCATATATACATCCTTTCAATCTCATTAATAGAGAAGGAAACCCAGATAGGTAGGAAGTGTGTGACCTTGGTCATCCTGTCGATAATCACCCATACTGTATAAATTTTGAGAGAGGATCCCAAAAATCCTTTCAGAAAATCCATGGTGATGTCATTACATTTTCCAATCAAGAATGGATGGAGATTGTAGTAGTTCATTAGTTCACTGATTCTCTACCTTCACCTGCTGTTACGTGGATTACTAAGTGATGAAATATTTTATCAGCCTCTTCATACTTGGCCACCAATACTGACAAGGCATTTCTCTATACATATTGGTAAGACCAGGGTAAGCTAACAAAATAGAGGCATGTGATTATCTCAAAAACTCTTACTGTATTTTTGTAGGTACCCATACATTTCCACCGAAGAGAAGAGTCACACTTCGATTAAGAACCCATTCTAGAGGTGTGTTATCTCCTTCAACTCTCTACCTCAAGAAGAGGTCCTCATAATCTGATAATTCTCTCATCCAGAATCACTCTAGGAGATAGGAAGTTACTACAAGAGTATCTATAATAGGATACCCATGTTATTCCTGAACCTCTAAATTCTTCTTAGAAAAAGACCCTTCAACTGCAACTCACTACCTTCCTCCTCCACAACTTGTGTCTGATTCTTATGAATCAATCCATAATTCACTGAATTTCTCTTTATGGGTATGTAAGAAAGGTCAATGTAGAATGAATGCTACTATCAAACCCACCAACACTTCCTCAAATTCATGTCTTGAGGAGCGAAGATCTATTTGATACTTTTATAGTCCATGTAAAAGATGAACCGCTCACCCAAAAATAGTTCCTCCAACATTGAGAAACATGAGCCATGGATGTTATATTGAGATCTTATGTAGGATAGTTTTACTCATGGGTCCCCATCTGGTGGTATCCATTTTCCATGAATTGATCACATTGCATCAGAACTACACCAACATGATTCCAGAAGAATCACAGTAAATGGTGTAGCTTTTACCTGACTCAAGAAGAATTAGAATTAGAGCTGAAGTGAGTCTTCCCTTTAGCTCCTAAAAATATATCTCATAAGATTCAGTCCAATAAAACTTCACACCCTTTTTGGAAAAGCTCGTATGTGGTGCCACTGGGCATGATAATTCCTGGATGAATCATCTATAATATCCAACCATCCCCAAGAAGATGCATATATCAAACACATTCTTGGGATACTCCCATGAAACCATGATTCTCAAATTCTCTTATTCCACCGATACTACAAACTCAAATATGATACGACACATGAATTGAACCTTTCTAATCCAAAAGTTTCATTTTCTATGCTTCGTATATACCTAGTTCTCTCTCAGTGTACTCAGCACAATCTGAAGATGATTGGCATGGTTGTGTCTAGTGCACGAGGCCACCAAGATTTGATATATGAAGAATACCACCAATTAATCATGATATGGATGAAGAACCTGATTCATTAGAGCTGTGAAGACTATTGAAATATTTTTCAAACTGAATTACATCACCAAGTACTCATACAAGACACACCTACTACAGGAATATATACGTGGTATGTCTAATGACCACACACAAATCTAATGATATCCCAACATCAAATCAATTGTAGAGAAAATAGTTGCTCCCCAGAGATGGTTGAAGAGGTCATTTATATGAGGCACCAGATACTGGTTTTCACCACAAGTTGGTTCGGTTGGATGTAATCCACAAAAAATTGATGCGTATCATCCAAATTCTTGGTGAAAGGGTGGGTGAATCTCATGGTGATGTGATGGATCATGTGAAATCCTTATCCTCTAAGTCTTCAAGAAGATTCTTGAGTTCCTAGATCCCTCTAGGTGCCATCGTATAAGGAGGAATGGAAAATGGTGTCACACCCGACATGAACTCAATGATTAAATTAATCTATGTATCAATAGGTAAGACAAAGAAATAATTAGGTAATATGTACATCAAATGATCCACCATAAGAGAAAATTCCTAAAGATGCATTCCCTAATCACCGATGAAGAGATTGGATAGCTGGGCTTACATCCTGCCTAGCCCTGTTCGCTTGGGTCTAGATTGATCTTCTTGGATATCCCATTCACCCTTATAGATATACATATTTCCCTTGGGTGATGTAACTAGAACTTGATGGCATTATAAATACACCTAGGATTGATAAAGAAAAATCTAGTCTATACTGAGAATGATGTCAAAGTCTGTCACCTCAAGGATAATGAAACTCGAAAAAATTGGCACCCATCGAAATCAAGGTGGAACTCCTTTCACTAGTGTATACCCTCTTATCAAACTCTTAAAGGCGTGCCAAGGGTTATAACACCACTAGAGTACTCGATTACTAATCCCAGACTTCACATAGTTAAAATAGATAGAAAATATTGTGATAAACCTGTATAAAAAATGGCAGATACTAAAGTAGAGGGTAGAATAATAGTACCTCTAACTGCAGATAACCCTAGAAACTACTCCTATAGCTTAGAATAATCAACATAGATATGTCTTGATCCTAGGCCATGATATGCCACATAGGAAGCCTGAGTAGGTCTACTCTACATATAATGGAACTCTATATCCTGACTACCTTGGCCATGAACACCTGCCTGGCCTGAATGTCCTGTACAAGAACAACTTTCTGCCTGATAAGGTGTCACTAACCCTACACTTGAAGGTGGAACTAGCATAGAACCCCATTATCTTATCACTGAATTAAAGGAACAACATAAACGCAAGAGGTGATCCATCCTGCCACAAACACGACCCTCAATCGGGTTCCTTGTATAGTGGGGATTTTTATTCCCTATCCTACCACAATGGTGACACACCAAAAAGTTTTCAGTGTGTCCCACCTGGTTGGTATGGCTCATGCACCTACCCTCTATGTTTATTTTCCTACCACTAGATAACCCACTTATAGTTTTCCTGGATGTTGAACTACCATTCTTCACATCACTGCATCCCCTCAGGTTCTTCTCAGTGATAATAGAATAGTTCACTATTTTTGAATTGTTAGTCACCCAAAAGACATTCACCTACAAGAAAATAACATAAGAAAGACCATCCTCAAATAACCTCATAGAAGTCATCTAATTACCATTTTTTAGTCCAAAACACTTCAATTCGGTGAAGTGAGATGAATTTTCCATTACTAACATGCCACCTTTCTCAAGGTACATGAATTTCTGAACTCGATCTATTATGAAGGTCTAAGGGAATATGTAGTGTATAAATGATACCTGTAAGTATTCTCAGACCATACCCTGGTGTCTAATAGCATGAGTTAGAACATCCAATTAATGTTTGGAAGTGTCATGGAGCATATTGGTTGTAAACATGACCCTCCGATCTAGAGGTGTCTGGATGTGATTGAAGATTGACAGATTATCCTCTAAAAATGATCCCGAAGCTTAAGGTTTTACATCCCCTGAGAAGGTGGGAGGATTCTGATATAGAAATTCCCTGATCAAATCTACCATAGAAAGAGAAAGTCGTGGTGCTCCCTAAAATGATTTTTTATGTGAAGGAAACTATCAGGAAACTGGGCATCGATACCTGATGGAAGATCAAGAGGAGGTTACTTAGGTGGAATTACAAGAGGTATCATAGGTTTAACATGTCCCACAACCTCATAAGTATTCTCATAACCACCCTCATATCATATAAAATGAGGTCTTCATAGTGAAATATCTATACAAATTCAAAGCATATGCCTCAGACAAGATTTATAATAGATAGGGAAAGTAGTAAGAAGAAAAAGGTACAAAGATATCTTATCAAACAATCACACCCCTATGCCTCTTCCAAGATCTAGGTTTGGGTAAACTACTAAGTCGAAAATAAATAATAGGAGACACAACCTAGTTACCACTAACAAGTCGGACTAGGGTCATGGTCTCATGTACAAGGTAACCATTTCAATTAAGGATTGATAATAAATTCAACCTTTTTAGATTCATTATTATTTAATTTTTTATTTTAATAATGATATATTTAATTAGGTCACCAATTCCAACTCCTAAGGTCTCATACACCTTATAAATCAAAATCGGTACATTAACTAACTACATCATAATGATTACACTAGACAACAGGTGTGAAAGTTCATACTGTGGTTTGATCAGATGGGATTCTATTTGGACTCTGCAATCAAACCAAATATTGTGTAATTATTGGTCAATTTTAAAAATTATTTCATCATTGAAAACATGAGCTCACTGTAAGAACAATTAATAAATCCCAACATCAATCACATGCAATACAAGCAATGCACGTAGGAATGTAAATATTTCACAGAATAATGCATGATATTTTACATCCTTTGGTTACTAGTATAATGAATAATTCTAATATTCCCTCATATCATTTGAATTATATCATATATATATTCCCTTGGGACATTAACAATTCAAATAAAGTGTTTTAACTAATGGTGAAATCTAGTGAAACAATAACAAGTTAAAGTAATAATTTCATTTACCCATCCCAGGTAATTTGGGTTTTACCTATATATGGGGTAGATACTCCTAGGAATAGGTTCTTAACAAAATTCCATGTCATATTTTCCTCTCCAACCCAAATAGTAAGACAAAAAAGAAAATACCCTTTGATACCACTTTGGGGCATCTGGCCTCGAGCGCCACTCAATAGTACCCCAAGATGGTTGTCCACAGGACCTCAAGAGAGCGTCCAAAAACTCCAGAGGCTACCAACTAGTAGTGAGGGCCTTGTTTAAGTCCATAGGGAGACTATTTCCTCATTTATTAGAGTATATTATATATATATATATATAAACTAGAAGAAACAATGACAACACCCAAATAGTAGCAGAAACCAAATGTATAATCATTACATATTTGGAAATATAGTAAGGAATATGAATAAACAAATAAAAGAAACCGAAGATGATAGTATGTCAGGTGTCTATACCAAAATTATGAAGCAAGAGGATATGTGAGAAAAGAATATAAAATATGTTGACAAGATAAACAAGAAGTCTGAAAATTACTATGACTAGAAACTTGAGAATATGATCATTCCTTTTCTCCCAACTCCATCCTAGTAATTCAAATCAATCACTGAACTCTAGATTCTTCCATTTATCAATATATTTTATCATAAAGTCTTCTCATGTAATAAAGGAACCTGATCGGGGTGTGAGATAAAATATCATTAGGTTGGTACCCAAGGTGTCCATGCCTTTTCATTTCGTGAAATATAAAATTAATAGTATTCCTTGACAATTTAAATGTAATACAGAATAGATAAATAAATAAATACATTGGTTGGGTTACACTTGGAGACCCATCCAATCTACCATCTTTGGCATAATTTTGTGTGTCTGAACTGAGAGATCCTAAAATGGTAAAGTGAGTATGGTAATGTTCCACATGCTGGACTGTCCCCAAGCTCATGATTAGTCCTAGAGGAAATGTCCATATATTTTCTAAACCAAATGACCAATTCTCATTTGAAAACATTTATTTACCTTTGAAAACATTTTACTGAATTCCTTATAGAACATGTCGACACACCTTGAGCCCATTTATGGGAATCTGGAGAGACTTTCCAAATATTACTCGAAGGGATTGGTAAAAGTACAATGGAAAGGAGTCCATCTATGGTGACCCAATTAGGAAGTCCCAAGTGTCTCTCTAATATGGTTTAAAAATAGCATTAACTGATATTATCAAAAGTGGGGACACAAGTCTCTCTTATGGTATGGTATAACCAATTGTGCCATCAATACCATCTATGGGGTCTCCCTTAGGAAACTGGTGTCACTCATCTGGAGGAAAAACATAAAATGCATGAAAAACCAATCTCATGAATAGATGATATCACCCCTGACATATTTACAATGAATTTTCAAAATCTAAAAATGGAATGAGAGTTCATCCAAGGGTTTCTTAAGTCAGAACCCCTTGGTTAACCATTGGTACTAAGGAAATAATAACTAAAAAATCAATGGATATATATAGAATGTCTAATAAGAGGACATTTAATTTAAATAAAAACCATTAATTCAGATATTGCATATTACCCAAGCATGTCCTTGGGAATATTTCATTTAATCCATAAGGCACACAACACAAGAATTTGGCCAATTCAATTTAAGTCCAACCATCTTTATGTGTCAGGGAAAAAGGCTAGTCACTAGGATCATCACCATTATCAATAAAATACATAAATCATGGTATTTAATATAAATCATGACCCATTTGGGATGCTCAAAAAGCTAAGGAACAATAGGCAATTAAGACATGTAGGTATAACACACCCAATTGTATGAAGAAACTCAAGGTGATCGACCACAGAGGTTGTTTTCCTCTAGGAAGGATCGTGATACACATTTGAAACCACTTGGAAAAATTAAATTAGAATTTTTTGGGCATTTCCGAAATGGACCAATGAGTATCATAACAAAACAAATTATGGAAAGTGATAAAATGACATAAAAAGGCTTGTACCACCTACTTTATCCTTATAAAAATTCCATCATCTAGTATAAACTTGTTATTTGATGTTTTTTGGATAAAAATAAGAAAACCATAAAATTTCCTAAAAATAGGGTAGATGAGATTGCACCCAAATAGAACAGTATATGGGATGAATAAATAAAAATATATTAGAGAGGATTGAAGATTGTACCTCTAGTGTTTTAAAGGATTTGATGGTAAGAGAATCAAAGATCATGTAGATGGGCTACCTTGATTACTAGGTTGAGAGGGAAAATGGGTTTTAATGAGAGGGAGTATCACTCTTCCATTGTAGGAAAAGAAAAGGTGGGGGAGGATTTATCAAATCATTTAAGAAAGTTATTTTTTTTAAATTCACCCATTTTTAAGACGACACAATGTTTGGCCATATGGTTTGGCCAAACTGTTCTCCAACTGTGCACCATTCACAACAAATAAGGGAACATCACATTGTTAGGTTCATGGTTTGATTAAACATGAACAAAATATGAATAAAATTCTATCCAAAAGTTGAAACTGGGTCACATAGTCGTGCACTTCAGGTCGCATGGTTGTAGACCGACAATGTTGCCCATAATATCCCACTATCTACAACTGCATAATTTTAGAGAAACTACATGATTTGGGCTGCACAATTTTTTCTAACCAAGATTTCCAGTCATCCATTTTGATTTTAGGGCTCTGGGCTCCAAAAAATCCCCAAATGCACCTGAATCCTCCTTAACATAATTAGGAATCATCATTAGGGTTTTAAAGGAAATAAAATAAAACATTAATGGGCTGAATCTTAGTGAATATATGTGATGTTATAATAATTATATGTAATGAATATTAATCTATTAAGATTTAATATCTTTGTATAAAAAATATGGGTTTATATAACCAAATTCTCAACATGAATAGAATAAAAAATGGCATGGGATGGACAATATTCTCTTATTCTCCTCCATCTTCTTTTTTTCTTTAGTGAAGGAAACTTCATTGTATGGAAAAATTGGGTTTCTCTCTCAAACTTCATTACATATAGCATGAAATAATAAATATATCAATTATTCCTATTTTTATTTGACTTAATAGGATATATAGTATTAAAAATAATCAAGATCAATTTGTACTACTCCCTGAATTTCTTCTTCTACTCCTCCTGCCTTTTTATATCCATGCTGAATATTATTCTTATAATATTAAAAATCTGAATCCCTATAATCAAAACCTTTAAATATCCTAATGCCTTTAACTCTATTTTATATAATTTTCTGTATTCAAATAATTTCTAGAATCTCACCTTTAATTTGTGAAATTTCACCATAATAAAACATGGATTCCTTGCATCCATTTTCATTTAAAGACTCTCTCTTCATTATTCCAGAAAATCAACCTAATTTGTTTTCTCACAAAATAATTATATGAATATTTCACATACTCATGGGATCTCTTTATTTATCATGCTATTGCATTATGTAAAACTCATATCAATGAAAAAACATCGAAAAGGTCAAACATTATAAATCTAGTAAGGTTGGATGTACTTTGTGAGGTTTGAAACCTTATTAGGTTAAAAACTTTATGATATTACACTCTTATCCTTATGTGGATCCCCTATATATCTTATGATCTTCACCATATGTGATCTTGGAATTGATCCTTTATCATTATTTCTCTTTACTGTAATCTTCTCTATTTATTCTTGAACCATGACTGATCACCACTATCATCATGGTATTTTGATCTTTGAAGGCTCTACATAGTATCAACACATTGTGTGTTTTGATAATATTTTATTTATATTAATTTATCATTTTTAATATATAAATATTCTCAATATTCTTCTTTAGATGCATAGATGAATTTCAAATAAACTTTGAGGTCATGGAATAACCATTCTGGGCATGCTAGGAGATAAGGGATAAATAATTTTATTGAGGGATTTAAATCAAATCATATGGTGTTTTGACTTTAAAACAGTGGTAGGAAACTCTTTCAAGGTCCAAGGTTGAAGAAAACTAGTAAAACATCATTCAGATAAAAATGTGTGCATGTATTTATTTTTAAATGGATGAAAAGTAGACACTATTTACATATTCAACATCATATATTGCTTCCAAAGACAACCTTCTTATTACTATGTGTTCCCATAAACATTTCAAATATCTCTTACATAGCCTCACTACTACATTGCCTCATGCCTCTATGCTGCCCCATATGGCGGGGATCCCTTCCTCACTACCCCATTCAACTTCTTCTTAATCTAACCCATTATTTTCCTCATATGCACCATTCATTATGCCTTTGTTCCCAATATTAGAGCTTTATATTATGGTATGTGAAGGCTACAGTTGATATTTTTCCTATGGTGGGATAATACTTGATAATTTTTTTAATATAAAAATATGTATTTTTCAAATTTGGATAAAAATCACTGATAAAAAACAAACTAGTTCTTAATGGATGACTCATATATAGAGCTATTTTGATATAAAATTACGTATAAAAAAGAAAAATAATAACCAATACATAGATAAAAATGATACATATGGAAACTCATTTGATAAAAATTACTTAATAGAATTAACTTGAAATGAAGTGTGAAATTTAATTGGAGGAAACTCCATATGTTACCAATAAAATTTCCCATTTTAAATCGCATTCATCTATGTGTTTTTTATACTTCTTATGATTTTTAAACACAATGATTTCATTCTTTAAACATGTTTTTGTAACATGTGAATAAATCTTATAATATTCGAATAGAATAGATCTCAAACAACTTCCAAATATCAAGGTAGGTAATCAAACCTCAAATTTTATTTACTCAAATCAATACCTTTCATGGAAACATGAACTTAAACTTATTTTCAATATTGGAAACTATTTAAAAAAAATTAATCAATTCAACATAATGATATTGACATCATAAAAATTCCATTAATTCCTTTTATCCTTATTGAAAAAAAACTCAAAAAAATAGAAATTGGGTTCATCACCCCTTACTATGAGTCTGAGATCACCATTTATATTATATCCCCATTTCTTTAAAAAATAATGAAGAATATGATAAAATATTTAAGGATAATAAATGAATAAGTAATAATATTTTAGATATTGTTATGATTAACATTATATTTTCAATATAATTCAATATTTATGTATATTTCTTATCTCATGAGTCTAATAAAATTTTGGATCTAGGGAAATGATTTTTTTATTCTTTAAAATTTTTAATACTGACTGAAAATTAAATTTTTATTTCAAAATCACTTTTGGGATGTTAAAATTGGTACCAACTAAAGTTTATTAGAAATTTATAAAATACTATAATTTTTATTTGATTATATTTTCTTGAGTACGATTTAGTAAATTGATAAATAAGTGATGAGGAAATAGATTTTTTTTATATTTATTAGAGTAGAATCATGATACTGAAATTATTACAGTAGTGAAATATGTTTTTGTGTGGTTTTATTTTTTTCTAGAGAAAGAGGTTCTTATTATTTTATTATACAGTATCTTGAGGTGGTTATTTTGGTAGTAACTATGGATATAGAATCATGTTAAACCGAAAGCATGAATTCAATGATATGGAATAGTAACGAGTTATGTTAAATAAATGGTGTGTCATATATAATAAATAAATATGGAAAAAACATTACGTGTGGTAATTGAAATAAGAATTAAATTTTATTCAAATTAACATGACTAATGAAATAATGGTGTTATTATATTATAGGTGGTGAATTGATAGTAAAAAATGAAATAAGTTTAAGTTACAGTTGTTGTGTGATTTTTACATAACCATAGTGTTTGTTGTTATGTTGTTAGAGGTGGTAGCGATTGTTCTCATTTATAGAGACAATGCAGCGATGTGATTTGGTTGTATATGTATCGTGATAGGAAGTAGACCCTAGGATTACAATTAGTTTCTATATTATATCATCTTAGGTTTTTTATTTATTATATATTTATACATAATTTTGGTAATCTAACCAATGAATTTATGTGGTTTTGGGTACTAGATAAATCCCCTAACATTTAATATGTGGGTGGTACAAAATAATTTTCTTCTCCCCCTCTCATGATTTCTCTTCTATACATAGTGTGGTTATGTGGCAATAATTTGGAAATGAAAAAGTGATGTGGTTATATGGTAGTGGATATGTGAAAGATGCTATGTGGTTGTGGATATGGTATGTGAAATGTTGATGTGATTTTTGGTATGGTGAAGTTTTATATTGATGTGGTCATGAGATGTAAATATAGAAGGGATATGTTCTCTGAGAGATATTAAATTGACATGTGGGAGTGAATAGTTTAGTGTGAAAGTGATTTAATAGTACCTTTCTAGATATATTTTCATGATTAATATATTATTATTCTTGTATGTGTATTTTGTGATAAAACCATGCTGTGATGGGTTGGTTATTGACCTAGGATATGAAATGACTTATTTTCAATATATATTCACTTAGTATTTAGTGTAATTCGTCTACTAGGGAATTGGAGTTGTTGGGGAGGAACCTATCGAGTATAATTGTATGCTCATTACTACATCTATATACTATTTTACAATTTTTTTATACAGTTGGGGATCTAGAAGGATACTACCAGATCATAAAATGGCGATTACTTAGGGTTAGCATATCTTCTTCAAGAGCTGTTCTCGATATTTATTCTGGAGACTTCATTATTCTTTGTTTATGAAATTACATACACTATTGGGATTATAATTTGACTTTTATTTATTTAATTTCATGTTGATTGGTTGATTACCTTATCATTTGTAATATTTATGTGGGTAATGCCTCACATATTATATGATTTATACCATCAGTGCTAGTTTTGAACCTCTAAACTATTGGAAGAAGGATTTGGGGTTAAATCATATATTCACTAGTATCCTAGGCAGGGTTCTAGTAGGGGTTAGGGATAAAATGGTGGTATCTAATATTTTTTTTAGAGTTAGGATGAAGTTAAGAGTTAGCACTAGTAAAAATTTCATTGGTTTTTTATGGAAGCTATATTATTTTAGATTTTCTTCTCATAGTCTATGGAGACAGACTAAGATATAAACATAATATATACTAAACCTATTTCATTTTTCGTGGGTTATGATATGAGTAAATGATTCATGTTTTTGTGAACTTATGAAACATATGTGAACAATATTAATTATGTGAAGAGTGGAAGTATAATTATATATCCCTCTAATCCATTGAGTAAAGAATGATATCTCATCAGATAATATGAACTTGAATCAAGAGTGAACCGAGTTCAGTAAGGGATTTTTTCCACTATTATAGTCATGGAAGTGAACATTGACTAAAACAACGATGAAATTGGGAGTTAACCTAATCAAAATTGTACTCTATCCAATATAAAAGTCTTGGCTGTGAGCCTTGACTAAGGAAACAATGGAATGAGGACTGAAACCAATATATAATGGGACTTTTTCCACTATGAATGTCTTGGAAATGATCATTGACTAAGGAAAATATTTTCTATGATTATATGTATGCTAAAAAATGTATTATACTAATGAAATGTTATTAGGGATCATGATTGACTTTTGATGATTCCACACTCTTATGAGATTTTCCTTTTTCATTACAAAGAATTATATTATGACTCATGATTTATGATCTTTGACTGATTGGGTAGGAAATTTTAATTCATTATCATGTTATTATACTTTGATGACACAATCCCCCAAAAGGTACCCATATTGGGGAAACAATGATAGAAGGGAGATATTTACCACCCGAATCCCTCCTCTAAGAGGGAATGGGATAGCAAAAATAACTGAGGGTATATCATACATAACAATAAGAGGCATTAACCTCTAAAAAGAAAACGATGATCAAGAGAAAAGACAAGTACACTAGTCAAGTCCTGATCATAAAGATAAAAGAAACATCCCAAGTATTTTGATGTAATTCCATAAAAAAATAATACAACTAAAATCAAACCACAAGTACCACAACAAAAAATCAGCAATGACCACAAATCTAAAGTAGCTCCAAAAAAATCAAGAGCAAGTAATATCAAGACCAATGTCCAACATGATCCTAATGACCTAAAAAATAGTTTATTTACATGTAGGGTGTGTAACGACCCAAAATTTTTAATAATTTTTTTTCCTAATTTTGTGTGTTATTTTATTTTATACTCAACAAAATTATTTCATTAATGAAATAAGTATAATTAAAATGAGACTGTTGGGTTTCGACTATTATATGACCGTTGGTCAATATGACCATTGGAAACTAAATGTTGAGATTATTGTCTATAAATACAAGTGATATTGGTTAATTAATACTGAAAGAAGATTTGATGGCCTCATCCAGTAGTCTCGGGCCGATCGAAGCCCATCTGGTGGAACTTGGAAAGGAGGTAGCACCACTGGGATTTTCTCTGGACCAAACCCAATACGAACTTCATCGTGTGAAGTTGGAATGGAATCACCTTTGAGAGAAGTTCAAGCTGATAGAAATCACCACTTGAGCAATGTTTTTCGAGCCACCCCAAGATTATATAACTTAAGCAAACCATACACTCAGGTCCTATGCTGGTGTTATAAGGGGCTATGTAAGGAGACCGTAACTGCCTTGTGTTATCCTTTGAGATAAATAAAATTGTGATTTCTTCTTATGGGGTAGTTTGTAAATTTTCAAATGTCTGGATAAATATAGGATGCATATTATTGATGAATTTTGAAGAAAAGGATATTTTAAAATATTTATGTAAACCTTCAATAATTAATAGTGTGTATTGATTTTAAAAAAAAATGGTCTTCTAAAGTTTTGTTCAATATGAAATTTAGAGTCTAATAATATCAACTTAATTTTTGGTGAATAGTAAATTATGAATAGAAATTTTACTCTTATGAATAGTAATCTGACCAAATGGATTCATTAACATCACTTAATCAAGTATTAATAAAATTTAGGCACCCTTATTAAGTAATGCAATTCAATAAAATAGGTAAATAACTATTTCAAAAATTATTAGTTAAGTATTAGTTTTTTCAGGTGAATAGTGTTTTTTATTTAAAAATTAAATTAAAAATATATTATAAAATTATTTTTATAAAATGGAGTTCATTTTTGAATTCAGATCATAGATATTAGGTTAAGTTGATTTTTGGGGATTTTTCTGAAAAAGTTCAATTTTCTAGTGAATAGTGAAATTACAGTTTTATGTTTTGGGTGTTTAATGACATTTTTAATGATGTAATACTTATGTAATAATTCTGGTCGACTTATGAATAGTGAGATATTATATGATGTGACTCAAGTGTCCAATACCATGGTAAAATACCATGGTCATGCCCATGGTATTTCCAATACCACCGATGAGGTTTTCCTTGGCAATTAATGATTTGTTCCCTCACTTCCCCTAAAAATACCAAGACATTACCTCATATATTTCATTCAAAAAACCTCCCCAACAAATTTCTGGTATCCTTACCTCCCAAGGAGTCCTCCCAATGTTCCCTTAGGCCTCCCAAGGTCCCAACCTTCATGCTTTCTAAGTTACTCTTCAAGGTAAGAGATCTTTTCTCCCTCCTCTTTTAAGTCATGACTTCCTTTATGTTATGTCTTATAGTTCCATTTTATTATGTGAGGGATTGTTACTATATATATTTACTAATGTAAAATTTCTTGTCCAAATTATGAGATACCCTTTCCACTCTCATCAATTGATTTTCTAAATTTTTAGGTGACGCTGTTAGGCTGTCAAATTTCTTATAAAAGAAATCGCATCTTCTCTTTGATTTCATGTTTCCTTTTCATGTGGTATGTCATTATAATATCCATACCATGTTCTTATCTTCATGTTATTATGTATTTATATTTTAATATAAGTTATTTATGAGTGGGTTACCCTTGTTACCTCTCTTTTATTATTTTCTAAAACCATGTTATGTAGCCGTTATGCTGTAGAAATTTCATCTCAAAATTTCTCTCTCTTTCTCTCAAGAAATTCTCTTGTTTTATATATGTGAATACCCAGAACTATTTCGTTTCTATGGGTGTTCATAAATACAAAAAAATTATATATTTTATTCTGGAATTGACATACATGTAACCCTGAATCCCTTTCCACAGGTTATAAATGATATAACAATCTCATTTTTGAGTACTCTTTAAAACGTCATGATTTTGAAATGAAACCCATTTATTTTATTCTCTATGGGTTATTTATGAAATGTTTGATTATGATATATGTGTATCACATTAAAGTAAATAAATATTAAGGGTGCTCCCTAATATCGCTCCAATGCATTGGGTGAAGAATTTAATCTCTAGAGATGACATGTTTCACAATACCTTGGTGAATAACCTTGGTAATTTTCATGACACCTTAGGGATGGACCTTAGTGATATGTTCATGAATGTATAAAATGAAATTTTGGAGCCACATATTCAAGTTATATTCCAATTTATTTTCATCATGATATTTCTATACTTCCATTTATCATGTCTTTATGTTTTTATTCAAGTTCTTATTATTAACACAAGTAAACTGATTCCCCTATTTACGCTTACTGGGCCTTCTGCTCACCATTTACCTTGATGTATGTCTCCAAGATATGAGATGAATTAATTGTAAAAAGGATGAACATATGATGAATCCTTAAAATTGTATTATAAGAATGTTTTATGTTGTTTTCATGTTTTATTTCCCTGATTTCCAAGACACTAGACTTTAAAGATCCTCTGTATGTAAAATGTAATGAAAATTATGTAATAAAAAGACAGGATGCCACAAGGTGATCATAACATCTATACTCATTTATATCCTCCCTGGATATTCTAATGCTAAAGTTAACAGACACATACTAAATAAT
Organism: Viscum album; assembly: GCA_963277665.1. Classification (NCBI taxonomy): domain Eukaryota; kingdom Viridiplantae; phylum Streptophyta; class Magnoliopsida; order Santalales; family Viscaceae; genus Viscum; species Viscum album. The sequence goes on along the minus strand of OY728142.1, from coordinate 1,627,714,645 downwards.
AATGAGTGAAAAGTTAATCTAACTCATCACCAAATCTGGTTTACTATGTTACCAGCCTCACTATCGATATATCTCACCAAGTAATGAATACAAGAGATAATAAACTGTTATAATAAAAAGGGTACCTCACTATCAATTACCCACTAGTTTTATGTTATTACCTAGAATCATAGGTATTGGGGCATCTCTCTCTAAAGTCATCCAACCTAGAAAAACATAGTCTAAATTACTATAACATGCATATCATGCATCACATCATCTCATAAACCATTGAAACATCTCCATGTAGTAATTGAGTAGTTTATAAGATCCAAAATAACCCATATATCTTGTATCACACATAATGTATTATACATTAACCCATTATAGACCTTACATAGAGTAATGTACCTTGATCCATTATATCCCATACATGTTATACCTATAATAATCCTTAGGATACTGTATACAAATATACATGTGTGTGATATAACTAAAAGGCATTAAATCCCTCTCTTAAAATATATGGGGAAACTAGGCACCATGTATATCAGTACATAATACTAACAAGGGAAGGGATTGAGGAAAAAGGGGTATTCCTAAATCAATTCTTCATTAACCAAGATATTGGAGAAAACACCCTCCCAGAGTCCACTAGGTGTTAGTTGACCTACCAATTTGGGTGGTGTTGTGTATGAAATAATAAAACATACATGATTTAATATAGATCACAAAAAAACTATGGTAATTAACATAGTGTAAGGCTCAACTACATCAATCATCTCTCAAACACTCAGGTACCACTGCAAAAAGTTAGACATCCAATAAGCACACATGACTTTAAGAACACTTATATTAAATTAATTATTTGAATTTTTTTACAATTTAAACATATGATCATTAATTAATTTTCCATTAATTAATAATACTACAAATTACATTTCATTAACCATATAAGTGAATTACATTCCCTCTAGGTGTAATCCAATCAATTCCAAAATGACTCATGTTTAACATCTTTTTCATTCCAACAAGAACCAACCCCATGGGATAAAAGATTAATCAATATTTTACCATTCCAAAATATTAGGTACTCAAGAAATCATCTTAAGGTACCAAAATGTGATGAATAACCATGTACAAATAGCTGACTCATGCAGTGGAGAAAATAAATCATGTAAATAGTCCAACCATCCATCCAGCCTTTAAATAGATTTTGAATCAATAAATCAACAAACATTATCCAGAAAAATGAGAAATCAGAACATTAACCCATTACATTAAAACTGGTGACATCCCTGGAAACATCATTTATATCACTATGTATCTCACCATCACATGAATAAACTGCTTCCACAAATCCATGCCTCCCCGACCATATCTCATAAAAAAACAACCATCCTAGTATCAAATCACATCACATATAAATTCTTATATTAAGGGTAACACAAAAGGAAATATAAAACAACAAAGTCAAAAAGGAAATATTTGTGCCTACAAATAATGGATTTATACTTTACATGAAAAATGACTCACTCATCCCCAAATATTAATCATTATCAAAAAATTGGGTTTTATCCATATTGAATTAACAGACTTAATTATCATAGGTTACAACTATTGAAACCTAATCCATAATCAATCAAAATCTACAAATTATTTAAATAATTCTTTAAAACAAAACATTTTTATTTCAATAATCATTAAGGAAAAACGTCCCATTAAATTGGATTATTATTATTATTAGCAAAAATGAATTTCAAATTCATGTTCTTTAGTAAACTTCATTCCTACATTGAAGAAAAAACAATTGAACTTTCATTTAGCATCAATTTGATCATTATAAAATTACAAGAATGTAAATATTCAATAAACATGCCTCTTTAAGTTCATTAGCTAGACAATAAGTTTTCCAAAATTTATTCTCCTTATCAATTTCATGAAATTAGCACATTCTTACAAAATAATATAAAATACACAAAATAACATAACATAGACAACACAATACCTAGTAAATCAGGGGGAAAACCATTATCACAGTGAAAGAATACATGAGATTGTAACAACCACAAAATAATATTTCATTATATGAATTATTAATAATTAGGGTTAATTTCACTACCACTAGAAAAATATAAAGTGTGATAAATTTACAATTTCATATAATATAAAAGTAGAAGCAACAAATCTCCTACATCAAGCTGTAAACATTATTCAATTGAGAATTGAACCACAACATATATCTCTGATCAACTCCCCCATAAAAAAATATACTACCCTCCTAGAATACTATTCCAAAAACACCAAAAAACATAAAAATAAACTATTTTAGAATGATTGAGATCCAATTACATAACTTGGAAATAAGGAATAGAAGTAAATGAGACCAAACCAGGAATAAACCATAAGAATTGGGGAATAAATCACCTCATATCACCTCTAATTGAACATCGGAATTCAGGTATCAAATCCGATCGAAAGGGGATTGAACTTACATAGAAACTCTCACATAGGAACTTAGGTTTTGGAGAAAATCTGGTTTAGAGGAGGTTTTTGTGTTTATAGGAATTTTCCAAAACACAACTCCATGGAACAAATTCCTTTTCCAAACCATAGAACCCTCTAAAATTGGAAGTAAAATGGAACAACACAAGGGACCATTCCATAACCTACCGGGTCAAAGATGAGTTTGAGGAACCTAATTTCCTACATGATACAAATACTATAATCCTAGAGAGGTAATATAGTTCAGTTGAGACCTCCACACTATAGAAAACATTCTATAAGAGGGGAGGCTACACTGCAATCTACCTTCATGACACAACTATCCCAAAATTGGTAGAATAACTGTAACATCTCGTTACTGTTTTAGGTATTACTAAACAATATTGTGTTAAATTATTAATATCTTAAGTGAAAAAATAATTTATCAGCAAATTTTTGGTAAATGTGTTAAAGTACTTAATTGGAAGTTAACATCTTGAAATATTCAAATGAATATTTTTAGTGTTCGACACTGATCTAGTGTGGTATTACAAGTCACGTAAGGTCTCAGTGAAGACTGAATAAAAATATTAAATATAATATATTATGTGCACACTTTTTATTCAAAATAATTTCATAACTCCAAAAAGATGCATCGTATGAGAAATCTAAGACCACTGTTATGTACGCAATGGGGGGTTTACGCTAGATAGGGTATAACATTCATAATCATGTGGTGTTTGGATTCCTTACTCCCAAAAAATAATTTTTTTATTTTAATTAAATACTTATTCCATTTTTTAATTAATATATCATTAATATCCCTCAAATGGTGCATTGTATGGGAATTCTGAGACAACCGTTGGTTCCAGAACATGGTGTTTACCCGAGATGTGGTATAAACTTTATGTGAAATAGGAATTTTTTATATTTTGTTTTTTGTGGTTAAATAATTGATTTTAGTAATTTAATTAAAAAATGAATTTACTATTCAATCATCCTATTAAATGGGTAAACCCCATTTTTGAACCATTGGAGGTTTTCAAAAATCTATTTTACCACCATTTTTAATGAAATTAAATTATAAAGAGCCTAATAAATGGAAATCAATGACTCTATCATAATTTTTAGATTTAATCAGTGTTTAAAATGAGAGTTTGAATGTAACATCAGAGAAATATGCATTGATATTTTCATAGCTGATCACCTTTAGTTTTTAGATTGAATATATCAAAACCATGTGACCCCAAGACTACTTGCAGTACAATGATCTTCTTTGCCTCTAGTTTGAAATCCTTGGCTTGTGGGTGTTCTTTCGGCGGTGGAGTTGGGGGATTTTTCTCTTCAGTTTTGCACTGTGGGAATATTGTTCTTTCTTCTTTTATTTTTATTTTATTTTTATTATTACATATCTATTATTCTAAATTCAATATCATCCATGTTATTGGTCAAAACTATGCACTGTCAGTGTCGTTGGACTCTAATCAATGAGAATAACCTAAATCGTATTTTTGATTTGAAGGATGCAGTCTATTATTCAACTTTATTTCACACTTTTTAAATGGATATTTTTAAATAGTTTTATCAAAACATAATTATTAAGAATTATCAAATGACAATTACAACAACTTATCAAATAATAATTTTAATTAAATTATCGGGGATAGTTCTTAAAAAGTTTTATTATAGGATAATCTCTTTTTTTATTGAGATATAATTTATAAAACTGTCATACAATAATTGATTTGAATTATCAAAGGACAACGTCAAATTTTATCCAAAAAAATTATCAAAAAAATTATTGAATGGATAATTGTTTAAAATTATCAAAGGATAATTATTTGTATTATCAAAATATAATGAATTATATATATATATATATATATATATATCGATAAACACACTTGGGATAATTTATTTAAATTATCTAATGTTATTTATTTCTATTATCAATATATATATATATAAAGTTAGTTATATATTTTTTATAATTAATTTTGAAGTTAAGGATAATTTTATTAAATATAAAATTATAATCATGTAATTGTAAGAACTATTGAAGGATAATTTTAAACACATGCGTTGACATAATACAAAAATCCAGATATTATCCAGGAAAGAGAAAATTTTATCACATGTAATATTTTAATAAGAAATTTGATAATTTTCAATGAGATATAAAATACTATCACATGTAATATTTTAATCCATAATTTGAAAAATTTTCTAGAGATAGAATGTATCATTGCCTGTGATATTTTATTTCCTTTTGAAATAAAATAACTCAAATTGGTACTAGGAACCCTTGATGAACGCTGACCATTGGTGTGTCGATGCTTAAGATATTAAGGTCGTAAGGAGGTATATTGAACCACATAGAGTGGTTTATCCATGCTGCTGAAATCGACGACCTTGAGGTAGGTGATTCTATTCTGATTAGCCAAATTTATTATACTTTTACTGCTTGATTTATTCCAGTTTTTGATTTAAATTTAATTCCTCAAATTTTCTTTCAGTTAAATTAATAAAATCCAATTCCAGTGAACCTAGATATTTGAAACGGTTTTGGAATGGAAATTTGGAAAACACCCAATTCCATTGAATTGAGGCGTGTTTATGGAAATTATCCAACTTAAATTTTGGATTTGGTGGAAATGTTTTCAATTAATTTTCTTGAATTTAGTTATGAAAATAAATTGTGAAAAAGATATAATTGGTTTTGAATGGATTTAAAATTTGTGAAAATGGATTAAAATGAATTGATATAAACACTCTGGTTTTGTTTTGTGGAAAGGGAATATTTTTAATTTAAAACTCATTTTGGTTTTAAATGGAAAGAAATTGGCATTTTTGAAATGAAAGAATGATATTTAATTATATTTTAAGTAGTATAAAAATAAATTTTCCATCATTTATTGTGTAAGATCACATGAAATCCTTAAGCAGTTGGTTAGTTATTTTGATACACTCAATGCTATTAAAATGTTCTAAAACATACATGTGGTAGGTCACATATCTGATGGGAGGGTGACGAGTTTCCTCTAGCCCATGTTCGGGGGACATGAGTATACACAATTTACTATGATCACTTATAGTGTGTGAAATATTTTAGATGGTTAATACTATCATACCTAATTGGATGATGATCATATTTGTAACATCCCAGGTAGATAAAGAACAAGACATCTTTCATATTTATTAATATTTGTGAATTAAATATTAATTTTACTTTAAAGGGGTTTCTATGTTTGATAGCGTACCTGATACGCAACAACGGGTTTCTTAAAAATCTTACGTTGCACACTAATAATAAAATATTATTATTTTAAATGGAAGTTAACTCATAGTTGTTGTATTGGTGGGAATGAACAAAACCAACTAAAATGTGATTATACATGTTTGTTAGATGTATTTTATTTTATCCATTAAAGGTTAGAGGCTTAAAATGTGAATGAATCTAATTTTTAACATAATTTACATTAAAAGGCCGATTTATCACCTTTTAATGGATAACCCTCTTTAAATATAGTTATAGTCATTTTTATATGTTCTATTTGACCAAATAAAATTCTTATTTTGATTCGGGACATTAAATTTTACTTTGGGTAATATTTTGGTATTTTTCAGATAAAGTTCATTTTTTAATGAATAGTGGAAAATATTGTATTTTAATTCAAAAGTACCTTTTAATCTAATTGATTTATATGGTTAGATTATATTTTAATTGGTTTTAAAGTGTAATTGGAATATATTTTTACCATTTAATCCAATGTTGGTCATTGGAATTAATCTCACTTTGAAATTGGACATAAACAAGTGTCGATCTTTTGATAGTTATTATTTCTTAAAAACATGCTAATTGTTTTGAAAACGGGAATTAATTTCAAAATTAATTAATGAAACTTTTATGTTTTGAATTTTGAAAAATAAACATCATTTTTGAATTCGGAATATCAAATAAATCTTTGGGTGAATTTTTGGTATTTTCCTAAAAAACTTCAATTTTTGATGAATAGTGAAACCACGTAGTAGTAGTTAAAAAACTGACTTTTTGATTTAAATGAAATCTTACCACTTTTGTGAATTGAATTTAAAAAATCTGACATACATGGTTTTTATCAATAAGTAAAATGTGGTTCAATAAGATGAAAATAATTTTTGGTGAATAGTAACTTTTGACATTTATTTACCGCGGTTAAAGGTAAATAATGTAATTCAAGGTAAAAAGAATATTATAATAATTTAAAATTACCTTAACATTTGTCCACACCTTATTGGTTGAGTCATTAACGACTGTGGTTATCATTGGGTCTATTTTGGGACACCATTGAGCCACTTGGGAGTGATAATGACAATTTAGATTAATTAACTTAAAGTATAGGCAAAAATGACAAAAGCAAATATCTTTTAGTAAATTAATTTTTATAAGGGGTTATATAAATTATATTTTCGACTATAAATATTCATTTTTAATATAAAAATATTTATTATATCATGGTATTTTTGTTCTAATTTTTAGACATCAAATAATTTAAATTATTTATGACACAATAATGATGCAGTGTTTACCTCATTAATAAATCATTTAAATAAATAAGATTATAATGATTAAAATGTTATCCAAAACCTGTCCAATTCTTATTGGATGATTTTATTTCCACCATGAGTAATTTTATCTTTGACTCTAATGATTTTTTGACCATTATAAACCAAATATCATTTTATAATAAAATAATGTTTTCACACTTTTCTAAAAAGACCCTCCCTCCCTTATAAAAGGATACCAATTCTAACCAATTTCTCACACCTCTAAAGCCATTTGGATCCTCCAAACTCTGCCCAATTAATCTCCCTAAATCCCTCTCCTCCTCCTATAAGCCTTAACTTAGGCAAAAGGTACTTCAAGAAACCCTTTTGGTTCAAACCAAAGGGAGTTATCCAATTTAAAGGTAACAATTTCTCTTAATTTTTTTTATTTTATTTTACTCCTCCAACCCCTAAAATCCTATTAATTTATTTATTTTGTAACAAAAAAAGTATCCTAAATATAAGAGGTTGTTTTTATGAGAATTATTTGAACTACACTTACACACACCTCCATCTAATGGGTGAACAACATAATGTTTTTATGGATGGAAAATTAACGCCTCACGAAACGATGATTGTTTAAATATCTCCAACCGCCTCTCATGGTGGCCATTATGATGACACTATATTTATATATGATATATAATATTTTTATGTTTTCTTTATTCTTCTGTATTTTTATTTTATAGCTTGCCATTATGGTTTCCATTATGGGTAAATGTGATAATCTCATTAGAGGAAGTGCGGACTACCGCCCCCTCAAAGTGATATGACTCGTTAATGCCTTATGTGTGATGTATAAAGGATGGAGTTAATAATATTGTATATGATATTAGACTGGAATTATAATATAACTATGTATCATTATGTTTTTAATTACATTAAAATAAGAAATAGAAATGGAAGTAGCGTGCATGCGTACGTACGGCTTACCGTCTCCATGAACAATGCATTTCATTTATTACCTATAAATGTTATGTACTATTATAAATACAAGTATATAATGGATATATATGATATATATGATATCTAAATCATTAATATAATTCTGAAGATAATGTATATCTTACCACATGAATAACTTGTAATTATAAGGTGTTTATTTTATTTACTCAAGTACCAAATATTGAAAAAATGACCGTTATTAAATTAAATGATTACATAATGTTTATAACATGATTATAAGTAATATAAAAGGAATAATAAACTTTAAAAAGGTCCTTAATCAAGTATAAATTGACATTATTTTATTATTCAGGAGATTAAAGAACGAACGGGTCAAGTCGGACACAAGGTAAGGGATTTTCTTATCTCACTTTTAATTTTGTGAGATTTCCATTATTTTACACTTATTCATTGCATGTGGTGTATTTTGTACTGAAATTTGATATATATTATCATGATTCTCATTATATTTATGGTATTCTATGATTAATTTTGTGGTTATTAACGTTTGGTCATACAACTCGATTGATTACAACGTGGTAAGGGGTTTTCATCTCACTTTTTATTCTCGTGAGATTCATGATATATTTGCCACTATTTCATTTTGTGTGGTGTATTTACTGCCCATGATTATACTATTTTTTTAATATACTTTCATTTATGAGTATTTACAACTTCATTCTATGATCTTTCTTTCATGTGGTGTATGTTTCGTAAGTTACCAAATCGATAAGGGAATTTTAAATTTCAATTTCCACTCATTCGGATTTACGCATACTTCCTTGATTATTTTACTTCAAGTTTATGTGTGGAATAACTATTAATTTTCTTATGTCATAATGGATAGAATTTTTATACACATAATCATTCCATTGATAAATTCTCAAGTCATCGATATGAACTTGATAAGAGTAATTTTAACTCAATCTCCATTTATTGAGCTAAACATCCAATTCCTTGGTGTTGTTTTTACAAGAATATGTGTGAATGTACTCTGATTTATTTACACTAAATATCCAATCATATTGAGTGTATTTATATTTTTCACACATAATAATGTCATTGTTTTATCCTTAACCTATGTATACCATCTTTATAAGGGATTTTATCTCAATTTACATTTCCACTGAGACTTCATTGTTGTTATGAATCAATTCACTCTTATATGTTGTATATACTATCCTTTGAAATATTATATCATGAATACCTATATTCTGATGATATTATAAAGTTCTGATTAAATGTTATTCCTCAATTATTTGTATTCAAGCGTCTCTCTTATTGTTAAATAAACTCTTTAACTAAAATATCATTTTCAATGTTTTAAAGATTTATTCTTCTAAATATTTCTCATTAATGTCCATGTTTTCAAAATGGGTTTTAGGATTTATTTATATGGAAATTAATGTTTTCAAATGATAATTCATTTAAAAGCTTCAAAGTGGCATGGGACACTTTGATTCAAAAATCTCCTTTTAAATGGTTTTGAAAATGATTTGATAAAACATTGTTTATTTTAATATCTTGATTTGATATATTGGAATGTGGAAATATTATATTTACTTTATACATGTGTTATATGTTATGATTATGTTATAGTTATTGGGAATTGTTTACATATATGGGCCATTCCGTGATAAACCTAGGGCAGGTGAGCCCGAGATAGCCCTCCAATGCATTGGGTAACATGACAGAGGTAAACGTGATGTTTCTCCTAATAGATTGAGGGAATATACTGTGATGGGTATTCCAAGTGTAACTCCCTATGTATCTGTGATAACTACAATGTAAGTTTGATCTGGATTCCATAATTACCCTTTATGATTTATGATTTTTGTGAGTTATTCATAAATCTTTTGATTTCGTAAGGTATGTTATGATTGAAAAATATGGTTTCATTGATTTGTGTTTATTGATGGGGTAATGTTTCTTTTCATTATTTTATAACCGTTACTGAGCTTTTTATGCTCATACCATGTTTTGAAATGTTTTTCACAGGGCATAAAGATGAATATGGTCAAGGATGAGATCATGGAAAAGTCATGCTGTCTAAAACATAGAACTAGACATGTCTCTTTTTTTAAGAGTTTTCATTTTATGAAAAATGGATAATGGGTAATAGTGTCTACATGTAATATTTAAGTTGTTATGTAATAGTTATGGCCTAATTCTCTAAAACACTAAATGTGAAAAGATCCTCAATGTGAACTATTAATTTAATTCAATATTATGAAATGATTAAGGCCAGGTCCTTACAGTTGGTATCAGAGGCCGGTTTAGATAACTTTAGAGGTTATGGTATTCTTTAATCATAAGTGACATTACTATAATGATTAGGATTTCAGAAAGAGTGATAGTTTTTTTAGATAATGTAAACGAGTTTAAGGTAACATGAATAAGTATATAATAGTATTTACCCTCCTCATAAGATATTATATGATGATTTTACTAATATAATCACCCTGCCATTTTTGGTTTCAGTAAATGGAAGGATCTAGCAGGCACCAAAGTAACAGTGGATATGAAGAAAACTGTGATGGTTTTCTGAATGATCAACGTAATGATATGGGATCTGTAATGAGAACTCTTGTGGTTATTCTCAACCAACTATCTGGAGTCATGATTGACCACCTAAACCTTAGTGATTTTTATAAGAAATCATTTATGTTGGAAACAAATCCCTACTAAAGTTCAGGTAATAATCATAAGGTAAGTATCTTCAAAAATCTATGTGTCAAAGATGTGGAAATAGACACATAGGAAAATGTTTCAAAGGGACAGAAAGATGCTATATATGTGGAAATGAAGGTCATAAAGCAAGAACCTACCATGGAAAAAGGAAGCATCTAGTTGACTCTAGGAAAGGGAAAGGAGTCCTTTCTGAGGGATCAATTGAATGTTTTAAATATGTTGTGCATGGTCATTATGAAAACACATATCCTACAAAGATGTTTTGGGAATGGTATCACCAAAATCATACAAATATTTGTTTACCAATACCTAATGCCATTCAGATTGAGGATGAAGAAACTGACAATGACCAATGAAAGGTATGGATTATTTCTTAACATATGTTTTACTATTATTGAAATCTTAGGATATGATTCGGGATTTTGTTTGTAGGAAAGAAGTATTTCAGGATATGTTGGAAAAGAATTTTTAAGGGATCATGAAAAATGTTGAATGAGTAAGAAGTCAACATATAAGGGATTCAAGAGTTATGGTATAATTTCGGAAGGTGAAATGCTTAAAAGTATTAAGGCTCTTCTGATGATGGGATTACATTAGAAGACTTTTTATAGTATGTGTAACCCTTTTGCTTGATATATGAAAATTTTATTCAGGGAATAATTATCTTCTCTATTGTGGATATAGTTATAAAGAACCATTTGGGTTTATATGATCATTGAATTTGAGGCAATTATCGGTTAATACATTTTGGGATGCAAAATGATAGTTATTAGATAACCTTTGTGGTTAAAATATTTTATGGTTATTTTTGATGAATTTATCTCTTTTTGGGAATGTTATAAAATTATGTAGTTTTTGAAAAGGGACAACATGAAAATCGTGTTACAACCCGCCGCTTCGAATGAAGTTGTGAGAATTGAACCCACAACCAAAGTGCGACTGGTATTTATCACCTCCCACTAGACTACGTGAAGTCCTTGGTTAGTATGACTGATTTGTTTTAGTTAGATTGTCTTATGAATCATGAATAAGTTGATTTTAGGTTATCTATGGAAATGATTAACCTATGATGGAGGATATGTGATTAGGTTAATTACTTTTCAGTATGTGACTTTAAGAGTAACTGATGTTATTTGAAGATAAATTTTAAGATTTACCTTGGAAGACTATGTGATTAATTCCTTTAGAGATTTGGTTTTCAATAATAGTTTGGATTACATTGAATAATTTTAGGGATAATTATTTATTTAATGGTCTCTCTTGAACCTTGGGTTATTTTTGTAGAATTGTGGAGATTAAAAGTAGTATTTTATTTTATAAAGGACTATACTTTTGGTGATTATTTGATCTTGTACGAACAATTTTGGTTTTATTTTATGTCTAAATACAAGGTAAATAGATAGTTCTCCTTTTGTAGATTATGTGATTCTCTAGAAGATGATTATTGTGATTTTGATGTGACCAAGTCTCTTTGAATTCTCATCGTTTAGAGAAATGATTAGTTTTGGTAGAAACTTATTAAAGGATGAAACTATACATGAAGGTAAGTATATTTACATATGTTCTTATTCTATGTAGTGAATGAATTCCACCAAATTATGAAAATGGAATGTAAAACAAAAACATTGTTGGTTTATGTTTCCAACTGGGTAATCAAAGACCATTTAACCCATCACATGTTTGTGATTTTCTGATGGTTAACTTTCTCCTAAACATTTTTTCTATCACTCTCCATCAGAACATGAACCTTTGTTTTCTATTCCATATCCATGTTTTCCTACATGGAATCCTATTATGGGTTATCTTCAGTGACCTTTTTGCTTCTATTTCTTTCTTTTAAAGTGATAGTTTTACTGACACTTTTTCTGATGTAGGACTTTCAATGAAGTTTTTGAGCCCATTTTTTTTAAATTGTGAGGACGTAATTCCCAAAAGGGGGGGAGGATGTAACCTCACAGGTAAATAAAGAATAATAAATATTTCATATTTATTAATATTTTTGAATTAAATATTAATATTACTTTAATGGGGTTGCTATGTTTGATAGCATACCCGATACACAACAACATGTTTCTTTAAAATCTTACGTTGCACACTAATAATAAAATATTATTAGTTTAAATAGAAGTTAACTCCTTACTGTTGTATTGGTAGGAATGAACAAAACCAACTAAAATGTGATTATACATGTTTTTTAGATGTATTTACTTTTATCAAATAAAGGTTAGAGGCTTAAAATGTGAATGAATCTAATTTTTAGCATAATTTACATTAAAAGATTGATTTATCGCCTTTTAATGCTAAAACCTATTTAAATATAGTTTTAGTCATTTATATATGTTCTATTTGACCAAATAAAATTCTTCTTTTTATTTGGGACATTAAATTTTACTTTGGGTAATTTTTTGGTAATTTTCGGATAAAGTTCATTTTTTAAGGAATAGTGGAAAATATTGTATATTAATTCAAAAGTGACTTTTAATCTAGTTTATTTTTATGGTTAGATTCTCTTTTAATTGATTTTAAAGTGTAATTAGAATATATTTTTACCATTTAATCCAATGTTGGTCATTGGAATTAATGTCACTTTGAAGTCGGACATAAACAAGTGTCGATCTTTCGATAGTTATTGTTTTTTAAAAACACGCTATTTGTTTTAACAACGGGAAATAATTTTAAAATTAATTAATGATGCTTTTATGTTATTAATTTGGAAAAATAAAAATCTTTTTTGAATTCATAATATCAAATAATTCTTAAGCTAATTTTTTGGTATTTTTCTGAAAAACGTCAATTTTTGATGAATAGTGAAACCACTTAGTAGTAGTTAAAAAAATGACTTTTTTGATTTAAATGAAATTTTACCTCTTATATGAATTGAATTTCGAAAATCTGACATACATGGTTGTTATCAAGAAGTAAAATTTGGTTCAATAAGATGAAAATAATTTTTGGTGAATAGTAACTTTTGACTTTTATTTACCGCGGTTAAAGGTAAATAAGGTAATTCAAGGTAAAAAGAATATTATAATAATTCCAAATTACCTTAAAATTTGTCCACACCTTATTGGTTGAGTCATTAACGACCATAGACATATTTGGGTCGATTTTGGGACCCCATTGAGCCACTTGGGAGTGATAATGAAAATTTAGATTAATTAACATAAAGTAAAGCCAAAAAGAAAAAAAGAAAATATCTTGTAGTAACATAATTTTTATAATGGGATATATAAATTATATTTTTGACTATAAATATTCATCGGAAAGATAAAAAGATTTCATATATCATGGTATTTTTGTTATAATTTTTAGACATCAAATAATTTAAATTATTTATGACACAATAATGATGGAATGTTTACCACATTAATAAATCATTTAAATAAATAAGATTATAATGGTTAAATATTATCCAAAAACTGTCTAATTCTTATTGGATGATTTTATTTCTACCATTAGTAATCCTATCTTTGACTCTAATGATTTTGGACCACTATTAACTGAATATCATTATATAATAAAATAATGTTTTCACACTTTCTTAAAAATACCCTCCTCCCCCTTATAAAAGGATACCACTTTAAACCAATTATTCACACCTCTCAAGAAATTTGTCTCATCCAAACTCTACAGAATTAAGCTCCCTACATCCCTCTCCTCCTCCTAGAAGCCTTAACTTATGCAGAAGTCACTTCAAGAAACCCTCGTGGTTCAAACCAAAGAGAGTTTTCCAAATTAAAGGTAACCATTTCTTTTAAATTGTTTTCTTTTATTTTACTTCTCAAACCCCTAAAATCCTTTTTATTAGTTTCTTTTATAACAAAACAAGTATCCTAAATATAATATGATGTTTTCATGAGAATGATTCTAACTACAATTACACAAACATCCATCTAATGGGTGAAGAACATAATGATTCCGTGGATGGAAAACTAACGCCTCACAAAACTATGATTGTTCAAATATCTTCAACCGCCTCTCATGGTGTCCATTATGATGACACTATATTTATATATGATATATGATATGTTTATGTTTTATTTATGATTCTGTATTTTTCTTTTATATCATTCCTTTATGGTTTCCATTATGGGTAAACGCGATAATCTCATTTGAGGAAGTGCAGACTACCACCCCCTCAAAGTGATATGACTCGTTAATTCCTTATGTGGGATGTATAAAGGATGGATTTAATAATATTTTATATGATATTATACTGTAATTATAATATAACTATGTATCATTATGTTTTTAATTCCATTAAAATAAGAAATAGAAATGGAAGTAGTGTTCATGCGTATGTATGGCTTACCTCTCCATGAATAGTGCAATTCATTTCTTACCTCTAAATGTTTTGTACTTTTATAAATACATGTATATACTGGATATATATATGATATATATGATATCTAAATCATTAATATCATTCTGTAGATAATGGATATCTTACCACATTAACAACTTGTAATTATAAGGTGTTAATTTTATTTACTCAAGTACCAAATATCGACAAAATGACCGTTATTAACTTAAATGATTACATAATGTTTATAACATGGTAATAAGTAATATAAAAGGAATAATAAACTTTAAAAATGATCTTAAGAAAGTATAAATTAACAGTAGTTTATTATTTAGGAGATTAAAGAATGAACGGGTCAAGTCGGACACAAGGTAAGGGATTTTCTTATCTCACTTTTAATTCTCTGAGATTTCCATTGTTTGCCACTTATTCATTGCATGTGGTGTATTGTGTACTTAAATTTGATATATATTATCATGATTCTCATTATATTCATGGTATTCTATGATTCATTTGGTGGTTATTAACTTTTGGTCATACGACTTGATTGATTACAACGTGGTAAGGGGTTTTCATCTCAGTTTTTATTCCTGTGAGATTCATGATATATTTTCCACTATTTCCTTTTTTGTGGTGTATGTACTACCCATGATTGTACTTTTTTTAATATAATTTCATTTATGAGTATTTACATCTTCATTATATGATCCTTATTTTATGTGGTGTATGTTTCGTAAGTTACCAAATTGATAAATGAATTTTAAATTTCAATTTCCACTCATTCAACTTTACACATACTTCATTGATTATTTTACTTCAAGATTATGTGTAGAATCAATATTAATTTTATTATTACATAATTTCCTCTCCAATTTCTATGTATATACTTTTTATACACATAATCAATCCATTTATAAATTCTCAAGTCATCGATAAGAACTTGATAAGAGTAATTTTCACTCAATCTCCATTTATTGAGTTAAACATCCAATTCATTGGTGTTGTTTTTACAAGAATATATGTGAATGTCCTCTGATTGAATTAAACTTAATATCCAATAATATTGATTGTATTTATATTTCTCAAACATAATAATGTCATTGGTTTATCTTTAATATAAGGATACCATCTTTATAAGGGATTTCATCTCAATTTACATTTCCACTGATAATTCATTGTTGTTATGAACCAATTCACTCTTATATGGTGTATATACTATCCTTTGAAATATTATATCATGAATACCTATATTCTCATGATATTATAAAGTTATGATTAAATTTTATTCTTTAATTATTTCTATTTAAGTGTCTCTATTTTTGTTAAAAAAACTCTTTAACTAAAATATCATTTTCAATGTTTTAAGGATTTATTCTTCTAAATATTTCTCATTAATGTCCATTTTTTCAAAATGGGTTTTAGGATTTATTTATATGGACATTAATATTTTCAAATTATAAATCATTTAAAATATTGAAAGTGGTATGGGACACTATGATTCAAAAATATCTTTTTAAATGGTTTTGAAAATGATTTGATAAAACATGGTTTATTTCAATATCTTGATTTGATATATTGGAATGTGGAAATGTTATCTTTCCTTTATACATGTGTTATATGTTATGATTATGTTATGGTTATTGGGAATTGCTTATGTATATGGGTGGTTCCAGGATAAACCTTGGGCGGGTGAGCCCGAGATAGTTCTCCAATGCATTAGGTAACATGACGGAGGTAAATGTGATGTTTCTCCTAAGATATTGAAAGAATATACTGTGATGGGTATTCCAAGTGTAACTCCCTATGTATCTGTGATAACTATAATGTAAGTTTGATATCTATTCCATAAGTACCCTTTATTATTTATGATTTTTTTGTGTTATTCATAAATATTATGATTTCATAAGGTATGTTATGATTGAAAAACATGGTTTCATTGATTTGTATTTTTGATGGGCTAATGTTTCTTTTCATTATTTTATAACCCTTACTAAGATTTTTATTCTCATTCCAAGTTTTGAAAGGTTTTTCATAGGACATAAAGATGAATAGGGTCAAGGATGAGATCAAGGAAAATTCATGCTGTCTAAAACATCGAACTAGACATGTCTCTTTTTTAAGTGTTTTTATTTTATGGAAAATGGATACTGGTTAATAGCGTCTACATATAATATTTAAGATATTATGTAATAGTTATGGACTAATTCTCTGAAACTCTAAACATGAAAAGATACTCAATGTTAATTATTCATTTAATTCAATATTATGAAATGTTTAAGGTCTGTTACTTATAGTTGGTATCAGAGGTCAGTTTAGATAACCTTAGAGGTTAGGGTATTCTTTAAGCATAAGTGACATTACCATAATGGATAGGATTTCAGAAAGAGTCATAGTTTTTTTGGATAATGTAAATGAGTTTAAGATAGCATGAATAAGTATATCTTAGTATTTAACCTCCTCATAAGATATTATATGATGATTTTACTAATATAATCACACTGACCTTTTTGGTTTTACTAAATGGCTGGATCTAACATGCACAAAAGTAACAGTGGATGTGAAGAAAACTGTAATGGTTTTCTAAATGAGCAACTGAATGATATGGTAGCTGCAATGAGAACTCTTGTGGTTATTCTCAACCAACTATCTAGAGTCACGATTGACCACCAGAACCTTAGTGATTTTTATAATAAATCATTTATGTGGGAAACAAATCCCCACAGATATTCAGGAAATAATCATAATGTTAAGTATCTTCAAAAACCTATGTGTCAAATATGTGGAATGAAACACCTAGGAAATGTTTCAAAGGGACAGAAATATGATATATATGTGGAAATGAAGGTCATAAATCAAGAACCTACCATGTAAAAAGGAAGCATTTAGTTGACTCTAGGAAAGGGAAAGAAGTCCTTTATGAGGGATCAATTGAATGTTTTAAATGTGGTGTGCATGGTCATTATGCAAAAACATGTCCTACAAAGAAGTTTTGGGAATGAGATCACCAGGATCATATAAATATTCTTTTACCAATACCTAATGCCATTCCGATTGAGGATGAAGAAACTGACAATGACCAATGAAAGGTATGTATTATTTATTAACATATGTTTTCCTATTATTGAAATCTTAGGATATGAATCATGATTTTGTTTGCAGGAAAGAATTATTTCAGAATAAGTTTGAAAGGAATAGTTAATGGATCATAAAGAATGTTGAATGATTAAGAAGTCAACATATAAGGGATTCAAGAGTTATGGTATAATTTAGGATGGTGAGATGCGTAAAAGTATTAAGGCTATTCTGATGATGGGATTACATTAGAAGACTTTTCATAGTATGTGTAACCCAAATGTTTGATATATGAAAATTTTATTCAATGAATAATTATCTTCTATTTTGTGGATATAGTTATAAAGAACCATTTGGGTTTATATGATCCTTGAATTTGGGGCAATTATCAGTTAATACATTTTGGGATGCAAAACGAAAGTTATTAGATAACCGTTGTGGTTAAAATATTTTATGGTTATTTTTTATGAATTCATCTCGTTTTGGGAATGTTATAAAATTATGTAGTTTTTGAAAAGGGACAACATGCAAACCATGTGACAACCTGTCACGTTAAACGAAGCTGTGGGAATCGAACCCACAACCAATGTGCGACTAGTATTTATCGCCTGCCACTGGATTACGTGAAGTCCCTGGTTAGTATGACTAATTATTTTTAGTTAGATGATCTTATGAATTAGGAATAAGTTTATTTTGAGTTATATATGGAAACTTTTACCTATCATTGGGGATATGTTATTAGGTTAATTAATTTTCATTAAGAGACTTTAAGAGTAACTCATGTTATTTAGAGATAAATGTTAAGATTTACCTTGGAAGACTATGTGATTAAATCCTTTAGAGATTTGGGTTTCAATCTTAGGTTGGATTACTTTGAATAATTTTAAGGATAACTATTTATTTAATGGTGTGTCTTTAACCTTGGGTTCTTTTTGTTGAATTTTGCAGATTAAGAGTAGTATTTATTTTTATAAAGGATTATCCTTTTGGTGATTATCTAATCTTGTACTAACAATTTTGGATTTATTCTATTTCTAAATACAAGGTAAATAGATAGTTCTCCTTTTGTGGATTATGTGATTCTCTAGAAGACGATTCTTGTTCTTTTGATGTGACCAAGTCTCTTTGAATGCTCATAATTTAGAGAAATGATTTGTTTTGGTAGAAACTTATTAAAGGATGAAACTCTAATTAAAGGTAAGTATATTTCCTTATGTTATTATTCTATGTAGTAAATGAATTCCACAAAATTAAGAAAAGGAATGTAAAACAAAAACATTGCTGGTTTACATTTCCTACTGGGTAATCAAAGACCATTTAACCCATCACATGTTTGTGATTTTTTAATGGTTAACTTTCTCCTAAACATGTTTTCTATCACTCTCCATCAGAACTTGACCCTTTGTTTTCTCTTACATATCCATGTTTTCCTACATGGAATCCTATTATGTGTTATCTTGGGTGACCTTTGTGCTTCTCTTTCTTTCTTTTAAAGCGATAGTTTTACTGACTCTTTTTCCGATGTGGGACTTTCAATGAAGTTTCTGAGCCCATTTTTTTTAAATTGCGAGGACGCAATTCCCAAAAGGGGGGAAGGATGTAACATCCCACGTAAATAAAAAATAAGACATATTTCATATTTATTAATATTTTTAAATTAAATATTAATTTTACTTTAAAGGGGTTTCTATGTTTGATAGCGTACCCGATGCACAATAACGAGTTTCTTTAAAATCTTATGTTGCACACTAATAATAAAATATTATTATTTTAAATGGAAGTTAACTCCTAGCCGTTGTATTGGTGGGAATGAAGAAAACCAACTAAAATGTTATTATATATGTTTGTAAGATGAATTTACTTTTATACAATAAAGGTTAGAGGCTTAAAATGTGAATGAATCTAATTTTTCGCATAATTTACATTAAAAGGTCGATTTACCGCCTTTTAATGGTGAGACCTCTTTAAATATAGTTTTAGTCATTTTTATATGTTCTATTTGGAAAAATAAAATTCTTTTTTTGATTTGGGACATTAAATTTTACTTTGGGTAATTTTTTGGTATTTTTCGGATAAAGTTCATTTTTTAATGAATAGTGGAAAATATTGTATTTTAATTCAAAAGTGCCTTTTAATAAAATTTTTTATATGGTTATAATATCTTTTAATTTGTTTTAAAGTTTAATTAGAATATATTTTTACCATTTATTCCAATGTTGGTCATTGGAATTAATCTCACTTTGAAATTGGACATAAATAAGTGTCGATCTTTTGATAGTTATTGTTTCTTAAAAACATGCTATTTGTTTTAACAATGGGAATTAATTTTAAAATTAATTAATGAAAATTTTATGTTTTGAATTTGTCAAAATAAACATCATTTTTGAATTCGAAATTTCAAATAATTCTTAGACTGAATTTTTGGTATTTTTCTGAAAAACTTCAATTTTTGATCAATAGTGAAACCACTTAGTAGTAGTTAAAAAACTGAATTTTTTATTAAAATGAAATTTTATCACTTCTATGAATTAAATTAAAAAAATCCGACATACATGGTTGTTAACAAGAAGTAAAATGTGGTTCAATAAGATGAAAATAATTTTTGGAGAATAGTAACTTTTGACTTTTATTTACCGCGATTAAAGGTAAATAAGGTAATTCATGGTAAGAAGAATATTATAATAATTCAAAATTACCTTGAAATTTGTCCACACCTTATTGGTTGAGTCATTAACAACCATGGGAATCTTTGGGTCGATTTTGTGACCCCATTGAGCCACTTGGGAGTGATAATGACAATTTAGATTAATTAACTTAAAGTAAAGGCCAAAATAACAAACGAAAATATATTTTAGTAAATTAATTTTTATAAGGAGTTATATAATTTATATTTTTGACTATAAATACTAATTAAAAATCTATAAATATTTAATATATCATTATATTTTTTTTATAATTTTTAGACATCAAATAATTTAAATTTTTTATGACACAATAATGATGCAGTGTTTACCTCATTAATAAATCATTTAAATAAATAAGATTATAATGATTAAAATATTATCCAAAACCTGTCCAATTATTATTTTAATATTTTATTTCAATGATGAGTCATCTTATCTTCAACTATAATGATTTTTGGACCATTATAAACCGAAGAACATTATATAATAAAATAATGTTTTCACACTTTCCTAAAAAGACCCTCCTCCCCCTTATAAAAGGATACCACTTCTAACCAATTACTCACACCTCTAAAGCCATTTGGATCTTTCAAAATCTTCCCAATTAAGCTCCCTACTTCTATATACTCCTCCTAGAAGCCTTACCTTAGGCAGAAGGCACTTCAAGAAACCCTTTTGGTTCAAACCAAAGGGAGTTACCCAAATTAAAGGTAACAACTTCTCTTAAATTGTTTTCTTTTATTTTACTTCTCCAACCACTAAAATCATTTTTATTCCTTTCTTTTTTAACAACAAAAGTATCCTAAATATACCAGGATTTTGTTATGATAAGGATTCGATCAAAACTTACACACAGCTCCATCTAATGGGTGAAGAACGTAATGTTTCTGTGGATGGATAACTAAGGCCTCACGAAATGATGATTTTTCAAATATCTCCAACCGCCTCTCATGGTGGCCATTATGATGACACTATATTTATATATGATATATAAATTGTTTATATTTTCTTTATTGTTCTGTATTTTTCTTTTATAGCATGACTTTATGGTTTCCATTATGGGTAAACACGATAATCTTATTAGAGGAAGTGTGGACTACCGCCCCCTCAAAGTGATATGACTTGTTAATGCCTAATGTGGGATATATAAAGAATGGAGTTAATAATATTGTATATGATATTATACTGGGATTATAATATAACTATGTATCATTATGTTTTTAATTCCACTAAAATAATAAATAGAAATGGAAGTAGTGTTCATGCGTACGTACGGCTTACCGTCTCCATGAACGGTGCATTTCATTTCTTACCTCTAAATGTTATGTACTATTATAAATACAAGTATATAATGAATATATATGATATATATGGTATATAAATCTTTAATATTATTCTGAATATAATTGATATCTTACCACATGAACAACTTGTAATTATAAGGTGTTCATTTTATTTACTCAAGTACCAAATATCGACAAAATGACCGTTATTAACTTAAATGAATACATAATGTTTATAACATGGTAATAAGTAATATAAAAGGAATAATGAACTTTTAAAAGGTTCTTAATAAATTATAAATTAATATTATTTTATTATTCAGGAGATTAAATAACGAACAGGACAAGTCGGACACAAAGTAAGGGATTTTCTTATCTCACTTTTAATTCTCTGAGATTTCCATTGTTCGCCACTTAATAATTGCATGTGGTGTATTGTGCACTGCCATTTGATATATATTATCATTATTATCATTATATTCATGGTATTATGTGACTAATTTGGTGGTTATTAACTTTTGTTCATACGACTCGATTGATTACAATGTGGTATGGGGTTTTCATCTCACTTTTTATTCCCATGAGATTTATGTTATATTTGCCACTATTTACTTTTGTGTGGTGTATGTACTGCCCATGATTGTACTATTTTTGTAATATAAATTCATTTATAAGTATTTACATCTTCATTCTATGATCCTTCTTTCATGTGGTGTATGTTTCATAAGTTACCAAATCGATAAGGGAATTTTAAATTTCAATTTCCACTCATTTGGATTTACACATACTTCATTGATTATTTTACTTCAATATTATTTATGGAATCACTATTAATTTTATTATGTCATAATTTCAACTCCCATTTCTATGTATATACTTTTGATACACATAATTACTCCATTGATAAATTCTCAAGTCATCGATATGAACTTGATAAGAGTAATTTTAACTCAATCTCCATTTATTGAGTTAAACATCCAATTCATTGGTGTTGTTTTTACAAGAATATGTGTGAATGTACTCTGATTGATTTACACTGAATATCCAATCATATTGAGTGTATGTATATTTATCACACATAATTATTTCATTGGTTTATCCTTAACCTAAGGATACCATCTTTATAACGGATTTCATCTCAATTTACATTTCCACTGAGACTTCATTGTTGTTATGGACCGATTCAATCTTATATGGTGTATATACTATCCTTTGAAATATTATATCATGAATACTTGTATTATCATGATATTATAAAGTTTTGATTAAATGTTATTCCTCAATTATTTGTATTCAAGCATCTCTCTTTTTGTTAAAAAAACTCTTTAACAAAAATATTTGTTTTAATGTTTTAAAGATTTATTATTCTAAATATTTCTCATTAATGTCCAAGTTTTCAAAATGGTTTTTAGGATTTATTTATATGGACATTAATGTTTTCAAATGACAATTAATTTAAAATATTCAAGGTGGTATGTGACACTTTGATTCAAAAATATCTTTTTAAATGGTTTTGAAAATGATTTGATAAAACATTGTTTATTTCAATATCTTGATTTGATATATTGGAATGTGGAAATGTTATCTTTCCTTTATACATGTGTTATATGTTATGATTATGTTATTGTTATTGGAAATTGTTTACGTATATGGGTCTTTCTGTCATAAACCTAGGGCGGGTGAGCCCGAGATAGCTCTCCAATGCATTGGGTAACATGACGGAGGTAAATGTGATGTTTCTCCTAAGAGATTTAGGGAATATACTATTATAGGTATTCCAAGTGTAACTCCCTATGTAGATGTGATATATAAAATTTAAGTTTGATATGGATTCCCTAAGTACCCTTTATGATTTTTGATTTTTGTGTGTTATTCATAAATCTTATGATTTCGTAAGGTATTTTATGATTGAAAAATATGGTTTCAATGATTTGTATTTATTGATGGGATAATGTTTCATTTCATTATTTTATAACCCTTACTGAGATTTTTATGCTCATCCCAGGTTTTGAAATGTTTTTCACAGGAGATAAAGATGAACAGGGTCAAAGATGAGATCAAGGAAAAGTCATGCTGTATAAAACATGGAACTAGACATGTCTCTTTTTTTAAGAGTTATTATTTTATGAAAAATGGATATTGGGTAATAGTGTCTACATGTAATATTTATGTTATTATGTAATAGTTATGGCTGAATTCTCTAAAACTCAAAACCTGAAAAGATCCTCAATGTTAATTATTCATTTGATTAAATATTATGAAATGTTTAAAGCCGGGTCCTTAAAATATTACTCACTTGTTTATTTGTATATGAGTTTTAATTGCATGATAATACTGTAAAACTATTTTACATGACTTTTCTAGATTTACATAAACTGTTTTATGTAACTATTTTATTTAATCCATTATTTTATAAATATTCCATCATTTTTAAAGCCTTTGCTTAAAGTATGTTTCCATAATTTTAAAAATGACTGTCATGTTTTGTTTAAATATGAATTTGAATTTCCAAACATGTTTTTTTTGAAAATTGAAAGATTTTATTTGGATAATCTATATTTGGAATCTATTATGGAATATTTTGTGGTATCCTACTGGGCTTAGGATCACACACTAATTTTTCCTTCATGTGTTTTTATACATTGTCCTTCTAGGTTCAACTAAGGTAAAATGATCTCTTAGAGGTGGATCCAACTATTGAACGTTGGGCTTGGTGAATTGTGTCCCCAGGGACCTTGGTCTATTTTCACTATTTTTAGTACTTGGGTTTTAGTAATTTGGGATTTTGGTGTCTTGTTGTATTCTGGTACATTACTCCCAGTGAATTTTTATTTTGTTATGAATATTGTCTTGTAACATTTATTTCTGTGTTGTTAGTGGAAAAATAATTCCCACGTTCATGTTGTATGATGCCAGGTGCTAGTCTCCAATGCATGGGAATTGTGAATGCCCTTCAGGCTATGTCAGGGATGACTCAGTTATTGGGTTACCAGGATACCTACTATGGTTTGTGATAATAACCCTCAAACCCCTATTCCAAATAAGGACTCTCCATCTCTTAGTGCTCAACCAAAAAATTCCACAACCTTGATCGATGACATAACTATTCTAAAAATGATAGAAGATCCAAAATCCTTCCTCTGAGGACCCTACATCATATTCGAGATCTCTAAATGATAATAAAAAAACTTAAAGAGTCTCCCCAGGCTCCCTACATTAAAATCCACTATTATGTTAATATTTAAAATCCTAACTCCCCTACTTCACCACAAGCCTTATCCTAGTGCATAAAACACCTCAAATAGGCAAACAAAATGTATAATAGGTTTTGAGCCCTCATATAAGATTATTGTCAAACTATTTTCTACCTTTATAATTTAAAAGAAAAATTGAATGGAAGGAATGAAAAGGGGTCATTCAAACAACCACCCCATGTGATACCTCTCAATAATATATCCAACATAAGAGCTTGACCACCTCACTCAATGGAAATAAGTGATAAATCAAGAAAAATTATCAATAGTCCCATAAATACTATCTTGGGGGAGATACCTCACAAATAAGATCAAATTCACCAAAAAACCAACAAGAAGAAACCATATCATAAACTAGAAATGGTTAAATTCCAAAAAATGAGAATCACCATAAAGAAGATATTAAAAAAATATCTTGGGGGTGATGAGCATGCATCAGAGACTTAGGATCCCAAGTGATCTTCTCCATGCCACTGTATCACCACAAGACACAAAAAATATGAATAACATACCCATGTAACACATTCTTCTTGAATTACTATATCCCCATGTGCCACTCCTTAAAGGTTGAATTATCATCAACATTGTTCTCTCCCAAATCAATGAAAAGAGAATCACCATGAAGATAACAGTGAAGCTGTGACACATTTAATTTGTCATGCATCTGACTCATATATGGGGAATTTATATCTGATACACCATGAGTCAAACCCAATATAAAACATCTAAAGGACGAACAAAATTGGAAGAAATATTACTCTTATGACCAAACCTACGCTGTTCATGATGTGGAATCACATTCAGGAACACATGATCTCCGACATTGAATTCTAATGGTCTCCCCCTTGTGATAATCATATGACTTATAAAAATACTTCGATGCTATAATCCTTATATGATTACCTGATCCATCTCTATATGGTGTTTCACTATCTATGAACCAATTATTGATGAATCTATAACCTCATTCCAGAAAAATGGAGAATGATAAGGTCAACTATATAAAGCATCAAACTATGTCATACCAATGGTGGAGTGAAAAATATTTTTGTAAGAAACCATAACCAAGGGATGAAACCTCATCCATGAAACTCTAAAATATAAGACAAAATAACACAACATATGATCAACATCACAGATACTCTACTCTGTTTGACCATCCATAAATAGATGAAAAGTAGTTCTAAGTAATAAATGAAATCCAATAGCTTGATGGATACATCTCCAAACTCTAGAGATAAAAAGATAATCACTATCAGATATGAACATCCTCAGGACTCTATGGAGTCTCACCACCTCCACCAAATACTTCCTCAAAATAACCTCCTCTAAATTCTACTTCTTAACCGATATAAAGTGGGACAATTTTGTAAAATGATCCAGTATCATACATATTGAATCAAATGCAACCAGAAAATGAGGTAAATCACTAATTAAGTCAATCGATATGTCCTACCACTTCGAAATAGGATCATATAATGACCGGAGAAAACCATCAGGAACACGGTGCTCATCTTTCAACTTATAATAGAGAAAAGGTTGAGACAAAAACTCTAAAACTACATGATTAAACCCAGGAAACCCAAAATTCCCTCTCATATCCTAGTACATTTTCATCACACCATGATGTACCCCCAAGGTTAAGATAAGGAACTCACAGAGAACCATCTCAAACATCTCCAAATTGAAGAAAATAAATCCCTAGAACAACACCTACTATTGTCAATCTTCACACCAAGTATTAGTGGAATTCCCAAAAACAAATCAGTCTCTCCAGATATCTACCTCAAAATCCCCCAGCTAGGACTCCACCATCTACATCACAAAATATGACTATGAAATCATATAAAAAGATAAACTATACTACCAAACTCTATCAAATCAAGACGAATCACTTGGATATATTTCATTACACTCCATGAATTTCCAAATTAATTCACACCATCACCTCATGAAATCATTGTTAGTTCATCGACAAAAAAATACCCTTTCATGGAGTAAAAAAAATCTACAAGTTGTAATACTGAATGTATTCCATCCACTGTCACTACCTAAAGTTCAATTCAAACAGGTAGAATATATACATGGTGCTTTTATGATTCGTAAAAACTAAAACATTAACACAAATGAGGTAATTTCACATAGAATCAAATAAAACATAACTAATACCAACTGAAGATCATGGGTGCATAGTTACTCACATGGGTATGTAACTGTCAAGACCTATAATAAATAATTACTCTTTGAGACATCATAACACATCTCAAAAAAAGATACGTATCCATATAGAAAACCTCATTCTAAAATCCCTCTCTAGGAAAATAAATAATTAGATCATTGAGAATCAACTTCTTCTGGTTATCAAAAGATGTATAACCCTGGTCTGTCCACAATAATTCATAATCTATTCTAGTCAAATATTTCAGCCTAGTCTCAACCCGATAGAAATTGGTTGTAAATATACTTTAATAGCCACCAAGACCAAGGAAACTCCACACCTTTATTCAATCCTTTTGGGGTCCCCTGAAATGAATACCTTGACCATTCAAGGATCCATAACTACTCCTTGTTGTGATGCAAAATTCCATATGAAATGAACTTCATGAGTCTAAAACTCATACTTTGATACCAAAACATCTATTGATGATGAAGAACTCCCAAAACATCCCATAGTTTATCTATATGCTCCACCAGAGACACGAAGTACATAGGGATGTCCTTGATAATAACCACCATAAACTAGTTTAGGAACTCTCTTAATAATACTTTAATCAAACCCATGAACATGGCTATAATGATTGTTACACCAAATTACATCACAACCAACTCATAATTCCCATGATGAAATTATAAACCAGTCTTCAAAATAACCTCATCCCTAACTCACATATGATGATATCCTGAACATAAATTGATCTTAAAGAAATATATAGATCCATTAAAATTATTGAATAAATCATCAATCCACAAAATAGGATAGATTTTCTTCACTATTACTTTCTTCAAGTTATGATAATCGATATAGAGATTCAAAATACCAATGTATTTAACGAAGAAATAATGGTGCACCCTGAGGTGTAAAAATGGACAAAAAATCACTATAATAGATCATCAAGCTGTACCAACTCCTCTTGAAACAAAAAAGGTTCCATACTATATGGAGACATTGATATCAAAATAACTTCAAAATTATGCTATATCCCAAACCCGATCTATCATTGAGGGATTAACACCAAAAATTACTCAGAAAAAACATTTAGGTACTCTTTCATAATGTTGGGAAACACTAAAAATAGAAATTCTAATGAACTCAGCATCAACTCATCCATCATAAAAGTTTAGTAAATAAGGCACATTCAACCCATTAAAGATTATCACTCACTAATGAACACATAAGTCTTTTTATCACTATCATAGAACAAAAACCAAATCCTAAAGCAATCCAAAATACCCAACACGAAAGATAGATAGTACATAGAAAGGATGATTTTTTAGGGGTGTATCCATAAACATTGTAATCCTACCAAAGATCACTACTTCCCTACACAATCTCATAATCTTTAAAAATTTATTAAGATAATCTCGACCTCCAATAGGAATAGTCAATAACAATGGAGTAAAAAATATCTCCACCTAAAGTATCAAATAGTGGACTAAGGTAGGTGATATTAAAGAGTGTGTATCTACTTAATCAAACAATTCATGCACCCAAGTAGAAACCAATCGGAATGTATCTGAAATGATTCATGTGTTACCCGATGGTTGAAATTCGAGAGAATGTAGCTAGGAATGACATGATCAACAACCTCTCTGACCCTAATGAAGTCCACCGACATAGTCGTTCTACACCATATGAGGGTGAGGATCATGTCAGGTATGTCATATTCCTATCCCATCTCCCCTATGGTGAACCAAAACTAGAGAATCATCATACTACTGCCTCAAATAGAGAAACCTCAATGGTGGAACCCGAAGCAGAACACCTACTGTACACTTCTTACATAGAAATTTTGGGCAATCCCATCATTGTTAAACTCAATATGCAAATAAAAACACACCTATGACCATTTTTTAAAGTTTGGAGAGATTTCATCACTAGAGAAATGAGAAGATGAGGGTGGGGACCTACCCCTGTATGTATTTAAAGACTTCTTTCTAGGATATTGGGAACCATGAAAAATATCTCTACTTCATGAGGAACCATGAAAACTCACTTCTAGTGACAAAATAGTTCTTCTTAGTATCCCCTCAATAACATATGTTCTCAATAGAACCTATAGATACATATACAGTAAAAACTGGTTGACCTGACACTAGATATCTAGATGAAAATACTCATAAAAACTCCTCACATTGGCCTCCTCATCTAGAAATAATTCTAAATCACAATAAATAAGGGTCTTGAAATAGATACTAAACTCTATCACACTAGAAATTCCCTATCTAAGGGTAGAAAATTTCTTGTTAATGGACTCCTTCATAGTCAAATAAAAAAAATATTCTATGAACTAACCCTTGAACTTCTCCAAAAAGAACTCTAAAACCTCACAATTATCAATGAACAAGATATACCACTTCCTCACTTTTCCATGAAGTAGTATCACAACCAACAAGACCCAGTGATTATTACAAGAACTAGTTGAACTAAAAGATATATCAAAATCCTCCAACTAGTCTTCTATCACTTGTTATAAAATGAAGAACTCATAATTCTATAGACAATGGAACTAAAAATCTTAGAGTGTCCTCCTACAAGTGTAGTCATCACAAACCTCTACTCTTTTAGATATTTTCTCATGCATCCTACAAAACATCCTTTGTGTGAACCTAATATGGATGATGACATGGATCCTTCCATTAGTAAGAACACATTTTTAGAGTCTCCTAAACCTGGAATATAGAATATTTAACATTAATTAATTTTTTATTTTTTATTTAATTTGTAAACTATATTGAGGTATACCCATTTGAAACATTGGAATAAAGAATAATGATGCATGGTAATTTACTAGGACTATACCCTACAATGAGTATCAATTTTTTTATTAGGATCGGTAAACTTTAAGTTCAATGCATCAGATCACATGGGGCTCTAAATTCTAACGTCTCACATAGTCTCCCTTGTTTACATTTCTTACTAAACTTCATTGAAACTATTTCTCTACCAACCCATGTAGTCTAACCCATGACTTACTAAAAAATCCATAATATCCCTCAACCTAAACCTTTGATTTCACTCTTTAATGACCCCTCCCACTAAAGGTACCCCTTGTAGGTCCACAATGAGATAAGAGAGAAAGTGACCACCAGAAGACCACCTCTAATAGAACAATAGTTAGAAAACATCATGGATGTTAAATCATACATACAAATGAGTGGGATTACCCTCTAAAAAGGAAATGTGGAATGAGATATAATACACATAATGTGGTCAAATTCTTCTCATAAAGATAAAATAAATATCCCAATTATATACATGTAATGTCATAAAAAATAGATACAGCTGAAGAAGAACTACAAATACCAAAATATAAACTTGACAATGAACTTGAGGCAGAAAAAACCCCTAAACAACGATGAGATAGTAATATCTATCCCGATATCCAACATACTCATGTTTACCAGATAATTTCTTTAGATATACGGTGATCATAATGGGTATACTCAGTAGGATCCCCCTAGTGCCTCTCATGAAAAAGATTAAGAAATCATACTAACGACCAATGATCAAATGGTGAAGCTAAATCATCACATAAATAGTTATACTAAGTTCCAAACCTCACCATGACTATCTATCCCCATGTAATTGATAAAAGTTCTTATATATTATATTAATAAAATTAGGGTATGATGCTACCACTTCCCCACTGGTTTGCTACTCTACCCCAATATCATATTCCATAATCCATATCTCTCTAAAATAATCCATCCCCAAAAAACCAAGGATAAATTATATCAAATAATCTCATCATCCCATGAAATATATCTATATAGTATTCATGTAATTTACAATAGCCACCACAACCTATATATCATGTATCATACATCAGGTATTAACCTCAATCGATCACATACCATAAAATGAGTAATGTACATTGATCCATTTCAACTCATACATGTCATACCTATAATAATTATTGGGATACTATATATGGAGATACATGTGTGTGAAATAACCACAACCTATTGCGGAACTCTATACATATATATTGTGAATATTACCACCATACATACTAGTACATAATACTAATAGAAGAATTGAGTTGGGATATTGGGGTTAATCAGTCATCTATTCCTCTCCAAATTTAATTTTGGGGAAAACAACCTCCTAGAGTCCACCGGGTGTCAGTTGCCTTACCAAAATGGGTGGGGTAGCATATGAAATCATAAAACATATTAGATATAATGTATATTATAATAAAAATATGGGAAATAACATAGTCTTAGGATTAACTATAGATATTATATATCTAATACCCCACTACTATTGCTAAGAGATAGATATCTTATAAGCACACAATCTTTTACGGTGTCTTAAATTAAATTAAATTTTAATTTTTTTACAATTTAACAATATGCTAATTAATTCATTAGAAATTAATTACAAATACTCCAAATTAATTTTCATTAACCATGAAAATGAATTATATTATTTCCAGGAATAATCCAACTGAGTCCATGGTTTCTCAAGATATAATCTTTTGAATTCCAATAAGCACCAACCCCATTGTTTAACACATTAATTATTCTTTTACCTTTCTATAATTGTAGGTAATGTATGAAACACTATATGATATCATAATGAGAATAATAAATAAGAAAATTTGTATAATAAAATTCTTAGAGAAAGGAATATAAAAAAACAAGAATCCTGGCCATATAACCATTACATATATTTATTAACAAGAAATCATCAAACTTTTATCTCAACAATGGGAAATCATAGCATCAATCTATACCATCAAACTGAATTCCATCCCGAACAGCGTCATGCATATTATAATGACCCAAAATTTTCTTACATTACTATAACATTATTTTAATAATAAAAAACATAATTTTATTACACATATAGGATACAAAAGTTTAGTTTCCTAGGAAAACTAGGACCGTACATAACAATTACAACATCAAGCATAAGAATTTATTTAATTCATTCTTCTCTAGATTCTTATTGGCACTTGACCTCTCATTAGTACATGTAGTCACCTGAGGATATACACCAAAAGGGGTGATCTATAATCCCAATAAGATGATATATAAGAAAAATATAACAATGGGTGAGAATAACCGTAAAATAAGAAAATGATTGTGAACATGAGAGGAAACATTAATAAGAGACTTGAAATGTGGCAATTCATAAAAATGAAACATCATGTCTTTGTGGTTAAGTTCCAAAAATACTTGTGAAAGAATCTAGAATCTTGTTCACACATAATTTCAAATTAAATCATGAGATTCATCACTTTACCCAAAGCATTGGAGTGCTTTATGATTTTGGCTGCACCTGTCACATTGAATCATTCATATTGTGCAATATAATTCTGGGCACACCCGTCACATCATAACACTATAATTTGTCATGCATGCCCAAATGAACATATATAAAAAATGAACATAACTAACCCATGAAAAGGAATGGGTTTCATCTGATATGAACACATTCATTAACAATTGGTTCCCAAACGAAAGAGGGAATACCATAAAGGTTAGAAGAACAGTCAACCTGGAATGAGATGTAAAAGGTGTGTTCTTAAAAGAAGAGTTCTTTTGGAAAAAGAATTTGTTTAACATAAACAACAGTGAAAAACATGTATATCCAAGAAAATGAAAGACAATTATGAACAAATTATTTTTAAGGATTAACCATATAAAAAAAATAGTTAAAGAGGGAGAACCCGAAGGATGAAAGTTGGGTTCGAGAATTTCACCTTACCTTGTATCTGAACACTTTCTTTGCTTTAATGTATTTTATAACCACATTAGGTTCATTAATTAACAATTAAATAACATTTTCTACATGAATATGGTTCATTATGGTTTCATTAAGTTATTTTATGGGTCTTTTGGTGAGTTATATAGTTTAAAAACATTGTTCTAGAATGTTTATTTTTATGGTTTTCTTAAGCAGTTCAAATGTATTCATAAATAAAAGTTCATGTAGAACATGGATAAACATCCAAAACTGAAATTTAATGTTATTAATGATATTCTAGAATATTAAATTATCTTTTAATGAATTATATTATTTATCATGTGGATGAATAATTAGATAATAATTAAATGATGATTTTTTGGGTTAATTTAGGTGATTTTTCGACCACAACAAACTTGTTTTGTTTAATCAGTTAGTAATATGTACATAAGTTTGTTCCAAAAGTTAAAATAGGACATAGTACATATATAATATTCTGTTTTGACCATAAAAATGGTTTAATGACCATATCTGAATGTAGAAATGGAAAAGGAAAACATGTCGTTCTTGAAGGTGATAGATTAACACCTAACAAACAACGTTTTTTATAAAATAAAAGAAAGAGAAGAAGGGGTTGGATGGTATAATATCTCATTAGTATCATAAAATTAATGTATATTTATGATATGGGAGTTACCATATCATTTGTATAAAGATAGTTGGGTAGATAATAATAAAAGAACTTGGAATTGAAAGGAAATTAAAGGAAAAAGGAAGAGAAATTACCTCTTGAATCCTCCTCTTGAGATCCTCCTTAAGGGACTTAGGCTTGGTATTTTTAAGAAACTAGAATCTCTTTAAAGTGGATAAGGGGATATGGGAGATTCTTGGGTAGAGTTTAGACAAGGATTGAAGCATGAGAGGTGTGAGGAAATGAGGGTGTGGAAGGTTGTATTTATAGTGGAGGGGAGAGAGGATTTCTCAATATAAAATTCATTAGTTTATTATTTCCCCAAAAGACAAGGAATAATGAGTCTTCCATTACCATGAATAGTAATTTTATCATGTGAAATAGAACCAGTTGGTCTTACATCAAGAAAACATCATGCATGACTCTATAATTAGCTCATTTATCTTATTTTGTAAATTATGCTATTTCACTATTCACAAAAATTCAAGTATTTTATAAAAATACAAAAAATTCACCCCAACCATTTCTAGACTAGTATAATCCAAAAATGAATTCTATTTTTCAAAAATAATTTTCTAAATATTATTGTTTTAATATTTAATTAAAATCATAATTTATTATCAAAAACCAGTTTCAAATCATTCATTTACTTATTCTAAATTATAGGTATATCAACTTTCAACGAGAATTTTATTAATATATTATCATAGGTAAGGTTACTATTCATTAGGGTATATCACTTCTCATAAGGGTATGTTACTATTCATAAGGGTAGGTTACTATTCACCAAAAATTATGTTTTCCTTATTGAACTCCAAATAACTTACTGATTTCAACCATGTATATCATATTTTCGCAATTCCTAACATAGAAGTGACAAACTTATGTTTAAAGGATACTTAGCACTTAATAGTTCATTATTTTGTGTCTT
Organism: Viscum album; assembly: GCA_963277665.1. Taxonomy (NCBI): domain Eukaryota; kingdom Viridiplantae; phylum Streptophyta; class Magnoliopsida; order Santalales; family Viscaceae; genus Viscum; species Viscum album. The sequence continues at coordinate 1,627,679,826 of OY728142.1, read as the reverse complement.
CATGTGATTTTATGACATATTTATAAGAATGTAATTTCCATTGAAAATCATTAGGTCGTTACATTCTTCCCCCCTTACGAAATTTCACCCTTGAAATTTCACTTTACACAAAATGGTGGGGGTACTTCTCCTTCATCACCTCTTCTAGTTCCCAAGTTGCTTCTTCAAACTTATGGTTCCTCCACAAAACTTTGACAAGGTGGTTTGTCTTGTTGCTTGGAACCTTATCTCTCCGGTCAAGAATATCTATTGGCTGCTCCTCAAAAGAGAGATCATCCTCCATCTATGCCACCCTCGAGTCGAGTACATGTGAGGGATCAGATATGTACTTCCTCGGGAGTGATACGTGAAACACACCATGAACGTGATCCATATTTGGTGGAAGTGAAATCCTATAGGCCATGGCTCCTATGCAGTCATGGATCTCAAAGGGGCCAATATACCTTGGGCTTTACTTTCCTTTATTTCCAAACCTTATGATTCTATTCCATGGTGATATTCGAAGGAAGACTTTATCTCCAATTTCAAACACCAAGTCCATTCAATGACTGTCATCATAGCTCTTTTGCTGACTATGAGCATCTTTGATGTGTTTCTGGATGACTTGAACCTTCTCTGTCGTCTCTTGTATAATATCTGGTCCAAGTAGATTTCTTTCTACCACTTCATCGAAACAGGTTGGAGTTCTACATCGCTTTCCATACAGATCTTCATATGGAGCCATCTAAATACTCAAGTGGAAGCTATTGTTGGATGAGAACTCAGCCAATGGTAGATGTTGATCCCATCCACCTTTGAATTCTAGAGAGTAGAATCTTATCATATATTCAAGTGTCTGAATTTTCCATTTAGATTGGACATCAATTTGGGGGTGATAAGCTGTGGTGAAATTTAATTCAGTACCCATAACATATTGAAGGCTCCTCTAGAATTTAGATGTGAACCTTGGATCATGATAAGAGACAATTGAGAGTGGAACACTATGAAGTCTCACCAATTCCTTCACATGTATCCTTAAAAGTTGTTCAAGCGGTAGATATTTATGAATAGCAATAAAATGGGCAATCTTGGTGAGTTGGTCAAACACAACCCATATCACATTATTTCTCTTTGACATCTTCAGGAGACCCATGAAAAAGTCCGTAGTAAAATTCTCTCATTTGAACATGGGTATAGACAATGGCTACATCACCCCTTTTTACTTTTCTTGTTCTACTTTAACTAGTTGACATACCAAGAACCTTGAGATATATTTAGCAATAACCTTCTTCATGTTATCCCACTAGAAGTATTCTCAGATATCACAGTACATCTTGGTACTCCCAAGATGGGTAGAGAATGTAGAGCTATGTTCATTGTCCAATAGATCATTCTTTATCTCAGGTGATGAAGGCACACAAATATGTGTTCCAAACCGAATCACACCATCAATGTTGATATGGAACTCTTGCATCTTCCCTTCTTTTACTGCATTCACCCTCTTTTTTATCTCCAAATCATCCCTTTTTTTCTTCCTTAATCCTCTCTTGGATGGATGGTTGCTCAATAATTTGGGAAAGGTATGATGTATCAAATTCCGTTATGATTTATAAATCCAAAATTTTCATATCAATAATGATATGGTCGTTCTCAATCTATATCATTGATATAGTAGCTGGTTCATTTTTACTTAGAGAATCTGCTACCTTGTTCGCCTTTCTAGGATGATAGTGAATAGAGCAACCATAATCCTTGATTTTCTCTAACCATATTCTTTGATGTATGTGAATCTCCTTTTGTGTGAATATATACTTTAGTCTCTTATGGTTTCTTTATATGTCACACTTCTTGCCATAAAGGTAGTGCCGCCATATTTTCAAGGAAAAAATAACAGCTACCATCTCTAGATCATGCATCGGGTAGTTCTGCTCATGGGTATTCAACTTCCATGAGGCATAGGCTATGAAATTATCATTTTTCATGAGTATGAAACCCTATCCTTTATTTCAAGCATCACTGTATATCACAAAACTTTCTCCACTTTTTGGTAGTGTGAGTACACGTGCAGTGATGAGCCTTCTCTTTTACTTCTTAAATCTTCCCTCAAATTCTTCTGTCTAGACATAATTTACTCCTTTCCTTGTAAACTTAGTTTGTGGGATATAAAATCATGAGAAATTTCTCATAAAACGTCTGTAGTACCCATATAATCCAAGAAAACTATGGCTTTCTGTGACACTAGAGGTCCTGGGCTATTCCTTAATCACCTTTTTTTAAGGGTCTACAAAAATTCCCTCACTTGTGATCACATGTCCCAATAATGTGACTTGATTCATCCAAAAGTCACACTTTCTGAACATGGTGTACAACTTCTCCTTTCTCAATGTCGCCAACAAAATCTTAGATGTTCTTCGTGTTCCTCCTTGATCTTGGATTATATGATAATATCATCAATAAACACTACCACAAATTAGTTGAGGTAATGTCTAAAGGCTATAATCATCAAATCCATGAAGATTACATAGGCATTAGTAAATCCGACGAGAATCACCAGAAACTAATAGTGCACATACATTGTACGGAAGGCAGTCTTCTGAATGTCTTCCTTCTTCTCCTTTAACTGATGATTCGAGAATGAATATCCACCTTTGAGAATTATTGAGATCCTATTAACTGATCAAAAAAGTTTTCAATCCTTAAAAGAGGATACTTGTTCTTTATGGTGATTTTTTGAGTTCCAGATAATTGATACACAACCACATTTTTCCATCCTTCTTCTTTACAAAGAGAACCGGCGCACCCCATGGTGATGCAATAGGGCGTATGAACCCTTTGTCCACATTCTCTTGAATATTATTGTAAGAACCCGGACTTAAACCTTACATAATATTGAATTAAATGAATAATTCACATTGAGGATATTTTTAGGTTTAGAGTTTTAGAGAATTAGGACATAACTATTATATCTCAAAAGATTACAAAATAGACACTTCTACACAGTTTCCATTTTTTTACAAAACATGAACTCTTAAAAAAGAGAGTCATGTCTAGTTCCATGTTTAAGACAACATGACTTTTCCATGATCCCATACTTGACCCTATTCCAGAGTATTTCCTGTGAAAATCATTTCAAAAACTTGGGATGAGCATAAAAAGCTCAGTAAGGGATGCACAAATAAACAAAACTATTAGTTTTTCAAAACAACAAGTAAACCATGAATACTTTAACATAATTAATACTTTTCACCTTTATGAAGTAGTAAATACTCTTCATTGGATAAAAAATCATTACTTACCATTTTTTTAACCAAAATATTACCATAAAACCCATATAAAGAACACATAACATATAGCGGTAACTTGGGAGATAAACATACTTAAATGGAATAACCATACGGTCGACTTCCACACATATCACTAAATGGAATATCCATATGGATTACTTTTATACCCAATGCATTGGATGTTATAATGTAACCACCCATCCTTGTATTCACGACACCACCCGTAATTTGGTTTATCACGTAACCATCCATCAAATGTCCAAGTACCATTATAAACTCATAAGAATGAAAAAATATAATGGAAAAAACATTTACACATTTCAATCACAATATATCACTTGAATATATTGACATAACAAATACATTATCAAAACCATTTTCAATACCAAAATACATAAAAGAGTATATGGTATTTATTTTCTTTTAAAAACATTACGGCTTGTTGAGGAATCCAAAGATCAAATAATACTCGTTGTGGCGGAAAAGGTCATTGTCACCACTTATGTTAAAATAATCATTCCTTTTTTGTCATTTAGTAAAATGCTTCATAGAAAAATATTCACTTTGAAAAGTCAAGGGTGTTTATATAGCGTATAAAAGAAATTTTTGTATTAAAACAAAATATGCCTTAATGAAAGGAGATTGAGACGAAGTCCTTTACCTTGTGTCCGACTTGACTCGATCATTCTTTAATCTCATGAATAATAAAATAAAGTTAATTTAAACTTGCATAAGAACCTTTTTCAGGTATATTATTCCTTTTAAATGACTTATTACCATGTTATAAACATTATGTAACCATTTAAGTTAATAACATTTATTTTGTCGATATTTGGTACTTGAGTCAAAAATGGACTTCTTGTAATTACATGTTGTTCATGTGGTCAAGTGTTAATTATATCAGGAATGATATTCATGATTTATATATCATATATATCATTTATATCCAGAATATACATGTATTTATAATAGTACATAATATATGGAGGTAAGAATCTACAACTGGAAAACTAGGTTTCTTTCCTTCGGTGGGAGAGTAACCCTGAACAACAATGTCTTATCTTCGATTCGAATGCATACTTTCTCTATCATCCAACCTCCAAAGGAAACTGTGGAAAAGATGGAGAAGTCCCTCATGACCTTCTTGTGGGATGCCAATCACGCAGGCCGATGCCATTGGGATTCTTGGGCTAGACTGGCTAAATCAACTGAGGATAGGGGAGTGGGGTTACGCGATATCACGATCACCATATAGGGCATGAATGATTGTTTAGCGTGGGATATTGTGTATGGGAACTCTTTATGGTCCATGTTCTTCAAAGCGAGATATAGGGATCTGGAGATGAGAAATAATGAGCGCAGGGTTCAACCCTCTCGACTGGGCTGGAGCATGATGGAATTCCTTGAGGAGCTACGTGGCTCGGAGTGGTGGATAATTGGTAGAGGGGACGTCATCTTTTGGAAAGACAATTGGGTTGGGGAGCGCTTGTTTTTTCCTGGATGCCCTGCACCAGATATCACCTTTAGGGAGGCCTTTGAACATGAAGCTTTCATCAGTTCAGTCCTTAGCCAAGAACAGAGGAAGGTGTTTTCTAGTATCTTCCTTAATGAGGAAGACGATAGATGCTGCTTTATGGGTTCATGCTTGGGCCAGCTCTCCATTTGAAGTTATAGGGAGTGGAAGAGCGTGGAGGTCAACCCTGGGAATGGGTCAGAGAGAATCTGGTGTAAGGAGTCCCCAAGAAAAATGAACTTTCTGGTCTGGCATGTCCGAAACAGATCCCTTCCAATATAGGAAAATGTCCATAGCTGGGGAATATCCCTGGCATCCCGCTGCTTCTATTGCAGAACACCAAAGAGGGAATCAAATACTCATCTCTTTTTCCAGAGTGACTGGGTGGTCGTTGTTTGGAATATGTTCACTCCACGGGTTTGAGCCAGTTTCGAGCATCTATGCTTTCATGATGTCCTCTCTTCATGGTTTACTAGAAGACCTATCAGCAACTCAGAAGGCAAGTTACGTGCATGCATACTTGCAGCAATATGTTGGGTCATTTGGGAGGCCAGGAACAAGGAACGCATGGGTTCCCGGAGTTCCATCTCTCTGCTCCAGTTAAGAGTTAGGTCGTTAGTTTATGAGTTGGTATCCCTGTTGATAATTGATCAGCATTCGAATATGTCCTGCAATATCCTCGGTATACCTCGTGGTCCAGAGCATTTTGGAGGGTGATGGGTTAAATGGAGGCCTCCTCTCAACGGGCTCAAACAAATTGTGGATGGGTCCTTCATGCATGGAACGATGCGAGGTGGTGGGGTTTTACGTGATTCAGGAGGCTCGGTTCATCTTGCCTTTAGTTCCACCTTTGAGATAGGCAATTCATTGGTGGCGGGGGCTCGGTCCCTCTTTACGGGGCTGCGGGTATGCACAAGGAGTGGATTCCAAGTGTCAGAGGTGGAGACGGATTTAGAATTCTTGGTTAATCATGTTCGAGGTGGGAAAGATGCTCCTTGGGAGCTGTCTTATATCATTAGGAGGTGTAGTATGGAAACCAATCAAGGAAGGATCATGCATCATAGCTGGATGGAGGGAAATTTTTTTGTGGATGCATTATCAAAGATCAGAAGTCCCGAGGAAGAGCCCGTTATTTATAGTAGAATGGGCTCTATGCCTCTTGAGTGCATGTCTTTTGTAATGAGGGATGCATTAGGGCTGCACTACTTTTTTCCTCCTTGAATGATGGGGTTGTAAGTGTCTTTGTAAGTGTCTTTGGACTTGTGATTTTTCCATCTATAATAAAAAAGTAATATTACTACTACTATCTTTTATACATCCCACATAAGGCATTATCGAGTCACATCACTTTGAGGGGGCGGTAGTCCGCACTTCCTCAAATGAGATTAGTGTATTTACCCACTATGAAAACCATAAAGAAATTCTATAAATTGAAAATACAGAAGCATAAAGAAAAAAACATAATATAAATCATATATAAATACAGTTCCATCTTAATGGCCACCATGAGAGGCGGTAGGAGGTAATTGAACAATCATCGTTTCGTAAGGCGTTAGTTTTCCTTCCACAGAAACATTATGTTCTTCACCCATTAGATGGAGGTTTGTGTATGTGTAGTTCAAACCTTCTCATAAAAACATCATAGTATATTGAGGATACTGTTTTTGTTACAAAAGAAAGGATTAAAACGAGTTTAGGGGTTGGAGAAGTAAAAAAAAAGAAAACAATTTAAGAGAAACCTTTACCTTTAATTGGGATAACTCCCTTTGGTTTGAACCAAAGGACTTATTAAAGTGCCTTATACCTAAGGTAAGGCTTCTAGGTGTAAGAGAGGGATGTAGGGAGATTAATTGGGCAGAGGTTGGATGAGCCAAAAGGCCTGAGAGGTGTGAGGAATTGGTTAGAAGTGGTCTTCTTTTATAAGGTGGAGAAGGGGCTCTTTAGGAAAGTGTGAAACTATTACTTTATTATATAATTATATTTGGTTTATAAGGGTCCAAAAATAACTAAAGACGAAGATAAGATGACTCATGGTCGAAATAAAATCATCCAATCATAATTGGACATGTTTTGGATAATATTTTAATCATTATAATATTATTTATTTAAATCATTTATTAATGAGGTAAATACTGCAACATTATTGTGTCATAAATAATTTAATTTATATGATGTCTAAAAATTATAGAAAAAATACCATGATGTAGGAAATATTTGTATATTTCCAATGAATATTTATATTCAAATATATTTGTAACGCCCCAACCCTAGATACCCAGATTCGGTACATTATTACATAACATTGGCATGATCACAAAGGATCAAGTCTCTAAAGACCGATTAGTTTAGTAGTCTTGGAAACACTAGATATATTCACAAGTCTTACATTACATCATAAGGTAAAAAAAAAATACAACAACATCTTGTCTTCATATCCCCTCATACTATCCCTGCAGGTCATTCATAAATTACTTCTTCACATCCTGGGAAATATAAAACATTGAAAGGGGTGAGCTCAGATGCTCAGTAAGGATAACAATATAGCAGAAGCTTTCATAGATAAGAATAAACACTTAAATCAATTTATAACTAAAACAAAAGCCTTTTAAACTTGAACTTCAGCATAATATGGAAAAGATAAAATGAAATAATGCCATTTACTTATTCACATGGATATTCTACTAGTCGAACAATTACATGCAATATCAATAACAACTTTCATAATGATGGAATGCATAATGCCAGACTATCATAACCACATAGCCAAGGCCTCATGCCAAGACTACAAATAAGATTTTGCCAATGCCTTGTGCCAAGACACTAGTTTGTCTCATGGGACCTACTGATGCATCGAGGAGCTATAGTGGGCTCTACCCGTCACTTACTAAGTCCAATGCATTCCTCATATGAAAAGATTGAAACATAACATAAACATTCGTATTAAAACTAGCATATGAAATGTCCATAATTTAACCACAAACCATGAATGGTATAAAAATAGCACATTCAAAGTCAAACATAACTCATTCAATACAATATGGAAGATTGTATTGTATCAGATTAACTTCAATTGAGAATAATGAAGGATATTGACATAGATTAAAATAATCATCAAACTATTGAGATAAATATCCCCCTTTTTCTTGAAAACATTTAAAAGTCACACTATTTTTCAAGAAGCCATTTAAAAATAGATTTTTGAATCAAAGTTTCCCATACCACTTTGCAACTTTTAAAAGGAATTTTTATTTGAAAACTTTAATGTCCATATAAATAAATCCTTAAAACCATTTTTAAAACATGAACATTAATGAGATTTATTTAGAAGAATAAGTATTTAAAACATTTAAAAATGGTATTTTAGTTAGAGTTTCTAACCAAAAGAGAGACACTTGAATACAAACAATTGAAGTAATCAAAACTTTTTAATATCATGAGAATAAAGGGATTCATGATATACTATGTCAAAGTACATTATATACACCACATAATGTGATTTGGTGTATAACAACAAAGAAGTCTCAATGGAATGTAAATTGAGATGAAATCTCTCATAAAGGCCGTAGCCTTAGGTTAAAGATAAATCAACGACATAATTATGTGTGAAAAATATAAATACACTAAATATGATTGTATATTTAGTGTAAACAATCAAAGTACATTCACACATATTCTTTTAAAAACAACACCAATGAATTGGATGTTTATCTCAACAAATCGAGATTGAGTAAAACTTACTCTTATCAAGTTCATACCGATGACCTGATAATTTATCAATGGAGTGATTATGTGTATCAAAAGTATATCCACAGAAATAGGAGTGGAATTTATGACATAATAAAATGAATAGATATTATACACATAATCTTGGAGTAAAATAATCAATGAAGTTTGCGTAAAGCCGAATAAATGGAAATTGAAATTTTAAATTGCCTTATTGATTAGCTATCTTATGAAACATACACCCATGAAAGAAGGATCATACAATGATGATGTAAATACCCATAAACTAAAGTATATTACACAATGAATACAATCATGGTCAGTACACATACACCACATTCAATAAATAAGTGGTGAACAATGGAATTCTCACGAAATTAAGAGTGAGATAAGAAACCCCTTACATTGTAATATTTCCTTGGTCGACGGTAGGTTAACCTCATATATAATGGTGAAATAATTGTTATTGAATTATATAAGAATCATTTAAATTAATATGATATCATATATGATCTTTTAACATTGATTTGTTAATAATATCTTAGTATTACAGTCATTTCGGGTGTTAACTTACTCGTTTTCCTTTATATTCTTTGTTACGTAAGCCATTTTTGTTATGGATAGGTTGTATCTTATTCATATCCAGAATTATATCAAGTCCTTAAACATTATTTTTAAATCATAAAATGATAATTATACTTGAATGGATACGATGGAGAATGAATCTCATCGCTTTCGTGGTGACGGTAGTCCGTACGTATGTACGAGTGACAATATCCTTTTTTTGATGTTAAAATAATATATAATTTGATGTTATATCTTATATACAGAATAATTATCATATTATATTTATTATTTAAATGAATTATACATCATTATTATACACATCCAAATAATAATTTATTGAATGACAATTACACCATGACGTGGAGACGGTAAGCCGTACGTACGCACGTATGGTGACATGTCATTCAAAGGATGGATAGAATACTGAATATGGTTGTACCATATTTATAATAATATTATAGTATATAGGATATACTGTATTCATTTTTTTTAGAATGAGAATAACAAATAAAGAAGAAGTTGAAGAAGAAAAGAATTTGAAAAAGGGTGGTAAAAACATTACCTCTTCTTCGGGTTCTTCCTTTTGATTTGATAAAAAGGGCTCCTTAGGTTGGCTTTCTGATAACAATAAGAACTATAGGTTGTAGTGAGGGAAGGTGAGAGAGTATTTGGGCAGGGTTTGGCAGAACCAAAAGGATTTTAGGGTGTGAAGTAATGAGAAGGGGGAGTGCTCTTTTATAAGAGGGGTGAGAGGCACCTTTGGAAAAGCTAGAAATATTATTTTATAATAAATTAATATTCGGTTTATAATGGCTACAAAGTGGATTATTTAAAGGTTAAGGTGGGTATAGTTAGAAAACCTCTCAACCGATAGAATATAGACAGGTTTTGGTCATTATATTAACCTTATCTTTAAGTATTAACTCTTAGTTAATTAGTTTCACTTTTACAATGTCTCTCTGTATTTTTATATTATATGTTTAATAAACATAATATATACATCCAAGAGAGCCCCAAGTGGTCCATTAATTATAAAACTATCATGATATAAGTCTCTTGGCCAAACCTTATATTTTTAGGAATTTAATATCAATTAATAATATAATATTTGTTTTAAAAACTCTTTTATGTCAATTTTGACACAGTTCAATAATTGATTTTTTTGAAACTCATAACAGAATTATTACTTAGAAAAAAGTTAATTAAATCAATACTAATATGGCGTATTAACCTATAAAATTAGTGTAATTCAATAAAAGTCTCCAATTATAATTATTTGTGTATTTATAATATCAATTAGTTTAATTTTTAACTATTATGGTAATTACTGCATCATCATTGTTTCATAAATAAATTAACTTATTTAATGTCAAAAAATTATAAAGAAAATATCATTATGTAGGAAATCTTTTTATCGTTCCAATGAATATTTATAATCGAATTTATCTTATGTGTAACCCTATATTAAAAATGTTTTAGTAAATAAACTTTGATTTTAACTCTTTTAACTCTTCTTTGAATTAAATAATAATAAATGTCCTAATCTAATCCAAGTGGACCTGAATGATAATATTTTATTCCTAAGGTTGTTTTTGGTCTAGATAAACTTGTCCAATATAATTAGGACATGTGTTAGGGTAATATTAATATCATTTTTACCCTTAATTACCCTATTTACTTTTAACCGTGGTAAATAAAAGCAATAAGTTACTATTCACCAAATATTATTTTCATCTCAATGAACCAAATTTTACTCCTTGATATTAACCGTGTCTCTCAGATTTTCGAAATTCCACTCACAGAAGAGGTAAAATTAAGTTTTATGAAAAATTCAGTTTTTTTAACTACCACTTAGTGGTTTCACTATTCATCAAAAAATGATAGTTTCTTGAAAAATACCAAAAATTAGGCCTAAGATATATTTGATATTATGAATTAAAAAATGATATCTATTTTACCAAATTCAAAACATATCATTTGCATTAATTAATTTAAAAATTAATTCCTGTCGTCAAAACAAATAACGTGTTTTTAAGAGATAATAACTATCAAAATATTGTCACTTGTTTATGTCTGGTTTAAATGTGAAATCTCATCCAATGACCAACATTGTATTAAATGGAAAAAATATATTCTAAATATACTTTAAAACCACTCAAATTAATAATTTATCACTATTAATTATTTCAATTAAAAAAGTTGTTTTTAATTAAAATTTAGTAATTTTCACTATTCATCAAAATATGAAAGTTATCCGAAAAGTACTAAAATTTCACCCTAAGATAATTTCGATATTACAAATCCAAAACTGAAGTCCATTTCGGAAGATAAAATTTATAAAATTTCAAAAAGTAGGTATTACTATTCATAACGGCTAGTTTGATTGGTTATGGTGTGTTAGAATCTCGAAGTTGCGTACAGTGCATGCCATTGCATTATTAAAAGGGAAACGTACTGTGGAAGCTTGGGGTGTTACATTCTCCCCTCCTTCAATAAATTGCGTCCTCGCAATTTTTTTAAAATTGGGCTTGAGAATATAATGGAAAGTCCCACATCGGAAAAAGAGTCAATAAAACTATCACTTTATAAGAAAGGAAGAGAGGTATAAAGGTCACGCAAGATAACCCATACTTGGATTCCATGTAGGAAAACAAGGATATGGACGATAAACTATGTGTTAAGTTCTGATGGAGAGGGATAGAAAACATGATCAGGAGAAATTTAACAATAAGAAAATCACAAACTTGTGTTGGGACAAACGGTCCTTAGTCTCCCAGTAGGAAAAGTAAACGAACAACATTTTTTTTGTTTTAAGTTACATTACATAAGGACGAGGAATTAATTTATGATATTAACTAAGAACATAAAGAGATATACTTACTTTTTAAGTAGAGTTTCATTCTTTTGTAACTTTTTACCACTAACTCATTTTTTTGAACAATGAGTATTCAAGAAGACTTGGTCACAATGGAAGAGCTAGAATAAACTTCTATTGAAATACATGATCCACGTAGGATAAACTATATATTTACCTTTACTTTAGAGATTAATCAAAACCAAAATGGTTAGTATAATATCTGATGACCCCCCAAATGGATATTCCATTAGAGAAAAAAAACACTAATCTTAATTTCTAAAATTAAACCATCAATACCCCAAAGTTAAATAAATACCATTAAATAATCAATTGTCCTTCAAATCCTTCAATATAATCCAAACTAATATTGAAACTCAAAACTTATAAGAATGTAGTCTTCCACATTAAATTGTATCTCCAGATGACATTAATTACTCTTAATGTCACATACTTAAAAGTAATTAACCCAATCATTTCCATAAACAACCCAAATCACTATAAATCCACAATAAAAACATAGATAAAAATCCACCATTAATCCTCAAATGAAATCCCATACTATTCTATTTTCCATAAAACAAAGCGAACAACTTCTAAAATAACATTTATCACTTAATTACCAAATCATTTTCCTATACTAAGGGTATTCATTTGATAAGACATAAGATCCCCTATCAAATTATTAATGATCAATAAAATCATTTAACTAAAAATAATAGTCACACTAACCAGGGACTTCACGTAGTACAGTGGTAGGCGATAAATCCCAATCGCACTTTGGTTGTGGGTTCGATTACCACAGCTTTGTCCGACGCGATGGGTTGTCACACGGTCTACGTGTTGTCCTTTTTCAAAAACTATATTTTATAACATTACCAAAATGAGATAAATTCCTCAAAATAACCATAACATAATTTAACCACAAATCTTATCTCATACCTTGCATTTTCATCCCAAATTATAATAACTTATAATTTCCTCAAACCCAATGATCATATAAAACCAAATGGTTATTTATAACTATATTCACAAGAGAAAAGATAATTCTTCCTCAAATATCATTCTCACATGGAAAACTGTAGGGTTAAAATTACAAGAGAAATTTATTCCAAAGTAAACCAATCAACAAGGAGCACTAATACTTTTTAAACATTTCTGCAACCATTTATTTCCACATAGCTTCTTCTTTGACCAAGAAAATATCCTATAGAATAGGGCATTCACTCAGGTAATGGCCAGGTCCCCTATATTTATGGAAAATGACTGTAAATGGACTCTTGGGACCATTTTTATCTTCTTCCATAGTACTCTTCATTTTTCTTTGGAAATTATTCACTTTATATCCTTCCTTCCCGCATGTAAAGAATTTCTTTGTCCCATTGAGATAGTTTCCTGGGTGTCTCCTTCCACATTTCCTGCATGATGGAAATTGAGGATTCCTTTCTCCATGGTCTCCACTGCTGGAGGTCTTATCATTCATCACCTTTCTCTTATTTTTTGAGTCTAGGAATTGGTTAATATATATATTTTTGATCATATTTTTGGAAAATTGATTTGGTATAAAGACGATATCTTTTACGCCTATCAACATTCCCTTTTGTTGCTCATTTGCACCATCGTTCCCACCTTGTACATCATTCTCAAAGTCACTATGTCTTCCTTGGAATCTATCCATTGACTAAAACTATAAAGCATTGTTTGAGTAATAGTAGTCATAAAATCATTTAGAGATTAACATGTCACCATATTCTCAATTTGAAACACATTAGGATTAACCAAGGTCATTTACTCTCATCTTATATATATAATACTTCAAATTAGTTAGTAAAGAAATTGTAAATTATCCTAAGAATATCCCCTGGGTATGTCGTAACCAAGAGTGCAGCAAGACCCGTTGTCGTGCACCAGTTCCCGTTCGAGTCTAGCTCAAAGCGGTGTTTTCGAGTTTTACCCCTAGGTACATCTGTGCCAGAGCCACCTCTACCTGCTCGTATCCAGACAGGGATGTATTGCTCGAAAAACTCACAAAATCTCTACAATACCAAAATTCTAGGAAGTTCTTCTATACTAATCCTCAAAGTTCATCTTAGGTCTACGTGCTCTAATCATGTTTTATCTAAATCTAGCTTCCAAGGTTTGTAATAAACTTCCTCTAATACAAACTGTAATGCCCCAACCCTAGATACCCATAGTCGGTGCATTATTACATAACATTGGAATGATCACAAAGGATAAAGTCTCGAAAGACTGATTAGTTTAGTAGTCTTGGAAACACTAGATATATTCATAAGTCTTACATTACATCATAAGGTAAAAAAAACTACAACAACATCTTGTCTTCATATCCCCTCATACTATCCCTGCAGGTCATTCATAAATTACTTCTTCACATCCTGGGAAATATAAATCATTGAAAGGGGTGAGCTCAGATGCTCAGTAAGGATAACAATATAGGAGAAGCTTTCATAGATAAGCATGAACACTTAAAGCAATTTATAACTAAAATAAAAGCCTTTTAAACTTGAACTTCAGCATAATATGGAAAAGATAAAATGAAATAATGCCATTTACTTATTCCCATGGATATTGTAATACTCGAACAATCACATGCAATATCAACAACAACTTTCATAATAATGGAATGCGTAATGTCAGACTATCATAACCACATAGCCAAGGCCTCGTGCCAAGAATACAAATAAGATTTTTCCAAGGTCTTGTGCCAAGACACTAGTTTATCTCATGAGACCTACCGATGCATCGAGGAGCTATAGCGGGCTCCACCCATCACTTACTAAGTCCAATGCACTCCTCATATGAAAAGATTAAAACATAACATAAACATTCATTTTAAAACTAGCATACGAAATGTCAATACTTTAACCACAAACCATGAATGGTATAAAAAAAGCACATCCACAGTCAAACATAACTCATTCGATACAATATGGAAGATTGTATTGTATCAGATTAACATCAATTGAGAATAATGAAGGATATTGACATATATTAAAATAATCATCAAACTATTGAGATAAATATCCCCATTTTTCTTGAAAACATTTAAAAGTCACACTATTTGTCAAGAAGCCATTTAAAAATAGATTTTTTAATAAAAGTTTCCCATACCACTTTGAAACTTTTAAAAGGAATTTTGATTTGAAAACTTTAATGTCCATATAAATAAATCCTTAAAACCATTTTTAAAACATGGACATTAATGAGAAATATTTATAAGAATAAGTCTTTAAAATATTTAAAAATGGTATTTTAGTTGAAGTTTCTAACCAAAAGAGAGACACTTGAATAAAAATAATTAAATTAATCAAAACTTTGTAATATCATGAGAATAAAGGGATTCATGATGTACTATGTCAAAGTACATTATATACACCACATAAAAGTGATTTGGTGTATAACAACAAAGAAGTCTCAATGGAATGTAAATTGAGATGAAATCTCTCATAAAGGCCATATCCTAAGGTTAAATATAAGTCAACGACATAATTATGTGTGACAAATATATATACAGTAAATACGATTGGATATTCAGTGTAAAACAATCAAAGTACATTCACACATATTCTTGTAAAAACAACACCAATGAATTGGATGTTTATCTCAACAAATCGAGATTGAGTAAAAATTACTCTTATCAAGTTCATAACGATGACCTGATAATTTATAAATGGAGTGATTATGTATATCAAAAGTATATCCACAGAAAGGGGAGTGGAATTTATGGCATAATCAAATTAATAAAGATTCTACACATAATCTTGGAGTAAAATAATCAATGAAGTTTGCGTAAAGCTGAATAAATGGAAATTGAAATTTCAAATTCCCTTATCGATTAGCTAACTTATGAAACATACACCCATGAAAGAAGGATCATACAATGATGATGTAAATACCCATTAATTAAAGTATATTACACAATGAATACAATCATGGGTAGTGCACATAAACCACATGCAATAAATAAGTGGTGAATAATGGAATTCTCACGAAATTAAGAGTGAGATAAGAAACCCCTTACTTTGTACTTTTTCCTTGGTCGAAGGTAGGTTAACCTCATGTATAATGGTGAAATAATTGTTATTGAATTTTACAAGAATCATTTACATTAATATGATATCATATATGATCTTTTAACATTTATTTGTTAATAATATCTTGGTATTATAGTCATTTCGGGTGTTAACTTACTCGTTTTCCTTTATATTGTTTGTTACATAATATATTTTTGTTATGGATAGGTTGCATCTTATTCATATACAGAATTATATCAATTCCTTAAACATTATTTTTAAATCATAAAATGATAATTATACTTGAATGGATACGATGGAGAATGAATCTCATCGCTTTCGTGGAGACGGTAGTCCGTACGTACGCACGAGCGACAATATCATTCTTTTGATGTCAAAATAATATATAATTGGATGGTATATCTTATATAAAGAATAATTATCATGTTATATTTATTATTCACATGAATTACACATCATTATTATACCCATCCAAATAATAATTTATTGAATGACAATTACACCACGACGTGGAGATGGTAAGCCGTACGTACACACGTATGGTGAAATGTCATTCAAAGGATGGATAGAATACTGAATATGGTTGTACCATATTTATAATAATATTATAGTATATAGTAGATAATGTATTCATTTTTTTAGAATGGGAATAACAAAGAAAGAAGAAGTTGAATAAGAAAAGAATTTGAAAAAGGGTTGTAAAAACATTAACTCTTCTTCGGGTTCTTCCTTTTGATTTGATCAAAAGGGATCCTTAGGTTGTCTTTCTGATACAAATAAGGCCTCTAGGTTGTAGTGAGGGAAGTTTAGATAGTATTTGGGTAGGGGTTGGACTAACCAAAAGGCTTTGAAGGTGTGAAGTAATGAGAAGGGGGAGTGCCCTTTTATAAGAGGGGTGAGGGGCACCTTTGGAAAAACTAGAAATATTATTTTATAATAAATTCTTATTCGGTTTATAATGGCTCCAAAGTGGATTATTTAAAGTTTAAGGTGGGTATAGATCTAAAACCACTCAAAAAATATAATATAGACAGGTTTGGGTCATTATATTAACCTTGTCTTTAAGTATTAACTCTTAGTTAATTAGTTTCACTTTTACAATGTCTCTTTGTATTTTTATATTATATGGTTAATAAACTTACTATATACATCCAAGAGACCCCCAAGTGGTCCATTAATGATTAAAATATCATGATATAAGTCTCTTGTCCGAACCTTAGATTTTTAGGAATTTAATATCAATTAATAATATAATATTTGTTTTAAAAACTCTTTTATGTCAATTTTGACACTATTCAATAATTGATTTTTTTAAAACTCATAAAAGAATTATTAATTCGCAAAAAGTCAATTAAATCAATCCTAATATGTCATATTAACCTAGAAAATTAGTTTAATGCAATAAAAGTCTCCAATTATATTTATTTGGGTATTTATAATATCAATTATTTTAATTTTTAACTATTATGGTAATTACTGTATCATCATTGTGTCATAAATAAATTAAATTATTTAATGTCAAAAAATTATAAATAAAATATCATTATGTAGGAAATATTTTTTAGCATTCTAATGAATATTTATAATCGAATTTATCTTATGTGTAACCCTATATTAAAAATGTGTTAGTAAATAAACTATGATTTTTACTCTTTTAACTCTTCTTTGAATTAAATAATAATAAATGTCCTAATCTAATCCAAGTGGACCTAAATGATAATAGTTTATTCCTAAGGTTGTTTATGGTCGAGATACACTTGTCCAATAGAATTAGGACATGTGTTAGGGTAATATTAATATCATTTTTACCCCTAATTACCCTATTTACTTTTAACCGTGGTAAATAAAAGTAAAAATTTATTATTCACCAAAAATTATTTTCATCTCAATGAACCACATTTTACTCCTTGATATTAACCGTGTCTCTCAGATTTTCGAAATTCCACTCACAGAAGTGGTAAAATTAAGTTTTATGAAAAATTCAGTTTTTTTAACTACCACTTAGTGGTTTCATTATTCATCAAAAAATGAAAGTTTCCTGAAAAATACCAAAAATTAGGCCTAAGATATATTTGATATTATGAATTCAAAAATGATGTCTATTTTAACAAATTCAAAACATATCAGTTGCATTAATTAATTTAAAAATTAATTCCCGTCATCAAAACAAATAGCGTGTTTTTAAGAGATAATAACTATCAAAAGATTGACACTTGTTTATGTCTGGTTTAAATGTGAAATCTCATAAAATGACCAAAATTGTATTAAATGGTAAAAATATATTCTAAATATACTTTAAAACCACTCAAATTAATAATTTATCACTATTAATTATTTCAATTAAAAAAGTTGTTTTTAATTAAAATTTAGTAATTTTCACTATTCATCAAAATATGAAAGTTATCCGAAAAGTACCAAAATTTCACCCTAAGCTAATTTTGATATTAATAATCCAAAAATGAAGTCCATTTTGAAAGATAAAATTTATAAAATTTCAAAAAGTAGGTATTACTATTCATAACGGCTAGTTTGATTGGTTTTGGTGTGTTAGAATCTTGAAGTTTCATACAATGCACGTCATTGCATTATTCAAAGGGAAACGTACCGTGGAAGCTTGGGGTGTTACAATATTACTTATATAACACCATATAAAAATTACTAAAAGATTTTTGTTTATGTCATTTTGTCTTTTACTTTAAATTAATTAATCCAAATTGTCATTATCACTCCCAAGTGGCTCAAAGGGGTCCCAAAATCGATCCAAAGATACCCATGGTCATTAATGACTCATCCAATAAGGTTTGGACAAGTGTTAAGGTAATTTTGAATTATTATAATATTCTTTTTACATTGAATTAACCTATTTACCTTTAACCGTGGTAAATAAAAGTCAAAAGTTACTATTCACCAAAAATTATTTTCATTTTATTGAACCACATTTTACTTCTTGATAACAACCATGTATATAGGATTTTTGAAATCCAATTCACAGAAGTGGTAAAATTTCATTTAAATAAAAAAGTCAGTTTTTTTCTAACTACTACTAAGTGGTTTCACTATTCATCAAAAAATGAATTTTTTCATAAAAATACCAAAAATTCAGCCTAAGATTTATTTGATATTCCAAATTCAAAAATGATGTTTATTATTCTAAATTAAAAACATAGAAATTTCATTAATTAATTTAAAATTAATTCCCGTTGTTAAAACAAATAGTGTGTTTTTAAGAGACAATAACTATCAAAAGATTACCACTTGTTTATGTCCACTCTAAAAGTGAAATTACTTCCAATGACTAAAATTGGATTAAATGGTAAAAATATATTCCAATTAAACTTTAAAATCCATTAAAAAGATAATCTAACTATATAAATAAATTAGATTAAAAAGAACTTTTGAATTAAAATACAATATTTTCCACTATTCATTAAAAATGAACTTTATTCGAAAAATACCAAAAAATTACTCAAAGTAAAATTTGATGTCCCTACTCAAAATTAGAATTTTATTTGGTCTAATAGAACATATAAAGATGACCAAAAATAAATTTAAAGAGGGTTCTCCATTAAAAGGTGGTAAATCGGCCTTTTAATGTAAATTATGCTTAAAATTAGATTTATTCCCATTTTAAGCCTCTAAAATTTATTGGATGAATGTAAATACATTTAACAAACATGTAGAATCATATTGTAGTTAGTTTTTTTCATTCCCGCCAATACAACAGCTAGGAGTTAACTACCATTTAAAATAATAATATTATATTATTAGTGTGCAACATAAGATTTCAAAGAAACTCATTATTGCGTATCGGGTATGCTATCGAACATAGAAACCCCATTAAAGTAAAATTAAATTTTAATTAAAAATATTAATAAATATGAAATATGTCTTATTCTTTATTTACCTTGGATGTTACATCCTTCCCCCCTTTTGGAAATTGCGTCCTCGCAATTTTTATTCACTTATCAAAATAAGTGGGGGGTATTTATCCCTCATAGCATTTTCAGATTCCCACGTTGCCTCTTAAACCATATGGTTTTTCAAAAAAACCTTTACCCGGTGAATTACCTTATTCTGAAACACTTTCTCTCTACGGTCAAGAATCTGGACAGGTTTTTCCTCATAAGAGAGATTCTCTTCGAACTGAACTACCTCTGGGCTCAAAACATGAGATGGATCTGACATATACTTTCTCAATATCAAAACATGAAAAAAATTGTGTACCTAGGATAAACATGGAGGTAAAACCACTCTGTAGGAAACTGATCCAAATTTCTCCAGAATTTCATAAGGTCCAATGAACCTCAGACTCAACTTTCCCTTCTTACCAAAACACATCAAACTTTTCCTTGGAGAAACTTTGAGAAAGACATGATCACCTACTTCAAAAGAAAGATCATTCCTCCTGTTATCTGCATAACTTTTATATCTACTCTGAGTTATTCTCAGGTGATTCTGAATCAACTAAACTTCCTCTGCCATCTCTTCTACCAATTCTGGTCCCATCAGCTTCCATTCACCAACTTGATCCCAAAATGCTTTAGTTCGACAATTATTTCCATATAATTCCTCAAATGGAGCCATCTGTATACTGGAATGAAAACTGTTATTATATGAAAATTCAACCAAAGAAATATTTTGGTCCCAACTTCCCTGACAATCCATCGACCAAGCACGTAACATATCCTCCAATGTCTGAATTGTTCGTTCTGATTGCCCATATGATTGAGGATGAAAATCTGTACTAAAATTTAATTCAGTACCCAATGACTTCTTAAGGCCTTTCCAATAGTTAGAAGTAAACCTGAGATCACGATTAGATAAAATGGAGAGAGGAACTCCATGTAACCTAACTATCTCTTTAACATACAACCGAGCAAGTTGATCTAGAGACAAAGTATCTCGAATAGGAAGTAAATGAGTATATTTAGTTAATCGATCAACAATAACCCAGATTGCATTATTACCTCGAGATGTCTTTGGTAATCCCACAACAAAGTCCATGGATATTTTTTCCCATTTCCACTATGGAATTAGTAAAGGCTGAAGCATCCCTTTCAGTAACTACGGCTCTACTTTAACCTACTGAGAAGTCAAAAACTTTACAGTAAAATCAGCAATATCTCTTTTCATTCCATTCCACCAGTAATATTCACGGAGATCTCTGTACATCTTAGTAATGCCAGGATGAACTGAAAACGGAGAACTATGAGCTTCACATAACAACTCATTCTTCAACTGTTAATCAAAAGTCACACATAATCTTTTTCCAAATCTCAAAACACAATCATTATCAACATTAAATTCAGGCAACTTACCCTTCTGAACCAACTCTACCTTTTTCTGCAACTCACTGTCTTCTTTTTTCACTTACTTTATTCTATCTGATAGAGATGATTTAACTAACACCTGATACAAAATAGAATAATTTCCTATACCAACAACTTAAATTCCAAAGTTCTTCAAATAAAAAACCGAAGGATCTCATTCCAAACATAACAAGGTTAATGAAGTATTACCTTTTCGACTCAAAGCATCAGCCACTTTATTTGCTTTTCCTGGATGGTAATGGATCGTGCAATCATAATCCTTGATTAATTCTAACCATATCCTCTATCTCGTGGTCAATTATTTTTGAGTGAATATATACTTCAAACTTTTGTGATTAGTATATATTTCACACTTCACTCCATACAAATGATGCCTCCAAATTTTTAAAGCAAAAACAACAGCAGCTAATTCCAAATCATGTATAGGGTAATTTAACTCATGGGGTTTCAACTAATGTGAAGCATAAGCAATTACCTGATCATTCTGCATTAGGACACAACCCAGTCCTTTCAACGAAGCATCACTGTAGATAACAAACTCACCATTTATGGATAGCAGTTCCAAAACTGGAGCATTCACCAATCTTCCTTTGAGTTTTTGAAAAAAATCATCACATTATTTTGTCCAAATAAACTTAACACCTTTTCAAGTAAACATAGTCATTAGACTAGAAAACCTTGAAATTTTTTCAACAAACCTCTGATAATAACCTTCCAAACCAAGAAAACTACGAATCTCTGTAATATTTGTTTTTCTTGGCCATTATTCAACAACTTTTGTTTTAGCAGGATCAACAGTTATGCCATTTTTTGAAACAATGTGACCAAGGAAAGAAATTTGTTAAAACCAAAACATAAACTTACTAAATTTCACATAAAATGTATTTTCATTTAAGGTTTTCAAGATAACCCTTAAATGAATTTCATGTTCTTCTTTACTTTTGGAATAAACCAAAATATCATCAATGAACACAACCACAAACTTATCCAAGAACTCACGGAAAATTCTATTCATAAGATCCATGAATAGAGCAGGTGCATTGGTTAAACAAAAAGGAAAAAAAAAATTCATAATGTCCATATCTAGTATAAAATACGGTCTTCAGAACATCTTCTTCCTTTACATTCTACTGATGGTACCCTGACCTCAAATCAATCTTCAAAAAATACTGAGCTCCCTGGAGCTGATCAAACAAATCATCGATATGAGGAAAAGGATACTTATTCTTACCAGTGATGTTATTCAATGCTCTATAATAAATGAAAATTCTCATGGAACCATCTTTCTTTTTAACAAACAAGAAAAGATCACCCCATGGTGATGTTCTAGGTCAGATGAAACATTTATTTAATAACTCTTGCAATTTCTTCTTTAACTCTAAAAGTTCAATTTGAGCCATTCGATAAGGGGGTTTTGAAATTGGCTTAGCATTAGGAACTAAGTCAATAGTAAATTCAACTTCCCGATAAGGTATAATACCGGGAAACTCATCAGGAAAAACATCGAGGTACTAATTTACCACTGACACATCATTAATCTCAACACTTTCTTTATTTTCAACAATATGATCAAGGTAACATTCATTTACTTGTTTTACTATTTTATTAACTTCCTAATATGTTATTAAAATCAAGGGTTCATTATTGTACACAAACTGTAAATATTTCTGAAATGAAACCTCTTTAGCTCTACAGTCAATCATAGCATGATAAACAGAAATCCAATCCATGCCCAAAAATAAAATCAAACTCTACTAGAGGTAAAAAAATAAGGTTTGTAGGTAGATTATTTTACAAACACAAGGACATTAATTTTCTTATGTTTTCTTTTTTTTCCTCAAAATTTCCTCTAGGTGTTTTTATCATTAGTTCTGTATTCATATCTTGAGATGGAATTCCAAATTTACTAGAAAACTTTTTAGAAATGAAAGAGTGTGTAGAACCTGAATCAAACAACACATTGGCATAATTTGAACAAACAAATAGTTTACCTGATACTACTTCATTTGATGGACCAACATCTGCTGAAGTAGTTGCAAAGGATTTCACCACCACTTTTTTCTTGTAGTCTGGATTCTTTCTCTCAGTTGAGTTCTTCACTGGACACTCATTTGCATAATGACCCATTTCATTACACTTAAAACATCTCACCGATGGTTTTTCATTTCCTGCTTGATCATCTTCTTTATAGTTACAAGTAATATGACCAGAATTACCACACCAGAAGCACTTTCAAGAAATTGATAAACATTCTCCAGGATTCATTTTACCACACTTATCACAAGTTGGATACTTAATTTTCTTATATCTAGGCTTCTTTGATGACCTCTTTGCCTTTTCCTGCCAACTATACATCTTATTCTGTTGTTTGTCGACAAACACCTGATCATCGACAAACTCCATTTCAACCTTCTCCACACATAGAAAAAGTTTTTCATAAATTTTGAACTCATGAGAGGCTAATGATCTTCGATATCATGGCTTTATTCCTGAGTAAAATCGATTTATCTTACTATCAAGATCTCAGATGAAATTTGGTGCATAACTTGACAGTCGAGTGAAATTTGCTTCATAAGCGGCCA
Organism: Viscum album; assembly: GCA_963277665.1. Classification (NCBI taxonomy): domain Eukaryota; kingdom Viridiplantae; phylum Streptophyta; class Magnoliopsida; order Santalales; family Viscaceae; genus Viscum; species Viscum album. Next base: position 1,627,655,939 of record OY728142.1, on the reverse strand, counting down.
CCGAGTCATCCTCCTACCTCAATTCCATGATTTTTTTCCATCCTAAGACGAACCACCTTAGGAAAATATTTTTCAAGAAACATACCTTTGAATTCATCCCAAATAAGAGAATCAATCTCATCACTATCCCTGATATTTTTCACTATCGACCACCACTGATCAGCTTCACCTTCAAAACAGTAAACAACAATACTAACCTTTTGATGTTCTAAACAACCCATGACATCAAAAATCTTCTCCAGTGCTTTAATCCACCCTTCATCTAGAACATGGTCAAATGATCCTCTGAATGATGGGGGGTGTTGCCTCATGAAATGCTCCACTACTGACATGTTCCTCTGTTGTTGATCTGGCTGATCTCGTACATAGATACCAGCACCATTTATATCTTGATCCAACTATGCCATCACTGTAACAAATTGTTCGGTTCCGATTCCGACCATCTCAGGTTTCTGATTTGGAAGGTTGCCTTCTTCTTGAGGTCGTCCCAACATAGCTGCCCTGTTTCTTCTATGGAAAACCATTCTGAACATAGAAATATCTTAGGCGAAGCAACATGGTAATTTTTAAATGCTATATGATTTCAATATTAACATAAATTACTTTATGAATATTAATTTAACAATACTCTAACTCCTAAAGTTATCTAAAATGACCTCTGATACTAACTGTAAGAACCCAACCTTAAACCTTACATAATATTGAATTAAATGAATAATTCACATTGAGGATCTTTTCCGGTTTAGAGTTTTAGAGGATTAGGACATAACTATTACATCTCAAAATATTACAAAGTAGACACTTCTACACAGTTTCCATTTTTTTACAAAACATGAACTCCTAAAAAAAGAGTCATGTCTAGTTCCATGATTAAGACAACATGAATTTTCCTTGATCCCATCCTTGACCCTATTCCACATTATGTCCTATGAAAAACATTTCAAAAACTTGGGATGAGCATAAAAATCTCAGTAAGGGATACAAAAATATGGAAAACTGTTAGTTTTTCAAAACAACAAGTAAACCATGAATACTTTATCATAAGTAATACTTTTTACCTTTATGAAGTAGTAAATACTCTTCAATGAATAAAATATCATTACTTACCATTTTTATAACCAAAATATTACCATAAAACCCATATAAAGAACACATAACATATAAAGGTAACTTTGGACATAAACATACTCAAATGGAATAATCATACGGTCGACTTCCACACTTATCACTAAATGGAATATACATACAGCCGACTTAAATTTCCAATTCATTGGAGGTTATAACTTAACCACCCATACTGGTATTCAAGGCACCACCCATCATTTGGTTTATCACATAACCATTCGTCAAATGTCTAAGTACCATTATAAAATCTTAAGAATGAAAATAAATATAAAGGGAAGAAAAAATTTCCACATTTCAATCACAATATATCACTTAAATATATTGACATAACAAATACACTATCAAAATAATTTTCAAAACAAAAATACATAAAAGTGTATATGGTATTTATTTTTTTTAAAACATTATGGCTTGTTGAGGAATCCAAAGATCAAATAATACTCACGGCGGCGAAAAAGGACATTGTCACCACTTATGTTAAAATAAAAATTCCTTTTTGTTGTTTAGTAAAACGCTTCATAGAAAAATATTCACTTTGAAAATTAAATGGTGTTTATACAGTGTATAAAAGAAAGTCGCGTATTAAAACAAAATATGCCTCAATGAAAGGAGATTGAGACGTAGTAACTTACCTAGTGTCTGACTTGACTCGATCGTTCTTTAATCTCATGAATAATAAGCTAAAGTTAATTTCTACTTGCTTAAGAAACTTTTTTCAAGTTTATTATTCCTTTTATATCACTTATTACCATGTTATAAACATTATGTAACCATTTAAGTTAATAACGTTCGTTTTGTCAATATATTGTACTTGAGTCAAAAAATAGACTTCTTATAATTACATGTTGTTCATGTGGTCAAAGGCTCATTATATCCAAAATGATATTCATGATTTATATATCATATATATAATATATATCCAGCATATACATGTATTTATAATAGTATATAACATATGGAGGTAATAAATGAAATGCACCATTCATGGAGACAGTAAGCCGTATGTACACATGAACACTACATTCATTTATATTTATTATTTTATTGGAATTTAAAAATAATGATACATAGGTATATTTTAATTATAGTATAATATCATATATAATATCATTAACTCTATCCATTATACATCCAACATAAGGCATTAACAAGTCACATCACTTTGAGGGGGCGGTAGTCCGCACTTCCTTAAATGAGATTATCGTATTTACCCACTATGGAAACAATAAAGGAATTCTATGAATGGAAAATACAGAAGCATAAAGAAAATATAAACATAATATATATCATATATAAATATAGTTTCATCATAATGGCCACCATGAGAGGCGGTAAGAGGTAATTGAACAATCATCATTTCGTGAGGCGTTAGTTTTCCATCCACAGAAACATTTTATTCTTCACATATTAGATAGAGGTGTGTGTATGTGTAGTTTGAATACTTCTCATAACAACATCCTAGTATATTGATGATACTGGTGTTGTTACAGAAGAAAGGATTAAAAATATTTTAGGGGTTGGAGATGTAAAATAAAAGAAAACAATTTAAGAGAAACCTTTACCTTTAATTTGGGTAACTCCCTTTGGTTTGAACCAAAGGACTTATTGAAGTGCCTTCTTACTGAGGTAATACTTCTAGGTGGAGGAGAGGGATATAGGGAGCTTAATTGGGAAGAGGTTGGATGGTCCAAAAGGCTTGAGAGGTGTGATGAATTGGTTAGAAGTGGTCTTCTTTTATAAGGGGGAGGAGGGGCTCTTTAGGAAAGTCTGAAACCATTATTTTATTATATAATTATATTCGGTTTATAATGGTCCAAAAATCACTAAAGATGAAGATAATTAGACTCATGGTCGAAATAAAATCATCCAATCAGAATTAGACATGTTTTGGATAATAGTTTAATCATTATAATCTTATTTATTTAAATCATTTATTATTGAGGTAAATACTGCATCATTATTGTGTCATAAATAATTTAATTTATCTGATGTCTATAAATTATAAAAAAATACCAAGATGTAGGAAATCGTTTTAGCTTTCCAATTAATATTTATAGTCAAATATATTACTTATATAACAACATATAAAAATTAATTTATAAAATATTTTTATTTATGTCATTTTGTCTTTTACATTAAATTAAATCATCTAAATTATCATTATCACTCCCAAGTGGCTCAAAGGGGTCCCAAACTCGACCAAAATATGCCTATGGTCGTTAACGACTCAACAAATAAGGTTTGAACAAGTTTTAAGGAAATTTTGAATTATTATAATATTCTTTTTACCTTTAATTAACCTATTTACCTTTAACCGTGGTAAATAAAAGTCAAAAGTTACTATTCACCACAAATTATTTTCATTTTATTGAACCACATTTTACTTCTTGATAACAACCATGTATGTCATAATTTCGAAATTAAATTCACAGAAGTGGTAAAATTTCATTTAAATGAAAAAATTAGTTTTTTTCTAACTACTACTAAGTTGTTTCACTATTCATCAAAAAAGGAAGTTTTTCAAAAAAAATACCAAAAATTAAGCCTAATATTTATTTGATATTCCAAATTAAAAAATTATGTTTATATTTCTAAATTTAGAACAACGAAATGGCATTAATTAATTTAAAATTAATTCCCATTATTAAAATAAATAGCGTGTTTTTAAGAAATAATAACTATCAAAAGATTGACACTTGCTAATGTCTACACTCAAAGTGAAATTAGTTCCAATGACCATCATTGGATTAAATGGTAAAAATATATTCTAATTACACTTTAAAACCAATTAAAAAGATAATATAACTATATAAATAAATTATATTAAAAGTCAATTTTGAATTAAAATACAATATTTTCCACTATTCATTAAAAATGAACGTTATCCGAAAAATACCAAAAAATAACCCAAAGTAAAATTTGATATCCCTAATAAAAAGAATAATTTTATTTGGTCAAATAGAACATATAAAGTTGACTAAAACTAAATTTAAAGAGGGTTCTCCATTAAAAGGTGGTAAATAGGCCTTTTAATGTCAATTATGCTTAAAATTAGATTTATTCACATTTTAAGCCTCTAACATTTATTGGATGAATGTAAATAAATTTAACAAACATGTATAATCATATTTTAGTTAGTTTTTTTCATTCTCTTGAATATAATGGATAGGAGTTAACTTCCATTTAAAATAATAATATTATATTATTAGTGTGCAACATAAGATTTCAAAGAAACCCGTTGTTGCGTATCGGGTATGATATCAAACATAGAAACCCCATTAAAGTAAAATAAATTTTTAATTCACAAATTTTAACAAATATGAAATATTTCTTATTCTTTATTTACCTCGGATGTTACACTTATTTTTTAACTCCTCCAATTAGATAGGAGCCATCCTATAGAGACACTTTGAGATAGAAGTAGATCTGGGTATGAGTTATATTGAGAAATCTACCTCACATTCCAGGGGAAGTATGGGTAACTCTTTAGGAAATACATCATCGTATTCCCTCACGATGGGAATTTCTGCAAGGTTGGTACTTTCCTTTGACCCAACCATTTCAAATAGGTATGCTTCTTCATAGGGAATCAGCACCCACATAGATGAAGGATTTTTCAAAGGATATTCAGGATCTTCCATGAATTCATAGAGGATCATGGGATAGTTCATATTATTAAAAAATATTTCCTTTTATTGACATTTTATATGTGCTATACATAATGAGAGGCAATCCATTCCCATTATAATGTTGAATCCCACCAAGGAAAGTATTACAAGATTCGCTGAAAGAATCTTCCCACATACACCAACAGGAGAAGAGTCTAAAACTTAGGTTGAAATGATTGAACCACTTGGTGTTTTTACATATATCTCTACTTCAAGGTTTTAGGGATTCAATTTTATAGTTCAAGAAAACTCGCAAGATATAAAGGAATGCATAGAACCAGAATCAAATAATACTTTTTTCATTCTTGAGTGAAGAGAAAGTGTACCTTGTATGAATTAATTATCTAGATCCACTTATGTTGTAGGGATGTAATAAACCATCCCTTGTTCCTTTGACTTTGGTGGATGTTGATGCAGATTACCCTCGAGAACTCAAGGTTTAGTACACAGGCCTGCATAGTTCCCTAGCTCCCTACAGTTGTAGCACTGAAACCTGGGTGCTTATCTCCTTTATTCAGCTACATTCTCCTTCCTTTTGATGTATTTTCAACACTCTTGATCATGGTGTCCTTCTTTCCCACACTTCAATCACTTCTCTATCTCATTGAGGCAGTTCCCATGGTGTAACTTCCCACATTTTTGGCATGTGGGTCGTTGAGTTTTCTTCCCACCATTTTCATTTGATCTACTAGCTTGAAACTCCATCTTTTGTTTATTATCACCATATCCATGGGACCATTTGAAAAACTCCATCTCCACTTTGAGATCACATCGAAAAACTTCTTCATAACTCCCAAAGTCTCAAATTTCAAGAGCCTTTAAAAGGATTGATTTTAATCCACTAAAGAATCTATCAATTTTGTTATCATTGTTGATAACAAAGCCCAAAGCATACCTAGAAAGCCTTGTGAAATTCATTTCATAGGTTATGAAAGATTATCCTTCTTTTTTCTTGAGCTCCATGAATTCTCTCTCCATCTTCGTGAGAAGAGTTCTTGGGAAATACTTGTTAAGAAACATTATCTTGAAGTCTTCCCATTCCATCTCTTCAATGTCCTCCCTTGTCTTGGTGTTCTTAATCGATTCCCACCATTTATCAACCTCGCCATCTAGAAAATAAATAGCTAGATTCACCTTCTCCATCTCAGAATAGTTATGCACAAAAAAGATCTTCTCTATGGAGTTGACCCACTGTTCCGAAACTAGTGGATCAGAAGATCCACTAAACATCAGTGGTCGTTGTCGCATAAAAAATTAGATAGCCAATTGCTGCCTATTTGGCGAAGGAGGAAGTTCCCTATTATTATGGTTATTGTTCATAACCAGAGATAGTTGGTTAAGAATCGACATGACTTTTTTAACTCCACCTCCCAAATCATTGGGGATGTCATTTGGGAAATCGTTGCATTGGCCCTCACACTAGTTGGTGGCCTCATTTCTCCAAGTTCCCACCATTTTCTAAAATAAAAATGTTAGAACAAAACATAAGTCAACAAGTGATGAATAACTTATTCATTTTTATGATTTATACTAAAATCATAACATATGGGATCCCTGTGTAAATATTCTTGTGTTCATATTTGTAGTTAGTCTCATGCTAGTTGTTTCTTATAGGGTTTACTAATCCTAATTCCCAAATTAACTAAACTTTCCTTTGATACCAACTATAATGACCCTTACTTTTCCTAAATTACAATTAAATCATTTTAAATATAAACAAAGTAATAGTATTATACATAGACGATCCAAAGGATTAGTATCTTGGGAAAACTTGGACCGTACATAACAATTACAACATCAACCATAAACATTTATTTAATTCCTTCTTATCAATCTTTTTATTAGAACTTGACCTATCCTTAGTACATGTAGTCACCTAAGGATATACACCAAAATGGGTGAGCTAAAATACAGTAATAGGATATATAATAAGAATGTTACAATGGGTGAGCATAACCATAACATAGGCAAAGGATCATGAACCTGAGAAGAAGCATTAATAATATACTTGAAATGTGGCAATGCATAAAAATGAAACATCATATCTTAGTGGTTAAATACCACAAATACTTGTGAAAAATTCTATCATATTGTTCACAAATAATTTCACATTAACTCATGAGATTCATCACTTTACATAGTTCACTGGAGTGCTGTATAATTCCAGGCGCACCCATCACATTGAAACATTCATATTGCACTATATAAATCCAGGCCAACCCGTTACATCATAACATTATCATTTATCATTCATTACACAATTAAAATATATCAAAATTGGGAATAACTAACCCATTAAAAGTAATGGTTTTAATATCACAAGAACACATTCATAAACATTGGTTTCCCTAAAGAAATAGGGAATAACATATATGTTACAAGAACCGCCAACCTTGAATGAGAAGTAAAAGGTGTGTTCTTAAAAGAAGAGTTCTTTTGGAAAACATTTTTTTAACATAAAAACCATTGAAAACCTTGTATATACCGTAAAATGTATGAAAATTATTAACAAATAATTTTTAAGTAGTAACCATATCAAAAATTGAGTGAAAGAGGGAGAAATCGAAGGATGAAAGTTGGGTTCGAGAATTTCCCCTTACCTTGTATCTGAACACTTTCTTTGATTTAATGTCCTGTATATCCACATTATATTCATTAATTAACAATTAAAGAACCTTGTGTACATGAATATGGATCATTATTGTTTCATTATTTTATTTTATGGGCCTTTGTAAGAGTTATAGAGTTTAAAACTATTGTTTGGGAATGTTTGTTTTTATGGTTTTCTTAAGTGGTTCACATGTATTCATAAATGAAAGTTCGTATAGAACATGGATAAACATCCAGAACTGATATTTAGTGTTATTAATGATATTATAGAATATTAAATGATCGTATAATGAATTATATTATATAAAATGTGGTTTAATAATTAGATAATAATTAAATGATGATTGTTTGGGTTAATTTAGGAGGTTTTTCGACCACAATGAACTTGTTTTGTTTAATCATTTAGTAATATGTAAATAATTTAGTTAAAGAACATAAAATAGGAATTAATACATATATAATATTCTGGTTCGAACTTAAAAATGGTTTCATGACCATATGTGAAAGTAGAAATGGACAAAGAAAACATGTCGTTCTTGAAGGTGATAGATTAACATCTTACAAACAACGTTTTATTTTATAAAATAAAAGGAAGACATGAAGGGGTTGGATGGTATAATATCCCATTAGTATCATAAAATTATAGTATTTTTATGATACCAAAGTTACCATACCATTTAGATGAAGATAAATTGGGAGAGAATAAGAAAATAACTTGAAATTGAAAGGAAATTAAAGGAATGAGGAAGAGAAATTACCTCTTGAATCCTCCTCTTGAGATCCTACTTAAGAAACCTAGGATTGGTATTTTGATGATACCAGAAGCTCCTGGACGTGGGGAAGGGGCTAGGGAAGGTTCTTAGGCTGAGTTTAGACAAGTATTGAAGCTTTAGAGGAGTGAGGAAAATGAGGGTGTGAAAGGTGGTATTTAAAGTGGAGGGGAGAGGGGATTTCTCAATATAAAATTCATTAGTTTATTATTTTCCCAAAAGACAAGGAATAGTGAGTATTCCATGAAAAATAATAGTAATTTTATCACATGAATTAGAACCAATTGGGAATACATCAGCATAACATTATGCATGACTCTATAATTAGTTTATTTAGCTTATTTTGTAATTTATGCTATTTCACTATTCATAAAAAATTCAAGCATTTCAGAAAAATACCAAAAATTCACCCCAACCATTTTTAGACATGTAAATTCCAAAAATGAAGTCCATTTTTCAAAAATAATTTTCTAAATATTATTATTTTAATATTTAATTAAAATCATAAATTATTATCAAAAACCAGTTTTAAAACATTCATTTACTTATTCTAAAGTATAGGTATATCAAATTTCAATATGAATATTATTTATATATGATCATAGGTAAGGTTACTATTCATTAGTTATATCACTATTCATAGGGGTATGTTACTATTCATAAGGGTAGGTTACTATTCAAAAAAAATTAGTTTTTCTTATTGGACTCCAAATAACTTACCGATTGCAACCGTGTATATCAGATTTTCGAAATTCCAAACACAGAAGTGAAAAAAATATATTTAAAGGACACTTAGAACTTATTAATTCATTATGTTTTGTTTTCATGTGATTTTATGATGTATTTATAAGAAGGGAATTTCTATTTAAAAACATTGGGTCGTTACACATATGGCCATTCATATCACCATCATAAGCATCAATACTTACCATAAAATCATTCATTCCCATCCATATCACATAAAACCAACAACCATCCTAGGATCACGTAACATAACATTACAAGGATCACTTCCTAATAAATAAAGGAGGTATCAAACAACAATAATGTGAAGAAAAAAAATATAGACCCAAAAAAACATGGAATTTATCCTTTATATGAAAATTGGTTAACTTATCCCCCAATATTTATATTTATTAAATAATTGGTCTTATTCCATATTGAATTAGTAGATTTAATTATCGTAGGTTACAAGAATGGTAACCTAAGTCATCGACTATTAAAAATTGTAAATTATTTAAATAACACTTTTAAGAATAACTTCTAGTTTCGTTAAGCATTAAGAAAATACATCTCATTAACATGAATTTTAATTATAATCAATAAAAAGAACTTTAGGAATCATTTTATTTAGTCAATTACAATAGAAAATGGTAGAATAAAAAAATTAAACATTCATTTAGCATCAATTTTATTTCCAAAAAATTACTAGAATATATGGATTCATTAAACATGTCTATTTAAGCTATTTTTCTAGCCAATTAGTTTACCAGGTTTAAGTTATTTACCAATTTTATCAAATTAACACATGTTAACCAAATCATACAAAACATGATAAAATATATAACATAGATGACGCAATATCTAGTAAATTAAGGGGAAAACTATTATCACAGTGAAGGAACACATGAAAACTCTACAACCATAAACCATTATATCATTATATAGTTCCTTCATTACTTTTTTTTATTTCACCACAACCCAAAGAAGATTATTTATGGGAACAATGTGATTGAATATAATATAAATGTATAAGAAATGAATCCCCTATATCATGAAATGAATGTTCTTTAAATGATAATGGAACACGAACATGGATCTTTGAACACATCCCCCATAAAGAAAGCTATGCCCCTCCAAGAACACAATTCCAAAAACATGCCAAAAAACATGAAAATATACTACAATAAAATGATTAATATCTCGTACCATAACATTTAATGAAATAATATGAGAAAATGATACAAAAAGAAGAAGAAACCACAAGAAAATAAGAACAAATCACCTTAGATTACCACATATAGAACACATGAATCTAGGGATAGAATCTATTTGAAAGGGGATTTAAATTAATTCAAAAATATCTCATGGTAACCATGGTATAGAGAGATAAAATTTGTATAAAATTGGTTTCGTAGGGGGTTTGGGTATTTATATAAATTTCAGAAAACACAACACTGCGATGTAAATCCCTTGATCACGCTATAGAACCCTTTGAAACATAAAGGAATATAGCACAATGTAAGGGACCACATCGCAACCTTATTGGTCAAACACACATATAAGGAATACCATTCCATACAAATAGTATATCTTATAAAAACTGAGAGGGACTATAGTGTAGCTGAGACCACCACAATGCAAAACCCACTGACCAAGAAAGGATACTACACCACAACGTACCTCCACGATGCAACTACCTGGAAATTAGAAGAACACCCATCATAACCCTAGGTAGTGTTAGGCCTCTCCATTCAATAATGATCAAACATACCATTTTATATATCTACTTCACAATATAGCTACGCAAAAAAATGGAAGTAGCACCAAAATCCTACCTCCTAAGGCCATACACTACAACTTGGATCTCAATGCCACAACAACCAACCCTTATAGCGCTACCCAAGGACCCACACCATAGATCCCTATTATTAGATTACATATCATATCCTAACTCCCCTTATCAACCATGATCCTCATATCGATATTCCTAACACCTCAAACACCCAATGGAAATGGACACTAGTATCTGGGCCATTATAGTACCCTTATTCTTATCTTTTTCCCAGTTGTGATCATTGATTGATATATCCTATGTTTACCCTTAATTACCATATTATCTTAACCAATCATATGTTTCTTTTTCCAAGTTCATGATAAAAGGATTTATAGAAGTTATGTCTAAAAGGGTGCTATGTTATAATAACTTTATGGAAGATGTTAAAGATCATCCATGAAATAAGTTGATTATGTATCCAATATTCAATGTCACAAAGACTTTATGGTTTTGCACTGTGTATTATTATGAGATATATTTAATATTCATCTAAAATTATGTAATATTTACATATGAAATTATTTAGTATCTTCATTTTGTATCAATGTCAGGTGTAATTTTTTACAGATTAGTATTAGAAAAATATTCTTGAAAACCACAGTATAATTTATGTATAGGATAACATACAAATGTATTGGAAAAATAAATATTATTTTTTAATAGAAATGAAATCCTTTTATAGATAAAAACATGTGGATATATGATCTATCAAAGATGCACCAAGTGGTAATATCCCTAGAATGAATGGTTTGGTATTAACTCGATCTTCACTGAGTACATAACAAGGATGCCTAACTACAAAATTGGTTTAACACTCCCAATGGATATGCTTTGGTTAATTCAAATTCTCATTATGAACCATTATAATAAGTGAGAGTATAGAATATATGATAACCTATAATAAAACTTAGATATAGGAGATAAACTTAAATTTTCATGGGTTGCAAGAATATATCATAATTTAGGGCATAAAAGAAATTATTTTCATAATCCTATGATTTATTACCATGATTATTGTTTTTTTGATACTAACAGTAAGCTTTGTATATTTACAAAATGGATAGAACCTAGAGGAATCACGTGAATAGAGAATGTGACAACCAATTCAATGACTGTACTCATGGGGAAACAAATGAAAAAAGATTTAGTTTGTGAAATCTTATAGTTATGCTCACCAAAATCCATCAATATATGAATGGTTACAAAAATTCATACAAAACATTCAAATTTCTATAGGAAAGAACAACTCACTATTGATTATTTTATATTGAAATGTATAATTTCCATTAGTGTTTACTCATATACACTAATTTATAAGCAATTGATCAATGCTATAGAAGTTATATTCCCTTTTCTCTGATTCATAGACCGTGAAAAGATTATCTTTTTTTGTGTATCATTTAGAAGGATATAATGATAAATGGTGGACTCCCATTACGAATACAGGTAAACAAGATAAAATTGAGTCAATGACATGGGAATAGTTCAAAAGGATATTTTTGAATAATTATTTTCCTAAAAAATTTTAATCATAATGGAAAGGTAATTTCTTCAACTAAAGAATTTGGATGAGGAATCCATTAGTAACTATGAGGAAATTTTCTCCTGGTATTCATAGTATTATTTCATTACTACCATTGAGTTTGAATGAAATTTGACTGGTTCTTTAGTAGTTCATGGAAAAGTCTATAAAATACAATGTCTATAAGAAACTTTTATAATTATGAAGAAATTGTTCAATATGATCTCAAGATAGATGTTTTGATTGTAGAATCTCATTATCACCATGATTTTTTGGATAAATTGGAATGATGTAATTTTGAGAAAATTATAACAATAAAACTGATGGAGGAAATAAAATTAATCACCCTTTTATTATAAAAGTGAGGAAGGAATTATTGAATAAATTTTCATATGGGTTCTGGTAAATGTATAATGTGTGGAAAACAAGGCCATCAAAAAAGGAACAATAAAGTTATGTGATGAGTATATTCAATGAATGAAATATTGATAAAGATAAACCAAATGTTCCACCCACAATAAAATGAAATAATTACATGGGGTATAAATATTATTCCAATTAGTGAAAAAATTTGAGTGTTAATTATGAAAAACAGCATATTTACCCTCTTAAACTAAGAGATAAATAAAAATATCATGTAATCAAAAGTAATTTAATGTGTCTTGAGAACAAAGTAGTGAAATAACCTCTTACTATCCATTATAAAACAAAAAATGTATTATTTTATTCTGGATCTACCCACACTTTTATATATGTAGAATTATCATATGGTATCACATCACCAAATCAATGATTAGATGTTTAGTTAGTAGTAAAATTTCTAATGGTATGATGACCACACCTCAAGTCTATTGATCCTATTAGATATAAGTTTGTAGGGATGTGATTCCAGTAATTCTTGATATTCTCCCTCTATTTGAAGTTGATATTATTTTTGGCATGGATGAGATTTATTAATATATAAAATAGATCAATTTATGAGTAATGGAAGACAAATTTTATATTTCAAATCAACCTGTGATTATATTTATTTTTGGGGATGAATATGAACATCCAATAGAAATTAATTAATTATTGATATTACTATACTTTCATGAGGTATATTTATCTATAATTGGTTAGGAAGAAAATAAACATTGAAGATATACTTATTATTTAAGAAAATGATAATGTTTTTACTGATAACATTCTCAGTCTACCCCTAGTTCATGAATTTGATTTTTTAATAGTACTCAAACCTGGTACTACTCCTATTTCAATGAAACCATTTTCAATGAAACCAATTAAGTTAAGATAATTGAAGAAGAAACATCAAGAGCATCTATAAAATATATTTATAAACCTGAGTGCATCATCATGGGGTGAACCTATTATTTTTATTAAATAGAATAACTAGTCAATGAGTATCTGCATTGATTATCGAGAACAAAACATGATCTCCATCATTAATAGGTTTTCTCTACCATATATTGATTACTTTCTTGATCAAATATGTGGAGTTGAATAAATTTATGAGATTAAACATCATTTTTGATATAATCAAATTAGGTTCAAGAAGGTGGATATACTGAAGACCATGTTGTTTATGGGGTATGGTCATTATCAATTGATAGAGATGACATTTGGATATAACAATACCCCCATTATCTTCGTGGATATAATGAATAGAGTCTTTATAGATAATCTTGATGAGTTTTTGGTGGTATTGGTAGATGATATTTTTATATCCAAAGAGAAAAAAATTTCATGGGGATAGTTTGAGGATTTTTCTAAATATCCTATGGAAGGATACACAACACTACACATTTTTAAAGTGCTAATTTGGAAAAGAATGTGTTCCATTCATGGATCATATAATATCAAGCGATGGTATTTCAAGGGATCCTTAAAATATTGAATTTATTGAAAATGGTCTAGAATAAACACTATGACTAGATATATAGTTTTTTGAGTTCTATGGATTCTACAAGTATATTGGGAGAGATTTCTCAAGGTTGTGTAATTATATTACCATGTTGACCTTGAAGGAAGAAAATTTCCTTTGGCTGGATGAATACGAATATAATTTTAATGGAATAGAGAGAAGGTTAGTCAGTGTACCCATTCTAACAATATCCTGAAGTGGAAAAGGGTTTGTATTCTATAGTTATTCCTAAAAGAAGTTTCTGGGATGTTTTTAAATGAAGAATGATATACTGATATCTTATGCCTCATGAATTTTGAAAATTCATGATAAAAATTCCCCAAATCATGATTTAGAGGAAACAATAGTAATTTTTTCTTTGAAAATATTAATGCATTATCTTTTTGGTGAAAGTTTTGATATATATAGTAATCATAGAATCTTGAAATATATATATTCAGAATTAAAGAGTTGATTATTCACTAAATGATATTGTTATAGTTGATAAAAGATTATGTCTGACTTATACATTACCACCTTGGGAAGATGAACATGGTGGATGTTGCTCTGAATTAGAAGGACAATGCTAGTTTTTATATGATAAGGATAAAAATAGATCAAATAATGCTGGAATTTCAGAATATGGATCTTAAAATCATTATGAAATGAAATAGATCATATATTTATCAAATTGATTTTCATCCATAGATCTATGTGAGGATTAAAGAAGTGAATACAGAAGACGTGGAACTACAATATAAGGTAATTAATGTTCTAGAGTTCAGAAATAATTAGGATTGGATAATAAAATTTATGAACTATGTATGTATCCCCTTAATACTGGAATTGAAGAAGTATATATTGGATGAATCTTATATTTCATCATTTTCAATTCATTAGAGAATTACGAATATTTATAGAGATTTGAAAGAGTATTTCTAGTGGGAAAACATGAGAAAGGATATTCCAAAGTGTTTATCTTGATTCCAAGTATGTCAAAAAGTTAAGGTTGAGAGATTTAATTATAATGGAGTGTTGTAAACAATGCCCATACCAGAATACAAATCGGAAAACATCCTGAAAGATTTCATCATCAGATTCCCCAAAACATCTAAAGGATATAATGATACTTGGGTTCACTACCAAAGATTCAGGTTTTTGTAGCACCACCCCTTTAACAATGCTAAAAAAGTACTTCTAAAGGGGGTAACCTTTAACAGTGCAAAAAAAAAGCACTGATAAAGGGAACTTTTAATAGTTCTAAAAAAATCAAAGTAAAAAGTAACCCTTTATCACTGATTTTTTTTACTAGCACTGATAAAGGGTATATTTCAAAAAAACATTTCATTAAATTTAATATATTAATATATTAATATAGAAATATATTGATATTGATATAAATATAATATATATTTTTTAAATGTGTTTTAAATATGGATAAATAGAAATGTAAACTTAATATATAAGATATTTAATAAAAAAGAGCTTATGAAATAATTTTAAAAAAAATTTTAATTAATAATTTATATTTTAATTTTATTGAATAATAGTTATTTCATAAAAATTTGAATATCAAATAAATAAATAAATAAATAAATTAAAGATTGAAATTAAGTTTAAGAAACAACTCAAACTTCAAATGGCCATAACTTGTGATCTGGGTGTCTGTCTGAGCTCTACCAAATATTAAATCAATTATTACGATGAGCTATTTGATACTAGACTTGGGGGACTTGGGTCAAGGTTTTTTCAAGGCCAAAAATTGTCCAGAAGGCCTCAAAAACTGCGTTTTAAGTCGGTGTACCCGGATTTTTTAACAATTGATGGATTCTCAGGCTCATTTATGGTGGTATTTTTTCCATTTTTTGGTGGGGACTAAATTTATTCATAGGTATTACATTAATAATGATATAATGGTTTTAAAATTATATCATTTTTCACAATTTACTATTTTTTATAATCAAATATATCACAATATATACTTATTTTTTAATATATTCATACCTAAAAAATTAATTTTATAAATAAGTAATTAAACATATTTACATATAAAATATATGTATTAATATATAAGCCTTATCTAAATAAAAAATAATATCCATTTTATATAAAATACAAAATATGAATATTTATATACCAATATAATGTGTGTTTGTCTATATATATATATATTAGTGTGTGCATGTGTTTCAGCAAACTGATATATATTATATATAAATCCTAATATATAAATAGACATATTAATATATAATAATGTAAATATATATATAAATATGTATAAATATGTATAATTATACATATAGATACACCCATATATAAAATATATATACATGTGTATGTATGTTGTATATATGTATGTATATATGTATTTATTTATTTGTAATCACAGAAAATAACATATTTTATAAATGTATTTAAAAATAGTCATAAAAATATATATTAATATATGAATAAATATATAACTAAATATACATTAATATGCGATTAAATATATAGATAAAAATATAACTATACAAATCTATAAATAAATAATTATAAATAGATATTAATATACGAATAAATATATAAATATATATATTAATATAAATAAATATATATTTATATATCAATATAAATATATTTTAATATAAGAATAAATATTACTTAATATATGTATAAATAAATAGATATATCATTTAAGGGAGGACAAAGCAACATGAATGAGTGGTAAAGTGTCCAACGTTCAGGGAAGTGGTCTTGAGTTCGAATCCAGGGAGAGGAAGGGGCTCGCGTGTAGGTTTAGGGGGGATAGCTCTATTAAAGGGTTGGGGAGGGCCCCATTAAAGGCCGACCAATGGGGGTGGGAGTGAGTAGGGGGGGGGCTTACGAGCACTGTTAAAAGGGGGTGGGGGTGGGAGTGGCGAGCTCTATTGAAAGGGGGTGGCAGGTACTGTTAAAAGGGTATCCAATTTTCGTTTTTGTTTTAATTTTTTTTATATTTTTAATTTTTATCAGCACTTTTTTTAAAAGAGTTGATAAAAGGGGTCTTTTATCAGTGCTAAGAAAATCACTGATAAAGGCCATTTTTATTAGTTCTTTTTTTAGCACTGATAAAAGATCCCTTTTATCAGCACTTTTTTTAGCACTAATAAAAGGGGCCTTTATCAGTGATTTTATGAGTGCTGATAAAAGGGACCCCCTTTATCTTATCTCAAATTAATAGCACTAAAAAAGGACTTCTAAAATCAATTTCTAGCACTGATAAAAACAATAGATGTAGTAGTGGTTATAGTGGATTTCCTTAATAAGTCAACACATTTCATTGCCATCAGAGAAGATTAATTTTATGATCCACATTCCCAAATTAACAATAAAAAACTGGTAGGTTTTCATTGTGTACAACATACTATTATTTCTAATCAGTATTTATGGTTTACCTCACTGTTTTGGTGATTTTTTCATAGATTTCTGTACCGAGATCAAATTTATCATTTTTTATAATAATCTGGTAGATAGTCTAAGATAGAGGGAAATTCAAACACTAGAATATACATTAAGATCATTTTCTAGGGATTCCAATTGTTTTTTGGACCCACACCTTTCTCTGGTTGAATCATTTTACAATTATAGCATTCACTCGAGCAATCGAATGGATTCTTATGAAACCCTCCATTATAGGAAATATATCACTCCAATATGCTTGGATAAAGTTTGAGAATAGAAACTAATTGTAACACCCCAGGTAAATAAATAATATGGAATTTTTATATTTATCCCTATTTTTGAATAAAATGTTAATATTAATTTAAAGGGAACGCTATGCTCGATGGCTTACCCAATACGCAACAACGAGTTCCTTTGAAATCTTACGTTGCACTCTAATAATAAAATAATTTTATTTTTAAATGGTAGTTAACACCTAGCCGTTGTAATGACGGGAATGAACAGAACTAACTAAAAAATGATTATATATGTTTGTCAAATATTTTTAATTTTTACAATAAATGTAAGAGGATTAAAAATGCGAATGAATCCAATTTTAAGCGTAAACATTCTAATATTCTTTAAAAGGTCGATTAACCGCCTTTTGATGGCGAACCTCTTTTAAATCCAAATTTTGAAAATTTTATGTGTTATATTTGACAAAATTAAATTCTTCTTTAGAATCGGAACATCAAAATTTACTTTGTGTATTTTTTTGGTATTTTTCCGATAAAGTTCATTTTTTAATGAATAGTGAAAAATGTTGTATTTTAATTCAAAACCTCTTTTTAATCTAATTTATTTATATGATTAGATTATCTTTTGAATTGGTTTTAAAGTGGAATTAGAATATATTTTTACCATTTAATCCAATAGTGGTCCTTGGAATTAATTTCATTTTGATATTGGACTTAAATTAGTGTCAATCTTTTGATATATATTATTTCCTAAAAACACTCTATTTGTTCTGACAGCAGGAATTAATTATTAAATTAATTAATTTAACTTATATGTTTTGAATTTTTTAAAATAGACATCATTTTTGAATTCGGAATATCAAATATATCTTAGGGTGAAGTTTTGGTATTTTTCGGAAAAACTCCAATTTTTGATGAATAGTGAAACACTAAGTGGTAGTTTAAAAACTGTTTTTTCGTTTAAATGAAACTTTACAACTTATGTGGTTTGAATTTCAAAAATACGACATACATTGTTGTCATTAGGATGTAAAATTTGGTTCAATGGGATTAAAATATTTTTTTGGTGAATAGTAACTCTTATGTTTTTAATCACGATTAGAGGTAATTAGTGTAATTTAAGGTAAAGATAATGTTATAATAATATGAAATGACCTTGAAACAAGTTCTACCCTTATTGGATGAGTCATGGCCGACCAAGACAATCCATGGGTCAACTTGGGGACCCCATGGATTCACTTTGGTTGGAAAATGACATTAATACCTTTTTATTTAAAGTTAAAATTAAAATGTCACAAACATGTGTTGTTTTACTAAAACAATTTTTACATGGGGTTATATAAGTCATATTTTTTAATATAAATATTCATTAGAAAGCTAAAAAATATTTCCTACATCATGATACTTTTTTTATAATTTTTAGACATTAAATAAATTAATTTATTTAGCACACCGTGATGATGCAGTGATTACCTCATAAATGAACGATTTAAATAAAATGAGAAGATATGGTGAAATCTAAGTCTTGCACTTGTATAAAACCTATTGGATGGGTGGATTTCGAAACCTTATCACCTTATCCTATAAATATATAATTTTTTGACCTTTAAAATCCGAAAATCATTTTATAATAAAGTATTATTTTATAACATTCCAAGAGTGCCCCTCCTCTCCTCTTATAAAAGGCCCCAACCTCTACCACCTTAAAAACACCTCTAAAGCCTTTTCCTCAGCCAAACCCTGCCCATTTAATCTCTCAAAATCCTTATATTCATCATTGAAGCCTCACTTTGGGCAGAATCCTTTCCAAAGAAGCCTTTGAGCTCAAATCAAAGAGAGTTACCCGATTTAAAGGTAATGTCTTCCCTTGTGTTCTTTTGTTTTATTTTGCTTCTCCAAACCCCTAAACTATTTTATTACTTTTTTTTTGTAACAAAAACAGTATCTTAAATATAATAGGATGTTTTTATAATAAGTATTCGAGCTACACTTTCACACACCTCCGTCTAATGGTTAAATAACATACTGTTTCTGTGGATGGCGAATTACTGCCTCACGAAACGATGATTGTTCAATATTCATTTAAGACCTTTAATGGTGGCCATTAAGATGTCAATATATTTATATATGATATATAATATGTTTATGTTTTCCTTATGCTTCTGTATTATTCATTTATGGCATACCTTTATGGTTTCCATTATGGGTAAACGCGATATCTTCATTTTAGAAAGTACGGACTACCACCCCCTCAAAGTGATTTGATTCGTTATTGCCATATATGGGGCATATAAAGGATGAAATTAATGGTATTAAATATTATATCCTACTGTAATTATAATATACCTTTATATAATTATTATTTAATTCCATTTAATACAAAAAAAGAAATAAAAGTAGCGTTCATAGGTACGTACGACTTACCATCTCCATGAACGGTACATTTCATTTCTTATCTCCAAATGTTATGTACTATTATAAGTACATATATATAATGGATATAAATGTAATAAATTACATCTAAATGATGGATATAATTCTGGAATTATAATATATATAAATCTCTCATTTTTTTTAATTCCATTAATATGACAAAAAATGAAAGTAGCGTTCATGCGTACGTACGGACTACCGTCTCCATGAACGGTGCTTTTAATTCTTTATCTCCAAATGCTATGGAATAGTATAAAATGAATATATACTGGATATATATGACATTTAAAACATCAATACTATTCTGGATATGATGTACCTATAACTATATGGAAAATTATTTTCCAACAAGTTCAATTTTTACTCATGTACTGAACATCGACAAAAACATCTGATATGAACTCAATTTATTAACCAATTATTATAACATTATAATATGTGATATGAACTGAATAATAATCTTTAAATGAGGTACTTAAGAAATTATAAATTGACCAAATTTTATTTGTCACGAACCAACCCGGGTCGACTCTGAACCGGTCACCCGAGGTGGTCCGCGACACGACCCGAGAGGCATTCCCGATCCTCTCAGGCTGGCAACAAGCACCAGGGCATCAACAGAGGTTGTGGGAGCTATTTCACCCAATATAAATAAATAAGTCTACAAAGATAATGCAGAGCAGCGCAGAAAAGATAAACCAAACGAAGTGACTAAACAGGAGTAGGAGAAAAATAAAACTGACCAAACACGACGTCCGAACAAACTCCGTGCGACCTCACGGGTCGCTCTCCAACTCAACGATCAAGCATCGCCCTAGGCGAGCACACTAAATCTATAGCCTGCACAAACACTAAAAATAGAAAATAACTATAGGTGTGAGTATTAAAACTCAGTAGGCTAGCCAAATATCTATTCCCAATTCACTACCTTTAAAATAATAGAAACATCATTTCAAGTTTGAACTACAATTTATAAAAGTATGTTTTTCTAAGTATTCTACTTAAAAACAAAGTACAAACCATTTCCCTTTACCATTTAAAAATTTCGGTTCATTTCATTAGTGTCAATGGCTTTTTAGGAAAAGGGAAAGTGATGTTTATATTTTCAAATTTGTACAAAGAGGATTAAACACTTTCATTTGAAAACCATTTTTAGAATCCTAATCAAAAGCAATTTACCATTTTCCAAGGAAAACAATACACTAGAATGAACAAAGTAAAACACACAGCAAGGGAAATGTAGTTATACATGTGAGCATCATAATCACTACTGCAAGCAACAAAAGCTGAATAGACATGGGTGAACCTAGGAGATCGAGAATAAACCAGAAGACACCAATACATGAGAAATCATCCTTATCGACATGTCACGATGAAATCAAAATGCACAATACACTCGACCATCCTCTCTCAAGCAGGTCGAGGGCAAATCCCATAGTAATAAACCCAATATATCCACCTAATATGGGCCACTGGTTAGTACCATAACCTACCAGTGCAGCAATCATTCTTAGAATATTCTCTCAATATGCCAGATTCCCATGTATCAAGTGTTTAAAAAGGGGGTGATCCAACCCATGCTAACCGAGCATCAAATCAGATATATCTATATATAAAGCACAACAGGCATCGCCCCGAGTCGCTCCATGGGACAACCTCTTGCCTTTAACTACTCAAGTACCCGGGAGCCTCTATGGGCAGCCTCCCAAACAATCAATTGCAAACAAGGTATGAGAGTTGTCCTAGGAGGGTTTTTATCAAAACATTTTCATCACTTTCCATAAAGTGCCAAATGGGCATTAAATACATTTCACAATCGCTACTCTAAAAAAAAGTAAAACTTCTTTATAAGACAAAACCTAGTTTAAAAAAATTTAAAGAACCCCCAAAACAATACTTCGCAGGCTACCAACATTTTTATAAAACCAAACCAGACCATTTTATTTTTTTCCAATTAAACTTTAAGAGCCAACCGGGCCATTTCTCAAAATAACCAAAGTACTTGTTCACGCTTCAAAGAAATCATTTCTCATTAAACCAGAACTTTATTTTACATTCTGTGAATTATGTTTAAAATCCAAATAGGCATTTTTTCATTATTGGGTGTCCGCTCGTTAAAAAAATATTTCAAGCATCCTGTATAAAATAAACTTCTCTTTTTACACTAAATAATCATTTAAAGATTAACTATATTATATTAAAAATTAATTATCGTTTATTATCTCACATTATTTATAATTAATAAAATATTTATTTTGAATAATTAGTGTGCACAAATAGCAAGAAATAATGTAACTTAAATTTTAAAAGCAGTGCAAAGGGAACCTACCTCAGATACACGACACGATGTAACAATGCACGTTTGAAAAAGAACGATAAAGTCCAACGCCCTACAAAATAAATATCAAGGGCTCAAAACACATACCAAAACTCACTAGAGCACTTGAAACCAAGTGGTGGGAAGAAACACTCACCTTGAAACTAAAACGCGACGACGATGGAACCTTGGAAACAAGGCGCGGCGATGACGCTCACTCGTAAACGCCCTGCGCGGGTCCTAAAAAATCCTAAACCAACAAAAAAACACACCATCAATTAAAAACCGTACTCTATACCGAGTAAGATGGTAATGAAAATAATAAAAATAATAACAACAATAATAATATGAATACTAATAATATTAACAATAATAACATTAATAATAATAATAATAATAATAACAATAATGAGAATATTAATAATAATAATAGTAATAATAATAATAATAATAATAATGATAATAATAATAATGAGAATTAGAATAATAAAAATAACAATAAAAATAATAATAATAATGACAATAATAATAAGGATACTAATAATAATAATAACTATAATAATAATAATAATAATAATAATAAATGTAAAGGTAAAAACTAAATACACCTTTCAGGGGGGAGCAGCGCTGGATGGCAGATCGACGGAGGCAACAGGAGTGAAGAGGAGGTCGCAGGTGGCGGGCTGCGGCGCTGAAGGCGTGACTGCGGCTGGGTAGGTGCAGTGGACAGAGGAGGACACTACAGGGAAGATGCGAAGGGAAGGTGACGGCTGAGGGGAGATCCGGAGTAGAGGCGGTAATTCTGAGAGGGAGGGGTTATCGCTGGGTGAACATGGGGAGACGAGTATGGGATCTCAAGCAGCGCTGCTGTGAACAGAGGGTAGGATCACGCCGAAGAGGTTGGGTTGCTGTAACGTGGAGCATGAGGTAGCGGGAGGGTCGACCGAGAAATGGGAGCGCACCAGGGGTCAAACGGACGGGGAAGGGGGAGGTTGCGGCTGGAAGCGGTCTGGTCGGGGGGGGGGGGGGGGGTTGCGGGCTGCAGGAGGGCAGGCCGGAGGCGCGGTGGAAGGTTGCCCTGACGGGGGGCAAGGCCGGTGATGCAGACAAGGGCATAGGTAGTTGGGGGGCGTTGTGGGTCGCAGGAGGAGATGAGGAGGGATGCAGCGGGTGCGCAGGTGGTGCCGGAAAGGAGGTACTACGTGAGGAGGCAGCACCTGGAGGCTGCTCGCGCCGTAAAAACCCACGGAGGAAGTAGGGGCGATGAAGAAGAGAGAGAGGGGTGGCGGTGGGCTGAGAAGAGGAAAGGCCGTGGAAGTGGAAAAAAGCAAGAATTAGGGTTCAAAAAAATAAATAATAAAATAAATCTTAAACATAACAAATAAATAAAATAAAATGAAACCATAATTAATAATGAAAATACGCACAATACTAATATTCATAATGACACTAATACTAACACAACGATAAAATGTTTTCCAACAATTTTAATTATCATTAATTTTAAATGACATTGTAAATTGAAATCTATTAATTTATTTTAATTCCTCTAAGCTGAAAAGGCCACGCAGTTTCATGGGCAAAGCCGCGCGGTGCCACGCTCCACCCGCGCGTCCAACGTTGTCGAAACCAAAAGTGTGCTTTTTATCGAAGACAGAAAAATCTCATCCAAGACTGAACGCGAAATAGATAAAAATAATTTAAAACCAAAGAAATCATGAAACAAAATAAAAACACGGTTTGGGACGTGACATTATTATTCAGGAGATTAAAGAATGATCGAGTCATGTCGGACACGAGGTAAGAGATCCTACCCCTCTCTTTCTTTTTAAGTACACTCTATTATGTCATTCCTTTTAAGCTCATATTTCTTATGATTGGGATGTTATTTTATATTACTCTTACTATACTTTTTATGTTCATATGATGAGAGAACCTACTTTCTCTCATCAATCAATTTTGGAAGTTTTGAGTGGTGCTGTTAGGCTGCCGAATTTTCGTAAGAGATCCAACCTCTCTCTTTATTTTTATGTACTCTCCTTTATGTCACTTCTTTTAAGCTCCTATTTTTTATGTTGGGGGATTTTATTTTATATTTATCTTGATGTAAATTTTATGTTAATATGATGAGAGACCCTATCTGATCTCATCAATCCATTTTTGGAAGTTTTAAGTGGCGCCGTTAGGCTGCCGAGTTTTTGTAAGGTATTTTTCATCTCACTTTTATTCCCATGCGATTTATGCTACATTTTCCACCATTTCTATTGAGTGGTATATATAATGCCCATTATTCTACTCTTTGTGTAATATACTTTCATTTATGAGTATTTACATCAATGTTGTATTGTCCTTCTTTTATGGGGTGTATGTTTCGAAAGATACCCAAGTGGGAAAGGGAACCTTTCACCCTCCTCTTTTTAAAATACTTCTTTTGTTGGGTATTTTATTTTATATATTGTTATTTTGGGATATGTTCTTCTATATCCTTATTGATGTAAATTTTATGTCCAAGTGATGAAATACCCTTTTTATCTCTCATCAACTCATTTTCTGAATTTTGAAGTGACGTCGTTAGGTTGTCAAATTTTTAAAAAGGAACTTCTTAACCCAATTTTGATTCTTTGGGATAAACTTTCACTCCTTGAATATGTCATTCTATGAATATGTGTGAATAACCTCTGATTGTTTTACACTTAATATCCACTTATATTTGGTGTATTTGTTTGTCACACATAATTATGTAATTGATTTATCCTTAATCCAAGGATACCGTCTTTGTATGGGACTTCGTCTCAATCTCCTTTTATTGAGGCATATTTTGTTTTATACACAACCTTATTTTATACGGTGTATAAACCCCTTTGACTTTTACGTTTATCCAAAAGGAATCTTTTTATACGAAGTGTTTTACTAAATGACAAAAGGGAATGTTTTCGTTGTAAGTATGTGGAGACAACAATTTCTCCGCTGCCGTGACCATTATTTGAGTTTCAGCTTCCTCTACAAGCCATACCTTTTTTAAAATGAAAAATAAATAATATGTTTTAATTTTATTTTATTTTGGTATTGAAAATGGTTTTCATAATGTTTTTGTATCAATGTGTTGTATTGATATTTTGTGATTGAAAAGTAGAAATTTTATGTTTCCATTATGCATGTTTTATGTGATACGATTATGTTATGGTTCTTGGGCATTATTATGAAGACGGGTGGTTCCATGATAAACTAAGGGCGGGTGAGCCCGATATAGCTCTCCAATGCACTGGGTAACATGAAGGGGTTAAACGTTAAGGTTTCTCTGAAGAGATTTAGGAAATATACTGTGATGGGTATTCCAAACGTAACCATGAGGGTTACTCCCTACGTAAGAATGTTATGAATGCCTCAAGTTACCTTTATGCCTTATGATTTCTTTGATTTATTCATGATTTGATGAGGTATGTTAAAATGCTTATGTTTTATGAGTAAAGTATGATTTCATACATGAACTATTGTTTTCTTTTCATACTTTTATATCCCTTACTGATCTTTTTATACTCATCCCAAGTTTTTGAAATGTTTTTCACAGGTCAAGGGAAAGGTGCATGATATGATGATAGTGTCAAGGAAGTTTCAAGAAAGAATCCATGTTTTATTTTAAATATGTTTCGGTTGATGGGAAAAAACAAATACTATCTTTTATGTAACCACTTTGTTTAAATGTGGAATGTAATTCATGATTTATGATCTAATTCTCTAAAACTCTAAACTTGAAAAGATTCACAATGTGAATTATTCATTTAATTCAATATTAAGTAAGGTTTAAGGGCAGGGCCTTATACTATTGGGGCCTTAACTAGTTTAGGAATTGAATAATAAGGTTATAGCCATTAAATGGTATATTTGTGTGGCTCAGTATCGATATAAAAGTTATGGTGAAAATCATTAGTGAGATCTAAAGGTCCAATTTATTGAGATGGTATTCCAATGAACATCTTCATGGAAAAATATAGATGTTTTGGAAATAAGGTCATGTTGACCCATATATATATCTGTCTCTTTGTAATTCACGGTCATATCAAGATGATTTTGTATCACTTGAATCTTCCATAGAATCTATTTAATGTTCACGATTTGTTCTACGTATCTCACATGAGGAAGTACATACTCAATTTTACACATTTACTAAACTTAGGGGACATTACACTTGAGAATGAACAATTTTATAAAGAATAAACAATAGATATTATAGATTGGATAGATAACATAATGTGGAACAAGACTACACACCTGGTCAATTTTTATGGTAAAACCATAAATGTGTAGAAGCTATGTTGTAACTATAAGATGTGATGAGTTAGAAGTTTCCTCAGTTTGTTATATCAATGTGATGTAATTTCAAGGGATAAATTATTATAATGGGGAATAATATAACACCCCATGATTTAATGATATATTTCCTTTTAAATAAAATATATATCATTGATATATTTCTCTACATATAACACCATGTTTAAAGCAACCAAAATATACTATTGAAATATTATTATTAAATGTGAATATTATCTTATAACATGGGATTTGTGGGTAAGAATATGAGAAGTTAAGTTAGAAAAATATTATATAGAATTTATCAATAAATAAAAAAGTATTTATTAATCCCTACTAAATAAATACTCAATTTTAAATGTTTAAAATAATAATATTTTATTTTAAAAGATAAAATTTTCAATGAATTTTATTTTCTATATATTTTGTGTCCTAATCAGTAATAAAATATGATTTCGATGTAATAAATTGGTATTTAATGTGAAACAATTAAAAATAATTCATACATTTATTATCAATTTTTTAGAAATGATGATAAAATCTCAGAAGGTAATTTTTTTCAAAATACTTGTTTTATTGTCTGAATTTTATTTTATCATAATAAAATTAATTATTTTTTATTGGGGAATTATTTTAATAATTTCTTTGATAATATATTCATGAAAATATAAGAACATTCATGTGATCATTTTTAATATTCACAGAATACAATTAAATTCATTTTTATGCTTAAAAATTCCCTTTTCTAAAAAATGTTTTCAATATATTTCATACATTAAAATGAATTTCTACCACTTGTAGAAATTAAATATTATAAAATCATTTCAAAATTTTGGAATAATAATTTAAAAATTTATTAATTTGGACAATTTAATTTTTGGTCATTATAATAGAGGTAAAAATTCATTATTATAAAAAATGTTAAAAGGGTTAACGAGGGGTTAAACAAATTATATAACTATTATAGTTTCCTAAAAAGTTGTCTAAATTATATTTAATTATTTTATTTTGATACTATATAATTTTAAATTCCATCATGATCCAATTTTGAGAAACATTACCATGAGAGTGACATTATTATATTTTTATATTCATAATTATTAAAAGTGTTACACTCCCTTTACTTTTAAAAATGTGACCACCTCTTATACATTATCCATAGAACATGATCCCTTTAGATAAAAAGTAAACCCAAATAACCTTATCATAATATTATCCAGGAGCTTTTTTGGGGTGTTCATCCCAAAAGACCAATCAAAATATACTTAATATTATTTTCAAAGGAGGATACTAGATGAAGATGTATATATTCTCATCAATCATTTTCATGTATCATTCTTCTTGAATATAAAATAAATGATCTAAAAACATATTAAATTAATAAAATGATAATATTTACTCTAAATTATGTCATAATATTATTGTTATGTTCATTTTGTATATTCATCACATCCATTGGAAAATGATAACATCTCTCATGAGAACATGTGAACTACCACCTCCCTTGTGTGATGAGATTCATCTTTTTCATTTCAACTATACATGTCTAGTCATAATTATAGATTTAATGAATACATATTATAGTTATGATATAATTATGAATCTATAAAATGATAATTATTATTTACCTTTATTTTGTTCTATCAATCAATAATTGAAAACATCATCCCTGCGTATGTACGAACTACCATATCCATGAACTGATATAATTCATTTTTCATAACTCATTTATTCAAATGTAAATAAAAGTATATATAATTAATAAATATAATAATTATTACATTATTGAGATTATTAGGATGATGAAACCATGCCTAATGGTAAAGTATCATAATTATCAAACAGAAACATGAAAGGAAACCTATAAGTTTGAACCTAAATGTTCAATTTGATAAAGAATTTCTAATAAATGGTTAATTATAAATTATAAATAATGGATAAATTTTATTTTAAGTTTGGTAATGGTTATGGAAAAAATATGATAAATTTATATTTATTATATAGTATTTTTGAATTTTTATGCTTTAATATAGGACTTATAGTGGGGGTTTATATTACTATCTGATTTCATTATGAGATTATATATATACTAATTTAAAATGAGGGAAATTACACGAACCTTAACCTTTTGGATGATATGTTTTATTATTCTCTATTTATTTCTAGAAATTTCAAGTAATATTACAA
Source organism: Viscum album (assembly GCA_963277665.1). NCBI lineage: Eukaryota > Viridiplantae > Streptophyta > Magnoliopsida > Santalales > Viscaceae > Viscum > Viscum album. Next base: position 1,627,626,880 of record OY728142.1, on the reverse strand, counting down.
TTTTCCTCTATTTTTTACATAATTGTTTTGAAAAAATGTTTGATAAAATGTCATTATATAAATTCGACCTTATTCATCTTTGGTCAAAAAACATTTTCGTATATACCCACATTCATCAAAATGTTTTGTAAGAGTTTATATATAGATATATATATATATAACGTTTTGTGATATATTATTTCTACTACCATTGAAATTATTTAAATTTTTTACAAGTAATATTTTAAAATTCATTACATTCAACTCCCTTTTCACTTTCTGAAAAAGTGTGAATAGAATGTTCTCTTTTAACATATATTACACAAACGACCCTTACCACCATCAAAACTATTATTTTCATTGATCCTTAATTTATAATATTCCATGATTATTTTAAAATAAAACCATTTTGTAAATATTCTGGAAATTATTGTATTCTAAATATATCGAAATAAAATGATATTTTCTCTATTTTCAAAGAAATGTTCAAATGCAATTTTAATGGTGTTTTCTACCTACATAAATATTATTTAAATAATGTTATGATTAATTGGGTATAGGATTATATTATACTATCCACATTAATTCTTAGGATAAATATTTATGTTGATATTTTAAGGATGATTCTAATGAAACCATTACTTTCCCATGGGTTAATTAAGTGATACATAAATCGTTATTAAATCAGTTAATTTTTTCATGAGTTATGATATAATAAAATTATGATGGTTGTTTATGGTATTTTGGCCCATTTATGAAAATGTTTCTGATAATTTTATATTCCTTTAATGCATGTAGTAAAAAATGATATATCATGAGATAATACGGAAAAGAATTGTGAGTCTACCCAATTCTGTAAGGGGATTTTCCACTATGATTGTCTTGGAAGTGAATTTTAACTAAGGAAATATTATAATATTGAGTAAAACCAATCAAATATGGGAATATATAAATTATTATTATAACGACCCATACTTTACATACATTGTTAATACTTCAAAATTGAAGCACACTTATTACAACATATGACAAAACCACAAAGGACCGTATAGGTATAGTGTCTTTAGAAACTGGGAAACATAAACAACTGGTTCATAAATCTTCTACAGTGTCTCCCATTTATTTCATCATATCTAGGGTCCCTTTTAGCATATTCTACTTAATATCCATCTTCCTGACCTGGGGAAAAGAAAACATAAAAGGGTGAGCTCAAATTATCAGCAAGGGAAAAAAAGAAGGAAAGGAAATAAAAATCATATCATATCTTTTTGAAAATCATATCCTGCAAAAGAGATCATAATATCTTAACATGGAATAAATCATAGAAGTGAAAATGAGATCCCCATAATCATAACATAAAACTTGAAACTTTTTGGCATGCACACATAATCATGGAAAATCATTTCTTGTTATTCATGACTCATTGCCAAGACTATCTTAGTGGACAAAGTCCCTTTCTGAACCGAGTCACCCTCGTTCCAGTCCTGTTTCACTGAACCGGTATAACCTACCATTCCAGCCATGTCTATCTCAGGAGATATAAAATCTTTACCCAATGATTTGGAGGGAGATATAGGTCCCACCCATCTTATAATTAATCCTTTCTTATGTGTTCTACATAATCATAAACCATACATCATAGCGTAACCCATGTAATAAAAATGATATTCTTAAACAACATGACATCATAAAACAATTCATATAAGATAAAGAAAAAAAATATTTCCATCACAACATAATCGAATCCATGTAATAATAGGGATAAAAACAGAACCCTTTTATTATCTTAGATGGAAAATAATTTTGATAAAATACTTGAACTCCATTCTTGAGGAAAATATCCTTTCTACTTCAAAAACACTTTTCCTTTCTTAACATGTCATACAATTTTAAACTAAAAGAAGTTGATTAAAAATAAACTTGAATACTTTTAAAGGAAACTTCTTGGAAATAATGTTTTAGAAATCCATTCATTCCGTATATGTTAAAAAAAACATTCTTCGTACTTTTTTCGGAAAAGTCAAAAAGTACCTCGTACGAAAAACGACAAAAGATTCCTTTCATTTCTTTTACTAAAAACTCACCGAAGGGTAAAAATGAATTTAAACAATTGTAGGTGGATGGAAATAATATTACATATTTATGAAGCATGGATGTGGATGATAAAATACACCCCAGTAAATACTTACGAATAAACAATCTCGGATAAAAATGAGATTGTGATATTTCCCTTACCTTAGGTCTGATTTGCTTTGTACGTGTCCGAAGCTCCTCTTCTTTGGAACGCTTCTTTGAATCCTCCACTTAGGGAACTAAGATTGGTCTTTGAAGAAGACCAGGACCTCTAGGATTATTCTAGGGAAGTGGAGAGGAGAAAATGGCAGGGGTTGGCCGAGCTTGAGTGCTCAAATTGGTGTGAGGAGGAGGGGGAGGAGTTGCCCTTTTATAAGGGAGGAGAGGGGCACCTTAGGAATATCTCAAAATATTATTTTATATTAAAGTCAAAATCGGTATATAATGGTTCCAAAGAGTCTTATTTAGAAGCTAAAGTGGGGATGGGTCGAAATCCTATAAACCAATAGGATTTAGACAAGTTTAGGGTATTATTTTAACCTTATCAATTAGATTTAACTCTAAGTTAAATAATTTAACTTTTACCGTGTCTTTTTGTTTTCTTTCACTATATGGTTAATACACTTACTATAATATGCCAAAAGAACCCCAAATTATTTATTATTAATATATATATCCTTATCTAAGTCATTTGGCCGAACCTTATATTTTTAGGAATAAAATAACAATTAATAATATAATATTTGATTTAAAAACTATTTTGTGTCAATTTTGACACTATTTGATATATGATTTTTGTGAAAGTCATAACAGAATTATATGTTCGAACCAAGTTGATTAAATCAACACTAATATATCATAGTAACCTATAAAATTAGTGGAATTCATAAAAAGTCTCAAATTACATTTATTTTGGTGTTTATAACATCAATTATGTCAATATTTCATAAATAAGATAATTACTGCATCATCATTGTGTCATAAATAAATTAAATTATTTAATGTTTAAAAATTATAAATAAAATACCATTATGTAGGAAATCTTTTTATCTTTCTAATGAATATTTATAGTCGAATTTATCTTATGTATAACCCCATATTAAAAATGATTTACTTATTAAAATTTGATTTTAACTATTTTAACCCTTCTTTAAATAAATTAATAATAAATGTCCTAATCTTACCCAAGTGGGCCTAAATGGTCATATTTTATTCCTAAGTTTGTTTTTGGTCGAATTAAACTTATCCAATAGAATTATGACATGTGTTAGGGTAATAGTAATATCATATTTACCCCTATTTACTATTAACCGCGGTAAAAAAGTAAAAAGTTACTATTCACCAAAAAATTATTTTTATCTCATTGAACCACATTTTACTTACTGATATCAACCGTGTCTGTCGAATTTTCGAAATTCCATTCACAGAAGCGGTAAAATTAAGTTTTATGCAAAATTCAGTTTTTAGCCTACCACTTAGTGGTTTCACTATTCATCAAAAATTGAATGTTTTCAGAAAAATACCAAAATTTCACCCTAGGATAATTTCGGTATTCCGAATACAAAAATGAAGTCCATTTTGAAAAATAAAATTTATAAAATTTCAAAAAGTGGTTATTACTATTCATAACAGCTAGTTTTAATAATATTTTAATAGCATAACGTTGTTTAGTGAAACTCGGTATTGCGTACGACGTAAGCTATCGAGGAAGGTCGTGATTGCGTGTAAAGTAAGCCAAGCTAGTATGTCGTGAAAGATTCCATTGATGATATATAAAAACAAAATATTACTCATAAAAATCTCGGGTGTTACATTCTACCCCCCTTAAAAAGAATGTCGCCCTCGAAATTCGTCACTTTGTAACAAACTGATGAGGATACTTCTCCCTCATCATATCCTCAAGCTCCCATGTAGCTTCTTCTAATTGGTGGTTCCTCCATAAAACTTTCACCAATCGAGTGGTCTTGTTTCGTAGGACTTTTTCGCTACGATCCAGAATCTCTTTCGGTTGTTCTTTATAAGAAAGATCTTGCTCCAGTGGTACAACTTCTGAGTTGAGTACATGTGAAGGATCAGGTATGTACTTTCTCAGGAGAGATACATGGAACACATCGTGAACTTGAGAGAGATTCGGTGGAAGCGGCAATCGGTAAGCTACCTTTCCAACACGATCCAGTATTTCGAAAGGACCGATATATCTAGGGCTCAACTTCCCCTTCTTTCCAAATCTCATAACCCTCTTCCAGGGAGATATTCGTAAGAACACTTTATCACCAACTTCAAACTCTAGGTCTTTTCTTCGGTTGTCGGCATAACTTTTCTGTTGACTCTAAGCTGCTCTTATGTGTTGTTGAATAGATCTGACCTTTTCTGCCATTTCATCAACGAGATCAGGTCCTAATAGTTTTCTTTCCCCAACTTCATCCCAGCAAGTTGGAGTCCTGCATTTCTTTCCATAGAGAGCTTCATAAGGAGCCATCTGAATACTGGAGTGAAAGCTATTATTATAAGAAAATTCCACCAAAGGTAGGTGTTGATCCCAACCTCCTTTGAAATCCATAGAGCAAGCTCTCAACATATCTTCTAGGGTTTGAATTGTTCTCTCAGACTGACCGTCTGTCTGGGGATGATAAGCAGTGCTGAAACTCAACTCTGTATCCAGAGTATGCTGAAGACTTCGCCAGAACTTCGAGGTAAATCTCGGATCTCGATCAGATATAATAGAAATTGGTACTCCATGCAATCTTACCACTTCCTTTACATATATCCTGGAAAGTTGATCTAGAGTGAAATCCTCTCTAATAGCAATGAGGTCTGCAGACTTTGTAAGACGATCAACTATGACCCAAATAGCATTATTGCCTTTGGATGTTTTAGGAAGTCCTGTGACAAAGTCCATAGTGATGTTTTCCCATTTCCATTCGGGTATGGGTAATGGTTGTAACATCCCCTTATACTTTTGTCTCTCAGCTTTAACTTGTTGACAAACCAAGCATCGAGAGACATATTCAGCAACATCTCTTTTCATTCCATCCCACCAGAAGTACTCTTTCAGGTCCCTATACATCTTCGTGCTTCCAGGATGAATAGAGAATGAAGAACTATGAGCCTCATCCAGCAGCTCCTTCTTTAATTCGGGGATGGGAGGAACACAAACCCGATTCCTGAACTTTATTATCCCATCACAATCAAGGTTGAATTCAGAAACATTTCTCACCTTCTTTTGTAACTCGACATCTTCTTTCTGTGCCTCTTTAATCTTCACATGTATAGATAGTTGAACATTCATTTGAGAAAGATAAGATTTTTCCCCTTCCATTATAATTCCAAGATCCATCCTTTGTAAATCCATAAATATTGGATCTTTTGTGATCCTCATCATGGATAAACTAGCATGTTCTTATCGACTTAATGCATCTCCAACCATCTTCTTTGATGCATATTCAACTCCTTTTGTGTGAAAATATACTTTAAACTTTTATGATCAATATAAATATCACACCTTTCACCATAAAGGTAATGCCTCCACATCTTTAATGCAAAGATTACCGCAGCCAACTCCAAATCATGTGTTGGGTAATTTTGCTCATGGATTTTCAACTGTCGTGAGGCATAAGCTATCACCATATCATTTTGCATAAGAACACACCCCAATCCCTTCTTGGATGCATCACTGTAGATCAAAAACCTTTCTCCACTACAAGGCAGTGTGAGCATAGGTGCACTGAATAACCTTCTTTTCAACTCCTTGAAATTCTCTTCACATTCCTCTGTCCAAACAAACTTAACTCCTTTCCGAGTCAACTTGGTGAGTGGATTAGATAATCGTGAAAAATCTTTTACAAAACGTCGATAATATCCAGCCAAACCAAGAAAACTTCGGATCTCAGTTACTGTTGTTGGTCTTGACCATCTTTCGATAACCTCTGTTTTTGCTGGATCCACAGATATCCCCTCTTTTGAGATTATGTGACCCAAAAATGCAACTTTTTGAAGCCAAAATTCACACTTGGTAAATTTGGCATAAAGCTTCTCCTTTCTCAGGGTATTCAATATAATTCTCAAGTGATCTTCATGCTCTTCCTTGCTCTTTGAATAGACAAGAATATCATCTATAAAGACTACCACAAATTGATCAAGATAGTCTCTAAAGACTCTATTCATTAGATCCATGAAGATAACAGTGGCATTAGTAAGACCAAATGGCATCACTATAAATTCATAGTGTCCATACCTTGTACAGAAAGCCGTCTTTGGTATATCCTCCATTTTGACCCTTAATTCATGATACCCTGAATGAAGATCAATCTTAGAAAAGTATTGAGCTCCGCGTAGTTGGTCAAATAAGTCATCAATGCGTGGGAGAGGATATTTGTTCTTGATAGTGATCTTGTTAAGTTCTCGATAATCAATGCAGAGTCTCATTGATCCATCTTTCTTCTTAACAAATAGAACAGGTTCTCCCCAAGGTGACGCACTAGGGCGTATGAATCCCTTATCAAGATTCTCTTGGAGTTTCTTCTTCAATTCCTGCAACTCAATTGGGGCCATTCTATAAGGTGTCTTTGAAATAGGCAAAGCACCCGGTACGAGTTCTATTGAAAACTCAACTTCACGATTTGGTGGAAGACCTGGTAATTCCTCCGGAAAGACATCATCAGACTCCTGTAATATGGTCATATTCTTAATCGTAAGTTTCTCACCAACCATTTGAGATAAATAACCTTCATTTAGTGGAATCAAGACCCATAAGATGGAAGGAATTTCCACTGGAAGGTTATATTCATCCTTGCATCGATAGACGATCGTAGATTGATCTAGAATATGAAATGGGACTTCCCTTGTTTGGCAATTGATATGAGCTCCATGTAGAGAAAGCCAATCCATTCCAAGAATCACATCAAATTCCACTAAAGGAAGGATCATAAGATTTGCAGGAAGCACTTTCCCACAAACTTCGATCGGAGAAGAATTATAAACTTTTGATGCGACTCTTGTGCCATTAGGTGTTGTCACAGCTAACTCAACATCTAATTGTTGAGGTAATACGGTGATACCCTTAGAAAATTCTTTAGAAATAAAAGAGTGGGTGGATCCAGAATCAAATAAAACATTTGCTACTTTAGAGTGGATGGTAAGTGTACCTTTGACCACTTCATTATCGTACTCCACATCGCTGATAGAAATTGCATGTGACTTTCCTTTGTCTTTAGCCTTAAGATTTTGTTGACGTCGACCATCATCATTAACCCTTGGATTTGGGCATTTATTGGCATAATGACCCATCTCCTTGCACTTGAAACATTGAAGTGTAGTAGGTTCATTCTGTGTATCCCTTCCTTTGTTTGCATCATTAGACATCTTCTTCCCATTATCATGGCATTCAAATGCCCGATGACCTTCCTTTCCACATTTGAAACATTTACTTGTCCCTTTAAGACAACTCCCTCCATGTTTCTTTCCACACTTTGAGCATAAGGGAAAGCCCATCTTCTTTTCAGTGTGCTCTTTAGATTTTCCTTTGAATTCCATATTCCTCTTCTTATCAAACCCATGTGACTGATGGGTTACTTCAATCTCCATCTCGACTTTGAGAGCACATTGAACGATTTCCTCGTAGCTATTGAAGTCCCTTATGGCTAATGCCCTTCGAAGACTTGGTTTTAAGCCACTAAAGAATCGATCGATCTTACTCTCAGGTTGGATAATAATACCAGAAGCGTACCTTGCAAGTCTTGTAAAATTTGCTTCATAGGTACCAACAGATTCATCATCCCTTTACTTCAGTTCAAGAAACTCTTTCTCCATCATTTTTCAGAGAATACGAGGGAAGTACTTATTGAAAAATAAGTTCTTGAACTCATCCCTTTCCATAGACTCAATTTCATCCCTTTGCCTCGTATTCTTAATAAGATTCCACCATTGATCAATATCTCCTTTCAAACGATACACTGCTAGGATGACTTTATCATGTTCAGAACATTGAAGAACTGAAAATATCTTTTCAGTAGTACTAATCCATTGTTCAGCAACTAATGGATCAATAGACCCACTGAAAGAAGGTGGACGCTGCCTCATGAAGGATTCAATAGAATGTTGCTCCTTACTTTGCTCGTTTGGAAGTCCCGCATGATTCATAGCTTGAGAAAGTTGTGTGAGCATGGCTACAAGATTTTGCATTCCAGCTCCCATATCGTTTGGTTTCTCAGGGGGACAATCATTGCATTTCCCATCGCATTCCGCATTAACACGGTTCCTTCAGGTTCCAGCCATTGACTAAAACCAAGAAGAATAGTGTGAGCAACACTAATTATAATAGGAAAACCACATAATCAAGGATAAAATTTCACACTTAAGGTCTTATCCTAGGGTATTCATGGCCATTTCTAAAACACTAATATTGTGTTCTATGCTTATACTTATCCTTAGGGTTCTTACTAAGACTTTCACATCCTAGTTTCCAAAGGTTGACTATACCTTCCCTCTGATACCAACTATAACGACCCATACTTTACATACATTGTTAATACTTCAAAATTGAAGCACACTTATTACAACATATGACAAAACCACAAAGGACCGTATAGGTATAGTGTCTTTAGAAACTGGGAAACATAAACAACTGGTTCATAAATCTTCTACAGTGTCTCCCATTTATTTCATCATATCTAGGGTCCCTTTTAGCATATTTTACTTAATATCCATCTTCCTAACCTGGGGAAAAGAAAACATAAAAGGGCGAGCTCAAATGCTCAGCAAGGGCAAAAAAAGGAAAGGAAATAAAAATCATATCATATCTTTTTGAAAATCATATCCTGCAAAAGAGATCATAATATCTTAACATGGAATAAATCATAGAAGTGAAAATGAGATCCCCATAATCATAACATAAAACTTGAATCTTTGTGGCATGCACACATAATCATGGAAAATCATTTCTTGTTAGTCGTGACTCATTTCCAAGACTATCTTAGTGGACAAAGTCCCTTTCTGAACCGAGTCACCCTCGTTCCAGTCCTGTTTCACTGAACCGGTATAACCTACCATTCCAGCCATGTCTATCTCATGAGATATAAAATCTTTACCCAATGCATTGGAGGGAGATATAGGTCCCACCCATCTTATAATGAATCCTTTCTTATGTGTGCCACATAATCATAAACCATACATCATAGCGTAACCCATGTAATAAAAATGGGATTCTTAAACAACATGACATCATAAAACAATTCATATAAGATAAAGAAAAAAAATATTTCCATCACAACCTAATCAAATCCATGTAATAATAGGGATAAAAATAGAAACATTTTATTATCTTATATGGAAAATAATTTTGATAAAATACTTGAACTCCATTCTTGAGGAAAATATCCTTTCTACTTCAAAAACACTTTTCCTTTCTTAACATGTCATACAATTTTAAACTAAAAGAAGTTGATTAAAAATAAACTTGAATACTTGTAAAGGAAACTTCTTGGGAATAATGTTTTAGAAATCCATTCATGCCGTATAAGTTAAAAAAAACATTCTTCGTACTTTTTTCGGAAAAGTTAAAAAGTACCTCGTACGAAAAACGACAAAAGATTCCTTTCATTTCTTTTACTAAAAACTCACCGAAGGGTAAAAATAGATTTAAAAAATTGTAGGTGGATGGAAATAATATTACATATTTATGAAACATGGATGTGGATGATAAAATACACCCCAGTAAATACTTACGAATAAACAATCTCGGATAAAAATGAGATTGTGATATTTCCCTTACCTTAGGTCTGATTTGCTTTGTACGTGTCCGAAGCTCCTCTTCTTTGGAACGCTTCTTTGAATCCTCCACTTAGGGAACTAAGATTGGTCTTTGAAGAAGACCAGGACCTCTAGGATTATTCTAGGGAAGTGGAGAGGAAAAAATGGTAGGGGTTGGCCGAGCTTGAGTGCCCAAATTGGTGTGAGGAGGAGGGGAAGGAGGTTCCCTTTTATAAGGGAGGAGAGGGGCACCTTAGGAATATCTCAAAATATTATTTTATATTAAAGTCAAAATCGGTATATAATGGTTCCAAAGGGTCTTATTTAGAAGCTAAAGTGGGGATGGGTCTAAATCCTATCAACCAATAGGATTTAGACAAGTTTAGGGTATTATTTTAACCTTATCAATTAGATTTAACTCTAAGTTAAATAATTTAACTTTTACCGTGTCTTTTTGTTTTCTTTCACTATATGGTTAATACACTTACTATAATATGCCAAACGAACCCCAAATTATTTATTATTAATATATATATCCTTATCTAAGTCATTTGGCCGAACCTTAGATTTTTAGTAATAAAATAACAATTAATAATATAATATTTGATTTAAAAACTATTTTGTGTCAATTTTGACACTATTAGATATATGATTTTTGTGAAAGTCATAACAGAATTATATGTTCTAACCAAGTTGATTAAATCAACACTAATATATCATAGTAACCTAGAAAATTAGTGGAATTCATAAAAAGTCTCAAATTACATTTATTTTGGTGTTTATAACATCAATTATGTCAATATTTCATAAATAAGATAATTAATGCATCATCATTGTGTCATAAATATATTAAATTATTTATTGTTTAAAAATTATAAATAAAATACCATTATGTAGGAAATATTTTTATCTTTGTAATTAATATTTATAGTCAAATTTATCTTATGTATAACCCCATATTAAAAATGATTTCCTTATTAAACTTTGATTTTAACTATTTTAACCCTTCTTTAAATAAATTAATAATAAATGTCCTAATCTAACCCAAGTGGGCCTAAATGGTCATATTTTATTCCTAAGATTGTTTTTGGTCGAATTAAACTTATCCAATAGAATTAGGAAATGTGTTAGGGTAATAGTAATATCATATTTACCCCTATTTACTATTAACCACGGTAAAAAAAGTAAAAAGTTACTATTCACCAAAAAATTATTTTTATCTCATTGAACCACATTTTACTTACTGATATCAACCGTGTCTGTCAGATTTTCGAAATTCCATTCACAGAAGCGGAAAAATTAAGTTTTATGCAAAATTCAATTTTTAACCTACCACTTAGTGGTTTCACTATTCATCAAAAATTGAAAGTTTTCAGAAAAATACCAAAATTTCACCCTAGGCTAATTTCGGTATTCCGAATCCAAAAATGAAGTCCATTTTGAAAAATAAAATTTATACAATTTCAAAAAGTGGTTATTACTATTCATAACGGCTAGTTTTAATAATATTTTAATAGCATAACGTTGTTTAGTGAAACTCGGTATTGCGTACGACGCAAGCTATCGAGGAAGGTCGCGATTGCGTGTAAAGTAAGCCAAGCTAGTATGTAGTGAAAGATTCATTTGATGATATATAAAAACAAAATATTACTCATAAAAATCTCGGGTGTTACAATTATTGTCTTAATAGTTGACCATGACTTAGGAAATTGTGGAATGGGGACTGAACCCAATCCACTATGGGACTTTTTACACTATGATAGTCTTGGAAGTGATCCTTGAATAATAAAATGATTTTATTTGATTTTTTGTATTCCAAAAGATTATATCTTATAATTATGATATATTATCTTGGATAATGATTGATTATTAGTTATTTTTAACTCTTATGGATTATTTATTTTTTTTATCAAAAATCCTTATGTCATGACTAATGATTAACAACATATGATTGATTGGGTATGTATTTTATAAGTTATGATCATGTTACCGTACCCTTCTACTTATTTTATTCACACTTATGATCATTTTTTGTTATCTAATATATTTAACCTTATGAATCATCTAATCTCACGCATTCTTAGGTTTCATTTTCTTAGGATATAAATAATGGTTTATTGTGGGATATGTCTAAGAAGGGTTTTATGTGGGTAGAACATTGTTGAATATATTGATATTTTAAAAAAATTAAGTTGATTATGTATTTAGTCTATAGTAGAAATTACCCTTTATGGTTCTATGGATTTTATTATTATGAGGTGTATTGAATATTCCTCTAAAATTATGTAATATTTATACATGTAATATTTCGATATCCTTACTTAATAATCTCATAACATTATTTTAAAAAGTATAATAGTAAAATAATTTAATATTGTAATTTGTTTAAAAATGGTTGGGTAATAGTATATTACTTGAAATTTCATGACACCATTAGAAAGTAATCATAACTTTTTGGTACTAACCTTACCATCCATGTCCAATTTCTTCTTGAATACAAACCAACATGTATTAAATAAAATGAAGAAACCAATCAAATATAGAACTATATTTATGTACATGGAATCCATTTTTTGAGATCATATATACTTGATAACATAGAGAAATATACTACTTAATTGTATGATAAGTATTTATTATTCTCAATGATGAATATATCATCTTACTAAATGATTATAAAACTATATATATTTTTTCTTTATTATCCCTATGTTATATACATCATGGTAATAACTCCTCACACTATGTCACATGGATTTTATGTTATTATGAAAACTCATGTGCGTCATGACCATTGAATTCATTTACTTATTTCTTTGTCTTAGTGATTTAAATAGATATGTGATTCTCACTTATAAAAATGTATAACTGCTGGTCAAATTTACCACTAAAGGTGGTGTGGTGGGGGGGGGGAATTAGTGGTCTTATTTTAAAAATAATTTTTCTTTTTAATTCATCATCATAAAATTTTTATGGTTTAAGATCCTGTAACATTTTTTCATAGCCTCACCTCTTGTCTAGTATTAATAAAATAAATACCAATAAAAAATTACATGGTTTAGTATATTTTTTACTCCATTTTGTGCTGACTAGATGCCTCAACTTGGATTCATCATTTTATCCAAAAGTTTTTACAATGGTAGTTGGTTAGAAACCAAAACTAAAATTCTATATAAATTTTTTATACATCCCAATTTCAATATCCTATTTAATGACTAGTTATAAAAACTAATCATATATTTCATCATTATCTATGATGAAATTGTATATAGATCTTGATCTTCTCTGTGTTTCTTCATCACCTCTTTTAAATTTATCTCCCACTGCATGTAGGTTATATTGATAGGTATTTCTCATGTATAATTATAAAAGACATCTTGAAAATATATTCTAGTAATACTTATATATTATTATAATTCGACTCCCATTATACATATGATATTTTGAGTTGTAGTGAACTCAACTCAACTCTTATACTTCTTTGTATGATATAATAAATAGATCTGATTTAGGTAAGATCAAAAATTGTAAATCTACCTAATACAAGAAATTCTTCTAGTATTCTCAAATTATCCAGGTATCCATCATGGACGAATGATAAATTATATGAGTTAGTAAAAATGACTTATATTTTATTCATAATTAATTCATAAATTTATATTCAATGTTCATTTCCTGGTAATGATTCAAGTATTTGAAGCCTCATTATTTTTCTTTTTATCGATAATAGTTCACACAGTCTTCTTTCACTACCTCAGGCTTAGCTTCTTTATGTGTAATACTTCATATGAATGTAAGATAAAATTATATATTGAATTTTGTTCTCACTATGTTGTCACTTATTCTTCACATAGCCAAAATATTGTGGTATTTTCATGAATACATAAAGCAATGAATTTGTATCACTTTATCACATAATTGAGTGTATATGAAATTTCCATTAATATTTAAATTTCATAACGTACGTGGAACCAATATTCATGTATATAAAACACATCACATGTTTATATTATTTATTTATCACAGTATATGTGATACAAGGGAAATAATATCATGAAAAGATATATATATCGTGGTATATACAAGAACGTATCCCTCATTTGAAAGATTCTACCTTTATATATCTCAAGTTTACACTTCTTCTCAAAAGAAACATAAATAGAAAATGTTGGGTGGTATTTATAGACAAGATATATTAACTCATGGATTATTTAAATCAAGTCAATCCTCTCATTACCACAACATAAATCACCCTATGCACAATAACCTACTCCATTTAGGTTTGGATATTGACTACATGGCTTACAGTTTATTCTTTCCTGATTATGAAAATACTACTATCACACAATAAAAATGAATTTTTTTCTCATTATTAGAATTCATGAACTATTATAACTCAATGATATAACTCCTCCTTTATCCCACATTTCTGGTTCTACACTACATTAATCATCTTCCAAATATTTATAACACCACCAAACACCATAACCTCACATAGTGGACATTTAATGAAATTAGTGGAATAGAACATTCCACATGAATCCTATAAACCCAACTAGATGAAGGTTGTAAATAAATGATGAATCTAATGATGTAATTTCATTCCTTTCACTCTATTTAATATAGTACATGACTATATTTCAATCCTTGTGTGACATGCATGGAAAATCATACAATGGCTGCATAAATTGAATCCCACATTGATGTTTATTCAATCCTTACACTACTTATTAAAACACTTCCCATTTCTATCCTTCCACTATAGAACCTGGTATAGTTCTAGGAACACTCATAGATACTACACTAGTGCACACGACCTATGTTCACCATGCTTTATTGCATAATACCTGTGTTCACCCACCTACCCATGTGCTGGATCTACCATAATGAACTCCCCTTGGACACCATATGATGGATAAAACCATAGATACCCTCATGTAAGACTCAATTATTACCTTGTATTCATATGATATATTTTTTATTCTAGTTTGTAACACAATTTTTAATCATACTCACACTCTAAATAGTTAGTAAAATTACTAAATATAATGCCTCAAACCTCCTCAAATGAATCCCTAAAACATTTTTTTAAGAACCTAAAATGCTCCTCTACTATTTCTAAGATCAATTTAATCCCATTTAAAACTTATCCTAAATAACATGATATATCTTTCATGATAAATAATCATCCTTTCTTAGTAGATCACTTCAATGATTCCCTTTCTCAATGTTATAAAAAAAATTTCATTCGAAACATAATTACAATAAGTTATGAGTATTAATATCAGTTAAATAATCATCACATTCATATGTTACTTTTTATAAATTATCATACCATGAAACTATCATCATTTATTTCTTCTTTATCATTTTAAATTATTATTTATGATAAATTGGAAACATATACAATATTAACACAACAACCATTCACTTGGGCTTTTCAATTCCCCCTTTGATTTTTTTCTCAGAACTACATCATTTTTATAAGTAAATATTGTTATCTCCTTTATTGATAAAAAATGAAAAATTACAATTTTGTTCTTCTCAATTCATCAATACAATTTTCATGGAATCAAGAAAACTTCTTATCCTCTATACATTTTAGAGACTTAGATTGAGTCACTTGTGAGAGATGGATGACATCACATCATGTTATTTAGAAAAGATCCATCAATTAGTAAAATATATTTCCAATTTAGAAAATAAAATGTGGAAAACAAGAGCTATTAACTGATTTTTTAAATTTCATCCATAATAAATAATAATGTGATGCCAATCTTATATAACTAACTCTTCATATATTGATCATACTCAAAATATCAAATCATGTAATATTTTTATCCAAAAATCATCTTAAAAACGAATTAAAAAATTTAAATTGAAAACATTTAGCTCCTATATTTACAGAAAAACATACTACATCTTGATAATAAATTTTAAATCATTCAGAATATGGATTTGTGAGTGATTTTTATGGATAATCTTTCAATTTTTACAAATGTGTTCAGAAATTCTGGATTAACTATGTAGTGAAGAATTAACAACATCAAATAATTTTTTCTCCCCCTCAAGGGAAGAATATATATCCTTCAATTACATATATGTTGTAATTATATAAACATATATAAGGTAATATTGAGGGGTTATTCTATCCATCCGAATAAGCACCCAGGATGATAATTTCATCTCACTATTGATTTCTATTTTTTTCCAGACTTAGTATGGGATGATTTTTAGGACTCTTATTTCTATTTAAAGTCTCATTTTTTATTTGTTTTATTTATTAACTTATGATTCATACTTTTTTGAAATAATTTTTTTCACCTAAATTGTTATGCTAATTTCATCCCCATGATCTTGAATCATCATTCTCATTATATCTCCTTTTTCTTGTATAAGTTTCATACAATCTTTTGTGCAATGACCATAATGACAACATTTTTAAAATGAATTTTATTGAAAATTAATATATATATATTATGGAAGTTTCTCATAAATTCCAATTTATATCAGTGTAAACACTTATTTTCTACTATATTTATCATTTATCTCTTCAATATCTCTTCTATTTTCCATGTTCAGTTGATCAAAATAGATCACCATGACTTCATTAATTACCAAATAAAATTATTCTATCTTATATATAACCATTTAGAAATTATTTTTATTTATTGGATCCTACCTTAGAGATATATAAGTTTTATAACCTTTAATAGAATAAGGTATATCTCTTTTTTTAGTGATGAATTACTCATCCTTGTGACATTTTTTCCACACCTTCACATACTTCTTGTATACATAAAAATATATTCTGGTTAGAAATATTTGATTTAGATATGTTAACAAGTCACATATTTTTATTTGAAATTACTTTTCTTGGAAATATTCCCCTTTTAATCTTGAATAATCACTAATAATAACATATTAAAAAATAGAAATAGGGTTTTTGTCTATACCTTCTCTAGCACCAATAATAACCTTTGAATTGAGATCTTCCACCTTGATAGAAAATCTATAAATTTTCTTGGGGAAATGATTATCCAATGTGAGAAAATATTTTCCAAGGAAGTAGTGGTAATATATTCATATTCTTCCCTTACATTAATATATATTTTTTCTACTATTGTTTTGGTTCAAACTGATTCAAAATCATTTTTTCACTTACGCTGCTAGAAATTCTTGAATTATATTGAGATATATTAGGTGTAGTTATCACATTCCTATTAGAACCCATATTATCCCTAACATTGGAAGATTTTAATTTGTCCTCAACAGAAATGAAAAATTATTCTATGACATTGTTCAACTTGTTCAGAACAATAAGTCGTACTATTTGTCTCTCACCTAATTCTTCTTCCCTTATAGCTAGATACTCCTCAAGATCAATTATAATGTTTTCTTGTTCAAAATATTTAAGATTATGAATCATTATGTTATCCAAATTGGTTTTTTTCTTTCTACCCATCTCTTATTTTTCTTCATCTAACATGAATGCATATTTTTTTCAGAAGCATTGTAATCTCATCAATACATGCTCCTAACTCACCTTTCAACTACTATTCTAGATCGTTCTTTTATAATCCATCATTATCACATCTTGATAAACATAATATTGTTTAATCTATAATAATAAAATGAAATTCATAATATGAAGAGTTATTTGATAATGAATAAACTTTGTCAGGATTTCTCATTAAATTTATTTTTATTCTACTTAAATGCCAAATTTTCTATTTAACATTTTTGTGTTGTTGAATTGTCCCATATTCCTCATACAATTCAGATTTAGAATCCTTATTATTTAAAATATCATTGGAAAAGTTTCCAACGTAAATAAATTTCGTTCACTTTTGAGGTTGTTTTCCATTTTCATTCCACATTAACCTTTTTAATCCCCTTTATACAACGAAAGTAAATTAACTATGATAATAATAAAACATAGAATTTGAATCACTTGTATCTAAAAACCCTTATTACTTGAATTTATTTCCCATAGATCTAATGGATAATTAATTATTTATGACCCACTCACCCTAATGGCACTCTTACTAATAAAGTACTAAAGAATGGGTGTTAATGACCCACAAAGACCACCTAAAATAGACCACATGATATTGACTAGAACTAATGTGTATATCAATCAAAAACATGGGAATTACCCTATATAAAGTTTAATGAGTAAAAGATAAGATAAGAATAACCACCAACAAACAACATTCATAAATAAAATAAGCTATCACAATTCATATACTATCATATATACATTTAAAAACTGAATGAAAAACTAAATGTTCCATATATAAAACTAGGCATTGACCACATACTCTAATATCTCTTGAAAGATTCATAAAAACTCCTCAAAGATAGTAACATAATGCTCAATATATCACTTATTTATGTTGACCTAAAAAATAGTTTATAAACGTATGGTGAGAATTACATTTATAATTAGTAGGATCATCCCTAAAACCTCTTATATATAATGTGGAAGAATCATGATAATTCCTGGTGAATAAAAAAATCAAACCAACTCATCACCTAAAGTGGTAAAAATATTTTCCCCATCCTCACCATGGCACAATCACCATGTATCACAAAGAGATAAACAATTAAATATCAAAATAATATATATATATATATATACACTCACTTCTACTTCCCTACTGGATTTTCAATCTCAAACCCTAATTCCACACACATTGTTCTTATCACATATATAAATAAGTCATACCTGATGTGAGACTATCCTCGACCATACCGACCTCAATATCATGCATGGACCAATATCTCCAATTAAAATAAGTCCAAAGATATATCTTATCATAGTCACCGCCAAATATGTAACCACGTATAATTATGGAATTCACTAAAGATTGTGTGAATAAATTTTACCTAAAGAAATTATATCACTTGAGTGTAAACATATAGTAATCTGGACTACCATGACAACATACATGTTGGAACCGTACCTGAAGTTATTACAATGCACACCTAAAATATAACACCTTGAGATTTTAAATGTGGAAAATATTGTTTGGTAGAATAAACGACATAGAAAACCAAGCTGAGAGTAGAATGTAACACCTTGATATTTTATGATATATTTTATTTTAAATAAATTTTATCTCTTCGATAGCTTGCAGGATGTGCAACCTTGAATCTAAATAAACCGTAAAATCATATATCGTTATAACATATACATAAAATTTAGTGGGTATGCATAAGGATTACTAAATTATTAAAATTATATAGTTTTAAAATGTATAAAATAAATTAAATGGTTATATAAAGATTATAAATAAAATAATAACCATTTGAAAGAAAAAGAACTATTTTATTAAAAACAATATTTTCTAAAAGGCAGTTGTGTCGCACTTTTCAAAATAATTATAAATTAATTTCTAGAAATTTTCGAAACATTATTTCAAAAAATTAAAAAAACATTTTAAATCAAAATATTGATATTAAATTAGAGTGAAATTTTGGGATTTTTTTGGAAAATATTAGTTTTTCAACGAAGAGTGAAAAATACTGATTTTTATAATACTTTCATTTATTTTTTATAACTTAAATCCCATTATTCTTTTAATTTTAGTCCAAATTAATATAATATTTATTTATTTATTTGAAGTACAACTAATTATATTTAAATAATCTTTATAGTTTATTTTAGAATAAGTTTATTGTTAGTCTTAAAAATACATTTTTTCTAAAATATGTTTTAAAGTGCATAATGTTCCTACATTTTAATTAATTAAAATAACCCATAATGGGGAATGATTTAAATAAAATTTAAAGAATATATATCTATATGTATTATTATAAATTTATTTAATTATTATTACTTTTAAAATAATTAATACTATATATTCTCTTCCTTAACAAATTTATTTATTGAAAAATAATTTTTTGACACGCCTGAGGGTTTTATTTTAAATTAAATTATAAAATTTGTATGAGTTTAATTTTTTAAAATAGAAGAAATATTTTGAATCAGAATAATTTATATTATCAAATATGTCTAACTTATGTTTTTATCATAATGAATTGTGAAAATAATAAAAATTATTTGTCAAGGTTAGGGTAAAAAATGGGTTTACTATGGGTTAAACTAAAAACATATGGGTTAAAAATGTCTAAAAGCATGTATAATTGTTATTTTATGGTAATATTTAGAACTCAAATATTCTAATTATTTATAAATATACATTTTATATCCTTTTATTATGAGAAAAATGTGGGTAAAATTATTTCTTTTTAAAAATTCCAAATGTGTTCTCTCCACCCCAAACAAAAGGCCACCCCTCTCCTCTAATCATCACACTTCAAAAACCCATTGGTTCATAAATTATATACCCATATAAATAACTTTATTCCCTAAAATCATCCTAAAATTATTATATTTTTCATAAATTAAACCTAGAAAGGCTTTTTGAAAAAAAAATAATGCACTTTTCTGAAGAAGAGGAGACCTATGTAATCGATATTTTTATATTATTTATTATTCCACATGCATAAAATATTCTTAGAATATTATTATATAATAACCAAATTATCTCCCATATAATTATATTTTTATGTTAATGTCCTAAACTACTACCATATTCTCTACATTCAAATGGGAAAGTATACCGTTGATCTTATGTACGGAACAATACCGCCTCACGAATTGAGGTAATTCATTTAGCACAACCAATTATAAATAATGGATACAATTATGTATTTAGTATAAATATATTATATTTTGAATATAATTATACTTATTTAATTATAATATCACATATAACATCTTACATTCCATTCTATAGAGAATATAATAACATCATTCGTGTGTACAACAAACTACCACCTTGAGAAACGTTGTGATTCATTTTTCACTTATGATTTAAATAGAAGGTAATAAGGATTTAAATATAATATTTCTATATGAAAATAATTATATATTAAACTTTATTTAATATTAATATATCATATAACTTCTTATCTTACCATCCATTGAAAATGATAAGGTCGTTCTTGTGTACGACAGACTTCCACCTCGTGAAGCGAGGTCAGTTTTCTTATAATATTATTATTTACAAACAACATGGATGGTATATATAAGTATATTTAATGAAATAATATTTTATTTGTGATATAATTTTAATTATTCAAAGTTAAAATAAAACTTACCATCCTTCCATTTTGATCGTCAATAAATTGAAACATCAATCATGTGTACGTACAACCTATCATCTCCTTGATTGTAATGTAGTTCATTTTTCATAACAATATTTCATAGATGATTTTAAAGTAATAACTTGGGTATAAAATCATTATTATAGAACAATTAACATTATTTATTTTACTGAAAAATAATCTATTTAACATTATGCAATTTATGAAATTGATTTTTGACATATGAACCGTATATCATTAAAATGTCCAAAGTGAAATTAATTTGTTAAGTAATTTAATATGGAATGGTATAAAATAAAATAAAATGAATAATAAAAATTTAAATTTCTATTAATAAATTAAATAATTAACATAATATTATTATTCAGGAGGATAAATAATTCATGTGACAAATCGGGCTCAAGGTAAGGGATCTTTCTAACCCACCCTTTTCTTCAGGTTATGACCATTCTATATTTATCGCACTTTATATCAATTTAAATTTATTTAATTATTATAAATTATGTATACATGTCTCCTATATATATACCTAGATTATTCTCTCTTCCTTTTACATAGTAATCCCTTCCTTATGACTATCTCAAAAATTCCATCCTTAAGGAATCTCTTTTGATTATGTTATGAGATAAGATTATGAAACCTATTTCTTTCCATGTGTAACTATTATATTTATTCCATATGATAGATATACTTATGTGGAATGAATATTAATTTATATTAAATGAATGTGAGTGGTGTAATCAAAATTATATTGCCCTATAATTTGTTAGGTACTGTTTTAGTCTCATGTGATCTCATATATGGGATTAACGAGTGAACCTAATCCATTTTGGGAATTTTTACACTATATGAAGTTGTCATAAAAGTTATACCTAACTTATGTTTATTTCAGGTTTTATGTCATTTATAATTTCCTATATTTCTATAATCTTATTATACCATTCTATTTATGTGATTCCACCATTTATCACTCATGTGACTTCTCTTTTATGAAATCATGTCATAACATCAAATCATATGTTAATCCTCTTTATCATGTTTATTCCCATACCTGTCTTTTTATACCACCCCTTTATTTCATGTATTTTAATAGTTATCCTTTGCATGTTTAGGAGCTCAAATTGATTTTAGTATCCCTCTATTTAGAATAAAATAAGGATCACATGTTTTATTTTCCATTGATGTGTTATGATCTTAGTTTTATAAAGGCACTGGTCCTCATAATATTTGGTTGTAATTAATGGTTTATTATGTTAAAATTCATGTAATAATATATGTAAATTGTTTGGTTGACTATAGTTTCTATTAGATAAAATTTTTAGTTAACCTTTTAAAACTAGGATGAGAAAAATTTAATGATAACTCTATAGACAAGGATAAGTATAAGGGAAAGTTTAAGAATATGAGAATATCTCATAATTTTTGTTAATTTTATAGTGAGCGGTTTTGAAGAAATTACATCCCAATATAGATAATAAAATTGGATGTGGCTATAGTACAATGTTACCTATGGGTTAAAATACTAAAAAGTGTGCATAGTGAAATACTCAATAATCACTTGGTGTACAAAAATAAGCCTTACTATAAACCTAGATTGACACTCCTGAGGCATATATTTTCAAATTTTATAGAATATTTATGAACCATTATATAGGACATGATTAGATAAAAATTAAGTATGAACAAGGTTAAAACTATTGTGTCTTGGGATGATATGTCTAAAGTTGATCCCAAGTATAGAGGTATAAATACACCCTTTAAGGTTTTTATTCACGGAAATATAAGATTATTAATAGTTTTTTTGGTAAAAATTTATGGTAATATAACTATTGGGTTTAGTATGGGTTTTATAAAAAAAATAATTTGAGGAAGAATACATTCTATTCTATGGAAATATATTTAATGGTATTGGTAACCTCTTTGTTTCATCCAATCTTTGAAGTTAAAGTAATAATAATAAATTAATATGGTTTGATGTTGTGGAAAAATAAGTTGTGTTGATACCATTATTGGTCAAAAACTGATTTGACTATTAATGTAATTTTTAGGATGCTTATTACATTTTTGATAATATTATAGGAATTATAATTTTAAAAAGAGGAAAATGTATATCTGGAGAAAAATCATTGTATCTGGTATGGTCATAGATATTACACCCACAACTAAAGGGAAATAAGTTTGTAATTCCTAACACTAGGCTATGTAATTTACTAGTTAGTATGATATTATTTTACCTAAATGATTTGGTGGATAAACTTTATGTTTATTTTGGGAATCATAAAAGAGGATCAATTTTTTTTCTTCTGAATTTTAGAATTTTGAGGTGATTATGGATATTTTAGTGAATGTTTTATTATGTTAATATATACAAAACCTTTAAGTTTAATAGAAATTATTATTTTGAAAAAATGTTATTATATTTTTAGAGATATAAATTGAATGGTATGAGATAAAATTTGAGGTTAACATAGTCTTTCATGTCAAGGTTATTATGGTTATTTGGAAAATATGGTTACTTATGTTAGGAATGATATATTTTAAACTTTTGGTTTTATTGTTCAATTTTTTAGATTAATATATTTATATGGGGAATTATCTTACAATGTGCTAACCATTTTTTGTATTAATAAATATAAAAAGAATAATTTTTTTTAATTTTTTGAAACTTATGATCCATTAAAAGTTAATTTTTGTACATTAGGAATAAAAAAGTTCATATTGGATATTCATTCCTCAGAACAAGAGGAGAAGTGGAAAGTGATCAAATCACAACCTGTAGAATGAAATTTTGTTTATGAAATTAAAATATATCAAATGAATATATTTTTTTTGTTCTCTAGAATCCCTAAACTCCATGGAAAGGAACATGGGTAAAAAATATATATCCTATTATATTCATATATTATTAATCAATGGTATTTAAGCTCATCACATATTTATGGCTTTGTGGAGGTTTAAATTCTCATGATCACTCACTTTCTTGTGATCAATTATGTCTTCTAGTTTCGATAATTATTTATTATTCTCTTTCATGTCCAAAACATAACAAGAAACCAATGTTATCTTATTTGGAAACCATGTTTTTTGAGGACTATTGTATTTCCATTTTACTATATTAAGGAGAATGTTTTGTGAAACCATTTTATTATTTTTGTTTTCTATAAAGGAATTTTCGAATTTCAAATCCTTTACTTCTATGACCAATATTAATCTGCAAGGATGGAATTTATTTAAGGGGGTATAATATAAAACCCTAATATTTTAAAAGAAGGAAATCATGTCTAATAGAATATATGACATGAAGAAATAAGATTATAAGAGTATGTCACACCCAAAGACTTAAAAATATATTTCTTTTCAAATAAATTCAATTTTTTTGATATCTTATGGAACACATAACATTATATCTAAATAAATCCTAATATATTACATCATTATAACTAATCAGTTTAATTGGTGGCTATGAATTTGACATAAAAAATTATAAAAATTGTATTTTTTACACATATATAAAATATATTCAATGTTTATCAAAAAATTATATATAAACTAAGAACCATTTGAATGAAAAAGAAATTTTTTCTCAAAAATATTATTTTTCTAAAAGGCGGTTTAGTTGCACTTTGCGCACTTAATTTAAAATAAAATTTTTCAAGATTTAGATGATTTATTTAAATAAATTTATATCTCTTTTTAATTAAAAATATTAACATTAACTTATCAGGAATTTCATGGATTTTTGGGAAAATATTAATTTCTCAATGAATTATGAAAAATACAGATTTTTATAAAATTTTCAACTCTTTATAATTAATTAAGTACCATAATTATTTTAATTTTATGGAAAATTAATTAATTTATTATTTAGTTATACTAAATCCAAATTATTACATTTAAATCATATTTATACAATATTTTTGTATATGTTTATTATTATACTTAAAAACGATTTTTTATGAAAAGTATTTTAAAGTGAATAATTTTTTTCCATTTTAATTAATTTAAATGACCACTAATAAAGAATTAATTTATTTCAATTAATATAATATATATCTATACAAATAATTTGAAATTCATTTAATTATGATTATTTTTCATATAATTTAAGTTATTTCTTATTTACCATTAATAAATGCTTTTCTTGAAAAACCATTTTTTGACATGTTCTTGAGTTTAATTTTAAATTAATTTATTCTAATTATGATTTCATAATTTTTAAAAATGGTTTCCATATTTATAATCATAATAACTTATATTATCTAATAATTCCAAAGTAATTTTTATCCAAAATAAATAGTGAAAACAGTACAAATTATTTTCAACTGGTAAGGTAAAAACGGGGTTACCTAGGGGTTAAACTAAAAAGATAAGAGTTTAAAATGATCGAAAGAATATAATTCATATTTTATGTTCATATTTCTACCTTATATTTTCTATGGTTTACAAATATTCAATTTTGGAGCCTTATTTATGAGAAAAACATGGTCATAATTATTTATTTTTAAAAATTTATATGTATCCTCTCACCCACTTATAAAAACCACCCACTCTCCTCCCCTAATCAGACTTAAAAAACTATTTGTTTAGAAAATTAAAAAAATAACATACTAAATTCCCTTGCCTGATCATATAATACATTTTTTGATCATAAATCCAACATAGAAATGATTTCGGTGCCAAGAAAAAGAAGTTTTCTGAAGAAGAGGTAACATCCTTAACTGAGTATTTTATTTTATTTCATATTCCAACACCTTAAAGTATTTATAAAACATGATGACATAATAAAATTTATATATTAAATATAATAACACGTTTTAATGTTAAGGGAATGACATGGAATCATTTCCTCCTACATAAAAGTGGAAACAAAACTTTTTGTCATGCGTACAACGGATTACCACATCATGAATCGATTTAATTCAATTTCTATCACTACTTCTCAATACTGAATATAATGATGTATTAAATATATATATATATTATATCAATGATATAGTCATAATTTTTTAATTATAATATTATATTTAATCTTACTTTCCATTCAATATAGAATTTGATAACGTCGCTGGTGTGTACGGTAGGCTACCACCTTGCGAAACGAAGTCATTTATCTTAAAATTATGCTAAACATGGATGGTAAAAAAAATAGTTTACTGTTTGTATATGCAAATATATTTTTTATAATTTTTAAAATTAACATATCATATAATTTCTCACCCTACCATTCATTTAAAATGATAACATTGTTCGTATTTAAGGCAGGCAATCACCTCACAAAGCGATGTGATTTGTATTTTTTAATATTATGTTTACCAAATCACATGGACGGAATATGAAATATTATTTAATGAAATAATATTATATTTATGATATAATTATCATTTTATCTTTTAAAATAACACTTACCTTCCTTCAACTAATACCTTCAAAAATATGGAAACGTTTCTCTGGCGTACTTCGACATACCATCTCCATGTTTGTAACGTAGTTCATTTTTCATAACCAAATTTTGTGTTTATTTTAAAAATTATAATTTATGTATAAGAATGATAATCGTTTCATGATTACTATTATTTATAATATTTAATAATAATATATTTTTTCTTAGTCAATTTACTATAGTGGTTTTGGACATATGAACCATTTATCATTAAAACATCCAGTGTGAAATTTATTGGTCAAGTAATTGAATATTACTTGGTAGAAAATAAAATAAAAGGAATAATAAAAATAAAAAAAGATTACAATAAAGTATATAATTAAAATAATTATATCATCTTGGAAGATGAAAAATTCATGTGAAAAATTGGACTCGAGGTATGGGATCTTTCTAACCCACCCTTTTCTTTGGGTTATGAAAATTCTCTCTGTAACTAACTTTATCTCTATTTAAAGTAATGAAATGCTTATAAATTATCTGTATATGTCTCCCAAATGTCTACCTATCTTATTATACCCTAATTTTCTAGGGTAAGAAATTCCTTATGAATTTCTATCAAATTCCTTCTTTAAGGAATCTCTTTTAATTTTGTTATGGGACATGATTATGCAACAAAATTCTCTCTATAGGTAATTGTTATGATTATCACATATAAATGATATCATTATGTTTCATGAAAATTAATGTACATTAAATGAATGTGATAGGTGGTATTGGAATTATATATTTCTCCAATACATTGGTTAATATTTTATCCTCATGAGATGTCATGTTTGGGATTATAGAGTGAACCTTATCCATTAGGGGCTCTGTACAGTATATGATGTTATCTTGGAAGGATGCCTTGACTTATGTTTATGTCATGTTTTATGTCTTTTCTATATTACCATGTTTCCATGATCTTGTTATACCATTCTCTTTATGTTATTACCCCACTGATTACTCATGTTCTTTCCCTTTCATGACACCGTGTTATACCTTTTAATAACATGTTATGGGTTTTTATCATGTGTATTCCCTTTCAGGGATTTTAACTCACCCCTTTATTTAATGTATTCCCTAGGTTATCTGCAACATACCAGATAAATAAAGAATATAACATTTAAATATTTATTAATATTTTTGAATTAAATATAAAAATTTATTTAAAGTGGATGCTATATTCGATGGCGTACCTGATACACAACAACATGTTTCTTTGAAGTCATATGTTACACACAATGCAAAGTCATACTGAAAAATAATAATATAATATTATTTTAAACGGTAGTTAATGCCTAACCATTTTATTGGAGGGAAGGAATATAACTAACTAAAATATTATTATACATGTTTGTTAAATGTTTTTACATTTATCCAATAAATTTTAGATGCTTAAAATAAGAAAGAATTCAAATTTTAAGCATAAATACTTTAATATCCTTTAAAAAAGTTGATTTACCTCCTTTTGATGAAGAACCCTCTTTAAATATATTTTTGGTCACTTTTATGTGTTCTATTTTAAAAAATAATTTCTTCTTCATAATCGGGACATCAAAATTTATTTTGGGTAAATTTTTGGTATTTTTATGATAAAATTCATTTTCAATGAATTGTGAAAAATTCAGTTTTTTAATTCAAAACCACATTTTAATATAATTTATTTATATGGTTATATTATATTTTTAATTGTTTTTAAAGTTTAATTAGATTATATTTTTACCATTTAATCCAATTTTGGTCATTGGAAGTAATTTCATTTTGAAATTGGACATAAACAGCTGTCAATCTTTTGATAGTTATTATTTCTTAAAAACACGCTTACTGTTTTGACAATGAGAATTAATTTTAAATTAATTAATACAACTTTTTAGTTTTGAATTTGGAAAAATAGACATCATTTTCAAATTTATAATACCAAATATATCCTAGGAATAAGTTTTGGTATTTTTCTGAAAAACTTCAATTTTTGATAAATAGTTAAAACACTCAGTATTAGTTAAAAAGATGACTTTTTCATTTAAATGAAATTTTATCACTTTTTTCAATTGAATTTTAAAAATATGAAATACATGGTTGTTATTAGTAAGTAAAATGTGGTTCAATAATATGAAAATAATTTTTGGTGAAAAGTAACTTTTGACTTTTATTTACCACTATTAAAGATAAATAGGGCAATTGAAGGTAAAAACAAAATTTTAATAATGTTAAATTACCTTAACATTTTTCCTAAACTTATTTTAGGAGTAATTTACATCCAAGAAAATCTTTGGGTGATAAATTTGGATTTTTAAAGACACTTGGGTAAGATAATAATATTAATAACTTTTTATTTAAAGTAAAAATAAAAATATCATAAACATATATTGTTTTTTAAAATAATTTAAATGTGGAGTTATATAATTGATATATTTGACTATAAATATTCATTATAAAGATAAAATTATTTCCTACATTATGGTACTTGTTTTATAATTTTTAGACATCAAATAAATACAATTATTTATGACACACTAATGATGTTGTGTTTACCTCATTAATGACTGATTTAATCAAATAAGATTATAAAAATTTAAAGAATATCCCAAACCTATACAATTCTAATTGGATGATTTTATTTAGAACATGAGTCATCTTCTATTCGACTTTAATAAGTTTTGTACCTTTAGAAACAAAAAATCATTATATAATAAAATAATATTTTCAAACTTTCTTAAAGAGCCCCTCCTCCCCCTTATAAAAAGTCCTCACCTCTAACCCATTCCTCGCACCTCTCAATCCCTTTGGCTGATCCAAACTCTGCCCAATTATTTCACCTACATCCCCCTCTTCCTCTTATATTCCTTAACTTAGGCATTAGGTAGTTCAAGAAATCCTTTTGGTTCAAACCAAAGGAAGTTACCCGATTTAAAGGTTACATATTCTCTTAAGTTATTTTCCTTCATTTTACGTCTCCAACTCCTAAAATATTTTTATTACTTACTTTTATAACAAAACCAGTATCCTAAATATTACAGGTTGTTGTTATGATAAGGATAAAAACTACAAATACACACACCTCCATCTAATGGGTAAATAACATACTATTTCCGTGGACGACATACTAACACCTCACGAAATGATGATAGTTCAATTATCTCATACCGCCTCTCATGGTGGCCATTATGATGTCACTGTATTTATATGTGATATATATTATATTTATATTGTCTCTACGATTCTGTAGTTTTCATTTATATCATACCTTTATGGTTTCCATAATGGGTAAACACGATATTTTTTTTGAGGAAGTGCAGACTACTGCCCCCTCAATGTGATATGACTCGTTCATGACATACGTGGAACGTAAAAAAAATGGAGTTAATGAAATTATATATGATATTATAATTGAATTATAATATACCCATGTATCATTATATTTTTCATTCCATTAAATATGAAATAGAAATGAAAGTAGTGTTCATGCGTACGTACGACTTACCGTCCCCATGAATGGTGCAATTCATTTCTTACATCCAAATGTTATGTGCTATTATAAATACATATATATCCTAGATATATATGAAATATTTGATATCTAAATCATGAATATCATTTTGGAGATAATGAAATTTTTACCACATGGACAACTTTTAATTATAGGAAGTTCCTTTTTGACTCAAGTACCAAATATCAACAAAACAACCATTATTAACTTAAATGATTAAATAGTGTTTATAAAATGGTAAAAAGAAATATAAAAGGAATAATAAAATTAGAAAAGTGTTTTAAGAAAGTAAAAATTAACTTTAGTTTGTTATTAAGGATATTAAAGAATGAACGGGCCACGTCAGACACGGGGTAAGGAGTTTCTTATCTCATTTTTAATTCCGTGATATTTCCATTATTCGCCACTTATTCATTGAATGTGGTGTATTTATTTCTAAAATTTGGTATATATTATCATTATTATCTTTATATTCAGGGTATTATATGATTCATTTTGTGGTTATTAACTTTTGGTCATACAACTCGATTGATTACAACGTGGTAAGGTGTTTTCATCTCACTTTTTTATTCTCATGAGATTCCTGATATACTGAAACTATTTCCTTTTGTGTGGTTTATGTACTGCCCATGATTGTTTTATTTGTGTAATATAATTTAATTTATGGGTAATTACATCTTCATTGTATGATACTTCTTTCATGTGGTGTATGTTTCTTAAGTTACCAAATCGATAATGGAACATTTTAACCCAACTCCCATTCCTTGGGTTAATCTTCTAATTCTTAATTATGCCATGATATGATTATGTTTGGAATCACTATTTATTTATTTATTTATTAATTTACACTCCCCTTTGTTTGGATATAGTTTTGATACACATAATCACTCCATTGATAAATTCTCATGTCATTAATATGAACTTGATACGGGTTATCTTAACTCAATTTCCATTCATTGAGTTAAACATCCAAGTCATTGGTTTTGTTTAAATAATAACATCTATGAATGTCCTGTGATTGATTTACACTAAATATCCAATCATATTGAGTGTATTTATATTTTCACACATTATTATATAATTTATTTATCCTTAATATAAGGATTCAGTTTTTATAAGGGATTTCATATCAATTTATATTCCATTGAATCTTCATTATTGTTATGAACGAATTCACTTTTATATGGTGCATATAATGCCCTTTGACATATTATATCATCAATCTCCATATTCTCATGATATTATAAGCTTTTATTAATGTTATTACTTAATTATTTGTAATCAAGCATCAAATATTTGGTTAATAACTCCTTAACTAAAGTATTGTTTTAATGATTTATTCTTCTAAATATTTATTATTAATATCCATTTTTTTAGAAAAGGTTTTAAGGATTTATTTATATGGATTTGAATGTTTGAAATTAGAATTATTTTTAAAAGTATCAATGTAGTATCTGACACTTTGATTAAAAAATCTCTTTATTAAATGTTTTAAATGGTTTTTAAAATGGTTTGATAAAGCATTGATTATGTCAATATCTTGAAATGATATATTGTGATTGCAATGTGGAAATGTAATCTTTCCTTTATGATTTTTTATGTGTTATGAATATGTTATTATTTTTGGGAATTGTTTAAGTATACGGGTGGTTCCTCGATAAACCTAGGGTGGGTGAGCCCGAGATATCTCTACAATGCATTTGGTAATGTGACAGAGGTAAATGTTAATGTTTCTCCAAAGAGATATAGGGAATATACTGTGATTGGTATTCCATGTGTAATTCCCTATATAGCTGTGAAAGATATAATGTAATTATTATATGGATGCCATAAGTTATCTTTATGATTTATGATTTCTATGTATTATTCACAAATCTTATGACATCATGAGGTATGATAAGGAAATTTTGATTTTTATGTATTGATGAACTAATATTTTCTTTCTTTATTTTATAACCCTTATCGAGATTTTTATGCTCATCCAAAGTTTTTGAAATGTTTTTCATAGGGTATAAGGAAGGGTAAGAGAAATTAATAACACAATAATATTTATATCAAGAAAAGAATTATTGTTTTCTTTTAAGAATTTTTATATTATGAAAAAAATGGAAACTTAGTAGAAGTGTCTACTTTGTAATTTTGTGAGATGTAATGTAATAGTTATGGACTGATTCTATAAAACTCTAAACCTAAAAATATACTCATTGTGAATTACCCATTTAATTCAATATTATGTTATGTTTTAAGGCTGATACCTTATAGTTGGTATCAAGGTTCAGTTTAGA
Source organism: Viscum album (assembly GCA_963277665.1). Taxonomy (NCBI): domain Eukaryota; kingdom Viridiplantae; phylum Streptophyta; class Magnoliopsida; order Santalales; family Viscaceae; genus Viscum; species Viscum album. The sequence goes on along the minus strand of OY728142.1, from coordinate 1,627,594,713 downwards.
TAACTTTAGAGCTTAGGGTGTTATTTAAGTATAAGGGACATAACCATAATGGTAAGCATTTTAGAAAGAGTAATAGTTTTTTAGATAAATATATTGAGTTTAAGATAACATGAATAAGTATTTTTTAGTGTTTAACCTCCACATATGATAGTATATAATTATTTTACTAATATACTCACACTGACCTTTTTGGTTTTAGTCAATGGATGGATCTAGCAGGCATCAAAGTAACAATGGATGTGAAAAAAATATGACGATTTTCTGAATATGCAACTAAATGAAATGGAAGATGAAATGATAACTCTTCTGGTTATTCTCAACCAACTATATAGAGTAATGGTCGACCACCTAAACCTTGTATATTTTTATAAGGCATCATATATGCAAGAAATGAATCCCTACATAAGTTTAGGTAATAATCATAAAGGTAAGTATATTCAAAAACCTATGTGTCAAAGATGTGGAAAGAAACACTTAGGTAAATGATTAAAAGGGAGGGGAAGATGGTATAGATGTGGTAATGAAGGTCATAAAGCAAGAACCTTCCATTGAAGAAGGAATCATCCAGTTGACTCCAATAAAGGGAAAGAAGTTCTTTCCGAAGGATCAATTGAATGTTTTAAATGTGGTGATCATGGTAATTATAAAAATAGATGTCCTACGAGGAAGGTTTGGGAATGGGATCAGCAGGATTGTACAAATATATGTTTACCAATTCCTAATTCCATTCTAATTGAAAATGATGAAACTGACAATGACCAATGAAAGGTATGAATTATTTCTTAACTAATGTTTTGAAATTATTGAATATTATAATATGATTAATGATTTGGTTTTTTGGAATGAAGTATCATAGAATATGTAGAAAAATAATGGATAATGGACCATGAAGAATTTTGAATGAGTAATAAGTCTATATATAAGAGATTCAATAATTATGGTACATTTTAGGATGATGAAATTCTTAGAATTATTAAGGATCTATTGATGATTGGATTACTTTGGAAGACATTTTCCAGTATGTGTAACCATGATGTTTGATATGTAAAAATTATATTCAAGAAATAGTTATATTTCTCGTGTGTAAATAATAGATAAGCTTAAGGGTTCATATGATCTTTTGTTTTTGAGGCAATTACAAGTTATTACTTTATGGGATGAAAATGTGAGGTATGAGATAAATTCTTTGGTTATAATATGTTATGATTATTTTAAGGAATTTATCACATTTTTTGGAATGTTATAATATTATATAGTTTTTGAAAATGGAAAAAACGTAGACCGTGTGACAACCCGTCACGTCGGACAAAGGTACGGGAATCAAACCACCAACCAAAGTGCAATTAGGATTTATCACCTACCACTAGACTACGTGAAGTCCCTAGTTAGTATGACTAATTAATTTTAGTTAAATAATTTTATTGATCAAGAATAAGTTGAGTTGGGATATTATGTTTTATCAAATAGATATCCTTAGTATAGGAAATTGATGTTTTGATTAAGTAATAAAGGTTATTTTGGGAGACATTTTCTCTTTTGGGAGCACTATATGCTTAAGGGAAATAGAATACTATGGGATTTCATTTGTGGAGTAATGGATAAAATATTATTTTGGAAGAATATATGATTTTATTGTGGACATACGATGATTTGGGTTATTTATGGAATTTATTAACCTATCATAGAGAATATGTGACTAGGTTAATTAAACATTAGTACGAGACTTTAAGTGTAGTCGATGTTTTTGGAGATAAATGTTAAGATTTACTGTGGAAGACTATGTGATTAAATATTTCTGAGTTTTGGACTTCAATATTAGTTTTTATTATTTTGAAAAATTTTAAAGACAATTTTATATTGAATGGTCTTTCTTGAAATTTGGGTTCTTTTGGTTGAATTTTAGAGATTAAGATTAGAATTTAATTTTTTAAAGGATTATCCTTTTGGAGATTAATTGGTCTTTTACTAACCAATTGTGGTTTTGTATTATGTATAATGATAGGGGAAATATATAGTTCATGTTTTCTAGATTATTTGATACTCTAGAAGTTGATTATAGCACTTTATGTGTGACTAAGTCATCTGGAATACTTGCCATTTGGATAAAAGACGAGTTTTGCGTTAGAATTTTATGAAAGGATGACACTCTACATGAAATGTAAGTATATTTCCTTATGAAATTAATCTAGTTATTAATGAAATTCTTCAACTCTATGAAAGGGATCTTGAAGCTAAAATGTTATATGCTCTCTTTTATCATCATACTTTTACCCAACCACAAAGTTATGGTATTTTGGTGGTTAACATTCCGTGATCAAGTTCTCTATCAGTCTCTATTAATATATGAGTTTGTTTCTCTTCTATACTCATGTTTTCATGGAATCCTAGTATCTGTTTTCTTGGGTGACCTTTGTACTTATCTTCCTTTATTTTAAAGTTATATTTTTTTATTCTTTTTTCGATGTGGGAATTTTAATAAAGTTTCCAAGACCAATTTAAAAATTGCGAGGACACAATTCCCAAAAGGGGGGAAGGATGTAACATCCCAAGTAAATAAAGAATATAACATTTTCATATTTATAAATGTTTCTGAATTAAATATTAATCTCACTTTAATGGAGATTCTATGTTCAATGGTGTACCCGATATGAAACAACGGGTGTCTTTGATGTCTAATGTTACACCCAATGCTGAGTCATACTGAAAAATAATAAATTAATAATATTTCAAATGGTAGTTAACACCTAGTCATTGTATTAGAGTGAATGAATGGAACTAACTAAAATATGATTATACATGTTTGTAAAATGTTTTCAAATTTATCCAATAAATTTTAGAGGATTAAAATAAGAAAGAATCCAAATTTTAAGCATAAATACTCTAATATCCTTTAAAAGGGTCGATTTACCACTTTTTTATAGACCCATACTTAAATCTAGTTCTGGTCACTTTTATATGTTCTATTTGACAAAATAAAATTCATCTTTAGAATCAGGACAAATTTTTTTACTTTTGGTAAATTTTTGGTATTTTTCTAAAAACATTCATTTTTTAATGTATCGTGAATAATATTGTATTTTAATTAAAAACCACATTTTAATGTAATATTTTTATATGGTTGGATTAAAATTTTAATTGATTTTAAAGTGTAATTAAATTATTTTTTTATCATTTATTCCAATTTTGGTCATTGGAAGTAATTTTCCTTTGAAATTGGACATAAACAAGTGTCAATCTTTAAATAGTTATTATTTCTTAAAAACACGCTTTCTGTTTTTGACAACATGAAATAATTTTAAATTAATTAATCCAAATTATATGTTTTTAATTTGGTGAAATAGATATAATTTTTGAATTCAGAATATCCAATATATCTTAGGCTGAATTTTTGGTATTTTTCTGAAATACTTCATTTTTTTGGATGAATAGTGAAAACCCTGAGTAGTAGTTAAAAAGCTGACATTTTTCATTTAAATGAAATTTTACCACTTCTGTCAAATTAATTTTGAAAATCCGACATACATGGTTGTTATTATTAAGTGAAATTTTTTTCAATAAAATGAAAATAATTTTTGGTGAATAGTAATTTTTGACTTTTATTTACCGCGGTTAAAGGTAGATATAGTAATTCAAGGTAAAAACAATATTATAATAATATAAAATTACCTTAACACTTTTCCTAACATTATTGGATGATTAATGGATGACCACAAAAATTCTTGGGTGAGACTTTTGGCCTTTGAAAGACACTTGGGTAAGATAATGATATTAATGCCTTTTTATTTAAAGTAAAAATAATTATGTCAAAAACATGTATTGTTTTGCTACAAAAAAATTAATGTGGGGTTATATAATTGATATATTTGACTATAAATATTAACTATAAAGATAAAAATATTTCCTACATCATGGTAGTTATTTTATAATTTTTAGACATCATATAAATAAAATTATTTATGACACAATAATGATGTAGTGTTTACCTCATTAATGAATGATTTAAATAAATAAGATTATTAAAATTAAAACAATATCTAAAACCTATCCAATTATAATTGGATAATTCTATTTTGAACATGAGTCATCTTATCTTCAACTTTAATAAGTTTTCGACCTTTAGGAATCAAAAATATTTTTATAATAAAATAATATTTTCAAACATTCCAAAAGAGCCCCTCCACCCCTTATAAAAATCCCTCACCTCTATCCCATTCCTCACACCTCTCAAGCCCTTTGGCTCATCCAAACTCTACCCAATTAATCTCCCTAAATCCCTCTTTTCCTCTTAGAAGCCTTAAATTAGGCATAAGGCACTTCAAGAAATCCTTTTTGTTCAACCCAAAGAGAGTTACCCAATTTAGAGGTAACATATTACCTTATGTTGTTTTCTTTTATTTTACCTCTCCAACCCCTAAACTATTTGTATTACTTTAATTTATAAAAAAAACATTATCCTCAATATACTAGGTTTTTTATGATAATTATTCAAACTACACTTACACACACCTCCATCTAATGGGTAAAAAACATACTATTTCTCTAGACGACAAACTAATGCCTCACGAAACGATGATTGTTCAATTATCTCCTACCACCTCTCATGGTGGAAATTATGATGGAACTATATTTATATGTAATATATAATATATTTATATTGTCTCTATTCTTATCTATTTTTCATTTATATCATACCCTTATGGTTTCCATAATGGGTAAATGTGATAATTTTTTTTGAGGAAGTGTGGACTACCGCCCCTCAAAGTGATATGACTCGTTCATGCCATACGTGGATTGTATAAAGGATGGATTTAATGAAATTATATATTATATTATAATTGAATTATAATATAACTATTTATCATTATACTTTTCATTCCATTAAATATGAAATAGAAATGAAAGTAGCGTTCATGCGTGCGTACGGCTTACCGTCTCCATGAACGGTGCATTTCATTTCATACCTCCAAATGTTATTTACTATGATAAATAAATATCTATACTGGATATATATGATATATATGATATCTAAATCAGGAATATAATTCTGTAGATAATGGAATTTTGACCACATGGACAACTTGTAATTATAAGAAGTTCATTTTTGACTCAAGTACCAAATATCGACAAAACGACCATTATTAAATTAAATGATTAAATAAAGTTTATAACATGGTAATAAGTAATATCAAAAGAGTAATAAAATTGAAAAAGGTTCTTGATAAAGTATAAATTAAATTTACTTTATTATTCAGGAGATTAAAGAATAAACGGGTCAAGTTAGACATGCGGTAAAAGTTTCTTATCTCACTTTATTTTTTTTGATATTTCCATTGTTTGCCACTTATTTATTGCATGTGGTGTATTGTGTACTATAATTTTATATATATTATCATGATTCCATTTATATAAATTTTATTCGGTGATTTTTTTGGTGGTTATTAACTTTTGGTCATATGACTTGATTTATTACAACGTGGTAAGGGGTTTTCATCTCACTTTTTTATTCCCATCAGATTCATGCAATACTGCCTATATTTCTTTTTGTGTTGTGTATATACTACACATTATTTTATTATTTGTGTAATATACTTTAATTTATAGGTATTTACATCTTCATTGTATGATCCTTCTTTCATGTGTTGTATGTTTCATAAGTTACCAAATCGGTAATGGAACATTTTAACCCAATTTCCATTCCTTGGGTTAATCTTATGATTCTTAATTATGTTATGATATGATTATGTGTGGAATAAATGTTTGTTTATTTATGTTGTAATTTCAACTCCAATTTGTGTAGTTATAATTTTTATACACATAATCACTCCATTGATAAATTATCATGTCATTGATATGGACATGATACGGGTAAATTTAACTCAATTTCCATTCATTGAGTTAAACATCCAAGTCATTGGTTTTGTTTTAAAAAGAACATGTGTGAATGTACTCTGATTGATTTACACCAAATATCCAATCATAATGAGTGTATTTATATTTTTCAAACATTATTATGTAATTTATATATCCTTAATCTAAGGATACCATTTTTATAAGGGATTTCTTCTTAATTTATATTCCAATGAGACTTCATTGTTGTTATGCGCCAATTCACTTTTATATAGTGTATATACTGCCCTCTGAAATATTATATCATGAATCTCCCTATTATCATGATATTATATTCTTTGATTAATGTTATTAATCAATTTGTTGTATTCAAGCATATCTCATTTGGTTACATACTCCTTAACTAATTTTTTGTTTCAATGATTTATTCTTTTAAATATTTCTAATTAATATCCATGTTTTAAAAAAGATTTTAAGGATTTCTTTATATTGATATGAATGTTTGAAATTAAAATTACTTTTAAGAATTTCAATGTGGTATGAGACACTTTGATTAAAAAATCTTTTTATTAAATGCTTTAAACAGTTTTGAAAATAGGTTCATAATGAAACGATTTTGTCAATATATTGAAATGATATATTGTGATTCCAACGTGGAAATGTTATCTTTCCGTTATACATGTTTTATGTGTTATGAATATGATATGGTTATTCTTCATTATTTACGTATATGGGTGGTTCTATGATAAACCTAGGGCGCGTAAGCCCGAGATAGCTCTCCAATGCATTGGGTAACGTGATGGGGGTAAACGTTAATGTTTATCCTAAGAGATTTAGGGATTATACTGTGATGGGTATTCCAAGTGTAAATCTCTATGTAGCTGTGAAAGCTACAATGTAATTATGATATGGATTCCATTATCTACCTTTATGATTTATGATTTCTATGTTTTATTCATAAGTCTTATGATTTCATGAGGTATGTTAAAGAGATTTTTTTGTATGTATTAATGAACTAATGTTTTATTTCTTTATTTTATAACCCTTACTAAGCTTTTTATTCTCATCCCAAGTTCTTGAAATGTTTTTCACAGGGTATAAGGCAGGGTAATATAAAGGAATAGCTAAAGAATATTTATATCAATAAAATAATTATTGTTTTCTTTTAAGAATTTTTATTTTATGAAAAAAATGGAAACTGAGTAGATTTGACTAATTTGTATTGTTTTGATATGTAATGTAATAGTTATGGAATAATTCTCTAAAAATCTAAACCTAAAAATATCCTCAATGTGAATTATCCATTTAATTCAAGATAATGTAATGTTTTAAGGTGGGGTCCTTATATTATCTTATAGAGGTTTAGGAGCTCAAATGGATTTTAAGAGCTCATTATGTAGAATAAAATAAAGAGTACATGTTTTTTGTTTCTTATCATGTATTATGATCCTAGTTTTCAAAATACACTAGTATTCATGATCATTATGATGTAATAATTGGATGGTTATGTTAAAAATATTATAATAATATGTATAAAAGGTTTGTCTCACTATATAAATTAATAGTAAATTTGAGAGTTTTCACATACATTTTGGAAAGAATAATATATTATAATCCATTATCGATCAAGATACACCTTCTTATATATTGGTCTAAAGGGTGGGGGCATGAGGAGGGATATATTATCCATCCATTCTATCATCACCGTAGATATTATATAAAACACTCCCTAAACATTTGGGTATCATTTTTCATATTGATGTGGGAAAGGAAACATATAAAATTACAACATATAAATTATATCTTACAATAACCACATTATAGAAAACTACCCAACTTAAGAATTATCTTTCATAATCATCCCATAGAAACCCCTACTACCAATGCTAATGTATATATATTAAACAAGAATACACAGATCAAGTTATATATTAATATTTTTCCATTATTCCTTTATCTTGATCAAACATTTAATCATATTATACCTGGTTCCCTTTACACTATTATTCCTCTTCATATATTCTATGGTATTTGCAAATCATAAAAAATAGTTATAAAATTTATTGAAAATTAATATGAATTTTTAAAAAACATTAAAAAGTCAATTTTTTTATGCCCATGATATTTATATAATCTAGTTCCACCTTCCCATTGTTTCCATTAATATGATATAAATAACTTAACATCACTTGCATCAATTACCACCTATAACATGGGAAAATTATTTATTAAACTATCATTAAAAAATTATCTAGGTACTCTAGGACTTTGCCTAAGCTACCACATCAAAGATGAACTGGTAATGCATATAGTATAACTGTTTCAAACAATGGGAACCCAAAAATAATGGGTATCTGAAGAACCTGTCACCTAGAAATAATGAATAAATAAGTAAAAAATGATGAATAATACGATTTCTAAAATTTTCCCAACTACTAAGTTCACCTCACCATTGCGTATAAAACTAAATTTTTTTCTACCATCACCTGCGTCAATCATTACTGTAATCGGGATCCAATACCATTCTCATCAATAGTTCTTAATTACACATAGTTATAAAATACATGACAAGGATAAAAAATTACTAGATCTTAGATACATTTCAATTGTATTTTCCACACATAGGACAATACACTTTGCTAATATTAAAAATTAATACAAGCCTCCCATAATGAGAATGGGCTTTTTCATACCCAATGAATTTATCTTGAAAAAAAAATTTATTTCTCATCATGAATTAAATGATTTACTATAAATTGGTTTTTAGAAAAAATAAATCTATAAAATATCATATATCAACATCTGTGAATTATCTTAAACACACATTTAACATTACTTTCATATTAAATAAAAAATTAGTATGCACAATGATCAATTTAAATTCCAATATACTTAGTCACTACATTATAATTGTTTTGGATTTAAATTTTATATCATATTTTCAACCAATTGATCAATATAATCACAAAAATATTAACAAAATTTATATAACACCCAATTTAGTAACACAATAGGAAACAATAATATATCAAGATATGCATGTGACAAAAAAACTCAATCCAAAAAACATACTTCCTTAAACTCCATATTCTTACCTTTATTAGGTTAATTCCAACACTACCCATTGAATTAAATCATGATAATCTCACACTCTCACTTTATAAAATTAGAGAGGTAATCGATTTCCTACTATAACATTATAATCTCAATGTTTTCCAAGTAAGAAAAGAAGACAATGAACCAAAATTAAATAATATCTTTTGAGGGGAACTAATGATCCCTAAAACAACACCACCAAAAATATCCTTCAATCATTCATCCATTGAAATAAAAATAATAGATAAAAAACCCATAACAATCCAGTTAAATATATAAAGATAATGGAACCATTAGATAATATAAAAACTACTCTCAGATAACCATGAAATGATATATATAAGTCAATGGATTAAGCCTATAAAATGGGATTAAAAGGATTCTAAAAAAGGGGTTTGGATATCTTAGGGTTCAGAGGAAAAATTTTGAAGATTTTTGTATCAATTTAGAATTTATACCTTGATTCTATAGAAATTTTATGGTGTGACCTCCTTGATTACATTACAATAGACTGGGTTTTCAATAATTATATGGTTTAGGGAGGTTGGAAATGATATAAGAATTTTAGTCAATCCATAACTTTTGAATTCCTGGAAAAAATCCCCTTATATTTATAATTTAAGATAATGGTCAAACTCATTTCTAAAACACCAAGGTGACACTATTTCATAGCTCCACGATCCATGTCATAAACATATTCAAAATGATATAGTCAAGGAAATCGAGATGTTGATACTCCACGGTGCAACCCTAACCTATCATACAACCATCTCTCTAGAGGTAGATGAATCTTATCCTGAACCCCGGGATAATATAACAAATCCTACATCAAACATGAAGTTACCTATCTAGATACATATGCATAAAAACCCTCAATAGGACCCCACATTATACTTGTCCACTTTTTCCCTACAAGACAAACCCTATGGCACAACCAAAGATCAACACCATAGAATCATCTTATAGTTGAAATTTCATCTCAACTACACATAATATCTACCATTATCCTCTCATAAATCTCTAAAAAACAAAATATTAATTAAGGGAATGAGAAAAAATTATAACTTACATCAAATACCTCTCAACCAATTACAATTATCAAAAATTTGAAATAATACGGGAAATAAGGGAAAAGGAGATCGAAAAACTACCCCATGTGAAACATCACAAGGATATATCTACATTAATAACACAACTACCCTAACAAAGAAATAATATAATAACCCATAACATCTCCAATTGACCTCAAAACACAATCACGGGGAGAAATATCTCAATGCAAGGGTCCAGAAAATCCAAACACCAAGGAAGAGAAATGATATCATAAAACATCCTTAGGTTTTACAACAATCAAAACAAGAATAAATAATCATCAAAGGAAGAATTATCATGTATTTAAAAAAACAAGATATTGAGGGAGAATCTGTATCTCATACTCCTATGTGATCTAAACCATGCCACCATGCCACCATTGGATATGAACTAAAAGAAGAGAATGCCTATGAAATTCCTTCCCATGACAATCATAAATATTTATAGGTCACTCATTGAAGATCAAACCATCATCAATATCTACATTACCTTAATCATTGATGTTAGAGTCACCATCAAGATACTGGTGAAGCTAGGTCACATGGAATATGTTATAAACTTAGATCCTTTGTGGGGGTAGTTCTAACTAATATGAGATGAATCAAACCTAAGACACCACCATGAAATTTCTAACAAAGTTAGGAGAAATATTATGCCCAACATTGAACTGTATGTTCCCCCAAGGAAGAGACACCTTCAAGAAAAATTAAAATCTAATGATGTAAACTAGAGGAATCCACTTATGATCAACAGATGATGCATCGAGATCCTCTTTTTCCTTCCTTCATTCAATGATCATCTAGACTTTATCTATTATACATTGTAAAAATTCCATTCAAATAATAGACATCTCTCCATCCTCAATATTCTAAAACCGATACTATAAAGGTAAAAATTACATAAAAATAAAATAGAGATATACCAATAGGGATGTTATAACTATTATTATAGGAAAAATTCATCAATGGTGATTTCTACACACACATACCTCTGAAATACAGAATACATTAATAGAACATGTCCTTTAATGTACATATAGTATAACCTATCTATTCACACTTTTTTATATTAAAAGTGGTGGGAAGTCATAACTAAGATCCAAAATCATTATGGAGACCTCCATAGATCCTAGAGGATAGACATGGGTAACTATCAAATAATATCATCTTTGGAACCCCATGAAGCCTCACTATCTCCTCCAAGTATGGCCTTGAAAATAGCTCAACTAATATTAAATACTTAATCAAAAATAAGTGAGATAACTTCATTAAATGGTCCATGATAACTTGTATTATTTCATAACCACCTTATGATTTGGGTAAAATATGGATGAATTCCATTGAAGTTCATTACCAAATCCATTAAGGAACATCAAACAATTGATGAAAAACACTACTGACATATTGATCACTCTTCCTTAACTGGTTGACAAAAAACTGAGATAAAAAACCTATAACTGAGGTCTTCTGACCAAAAAAACCAAAAATGATCTCCAATAGCATGATTCAACTTTGCCACACAAAGATTTACCACAATGGGTGAACTATTGAACTTATGGGTAACCAACTCACGCATCATTGAGGGAACAAAAACATTTCCCTAAAACAAAACCCAATTTTTCTATCCTCATACAAACCCTTATGAGAATAACCTAAAAAAATCAATCAGGCAAAACATTTACCTCTGAATCCACTATATGGGACTCATCCACTTGATATTCTAAGGAAAACTACACAATCATTTGATAAATATGACAGCTACCATCCACTACTCCCATATTGAGGCATATTAATTATGACTCTATCATAACTCTCCAAGAGTCTCTTAAATCATGCAAAACACCACCATGTGACCTATTACTCAATGAATACATCACAATATTCCATTTACTAGGTGTAAAATAACTATCAATGTCATAATCCTACCAAAAAAGCATCCTTCATCACTACATCAAATTAAAGGAATGCAAGTATAATATAGACTTCAATATCCTATGGTATTTGGAGACTAAAAAAATTCAATGACAAAATACAATATCCAAATATTAAAAGAAAATAATACTATATATTGATCAAGATCATGGGAGATATAATTAATATCATTACCCTACCCAACTGGGTGTGGCCCCAGACTGACTCAATCTCACCTACAATAGGACAAATGTAGGCTACCACTATGGGGTAGGCATATCAGATAAATGAGAGGAATTATCATAATGTACCTATACAAACACACTCATCTCCAAGCACATAGAATGCTGAATTCTAAAACAACTGAAACCAATTCATGAATACATTTATTATCCCATAATCTGAATATAACAACAAAGTAATAGAAGTAATAAGATAGAGAAATATAATCCCAACTAAAAACTATAGAGTGTCCAACCTTATCTAAGGGAGAATACTGAACTCAAATGAAACCACATGAAAGCACCCTGATCTTTCAAGATCAAGCTATGATCTACCCATTCCCTATCCTCCCATGACACTGTCAAATGTGCCACCATCAGTATAAGACATGACACATGGGGGAAGATCCCATGTAGGGGTGAGTAGGATAATACTCAGTAGGATACCCCAAAAATAAAAAACATGAAGAATAAAGAATAGTTAGTTACTAATAATGATATAAAAATCAGTGCATAAATAAGAAAAACCTTGATATACTTAGGAAGTACATTGCACCTCTAGGTGATCACACCTAAAATTCTAACCACAAGATTATATTCGAAGCAATGACCATTCCATAATAATCCACTCCATGACCAATTCCATCATCAAAGAAACCCATAAAATAGGTAATGATCAATGTGACTCACCTAATTAAACTTACTAATCTTAGAATACCCTGATACCCAGATAGAGGGTTTCACCCATGACCATTGGGGGACTCCTCAAACCCAATTTGGATCAACCCACTATGTAGGGGATCATATGACAATGATACCACAAACCCTAATAATATGGTCTACTAGATAGAGGATCAACAACATGCCCCAAGAGAATATTCTTATTCCAAAAACCCAACATAGGGTATAAAAATGATATAGGATCACACTCCAGTATCATGAAGGGATACCGTGAACTCTATTAGAGACTTATCCTCCAAAGGGGATCTCAATCCTAAGATGTGGAAGTTATAACACACTATAAACTTGGGGGAATGGACCATGGGATAAAACTCAACTGATACTATTCCATAATGAAGAAATTATTGGCAACAAACACTTTCAAAGGGGGTGAACATTGTGTACAGAAGGGTACACAATGTGTCCAGCCAACCTCTAGCCTACTTGTGTCATTCTACCTCAAACAACATATAAATATCCATATATATGTAATTTACGAATAGTACATGGTGTGTAGATATTTCTAAACATCTTTCCTGTGTTTCCTAGCCATGATCATGTACCACTGGTCATGCCTGTGTACCAACCTATATATATCTGACTATGTTTGTGCACTCCTAGTCATGTCTGTGTACATGGTCAACCTATTCCCATGTATTATCATGAATAAATGATGAGCTACCAACATGGGTCACATTACATTGATATACTTCACATGGAATGTGATATTTAAATCTATGTAGAATCCCTAACTTTGCATTCTAGGGGGGGTCCTACAGTGCGTGTAATGCTGGATTACACGTCGTGTAACTCTGGATTTTACATATTCACTAGTTTCACCTCCACAATTTCCATAATGCATCTCCCCCTTTCTTTCTAGACATGGTATATCTAGGTTCATCCAACACTCCCATCACCTTAGATTTGGATTCTAGGTTTTGAATCCACTCATGAAATTCCCACATGCGCCATATGTAGCCGCAACATCAAAACCGGGATGAACGTGGATCAATAATCCATTATGATCCACCATTGGTCATCATCCATTAACATTTCACCTTGACTGAACCATTGATATCAAATCACATCCATGAAATTTATCTATTTTACCAAATAATGGTCACACACTACTCAAATACTTAGAAAACATCAAACCATGGGACAAAAGAAAATGTCCATGATTAACATGTGAAGAATGGGGGGAGAAAACCATAAGTCACAATAGTAGAGAGGGAAAACCTTATAATTTGTTTGGTCGACCTTGATTCATTTTCATAAATTTGGAAATCCTATAAGGGAATAAAAAACAAATAATTTTAGTAATTAAATCTACTCTAGATGCGTGAATCAATTCTTGTTTATTGGATTGATTTGTGTTTGAATGTAATAAAATAATGAGATATAATTTTAGAAATCAAACATCCTTCCTAGAGTTTGGATTGATCACTAATGAATAATTATATCACATAAATTTCATTATCAAGAGCCATATGTTCCATTGCACACCAATTGGTAATCAATGATTCGATCTTTATTCACCTATAGAAGCTCCTATGATTCTCTCCAAAAACTCTTGATTTGCAGGGTTATGCGGTTGAAACTAAAAGTTTTTCATAAGAGAATATATATAACCCAAATACCATGTCATGGTGATTTTAATTAAAAAAATAAATTTAATTAATTAATAAATTTAAATCCTCCCATGACCACACTAAACCCAAATGCCAGATGCTATACAAGGTTATGCCATATCTAGGGTGAAAATCACAGTCTAATGTCAATGGTTCCCTTAGATTTCGAATCTGATCCCCCATTGGGGAGTTATTTTAATTTTTTAGGAAAAAAAGAAACACCTGGAATTAATATATTTCCGAAATTAATTTTGGGCACATCGGGCCTCATAATCTCATATCATTTTAGCTCTTGGATCAGAAATTAATCCATATAATTTCCAAAATCAATACATGTAAAAATAATAGTTGTCAAATTAACCTCACCTTAGATATTTTTTCTGTGAAATTGAAAAAACTACAAAAATGGATAAGGGTACAAGGATTTCATATTGGTATCTATCTCCTAAGTTCTCTCCGGAAGATTTTCGTTCTTCCAAATGATACACACTAGGGGAATCATCCATCCATGAAGAAACCCCTGATATTGATCCTCAACCTCCAAAAAGTAATCAAAAATGAATCTCCAACCTGGATGTACCACACACCCTAGTTGATAACATGTGATGGGTCATGGACCTACCTCCTCAGTTGTTACCCATTGAATACATCGCATACCCCATCCAAGTAAACCAGAAGATCCAAGTAGTACTCAAAATCCCCAAATATAAGTAGTACCTGAAAAGGGCTAATTTATCTCAAAGATAACATTCCGCCTTTCCCAAATCTCTATAATCTAAATCGATGTGAGATACTAAAAAAATGATCTCCCTCCAAAAACTATAGATGTCTCCATCACTATTTCACATAAGAGTTCTGATTGCTTTGTGATTTCCTCATATGATCATCGATGATATGAAACTTCTCTATAGTATCTCATAAGAAATTTAGTCCCCTGTTTGTTAGATTTCCTAGATCAGTTCATCAAAGTGGTGACCTATAGGGTTTCCCATTCAAGGCCCCAAATGGGTTCATACCAATGGTGTAATGGTATGTGTTATTGTATGAAAAATCAATCAAGGGAAGGCGATCTTCCCAACTACATCCAAAATACAACATGCAAGCACAAAACATGTCCTCATAGACCTAAATAGTCTGGTCAGTCTATCCAACAGTCTGGGGGTAAAACGCTATAGTAAAATTAAAATGACTCCCACATGTTTTTTGTAATCCTCTACAAAATCATGATGTGAAGCGATCATCATGGTTTGAAATGATCATTGAGGGAACTCAATGGAATTTTATTATCTCTTGTATATACAAGTGTCCCAAGATCTCTATTAAGATCTATTGTCGAAATGATATAAAGTGGGATGACTTGGGGAGCTGGTCTAAAATCACTAGATGAAATCATGTTCCTTGGATGTATGTGGTAATCCCATTGAGAATTCCATGAATATCACATTCCAGTTCTACATTGGAAACTCAAGGAGTTGAGATAAAACCATTGAAACTCATTTATCATCCTTCACTTTCTAAAAAGTGTGGATTAAAGCGACAAACTTTGTAAGACAACACTTCATTCCTGAAAAAAATGATGTTGGATTTCTTATTACATCTTTTACACTCCTAGATGTACCACCAAAATGGATTTATTAAACTCTTTCATCACCTCCTAAAAAATTCCCATGGTATCATCTTCCATCTTCTTAAAAGGATAAAATGCTCCCCACCTTCAGATTATCCATCAGGAGAACTTCTAGTGGATATATGTTTATGTAAGTTCTCATAGTCGATATCTCTACACCGAGAATCTCTAAAATGATGTGAAAGTGATGGGGTAATAAACATCAACTGAATATATAAAGAACCATAATTTTCCACTAAGGATAGCTACAATGAGTCCAACTAATTTGAATCCATAACCTACAACATAGAACAATATCTACTAACAAGAGCATATTCTACCACATTCCCCTTCACAAGGGTATAGATAATCTCAAATTCATAGTCTTTTAGTAAATATAACCATCACCTCTTTCTCAAGTTAAGATACTTTTGAGAAAATATATACTTGGGACTCCTGTGATCAGATTAGAAGATAAAACACTCACCCATCAAGTATTGTCAACACATATTTAGTAAAGAGACTACCAATGCAAACTCAACATCATGGATCATATAGTTCTTATCATGTTATCTCAACTCATGTGAGCCATATGAAATCACTACCTACCTCTGCATCATAACACAACCATGCCCGATCACTAATGAATTATTGAACAATATGAACTCAACACTCTCCCATAAATATATAAATATGGGAGCGCTCTTCAACCATGGATCAAATTTTGATAGAAATATTGGAATATTTCCATCCACATTAATGAATTATCATTTTAGGTAAAATATTTCAAGGGTGCTACCACCATGTGTAAATTACATACAAACCTCTGATAGTACCCTGTAAACCCAAGAAAACTCCATAGGAGGTGTACCTCTCAAAAGAAAAACTAAAACTACAAGTGCTTTTGACAAAGTTGGTGCTCTCAGAGTGTGTCTAGGACCATCTTAAAATGTCTCACATGATCCCCATTTAACTGTGATTACACTAGAATATCATCGGTAAATACCACCACAAATTGGTGTAAGAAAGGATGAAATATATAGCTCATGAGTCCCATGGACAATTCTGGGCGTTCGTCAAATTAATGGGAATCACCAAGTGCTCATAGTGACCATATAGAAATCTAAATTCTGTCTTCGGTGTATCCTCATCCTGTACCTATAACTGGTTATAGCCTGACTTGATGTAAATCTCCAATAACCATCATTCCCCAGACAACTTATAAAAGAGGCCATTTATCCCCAGTTGTGGACACTTATTCTTCATGGTATCATGGTTCATGAATAGGTAATCAATGAATAACATCAAGAACCCATCTCCCTTCTTGGGAAACAACACTAGGGATGCCCATGTAGAAATACCGGGTCTGAAAAATCCATTATACTATAATTAATTCAACTGTACCTTCATCTCACCAATATCTATGAGAGACATTCAATATACAGGTAATGATATCAGGGATATCTTCGGGTGTAAATCAATGAAAAAGTCAAACTCTCGGTAGGGTGGCAAACCTAGAAGGACATCAAGAAATACATCCATGTACTCGACCACCACTGCACGAAACTAGTAGATCATATCATCTCATTGTCCAAGATTCATTCTAGAAAACTAGTGAGTAATGTGCTAAACTATTCTAATCCCTATACCATCATAATCTACCAAGGATTACTTTTCACCTAAAAAGTAAAACCTCATCCCACCATTATGGGAACACAACATCCTCCGCCTAAAACAATCAATCTAGGCATGAACTTGGGTTTGCCCGTCCATACATAAAATGATTTCACAAGGCATAATTAGTGCTATAAAGAGATCCTATACAAAGATATCATATCCAAGTGTCACGTAAAACTTTTAGAATAAGTTTACAATTGTTGAGTGACCACCTATCAGAGTCTCCAAGTTCAAGGGTTAAGCAAAATGCTCAATCAGAATCTCTAATTCCCAAGCCATAGAAGTGAAAATAAATGAATGAATTGCACCTATGTCTATCAATATAGTGGATAAGATAGAAAATACATATAATGTACCATGTATTATACCTAGATCCTCAGGGTCATAAGTCTCTATATATTGTAGCTATCCTCATCCCAGACCACCAGATCCCTAAACCTACAGTGGACCACACGGGGGTGGTGTTGGTAATAGGGAGATACTATGACCACCAACTCTTACTCTGCCAGCTACTCTTCCACGTCTTCTACCTTGCATAACACCCTTATATAACATGTGTACCTACCTCATTGGTCCCTTTACAATATCTCAATCAACTGTATGATTAGTTAAACAATCCCATGAAAGATGTCCCTAACTATCATAAGATAAACACTACATATATCTTGGCTGATTCGGGCCATCCAGAGAGCCATGTTCCACTGATCTTGCTTCCTAGGATAATCTCTTAAAGCATTTTACTTTCTTAAATTCATGTGGATACCATCAGATAATTGATACCAAGGTATTAGCTTCTGGGTTCCAACTACCATCACCCAATCTGAATGCCAACTTTTCCAGGAATCTCTCCATCTCCAAGGCCCACTAAAAAAAATAGGCATAGTTATATTTACAAAGTGATATCATTGAAGACATAATATCCTAAAATAATCCCTTTTCAATGGTGTGAGATATGAAGAAGAGAACTAGCACCATATCCATGGAGAATTGTGAAAGATATTTAAACCCTTCTGAATACTCCACCACAGTAAAATTTCCATGATGCAGATATAGATGCTCTTATATGCACAACGATGAAAATGTGTATGGATAAAAATACTAATGGGATAGATGCTCAATTTATGACTAGGAGAGAGTAATATGGTCTTGTGATTGAGTCACTACACTCCACCATTTCCCCAAAAATAACTGAATAAGACTCATTAAAAGGAGTTATATTTTATATGTAGGCATCCCCATAAATAAAAAAAATCATGTGACTACCTCTAGACATTCCTCATCCACCTGGGGGTATATCTTGACCTGAAACCTAGGTGGCCAGTTCCTCTAGAAATCATGGAGCACACTCAACCAAAATGAATCTTCAGCTGGAACTACGAGCTCTAGATACTTCTCAATAGGTGGTGGTATATATGGTAAACCGCCTGGAGGTTCTATCTTGGCTATAGGACTTTGTAATGAATTCTTATCACTTGGTGGATAATCCTCATGATCATTCATTTGAATCCTTGTTAGATTTCTTTAGAGAGTAATCCTAAAATAAACAAGATGTACCATGATTAGAGCGAATATCTAGGGAGATGAGTCAAGAAGGACATGAAAATAAAAAACCATTAATATGTGATGCATGTACCAATGTTTTCCTTTAACCAATCTTTAAATCTACCAAGTAGAAATTATGGTGATCAGAATCCTGGCGTCCTTAATAAAAAACTGGGTTTACCATGTGCTAGGGATATAATAGTGCTTGATAAAAACTATATTAAACACCCCCTCTGTCTGCGCTAAAAATCCCTACTATAAGGGGTATTTAATAGTGATTTTTTTAGAACCATTAAATGGGGTATTTAATAGTGCTAAAGAAGTTATATTAAAGGGGGGTCTTTATCTTCACTTTTTTACCATCACTGATAATGGCTCACCCTTTATCATCAATTTTAAAAAAGGTGCGGATAAATGGGATATTTTAATTGTGTTTGTAAAAATGCGTTGTTAATAGGGGGATGTTTATCAACAATTTTTTAGAAGCATTGATAAAGACCCCCCTTTATTAGCACTTTTTTAGTAGTACAAAAATAGGTATACTTCAAAAAAATTTATTTCCTTAAGAATAATATATTAATATATTAATAAATTTATATTGATATAAATAAAATATATATATTTTAAAATATGTTTTAGATAAGGTAAATAAGCATTTACACTTAATATATAAGATAATTTGTGAAAATATATTATAAAATACTTAATTATTTTAAATTAATAATTTTTTATTATTACTGATTAATATACATTAAATATCAATTTTAAGATAACAAAAATCAAAAAAATCAAAAAATATCGGAAATAAGTTGAAAACGTAAATGACACTTAAAAAATCCATAAATTTTGATCTGGGTGTCCATTTGAGATCTACCACATATCAAATCAAAGTTTGCGATGAGATATACTCCTTTTGTTTTATAGGTAAACCTATGACACATTTTTAGAGGCCAAAAAGGTCAAAAAGGCATCCAAAATATAGTTTTTAGTCAGGGAACCCCCATTTCTTAACATTCGATGGATTTTCAACCTCATTTAAGGTGGTATTATTGTCTTTTTTATAGTGGATATTGAATTTATTCCCAGGTCTTACCTTTATATTAATATTATGGTTTCAAAATTGTATCATTTTTCACAATGTAATTTTGGTTATAATTCCATATATGCGTGTTTTCTTATATTCACTTATAATAAGTCACTCATATTAATACATATATCAATAAATTTATTAAAAAATTTATATTATAAAATATTGAAATAAATAAAAATTCTAAAAATGTATTAAAAAAAATATCTAACCATTTTTTACATTATATATACATATGAATATGTGTGTATTAAAAAAGAGATATATATTTATATTATATTCTAGTATATATAAATGAATATAATATATAGCATATTTAAATAAATATATAATATATTTAAATAAATATATGTATATATATTTCACACCCACAAAAATATATTGCATAAATGCATTTTAAAATAATTAAATAAATTTATGTCAATATATATATATATATATAGAAATATCATTAAACAAATAGCAGACCAACATTGTGTAGTGGTAAATACATTCCATCTTTGAAGGAGAGTTTTAGGGGACTAATCTAGATGAGCACACATAAGGATAGAAATTGACAAAGCACTGATAAAAGGTGGTTGGGTGAAAAGCACTGATAAGGGGGGGGATTGTTAAAGAGGGTTTGGAAGTGCTGATAAATGCGGTCAGGCTTATAGGTGTCTGAAAAAAATTAAATTTACCCCCTTTAACAGTTCTTCACTTATCAGTGATAAAAACATTGTTAAATGGGCCCTTTAACAACACAAAAAAAGAACTATTAAAGGACCCTTTTAACAATTTTTTTCAGCACTGTTAAAGGGGGTCTTTAATAGCTCTTTTTTAGCAGTGATAAATGTTTTAGGCTTTTAACCACACTCATATTGTCAGAAACATTTTTAAAACTAATAAAGGCCTATTCTAATGATATTAATGGCATATTTTGTAGTATTGTGTGTCGATTTGTTGGTCGCTGCACCGACACTAGAGTCCCTAGACTAAAATCTAAACTTGAAAAACTTAATATTGTTTCCATAAAACCCAAACCAACCATCCTTGGATACAACTCTATCATGTACCAGCCTAAAAGAATCCAGACTGTAACTACCCCATGCTCTTCTCCAATAGGAAATTGAATTGAGACCTGTTATGAGTAGGAATATCACAAAAATTGGAGGCATTAGAAAAATTTACCTATAAACATGAATACAGATCCAAGAACATATAATACTAAAATGTAAAATAATTAAAACCAATGCATAGAAATATCAATGATCCAACAATCACTGTAGGATAGTAATTCACTAAAAGAGATAAGAGGGAAGAATACAAATCCCACCAAAAAATATAGAGACCAAACTACTCTATGAGAGAGGACCACAATCAAATGCAACCACACAAAAAATTCCACGGTATGTCATGACCAAGCTATGCTCTACCCACTCAATTTCCTCATAGGACACCATCAAATGGACCGTTTTCATCATAAGATGTGAAACATGCAGAATGATCCCAAGTAGGGGTGAGTATAATAATACCAAGTACAACACCCTGAAAACACTAAACACAAAAAATAAAAACATAGATATAAAATTCAATTCGTGAAAAATAAAAACATAGATATACTCCAGAAGGGAACCACACATCCAGGTGGTAAAAAATAAATATAAAACCATAAGATTATATTCAAATAAATGTTCATTATTGGATAATCTACTCCATGATCCATGCCATAAGCAGATACACTCATCCAATTGGTCATGATCATTGGGCCCCTCCAAAGAAATCTAACCTTACTGGAACCAAGGTTGTTCTTTGCTGGAAATAGAGTATGGTATTTATTTTTTTCAACCCTAATTGGGTTTATGAAGGTGTTTTAAATAATGTTGGTCTTACATTTGAGTCTGAAAGCAATATTGAAGGCGGCACAGTTTCCCAGTGTTTCCCAAATTTTTGGGCCTCAAAATTTGGAGCTTGTTTTTTAAAAAGAAAAAATATATGAATAGGAGGGAGTGAGATACTGAATGGATAAGGAAATCAGAAATGGAAGGGAACAACATAGCATTAGACACGAACCACGTACCATTTACTAGGAATCTTATGTGGACAATGAAGGGTGAAACATGAACCAGATGAAAACTATTTGCGGGATGGGAAATGGTTCACGATGAA
Organism: Viscum album; assembly: GCA_963277665.1. Taxonomy (NCBI): domain Eukaryota; kingdom Viridiplantae; phylum Streptophyta; class Magnoliopsida; order Santalales; family Viscaceae; genus Viscum; species Viscum album. The sequence continues at coordinate 1,627,572,136 of OY728142.1, read as the reverse complement.
GGTTTGTGGTTCGCGTTGAGGCTTATAATTCATCGGAGGTGAACAATTAATGGGATGTGATTTCATTCATGAAAAAGAAGTAGAGTTTTAAGAAACAAATAAGTGTTTTGTTTTAAGAAATGATGTTGTTATTTTTTCTTCCACGAAGAACATATAGCGATATGCAAACCACGTACGGGATATGGTTCATGGGAGATACACAATATGCGGTAAGGGTAGAGCGGTAATGATGATTTGGTAAATATCAATTTGGAGGAATTTTTGGATATATTTTTCTATATAAGTATCATTAATCCCTTTATTATAATATAAGAATGAGATTAAAATAATATTGGGGATTTTAGTGAGGCCTAGAGCGGTTCGTGAGAAGAAAACCACATGAATAAGGTTCTTATTAGAAATTCAGAGAACTTAGTTCAGTGTCAAGTTGTGTGCATGAAGAAAGGTCCACATAGAAGAGATAGTTCACGGAGGAAGAATTTTCTCCATGGAGCCCTTGGGGTATGTGGAGGAGGGGAGGTTCATGGAAGGAGATATGCAGAGGCAGTATGTAAAGGTTGTTCACAAGAGAGGTATGTAGAAGTCGTATACTTAAGGGTACGCAAAAGTGTTTTACGGAGGCTGTGCCCAGAAGTGGTACATATAGTTGGTTCGTAGATGTAGTAATTGTAATTGATTTTTCAAGGATGCTTCACGAAGGATGTACGTCGAGAAGCATGGTACGTGGAAGATGAAGCCCGGTTCGTAGAGGACAGGTTTGTGAATAAATAGTACGAAGACAAGTAGATTACATCCATAAGGGAATACATTGTAAAGACCCATAAATTTAATGGAAATTTTTTTCTTAATTTCATTGGGATTTTACGAGTACACAGTTTCTGACAACACCTGATTCTGAGGCCCGGTGTGCCCGGAATCAATTTCCAAAGTTTAGTTTAGGTATGTTCATTGAACGAACGAGCAGGATTTCCTAACTTTTGAACCGGAGCTCAGAATTGAAATCTGAGGGCACCGATGGAACCGTAGTGCCGGTAATTGCTTAAGAGGACTTTTACCGAAGGTGCATTTTCTTGGGAGGAGTTGTAAAAAAATGTGGATTAATTAATAAGTAAAATAAAATTGTGAACAATTTTATTTTATCCATGGAAGTTAAAATCTCTCATGGGATGTTGTTGGTGGGGCCCACGACCACCCAACTTCCCAGGTGTGGTTATGGGGGAGGTGGGGCCCACACGATCCCCCACCTTTTCAAATTCCTTAACTCCATAACTTCCCCTTGTTTTTGTTAACTACCCTTTAATGTGAGACCACTCACCTCCCCCTCCCTCTTCTTTGACCCGGTTCGGGCCGACCCAGGGGGTCTTGGGCCGGGTCGGTCCAGGCCCAAAACCCCCTTTTTCCAGACAGTTCTGTTTAAAAGCCCGTATCTTGGGCTACAGACCTCCGATAGTCTCACCGTCAGTTGAGATACGATCATTGGAACGAGTCGGTCGTTTAGGTATATTACACTCAAGGTTTTGGAGAACTTTGGGTATGGCTGGGTTGGTTCGAACACGAAACCAACTGGGCCCTCGGAGTGGAAACACTTATAACTTAAGGACTAGACGTCCGATTGACGTGCCATTGACTTTTTTGGATTTTTATTGATGAGAAGGTTCTTTTGGCATAATTCACATGATTTTTGGACGCAGTTGAAGTAGGGACGAGTTGGATTGTACTCGAAATACAACCGGGCCCCTAGAATGGAAAAGCCGATAACTTTCAGACTGGACGTCCGTTTGACGAAAGGTCAGCGGTGTTGTTGATCACGTTGAGAAACGGTCCCTTTGAGTATACCCTATGAGAGTTCGGGGTACAGTTGAGATACGGTCGGGTTGGTTCATACATGAAACCAACCGGGCCCTCGGGATGAAAAGGCTAATAACACACAGACCGAGCGTCCGATTGACGCACTGTCTATTGTGTTGAGTTTCCTAAGACGTGGAAAACCTTTGGGTTAATTCTTCATGGATCCTTGTGATAATTTGAGTATCGACGAGTAGCTCGTGGAGCGGACCCTCCCAGTGACGAGCTAGAAAAGTGCAGAGACCTAGTAGCTGGCTAAGATTTGACGACTGCTGATCGATCGTCTCAGAGTGATTCAGATAGACTAGTGGGGTGCTCTTGGTTGTAGCGGTAGACCCACGGTGGAGGAGCGCTTGGTTGTAGCGGCAGACCCATGGTTCTCGACAGAAGGAGTACCTCTATAGGCTATGAGGGGGCGCGCTTGGTTGTAGCATCAGACCCATGGTGGGAAGTGCTTGGTTATAGCAGCAGGCCCACAGTACTCGATAGGTGGAGTACTTCAGCAGTCTAAGGTTAGTGAGTAGCACCTCAGAGTCGTGACAGGACTACTGTGCTCGACAGAGGAGGAGTTCTCCAGCAGTTGTGGTTTTGACATCATGTTTAAATCCCGGTTTGAGCTGAGTCAATGACTTTTGTGTTTACCTCATGATTGAGATGGGTCACTTGATAACTTAGGTATATGTATGGGCATATACCTAAGTAGTGGTTATCCGTTGATTTCATAACCTTTGTGTTTCCTCATGATTGAGATGGGATACTTGATAACTTAAGTGTGTGTAAGGGAATACACCTAAGTAAAGGTTATCCGTTGAGATCATTATTTGTGGTTTATCCTTGTTGGATTTTAGTGAGACCTTGAGGGTCTCGGGGACCCTAATTAGTATCGTTATACTCACCCCTGCATGGGCTATGCCCACACCTCGTTGTGTTGGTTGCAGAGAATGGACAACACTAATCGTAGTTGAGGCTTGTTGAGCTGGACGGTACCCGGAGGTGGATCTCATGAAGAGTCGGTACTCGGAGGAGGCATACGGACAGACGGTTGAACGCAGAGTGCTGTGGAGGACATCTGTACCTACCCTTCAGGTAGGATCTGTGGTGGATAATCCAGGAGCTGCTTGTCACCTTTCAGCTGTTTTCCTTTGAGTTGTAGTTTACTTTCAGTTGTAGCTGTACCTTTCTGTTGGGCTTGTATTTCCGGCCCCTTTGTTATTTCCATCACACTTTTTTACTACTTTACTTAGTGTTATCTTCCATTTGTACTCAGTTGTGTTGTTTACTTTTATAAAGGAAATGTATTCCCTTTTTATTGGGATTTACGCCTTTGGTGCTAGTCGCCAGCCCCTGGCCTATGGAAGGCGGGTTTGGGGTAGTCACGGCATGGGCCCCGAGGACGGGTCGTGACCCGTGCCGTGACTACCCCAAGCCCCCCTTCCATAGGCCAGGGGCGGGCGAATAGCACCAAAAGCGTAAATCCCGATAAAAAGGTGAAGGCATTGCCTTATAAAGTAAACAAACACCACATAGTAAGCCAGCAGAAGTAAACACTAAGTAAAACTGGGTACAATAGTAAGTGCATAAAGTAAATGGGCCAGAATACAAACCCAAACTGAAAGTAAAGTACATCTCGAAAGAAAGTACAACAACTGAAAGTAAAGCAGAAAAGACGAGCCGTCCACTGGAAGTCCCACCTAAAGGGTGGGTACAGATAGCCTCCCCAGCTCCTCGGGTCCAGCTGTCTGCTCCGTGTATGTCCCACCCAGTGGTCCACCTCCAGGCACCGACCTGCTCCACAAGCCTTAACCACTATCAGCACTGTCTGTCGTCTGCATCCAACACAACATAGTGCGGGCATAGCCCGTGCATGGGTGAGTATACACTACTCAATAGGGACCCTCAGTGTCACGACCCGTCCTCGGGACCCGTGCCGTGACTACCCCAAGCCCGCCTTCCAAAGGCCAGGGGATGACGAATAGCACCAAGGTGTAAATCCCAACAAAAGGGAAGGCATTGCCTTTGAAAATTAAACAAGCACCATAGAGTAAGCAAGTGGAAAGAGTAAACACTAAGTAAAAACTATAACAAGCTGTGCTGAAAGTAAAAGGGGCCGGAAATACAAGCCCAACTGTAAAGTACAACTGAAAGGGAAAAACAACAACTGAAAGAAAAGCCACCGCATCGAGCTGTCCTCTGGAAGTCCCACCATAAGGATGAGCACAGATATCCTCCACAGCTCCTCAGTCCAACCGTCCGCTCCGAGTACGTCCCGCCCAGTGGTCCACCTCTAGGTACCGTCCTGCTCCGCAAGCCTCCACCATGATCAGCGCTGTCCGTCGTCTACAACCAACACAACGTAGTGCGGGAATATCCCGTGCAGGGGTGAGTATAATCTACTCAGTAGGGACCCCGAGACCCCTGAAGGTCTCCCGAAATCCACAAAGGATAAACCACAACGTAAAGATACAATCACGAAGTAACAACCGACACTACTTAGGTATATGCCCATACATATACCTAAGTCATCAATCCCTGTTCAGCTCCAACATCTGAGCCCAAGCACAACCAAGTCCACACAGGAAAGCAAATGTAAATCCACACAGGTTAGCACAACACAATCCACAAAGGAGAGCAAAACATAAATCCACACAGGATAGCACAACACACTCCACAAAGGAGAGCAAAACGTAAATCCACACAGGATAGCACAACACACTCCACAAAGGAGAGCAAAACGTAAATCCACACAGGATAGCATGAAACAATCCAAAAAGGAGAGCAAAACGGAATCCACACAGGATAGCACAACACAATCCACAAAGGAGAGTAAACAGTAAATCCACACAGGATAGTTCAGCACAATCCACAAAGGAGAGTAACACTGGATTCAGCTCACACAGGTATACATCATCGAAAAGGTGATAGAGATTATCAGACATATATACTGAAACATCTAAGCTGGGACCCACATAGGATACAAGACATGCCGTCTTCATTGTTTCATTTATGCTGGGACCCACATAGGATACAAGACCAGCACTGAATCATCAAAGCTGGGACCCACATAGGATACAAGACCAGCACAGCTAGGACCCATATAGGATACAAGACCAGCTGTCTTCATTGATTCATCTATACTGGGACCCACATAGGATACAAGACCAGTATTGAATCATCTAAGCTGGGACCCACATAGGATACAAGACCAGCACAGCTAGGACCCACATAGGATACAAGACCAGCTGTCTTCATTGATTCATCTATACTGGGACCCACATAGGATACAAGACCAGTATTGAATCATCTATGCTGGGACCCACATAGGATACAAGACCAGCACAGCTAGGACCCACATAGAATACAAGACCAGCTGTCTTCATCGTCGCAGTCCACTGAGGATCTTTGCACAGTCGTCATCGCAGTCCATGGAGGATCTCTGCACAGTCGTCGCTGTCGAAGTAGCAGTCGCAACCAGCTCTAGGGTTCCTGCACACAGAAAGCTCGTTCGGGAGGGTCCGCTCCACGAGCCAAGAGGCCGATACATCAACTGACACAAAGTCCGAAGTTGATGTATCCAAAAGTTCCGTATCATTAACAGGAACTCAACGTCGCAGACGGCGCGTCAATCGGACGCCCGGTCTGAGAGTTATTGGCTTTTTCGTCCTAGGGGCCCGATTGGTTTTTAAGGCAAAACCAACCCGACCATACTCCACCTATGTCCAAACCTCGGTCAGAGTATGCCAAAAGATCCTTCTAACTAAGAGTAATTCAATTAAGCTGATGGCACGTCAATCGGACGTCCGTAGCTCAAGATATGAGCGTTTCTGCTCCGAAGGCCCGGTTGGTTTCGTGTACGAACCAACCTGGCCGAACTCAAATATTCCGAAACCTTGAGTGCGATATACCGAAATGATCGCCTCGATCCAAGGATCGCATTTCCACTTACGGTGAGTCGTTTGGAGGCCCGTAGCTCATGTTACAGGCATTTGACCGAAAATGGTCCGAAGACGGGGGGTCCGGGCCCGGGATGACCCAGACCGACCCCCCCCCTGGGGTCGGCCGAACCGGGTCGACCCGACCCAATCCAACCTAGCCGAACCCGGTCCGGTCCGGCCAGGGCGTGGCCCGGATGGTCGGACCGTCCTGGCTCAGCTCTGCCGAGCGGCCGAGTACGGCCCCCGCGGGGCGCCGCCCCCGCGGGTTGAGGAAGCCGCGACCCCGCGTGGGCCGGGCTGGAGAACCGCGGACGCGGCTTCTGCCGCGTCCCATGCGGGAGAACTGGAACCGCGCTGTCGCGGGTCCGTTGGCTGCTGCCGCCACGGATTCAGCCGCGGCGTTGTCGTCCGGCGGCGCGCCGGGGCGCCGGCGACACGCGCCGCCAGAATCTTCCGTCGGCCACCGGAGTTGCTCCGTTGGTCCGTTTTCCTTCCCGTCTGCGCCGGTGCTCCTCCCGGGTTCCGTTCATCACTGTAGAATCAACAAACTTCCCTTGCGTCATGATTTTCCCTCGCCCACCAAATCTGGACAACCACGAAGAACGGTAGAGGGTTGTCGGGTCGTGTTCGTTTGGCCCGCACCCTCCGCGTTAGAAAAAACAACATGAGAAAATAATTCAACACATGAAACAACAATTTTAATAAATTAAAATTGTTCATTTGCAACCGGTTCTTTAATTTTAAAGAAACGTTCATGGAAAAAGGGCATTCCAAAACATAATCCCTACCTCGTCAAGTCACACGCGTGGGTTCTTCGCGAATTTGATCGTCGCGGAAGGAGGGGTTCGTCGCGGAAGGAGGAGATCGTCGCGGTATCCGGCGCCGCGTCGACGAACTCCGAGGACCAGGAAAAAACAGATTTAATTATAAATAATTAAATCCGTGTGTTGTTATAAACCACAAAGAAGTTTTAAAAGAAACCTGAAACTCTTACCTTAAACAGATGATTCGAAGATTTCGTTGCGGAAGAAGGAACGTCGCAGCAGAACATCGCGGAGGAGGAAACGTCGGCATCGCGGCACACGGCGTCGCGTCGTCGATTTCCGCAGGTTCGGCGTTCTTCGTCGGAGGCCGGCGTTCTTCGCGTTCTTCGCGTTCTTCACGTTCTTCGCGTTCTTCACGAAGAAGGGTGAAGGCACAAGAACTTCTGTCAAAACCTCTCAACGTGTAATCCTTCAAAAGTCGGTGTTGGTCTTATTTTATTATTACGCCAACAATCTAAAAAGAGGTAAGTAACGACCCATTATTTCGTAGAACTAATTCAACGAAAGAAACCGCCCATTTAATTCACGAAATAAACCGCCAAATTAAATGGTGCGTTAATAATTTAAGAAAACGCATCAGTTGACTTTCATAATGACGGGTTTTCACGGGTGCATTACTTAGCGGAAAAGAAACGGTGGGGCTCGTGCGGGCCCCACCTCACAAATATCCTACCAAGAGGGTAGGATATTTTTGGATAGCATCCTATCCGGATCAACTCAGCTTAAGCCGCTTTTAAGTGGCTTCAAGTGGCTTCCAAGTGGCTTAAGTGAAATAAAATAAAGTTTGTTGTACAATTATTTTATTTCTTATCTTTAAGCCCGAAAATTAAAAACCACAACCAAGAAAATGAAACTCCGGAAGAGGCGTTTCTAAGCAAAAACCGGCGCTGCGATTCCATGGTGCCCTTGGAATTCGATTCCGGGCACTAGTTCAAAAGTTAGAAAAACCCGCTCGTCCGTTCACTGAACGTACCCGAGCCCAACTTCGGAAAATGATTCCGGGCACACCGGGCCTCGGAATCAGGTGCCGTCAGAAACTGCATTCTTGTAAAATTCCAAAGAAAATTAAGAAAAAAAATTTCCATGAAATTTTCGGGTCTTTACATTACTCCCACCACAGGGATTTACGTCCCTGTAAAGCTTCACCAAAAACTTCGGGATACATAGGCGGTACTGAGCATGCAACTGAGCCTCCCGCTCCAAAGTGCTCTCCTGGAAGTTCCCGTGCAGCTATCTGAAGCGCACTAGAGGAATCGATCATCCACATAGGACCCGCTCCTGTCGACCCTCAATATCCACTGGGACCTCCGCAAAAGTCATCCCACCATCAAAGACCAGCTCTCCATGGTCAAAGATTTTCGTCGGGTCATGCACGTATCTCCTCAGCTGAGATACGTGGAAGACGCCGTGCACCCGAAGCAACTGAGGTGGTAGAGTCAGGTGATAATCCACCTCGCCAAATCTCTGTAATCCACATCGAGGCGAGACACGCAAGAAGACGTGATCTCCATCCTCGAACTCAAGTGGCCTCCGCCTCCGGTCAGCAAAAGACTTCTGCCGGCTCTGAGCTATCCTCATCCGCTCCTGGATGACCTGGACCTTATCTGGTCCTACAAGAGCTGCTGTGATTTCTTCTTTGCCGATAAGTGAAATCTGGTCTCATCCCCTGGATGAACCACTTTATTTCCCTAATACAGTCAATCCCGACATGGATGATACTAATCCATACCAAGGATGACGTCGTAAGGCCTCGACGCTACTACCAAGAGATCCAACTATTACTCTCGCCTCCAAGGGTTGAGTCACACTGTCGGCATCAGTGTGTGGTAACTGGGTCTCCTCCAGTAGATGTCTCACAAGTGAGGGTCAAGTCAACAGTCAAAACTGAAACCTCTTAGTAACAACACAAAAGAGGACAGGAATTAAAACATCACAAAGGTATGCGTCTTTTATTATTTCAGGTCATGATACAAAGACGCTACACTATAGCAACAAGGAACTAGAAGTACAAAGGACATATCCACTAGTTCCGCTCCTGTCCATTTTCTCCCAAAGCTCCATGATCGAAGGCCTCAGCTACCTGAAGCTGAGCTCTCCCATGTCCACCAACTCCCTGCAGTCAGGGTGGACCTCCTAGTGGTGGTGGTGGCAACACCTCGAAGTGTCTCCCACCATCGGCTACTCGGCCCGCTCCTCTGCCTCGTCCGCCTACACCCTGCGGACCACCATGGCCGAACCTCTATCTGGGAGGTCCCTCTACCACCTACTTCTCATCTGTAAGATGAGTCGGGATGTCGCGAGCCATGTGACCTCGCCCGCTGCATGCGTTGCAATGCTTGCCCCTCGTGTAGCTGGCTCTCCTTCGAGTGCCCCGCACAACCGAATCTTCATCCTGAGACTACCCATCTGATGGTCTGGCCCGTTTGAACCTCTACGTCACCTGTCTACTTCCAGCTGCAGAAGACCCTGCTATGGTCCGTCCTGCGGAGGGCCCTGTCACTGGAGCCTGCACGGCGAGAAAACTCTCCACTAGAAGGGCTCTCTCCAACACCTCTGCCTGTGTCGGAATGTTGAGGGAGATCATCGAAGCCCTGATCTCATGCCTCAGTCCCTGCTCAAAGGTCCGGGCCCAGAAGAACGGGTCCCGTACCATATTTGTGGAGTAGCGTGAGAGATCAGTAAATCTCGCCAAGTACTAGGCCACTATCAAGCTGTCCTGCCGCAGCTAAAGAAGCTCCTGAATGCGCACCGCACGGAGGGTGGCTGGGACGAACTCGGAGTGGAAGATGCTCTCAAAGTCCGTCCAGAGAAGAGATGTCTAGTCGTGCACCTGGAGCATCAAGCTCCACCATCGGCCCGCTGCTGCGTGCAGTAGGCTCGCTGCGAGGATCACCATGAGGTCTGCGGGTGTCCTCACTAGCCTAAAAACTCGTACGACTGCCTCTAACCAGTCCTCAGGTGCCTGGGGTTCCGTCTCCCCGTAGAACCTGGGTGGTCGCTGACGCTGAAACTCGTGCAGCGCGCTAAGGCGACGTGCATCGTCAGTGGCTGGGGCTTGTAGCATCGGTGGCTCGGCGGGTAAAGGTACCGCCGGTGCCTCTGCTGACAAGGAGCCCTGCACCGAGGCCTCATCGCTCGGTGGGCTGTCATCACGCTCCACTCTCGGAACCCTAGCTGGCTGCCGTCGTGGGGCCATCCTAAAAAGAAACAGGTGCGCCATGGTCAGAAATGTATACCTGGTGAGCTGACACAAGTAATCATAAAGAAAACTTGAACACACATGCAATCAATGTTTTCGTGCATTAAGTCGGAAATCAGAAGTCAGGGTCCTGGTGTATGGATACGTCGGCCGCCGCACCAACACTAGACTCCCTGGACTGATAACCACACCCAATATGCTGAACACTATTGCTTCACATAGAAGAAAGATCAGAGTCTGCGGTAGAACCGACCACCTCTGATACCAATTTGTCACGACCCGTCCTCAGGGCCCGTGCCGTGACTACCCCAAGCCCGCCTTCCAAAGGCCAGGGGCTGGCGACTAGCACCAAGGCGTAAATCCCAACAAAAGGGAAGGTATTTCCTTTAAAAATTAAACAAGCACCACAGAGTAAGAAAGCAGAAAAAGTAAACACTAAGTAAAAACTGTAACAAGGTGTGCTGAAAGTAAAAGGGGCCGAAAATACAAGCCCAACTGTAAAGTACAACTGAAAGGTAAAAATAGCAACTGAAAGAAAAGCCGCCGCGTCGAGCCATCCTCTGGAAGTCCCACATGACGGATGACCACATATAGCCTCCATAGCTCCTCGGTCCAACCGTCTGCTCCGAGTAAGTCCCGCCCAGTGGTCCACCTCCAGGTACCGTCCTGCTCCATAAGCCTCCACCACGATCAGCGCTATCCGTCGTCTGCAACCAACACAACGTAGTGCAGGCATAGCTCGTGCAGGGGTGAGTATATGATACTTAGTAGGGACCCCAAGACCCCCGAAGGTCTCCCGAAATCCACAAAGGATAAACCACAACGGAAAGATACAATCACAGAGTAACAACCGACACTGCTTAGGTATATGCCCATACATATACCTAAGTCATCAATCCCTGTTCGGCTCCAACATCCGAGACCAAGCACAACCCAGTCCACACAGGAAATAAAATGTAAATCCACACAGGTTAGCACAACATAATCCACAAAGGAGAGAAAAACGTAAATCCACACAGGATAGCACACCACACTCCACAAAGGAGAGAAAAATGTAAATCCACACAGGATAGCACAACACACTCCACAAAGGAGAGAAAAACGTAAATCCACACAGGACAGCATGACACAATCCACAAAGGAGAGCAAAACGGAATCCACACAGGATAGCACAACACAATTCACAAAGGAGAGTAAACAGTAAATCCACACATGATAGTTCAACACAATCCACAAAGGAGAGTAACACTGGATTCAGCTTACACAGGTATACATCATCGAAAAGGTGAAAGAGATGATCAGACATAGATATTGAAACATCTAAGCTGGGACCCACATAGGATACAAGATCAGCCTTCTTCATTGTTTTGTTTATGCTGGGACCCACATAGGATACAAGACCAGCACTGAATCATCAAACCTGGGACCCACATAGGATACAAGACCAGCACAGCTAGGACCCACATAGGATACAAGACCAGCAGTATTCATTGATTCATCTATACTGGGACCCACATAGGATACAAGACCAGTATTGAATCATCTATGTTGGGACCCACATATGATACAAGACCAGCACAACTAGGACCCACATAGGATACAAGACCAGCTGTCTTCATTGATTCATCTATACTGGGAGCCACATTGGATACAAGACCAGTATTGAATCATCTAAGCTGGGACCCACATAGGATACAAGACCAGCACAGCTAGGACCCACATAGGATACAAGACCAGTTGTCTTCATCATCGCAGTCCACTGAGGATCTTTGCACAGTCGTCGTCGCAGTCCACTGTGGATCTCTGCACAGTCGTCGCTGTCGAAGTAGCAGCCGCAGCCAGCTCTAGGGTTCCCGCACACAGCAAGCTCATTCGGGAGGGTCCGCTTCACAAGCCAAGAGGCCGATACATCAACTGACACAAAGTCCGAAGTTGATGTATCCAAAAGTACCGTATCGTCAACAGGAACTCAACGTCGCAGACGGCGCGTCAATCGGACACCTGGTCTGAGAGTTATTGGCCTTTTCGTCCTAGGGGCCCGATTGTTTTTTAAAGAAAAACCAACCCGACCATACTCCACCTGCGTCCAAACCTCGGGTGGAGTATGCCAAAAGATCTGTTTCACTTAGAGGAATTCAATGAAGCTGACAGCACGTCAATCGGACGTCCATAGCTCAAGATATGAGCGATTCCGCTCCGAAGGCCCGGTTGGTTTCGTGTACGAACCAACCCAGCCAAACTCAAAGTATACCGAAACCTTGATTTAGATATACATAAACGACCGTCTCGATCCAAGGATTGCGTTGCCGCTGATGGCGAGTCGTTTGGAGGCCCGTAGCTCATGTTACGGGCATTTGACCGAAAATGGTCCGAAGACGGGGGGTCCGGGCCCGGACTGACACGGCCCGACCCACCCCCCCGGGGTCGGCCGAACCGGGTCGACCCGACCCGGTCCAACCCGGCTGAACCCGGTCCGGTCCGGCCAGGGCGCGGCCCGGCCGGGCGGACAGGCCTGGCTCGGCTCGGCCGAGCGGTCGAGTGCGGCACGTGCGGGGCGCCGCCCCCGCGGGTTGAGGAAGCCGCGGCCCCGCGTGGGCCGCGCTGGAGAACCGCGGACGCGGCTTCCACCGCGTCCTGTGCAGGCGAACCGGACCCGCGTGGCTGCAGGTTCGTTGGCCGCCGCCGCCGCGGCTTCAGCCGCGGCGGTCTCGTCCGGCGGCGCGCTGGGGCGCCGACGCATCCAGCTGCCCGCGCCGCCGGAAACTTCTGCGGGCCCCCAGAGTTGCTCCGGTGGTCCGTTTTCCTTCTTGTCTGTGCTGGTGCTCCTCCCGGGTTCCATTCTTCACTGCGGAATCAACAAACTGCCATTGCGTCATGATTTTCCATCGCCCTCCAAATCCGCACAACCACGAAGAACGACGGAGGGTTGTCGGGCCGTGTTCATTTGGCCCACACCCTCCGCGTTAGATAAAACAACAGGAGAAAATAATTCAACACATGAAACAACAATTTTAATAAATTAAAATTGTTCATTTGCAACCGGTTCTTTAATTTTAAAGAAACGTTCACGGAAAAAGGGCATTCCAAAACATAATCCCTACCTCGTCAAGTCGCACACGCGGGTTCTTTGCGGATTTGATCGTCACGGAAGGGGGGGTTCGTCGCGGAAGGAGGAGATCGCCGCGGTATCCGGCGCCGCGTCGACGAACTCCGAGGACCAAGAAACAACAGATTTAATTATAAATAATTAAATCTGTGTGTTGTTATAAACCACAAAGAAGTTTTAAAAGAATCCTAAAACTCTTACCACAAACAGATGATTCGAAGATTTCGTTGCGGAAGAAGGAATGTCGCAGCAGAACGTCGCGGAGGAGGAAACGTCAGCATCGTGGCACACGGCGTCGCGTCGTCGATTTCCGCGGGTTCGACGTTCTTCGTCGGAGGCCGGCGTTCTTCGCGTTCTTCCCGTTCTTCGCGTTCTTCGCGTTCTTCGCGAAGAAGGGTGAAGGCACAAGAACTTCTGTCAAAACCTCTCAATGTGTAATCCTCCAAAAGACGGTGTTGGTCTTATTTTATTATTACGCCAACAAACGAAAAAGAGGTAAGTAACGACCCATTAATTCGTAGAATTAATTCAACGAAAGAAACCGCCCATTTAATTCATTAAATAAACCGCCCAATTAAATGGTGCGTTAAGAATTTAAGAAAACGCGTCAGTTGACTTTCTTAATGACGGGTTTTCGCGGGTGCGTTACATAGCGGAAAAGAAACGGTGGGGCTCGTGTGGCCCCCACCTCAAAAATATCCTACCAAGACGGTATGATATTTCCGGATAGCATCCTATCCAGATCAACTCATCTTAAGCCGCTTTTAAGTGGCTTCAAGTGGCTTCCAAGTGGCTTAAGTGAAATAAAATAAAGTTTGTTGTACAATTATTTTATTTCTTAACTTTAAGCCCAAAAATTAAAAACCACAACCGAGCAAACGCAACTCTGGAAGAGGAGTTTCTAAGCAAAAAACGGCGCTGCGATTCCATCGGTGCCCTCGGAATTCGAATCCGGGTACCAATTCAAAAGTTAGAAAAACCCGCTCGTCCGTTCACTGAACGTACCCGAGGCCAACTTTGGAAAATGATTCCGGGAACACCGGGCCTCGGAATCAGGTGCCGTCAGAAACTGCGTTCTTGTAAAATTCCAAAAAAAATTAAGAAAAAAAATTTCCTTGAAATTTCTGGGTCTTTACACTGAGACCCCCGAAGGTCTCCCAGAATCCAAAAAGGATAATCCACAAAGGAAAGATACAATCATAAAGTAACATCCAACACTACTTAGGTATATGCCCATACATATACTTAAGTAATCAATTCCAGTCCGGCTTCAACATCTGAGCCCAAGTTCGATCACGTCCACATAGGATAGTACAACCCAATCCACATAGGAAAGAACAACACAATCCACATAGGACGCAAATCAATCATATCTAAGATAATGATTGAATGTCAAGACTCTGCTCAAACAAGTATACTTCTTCGTAAGATGATAGAGATGATCAGATGTAGCCACTGATTCATCTAAGCTGGGACCCACACAGGATACTAAACTAGCTAAGCTATCGGACCCACATAGGATACAAGACCATCTACTCTATCGGACCCACATAGGATGCTACAACAGAGGTCAAATACTACCAGACCCACGTAGGATACAAGAATAGTAGTACAGCCAGACCCACGTAGGATACAAGAACAGTAGTCATCGCAGTCAAAACCATGGAGGATTTCAGTACGTCCTTCATTGCTGCCGAACCCACGGAGGATTTCAGTGCAGTCATCGTTGCTGCCGAACCCACGGAGGATTTCAGTGCAGTCGTCAACGTCGTCGCAGTCGCAGCCAGCTCTAGGGTCCCCGCACATAGCATGCTCGATTTCGGGAGGGTCCACTCCACGAGCCAAGGGGTCGATACATAAAATGACACGTAGTCCGGTGTTGATGTATTCCAAAGTTCCGTCTCGTCAATAGGAACTCAACACGATAGACAACGCGTCAATCGGACGCCCGGTCTGAGAGTTATCGGCTTTTTCGTCCCAGGGGCCCGGTTGGTTTTTAAGTCAAAACCATCCCGATCGTACTCCAACTATGTCCAAACCTCGAGAGAAGTAATCCAAAAGGTCCATCTCACTGAGGGGAATCCAACAAAGTTGACGGCACGTCAATTAGACGTCCGGAGCTCAAGTTATAAGCGTTTCCGCTCTGAGGGCCCTGTTTGTTTCATGTCCGAACCAACCCGGCCATACCCAAAGTTCTTCAAAACCTTGAGTGTAATAAACTGAAACGACCGTCTGGATCCATGGATCGCATTTCAACTAACGGTGCATCGATTAGAGGTTTCTATCCCATGTTACTGGCATTTAAACAAACTATCTGGTTTTTAGGGGGTTTTGGGCCCAGAACACCCGGCCCAAGACCCCCTGTGTCGGCCCGAACCGGGTCCGGGTCCGGCCCAATAGGGAGCGCTACCCCCCTGATTGATAAAACGCAGCCCCCACGTGGGGGGGGGCCGCTCCTTTCGCCAGCCGGGGGTTACGACCCCCAACCTTCCTCGATCGGCCGGCCCGGCTCGCCGGCCGTCGTGCCGTTGCAGGACCCCGCAGTCCCGCCCCTCCGATGTGCCGACGACTGGTGGTTCTGGCCACCGCTCCCTACTCCTCCGCGGCCAAACACCACGACCTTGGTCTGACCGGCGCAGCGCGACGGCACCGCGCCCCTTCGCTGCGACCCGACTCCGGCCGCGGGTTCATTCAGCCTCAATGGCGCCGCACGACGGTGCCACGCATCTTCGCCCATTCCTCTTGCTTCCGCGTGGTGTCGTTGCACCGCGCTACATTTTCTCATGCCGCAACATGTTCAACATCAAAGGGGGAGGAGGGTCAGCCGTGTTCGTGCGGTCCGACCTCCTCCCGTTATTATGATAATAGGTGGACCAATATAAAAGACAAAGAACAGAAAAGGATATTTCACGAACAAAAAACCAACCCCTACCTCGATGAAGTCGTCGAACGAGGTTCGTCACGGAAAAAAGACGTCGCGGAAGACGGCGTCGCGGAAGGAGGCTCCGTAAGCGTCATTGATGTCGTGGTACACGGCGTCGCAGTGAAGGGGATCGTCGGCGTTGCGGTTTACGGTGCCGCATCGTCGATCTCTAAGGAATTAGCGTTCTTCAAGGAGGATGATGAACTTCTTCAGAGGAAAGAATGCTCCCTCTCTCAAAAATCCCAAACACAACAAAACAACCACACGAAAATAAAATAAGAGTTGTTATTATTTTATTATAACATGCCATGAATTTAAAATTGAAAAATTCAAACGCATAACTCTCAATTAATTTAAGCGTTGGCTTGATTCAATGTGAAGGAGGAAGTCACATCATTTAATATAAGGGGGTTCAAAGGGAAAGAGTTAAGGGGGTTAGGGAATATGAAGGGGTGGGGTTCGTGTGGGCCCACCTCACCTTTATCCTCACTTGGTTAGTTCCCCTACTTCCACACATGCTTAGAAGTAAAATTTGTTCCACAATTTTTATTTACTTCACAAACTAACCTCAACCTTTTTAGCAACTCCTCTCGAGCAAATGCAACTCCAGAAAGGGACTTCTTAAGAAATTACCGGCATTGCGATTTCATCGGTGCCCTCAGATTTCGATCCGAGTACCGTTTCAAAAGTTAGGAAATCCCCCTCGTTTGTTCACTGAACGTACCCGAGCTAAACATTCGAAATTGATTTCAGGCACACCGGGCCTCGGAATCAGGTGCCATCAGAAACTGCGTACTCGTAAAATCCCAAAGAAACTAAGAAAAAATTTTCCTTGAAATTTATGGGTCTTTACATTACTCCCACCTCAGGGCTTTACGTCCCCCTCTCTCCTCTTTAATCATGCCAACACACTTAATTAATTAAGTGAGTTATGTGTTTGAATTTTAAAAATTGAAATGCTTGGATTGATGTAATAAAATTAGATAAGTCTTATTTTATTTTGTAGGGGTCAATTTTAGTTCAGGTTTTCTTTGTCGTTCATCAACTTTTATATTGGGCCGCCTGTTATCATAACAACGGGAGGAGGTTGGACTGCACGAACATGGCCGACCCTCCTCCCCCTTTGATGTTGTACTTGTTGCGACACGAGCAAAGGCAGCGCGGTGCAACGACACCGCACGGAAGCAAGAGGAACGGGTGAAGATGCACGGCATCGTCGCGCCGCGCCGTTGAGGCCAAACGTAGCCGCGATGCCGCCACTCCGCGCCAGAGAACCACGAAGACACCACGGCCAGAGCGGGGCCGCAGTGCCATCGCGCTGCACCGGTCGGACCAGGGTCACGAACTTTGGCCGCGTCGGATCAGGGAGCGGCGACTAGAACTGCAGGCCGCCGGCGCGTTGGAGGGGCGGGACCTCGGGGTCCCGCAGCTGCAGCACGGCTGGCCAGCCGGGCCGGCCGATCGAAGAAGGTCGGGGGTTGTAACCCCTAGCTGGCCAAAGGAGTGGCCCCCCACGTGGGGCCGCCATTTCAAGTAGGGGGCAGTGCGCCCCCCTTTCTGCGACAGCTCAGCCGAGCTGAGCTGTCTGGCAATGCGGGCCGCGCCCGCGCCAGGCCAACCAGCTGCCCAGGCCGGGCCGGGCTGTGCCGGCTGGGACGGGCTGCGTTGGCCAGGCCAGGCCGCGTCCTGTTGGTCCAGACCTGGACCCGGGTTGGTTTGACCTGGTTCGGACCGACCCAGTGGGTCTTGGGCCAGGTCAGTCCGGGCCCGAAACCCTCTAAAAACTGGACAGTTTGTTATAATGCACGTAACTTGGGATACGCACCTCCGATCGATGCACTGTCAGTTGCGATGCGATACTTGGATAAAGATGGTCGTTTAGGTATATTACACTCAATGTTTCGGAGAACTTTGGGTGCAGCCAGGTTGGTTCGAACACGAAACCAACCGGCCCCTCGGAGCAGAAACGCTTATAACTTGAGCTCTGGACGTCCGATTGACGTGGCATCGACTTTATTGGATTCCTCTTAGTGAGACGGACCTTTTGGCTTACTCCTCTTGAGGTTTGGATGCAGTTGAAGTATGGTCGGGTTGGTTTTGACTTAAAAACCAACCGAGCCCCGGGAACGAAAAGGCCAATAACTCTCAGACCGGGCGTCCAATTGACACGCCGTCTGTCGTGTTGAGTTCCCTATGTAAAGATGGAACTTTGGGATACATCAACTCCAGAATACGTGTCATTTGATGTATCGAACCCCCTTTGCTCTTGGAGTAGAACCTCCCAGAAATGAGCATGCTGTGTGTGGGAACCCTAGAGATGGCTGCGACTCTGACGACGATGACGACTGCACTGAAATCCACCATGGGTTCGGCATCGACGATGACTGCACTGGAATCCTCTGTGGGTTCGGTAGCGATGGAGACCGTTCTGAAATCCTCCGTGGGTTTGACGGCGATGACTACTGTTCTTGTATCCTATGTGGGTCTAGCAACATTACTGTTCTTGTATCCTATGTGGGTCCAATAGTATTTGACCTCTGTTGTAGTATCTTACGTGGGTCCGACAGAGTAGCTGGACTTCTATTCTACATGGGTCTGACAACTTAGCTGGTTTAGTATCCTACGTGGGTCCTAGCTTAGATGAATCAGTGGCTACATCTGATCATCTCTATCACCTTATGAAGAAGTATACCTGTGTGAGCTGAGTCTTAACTTTCAATAAATATCTTCAATATGATTGACTTGCTTTCATATGTGGATTGTGTTGTGCTTTCCTGTGTGGATTGGGTTGTACTATCCTGCGTGGATGTGATCGAACTTGGGCATGGATGTTGGAGCCTAACTAGAATTGATGACTTAGGTATATGTATGGGCATATACCTAAGTAGTGTTGGATGTTATTTCGTGATTGTATCTTTCCTTTGTAGATTATCCTTTGTGAATTCTGGGAGACCTTCAGGGGTCTCGGGGTCCCTACAGAGTAGCGTATACTCACCCCTTCACGGGCTATGCCCACACTACATTGTGTTGGATGCAGACGACGGATAGAGCTGATCGTGGTTGAGGCTTGTGGAGCAGGTCGATACCTGGAGGTGGACCACTGGGCGGGACGTACACGGAGCAAACGGCTGGACCCGAGGAGCTGAGAATGCTATCTATACCCACCCTTCAGGTGGGACTTCCAGTGGATGGCTCGACATTGCTGCTTTAATTTTAGTTTTTGTACTTTCTTTCTAGTTGTACTTTACTTTCAGTTTGGGATTGTATTCTGGCCCATTTACTTTCCACACTTACTATTGTATCCAGTTTTACTGAGTGTTTACTTCTGCTGGCTTACTCTGTGGTGTTTGTTTACTTTATAAAGTCAATTCCTTTCCCATTTTGTCCAGATTTATGCCTTTGGTGCTAGTCGCCAGCCCCTAGCCTATGGAAGGTGGGCTTGGGGTAGTCACGACACGGGTCCTGAGGACGGTCGTGACAAATTGGTATCAGAGGAGTTCAGTTCTACCACAGAACTCAGGACTCTGATCTTTCTTCTATGTGAAGCAATAGTGTTAAGGGTATTGAGTGTGGTTATCAGTCCAAGGAGTCTAGTGTTGGTGTGGCGGCCGACGTATCCGTACACCAGGACCCAAACTTCTTATTTCTGACTCAATGCATGAAAACAATGATTGCATGTGTGTTTCAAAAGTTTTCTTTGTGATTACTTTGTGTCATCTCACAAGGTATACTGTTTTGACCGTGGTGCACCTATTTCTTTTTAGGATGGCCCCATGACGACAACCAGCTAGGGTTCCGAGTTTTGTGCGAGACAACAGCCCACCGAGCGACGAGGCCTCAGTGCAAGGCCCTTTTTCAGCGGAGGCACCGGTGGTACAACTACCCGCCGAGCCACCGATTCCACCAGCCCCAGCTGCTGAGAGTTCACATCACCTTAGTGCATTGCATGAGTTTCAGCATCAGAGACCGCCCAGGTTCCACAGGGAGACAGACCCTCAGGCAGCCGAGGATTTTCTGGAGGCTGTAGTTCGAGTTTTTAGGCTAGTGGGGACACCAACTGACCTCATGGTGATCCTTGTAGTGAGTCTCCTGCACGTGGCAGTAGTCAGATGGTGGAGCATGATGCTCCATGTGCATGATGAGGCATGTCTTCTCTAGACAGACTTTGAGAGACTCTTCCACTCAGAGTTCGTCCCAGCCACCCTCCGTGCGGTGCACATTCAAAAGCTACTACAGCTGCGACAGAGTAGCATGATGGTAGCCCAGTACTCGGTGAGATTTACCGATCTTTTGCGTTATTCGACAGACATGGTACGAGACCCATTCTATTGGGCCCAGACATTCGAACAGGGACTGAGGCATGAGATCAGGGCATCGATGATCTCCCTCAGCATTCCGACGCAGGAAGGAGTACAGGAGTGAGTCATTCTTTTATTTCCGCTGCCCTTGTTTGGAGCTTGGAGATTCCGATGGAGCCGTTGGCTCGATCCTTACGGCTAGAGACTCCTACGGGAGCAGACTCGACGATTACGCACTGGTGCCGGTAGTGTGAGATTACTCTAGGAGGTGAGAGCTTCGACTGGGATCTTCTTGTAGCATTGTCGAGGCCTTACGAAATCATCTTGGTCATGGATTGGTTATCTACAGTCCATGCTCAGATCGACTGTATTAGGCGCAAGGTGCGATGTGTTCGCACCGATGGGGGAAGGTCCACCTTCACCGGCGAGAAGGGAACCTTAGTAGCGCAGGATGAACTCACGCAGAGGAGAGGATAGCCGATCACTCATCAGTTGTCTAGCCTCATCCTTGGAGCAGTTGACGTGAGGAGTCCTAGTTTTCCTGCAGTGGTGGATCAGTATGCCGACGTTTTCCCTGATGACGTTCCAGGACTACCTCCTCACAGAGAGGTAGACTTCTATATTGACCTGTTCCCTAGGACAACCCCGATATCCACTCCCGCATATGGGATGGCCCCCGCTGATATTTGAGAGCTATGAGTATAGTTGGAGGACTTGCAGGGCAAGGGATTCATCCGACCCAGTGTTTCACCCTGGGCTTCCCCGATTTTATTCGCCAAGAAGGCGGACGAGAGCTTGCGACTGTGTGTCAACTATCATTTCCTGAAACAGGTGACCGTGAAGAACAAGTATCCACTACCGAGGATTGAAGACCTCTTTGATCAGTTCAAGGGAGCACGGTGGTTCTCGAAGATAGACCTCAGATCAGGCTATCATTAGCTCAGAGTTCGGGACGAGGATGTACAGAAGACAACCTTCAGATGTCAGTATGGCTACTATGAGTTATTGGTTATGCATTTCGGCGTAACCAATGCTCCAACAGTGTTCATGGGTCTCATGAACAGGATCTTTCAGCCATACCTCGATTGATTTGTCATGATCTTCATCGACGACATTTTGATATACTCGACCACTGAGGAGGAGCACGCCTACCACTTGTAGGTTGTACTGGACACACTCCGAGAGAACCAGCTTTATGGTAATCTCTCGAAGTGTCAGTTCTGGTTACATGAGGTCCACTTCTTGGGACACATCATCTCAGAGGCGAGATTGGTGGTGGACCCTGCGATGATCGAGACAATGCTAGCTTGGGAGCCACCCAGGAGCGTGAAGGAGGTGAAGAGTTACTTGGGGCAAGCTGGGTACTACCGGAGATTCGTGACAAACTTCTCCAGAGTTGCCTCACCGCTCTTAGCTTTGACGAAGAAGGGGAAAACCTTCGTGTGGTCAGACAGATGTCAGTAGAGATTCCAGGAGCTGAGACAAAGATTGACTATCACACCTATCTTGAGGCTACCAGAGGAGGGATTAGGGTACATAGTCTACTGCGATGCATCAGGGACCGGACTCGTATGTGTCTGGATGCAGGAGTGGGCGGTGATCGCCTATGGATCACGACAGTTGAGGCAGCATGAGCAAAACTACGCTACCGATGACCTGGAGTTAGCAGTAGTGGTCTTCTCTTTGAAGATGTGGCGACACTATCTGATGGGCGAGCTCTTTACAGTCTACTCTCACCACCAGAGTCTCAGGTACATATTCTCGCAGAAAGACCTGAATTTGAGACAGTGACAATGGCTTGAGTTCCTCCAGGAATATGACTTTGAGATAGTCTGTAATCCTGGAAAGGGGAACGTAGTAGCTGATGCTCTCAGCAGGAGGACGAGCATCCAGCTACTTGGAGAGGCGACGGAGTAGCTAACCGCTTTGCAGATATCCTTCATGGATAGAGATGGAGCAGCCTTTCTTTAGTCACTCACAGTCACTCCTCCACTACTACAACGGGTCAGAGAGGTACAGTGTGGGGACGTTGACTGTGAGACACGGCGTGCACAGATATCCTCAGTATAGGCACCTGATGGATTCTCTACAAGAGGAGAGCACGATGTAATTTTCAGAGGATGAACCATGGTACCAACTAATTTACGGGAAGAGGTGCTGAGGGAGTTTCACACTTCCCCATTAGTGGTACATCCAGGAGTGGCGAAGATGTACCAGGATCTCAGACGCCAGCACTGGTGGCCGGGTATGAATAAGGCTATACCGGAGTTTGTCTCTCGATGCCTCACCTTCCAGCAGGTGAAGGTGGAGCACTAGGTACCAGCAGGCTTGGTACAACCCTTGGAGGTCCCGAAGTGGAAGTGGGACGGGATATCTATGGATTTCGTGACTGTACTTCCACGTACTTCCAGAGGTCACGACTCCATTTGGGTGATTGTCAACCGACTCACCAAGTCGGCCCACTTCTTACCCATCAGAGTGCAGGGCTTAGTAGAGAGTTTGGGACGTCTCTACATTCAGGAGATTGTACGACTTCATGGTGTGCCATCATCTATCGTCTCCGATCGAGATGCTCACTTTACTTCCCGGCTTTGGAAGGGGTTGTAAGAGGCATTCGGGACGCAACTACGTCTGAGCACCGCCTTTCACCCACAGACGGATGGTCAGACGGAGAGGACCATTCAGACTCTCGAGGACATGCTCCGTGCATGTGTCCTCGACTTTGGTCGCAGCTGGGAGGACCACCTACCCTTGGTGGAGTTCGCGTACAACAATAGCTACCACTCCACTATCGGGATGGCACCATACGAAGCATTGTATGGCCGACCTTACAGATCACCTCTGTGCTGGACAGACCCCGGGGAGTCAGCACTTGTGGGACCAGAGATGGTCTAGGTCAAGACAGAGAAGGTCCAGGTCATCCAGGAGCGGATGAGGACGGCTCAGAGCCGGCAGAAATCTTATGCTGACAGGAGACGGAGACCACTAGAGTTCGATGATGGCGACCATGTCTTCTTGCGGGTCTCACCTCAACGTGGATTACAGAGATTTGGAAGGGGCGACAAGTTATCTCTGCACTTCATTGGACCGTTTCAGATTCTCAGCAGGATAGGCGAGGTGGCTTATCGCCTGCCTCTACCACCTCAGTTGCACCGGGTGCACGACGTCTTCCATGTATCTCAGTTGAGGAGATACATGCACGACCCGACGCATATCATCGACCATGGGGAGATGGACATTGACGATGGGGAGACTTTTGTAGAGGTCCTGGTGGAGATCGAGGATCGACAGGAGCAGGTCCTACGTGGGCGGTCGATTCCTCTAGTGCGCATCAGATGGTAGCACAGGGACCTCCAGGAGAGCACTTGGGAGCGGGAGGCTCAGATGCATGCACAGTACCCACATTTGTTCACCAAGTTTATGATGTATATTTACGGGGATGTAAACCCTTAGGTGGGAGTAAAGTAAAGACCTATAAATTTGAAGGAAAATTTCTCTTAATTTCTTTGGGATTTTATGAGTACGCAGTTTCTGACGGCACCTGATTCTGAGGCCCAGTGTGCCCTGAATCAATTTCGAAGTTTAGCTTGGGTACGTTCAGTGAACGAACGAGCGGGATTTCCTAAATTTTGAACCGGTGCTCGGAATTGAAATCTGAGGGCACCGATGGAACCGAAGCACCGGTAATTGCTTAAGAGGACTTTTACCGAAGGTGCGTTTTCTTGGGAGGATTTGTAAAAAATGTGGATTAATTAATAAGTAAAATAAAATTATGAACAATTTTATTTTATCCATGGAAGTTAAACACTCTCATGGGATGTTGTTGGTGGGGCACAAGACCACCCAACTTCCCATGTGTGGTTATGAGGGAGGTGGGGCCCACACGATCCCCCACCATTTCACATTCCTTAACTCCATAACTTCCCCTTGTTTTTGTTAACTCCCCTTTTATGTGAGACCACTCACCTCCCCCTCTCTCCTCTTTAATCATGCCAACACACTTAATTAATTAAGTGAGTTATGTGTTTGAATTTTAAAAATTGTAATGCTTGGCTTGATGTAATAAAATAAGATAAGTCTTATTTTATTTTGTAGGGGTTAATTTTTGTTCATGTGTTCTTTTCCGTTCATCAACTTTTATATTGGGCCACCTGTTATCGTAACAACGAGAGGAGGTCGGACCGCATGAACACGACCGACCCTCCTCCCCTTTTGATGTTGTACTTGTCACAGCACAAGCAAAGGCAGCGCAGTGCAACTTCACTACGCAGAAGTAAGAGGAACGGGCGAAGATGCGCGGTGCTGTCGCGCCGCACCGATGAGGCCAAACGAAGCCGTGACGCCGTCGCGCTGTGCTGGAGAACCACAAAGACACTGCGACCGGAGCGGGGCCGCGACGGAGGGGCGCGGCGCTATCGCACCACGCCTATCAGACCAAGGCCGCGAAGGAGCAGGGAGCGGTATCTGGAACAAACGGCCGCCGGCGCGTCGGAGGGGCGGGACCTCGGGGTCCCGCGGCGGCAGCACGGCTGGCCAGCCAGGCCGGCCGATCAAAGAAGGCCGGGGGTCATAACCCCCAGCTGGCCAAAGGAGCGGCCCCCCACGTGGGGCCTCCATTTCAAATAGAGGGCAGCACGCCCCCCCTTCCCGCGACATCTCAGCTGAGCCGAGCTGTCTGGCCATGCGGGCCGCACCCGCTCTAGGCCAACCGGCCGCCCAGGCTGGGCCGGGCCGCGCAGGCCGGGTCGGGCCGCGCCGGCGGGGCCAGGCCGCACCACCCGGGCTGGGCCACGCCCAGTTGGGCCGGACCCGGACCCGGTTCAGGTCGACCCGGTTCGGGCCGACCCAGGGGGTCTTGGCCCGGGTCGGTCTTGGCCCAAAACCCCCTAAAAACCGGATAGTTTGTTATAATGTTCGTAACTTGGGTTACGGGCCTCCGATCGACGCACCATCAGTTGAGATGCAATCCTTGGATCAAGACGATCATTTTGGTATATTACCATCAATGTTTTGGATAACTTTGGGTATGGCCAGGTTGGTTCGAACACGAAACCAACCGGGACCTCGGAGCGAAAACACTTATAACTTGAGCTTCGGACGTCCGATTGACGTTCCGTCGACTTTGTTGGATTCCTCTTAGTGAGAAGGACCTTTTGGCTTACTCTGCTCGAGGTTTGGATGTAGTTGGAGTATGGTCGGTTTGGTTTTGACTTAAAAACCAACCGGTCCCCTGGAACGAAAAAGCCAATAACTCTCAGACCGGGCGTCCGATTGACACACCGTCTATCGTGTTGAGTTCCCTATGTCGAGAGGGAACTTTGGGATACATCAACTCCGGACTACGTGTCAGTTGATGTATTGACCCCCCTTGGCTCGTGGAGTAGACCCTCCCAGAAACGAGCATGCTGTGTGCGGGAACCCTAGAGCTGGCTACGACTGCGACGACGATGAGGACTGCACTGAAATCCTTCGTGGGTTCGGCAGCGACGAAGACTGCACTGAAATCCTCCATGGGTTCGGCACCAATGAAGTCCGTACTGAAATCCTCCGTGGGTTCGATGATGATGACTAATGTTCCTGTATCCTACGTGGGTCTGGCAGTATTATTGTTCTTGTATCCTACGTGGGTTCGGCAGTATTTGACCTCTGTTGTAGTATCCTACGTGGGTCCGACAGAGTAGCTGGACTTGTATCCTACGTGGGTCTGATAGCTTAGCTGGTTCAGTATCCTATGTGGGTCCCAGCTTAGAGGAATCAGTGGCTACATCTGATCATCTCTATCACCTTACGAAGAAGTATACCTGTGTGAGCTGAGTCTTGACATTCAATCAATATCTTCAATATGATTGACATTCTTTCCTATGTGGATTGTGTTGTTCTTTCCTATATGGATTGGGTTGTACTATCCTGTGTGGACGTGATCGAACTTGGGCTCGGATGTTGGAGCCGAACTGGAATTGATGACTTAGGTATATGTATGGGCATATACCTAAGTAGTGTTGGATGTTATTTCGTGATTGTAGCTTTCCTTTATAGATTATCCTTTGTGGATTATAGGAGACCTTCAGGGGTCTCAGGGTCCCTACTGAGTAGCGTATAGTCACCCCTGCACGGGCTATGCCCACACTACGTTGTGTTGGATGCAGACGAAGGAAAACGCTGATCGTGGTTGAGGCTTGTAGAGAAGGTCAGTACCTAGAGGTGGACCACTGGGCGGGACGTACACGGAGCGGACGGCTGGACCCGAGGAACTGAGAAGGCTATCTGTACCCACCCTTCAGGTGGGACTTCTAGTGGATGAATCGATATTTCTGATGTACTTTCAGTTTCTTTACATTCTTTCTAGTTGTACTTTACTTTCAGTTCGGGTTTGTATTCTGGCCCATTTACTTTATGCACTAATATTGTACCCAGTTTTACTTAGTGTTTACTTCTTCTGGCATACTCTGTGGTGTTTATTTACTTTATAAAGGCAATGACTTTCCCTTTTTGTCGGGATTTACACCTTTGGTGCTAGTCGCCATCCCATGGCCTATGGAAGGCAGGATTGGGGTAGTCACGACACGAGTCTCAAGCAAGGGTCGTGACATACATGACTTCAACAGAGCATCTGTCTACAATTTAGTATTAATAATTGAATTCCAATCCACTAAAGTGACCTTCAGGTTGATAATCTGAGTTCATATTCTTCCCAAAATAGTGAGAATGGGGGACTTAGTGGAAGTGATCAGAGGAACGAAATGTGCTATCCCTAAAACCATATAAATCCAATGCGCCTAGAACACAGTGATTGTTCAAATATTTTTTAATCCACAATTATTGAAGATAGTGTACTCTATTTTGACCAAAATCATGTTGGCAGAAGCTCCTTGGACATATCCCTTTGTGGTCCACCAAGTAAAATTGACCTGTCTTCACTTTTCATGAGATTTTTTTGTTTTCTACAGTTTCTCAGTAGAAAGGTTTAATGTGTTCCTAACAACATGAGAACAAGATCAATCAATTAAAAAGAAAAATTTGATACTCTGATTCACCCCTCCCCTCTGGGGGTGTTCCAGGGTCCATCAGACATGTCTTATAAGACCCTAATACCTATATAGGGGTTCACCCCAATATTTTTGTGGGAATCAATAAACCCAACCTAGATAGAACAACTATATAGATGACAATATTCTAATGAAACCATGAACCCTACTGATACAGACTACTAGATGGAGGATCAACACCCTTCTCAATGTGGTCACACCAATTCCACCTAGGTTATAAAAATGATAGAGGATCAGACTCCAATATCATGGAGGGACACCACAAACTCTATCTGAGACTCATATTCCCAAGGGGATGACAATCCTATGATTTGAATTTAATAATGAATTATAAACTCAAGTTAATGGACCATGGGAACACACTCAACCAATATTATTCTATACTGATTAAACAATGGGATTCAAACACCCTCAAAGGGTGTACATGGCATGTAGAGAAGGGTACACAACATGTCCTACAAACCCTTAGTCTGCCTGTATTTTTCTACCTCACAGGACATGTAATTATCTACATAAAAATGTGTTTAGGAATATTACATGACATGTAGAGATCTCTTGACTCCGATCCCATGTATCTTTGTCTTGCCTAGGTACCATTGACTATGTCGGTGTACCGACCTATGTACACTTAGCTATGACCAGGTACACTTGGTCGTGTGTGTGTACTTGGCCTACCTATGCCCATGTATCCTCTAAGATACAATATGAGCCACCCAAATGGGTCGCATGACATTTCATATAATCCAAAGTTCATGCAATATTTATCTATGTGCAGAAGCCCTAGAACTGCATTGGGTGGGGGGGGGGGGTCCCACACAATGTGTAAAACCAGACTACTAGCCATTTCACTCATGAGTTCCTAGATCCATTGGTTTTCCCCCATGCTTTACACTATTCCACCACATCCAAATTCCCCATTATGGCTTCTAGATCTATGGTTGCCCAAAAATCCCATCACTAGAGATCAAGATTCTAAGCATAAAAGGCACTTATAAAATGCCCTTGCACACCATCCATAGCCTCACCACCGACATTGAGATGAAAATGAATAACCTATCTATTCTGATCATCCCTAAAATTGACCTTTGTCATCATCACACCATTATCTCACACTCAATAAAAAAAATAAACCCACAGTATTGATCCGTTTCACCAAATAATGATCACAAAATGATCAAATACTAAGTAAACATTTAATAATGGGCCAAAAGAAAATTCATGAGATGAACGTATGAAGAAAAGGGGGTGGGAGAAAACCATAAGGCACATGCATTGAGGATAGAACATCATCATTATTTTGTTCAAACATGATCCTTTTTTCATAGATATAGATATTCAAAGATGCATAAACGATGAATAAAATAAATAGATCAATTAAATATACCATCGATTGATGAATCAATTAATGTTAATTAAAGTGATCCTTGTTCGAATGGGATAAAAGAACAAGATGAAAATTGAAAAATAAAAAATCTACCTAGAAATTGGATCGATCACTTAAAAATTATGGTTTCATATCATTTTTTTTGGAAGAATCCACACATTCCATTGTGCACCATTCAATGATCCATGATCTGGTCTTTGTTTTCCAACAAGAGCTCCTCCAACAATCTCTAATGAATCCTATCGATTATCAAGGTTTTGCAGAGAACCCAAAATCATTCCATAAAGTGTATTTATAACCAAAAAATCTTGTCATGATGAATATAATTAAATAAATCAATTTAATTGGTTAATTTATTAAAACATCCACCCACGACCACACTTAACCTGAAAACCCGACACACTCCAAGGTTATATAGCACCTAGTGTAAACCCATGTTCTAAACTCAACGATGAACATAGATTTATGATACGGGGCCCCATTTAGGGTTTATTAAACTTTTTAGAAAAACATCATCAATTTTATATTAATATATTTAATATATTTAAATAGTTAATTCCTGGCACATCGAGCCTCAAAATCTCATGTCGTCTCAACACATGGCTTGAAAAATAATCATTATAATTTCAAAAAGTGGAAAAATAAAAGTCATTAAAAATACATTCATGGGGTCATAAATAATGATACCTATAAGATATGACCAATATGTACTGAATTAACACAAATAACATGAAAATAAGTGAATCAACATAGTATATATAAGATATAATACCCCTATAGTAGATGAAAAACTAAAGCAATGACCAGGTTCTCTATAAAATACTTGAAAGAAGTCTAAAACCTGTTCATTAACAAAACAACCACATCCTTTCTAGTCAAAACTATCATAGAATTTAGAATGTGGGAGAATTCAAGTGCAAACCTCCTATAATATTGATATATACCATGGAAACTATACATGTCAAAAAACATTCTTTCGGGATATATAAGAAACCATCACCCCAAATTTTTAAGGATCCATGTCCAATATCCACTGATATATGACATGTCTTAATAAATGTACCTCATGATATGAAAAATATATATTAAAAAACATCCAAAATATTTGATAAAACTGATGAACTACACATATGGCCCATAGATGATCTATGTTCCCCTCCTATGATACTAAAAACATAAGGATTTTTTTAATAAATACCATAATGATCTTATTTATAAAATCATATTACACTCAACTACATGAATTAAAATGGAGAGCTCATTACACTGAATCACATCATAATAAACTTATAATATGCATAAATTCATTTGAAATAAGATATTAGGATATTCATATTATTTACATTAATTAGATAATATACACATCACATGTTGATATTTATGATCTACCTAACCCATTTGAATAATTGATTGAATATTCAATACATGCGAGATGGTATAATTATTCACTATTACCTAATTAAAATAATGATAATCTAAAAACAACAAAAAATCATAGTATGCCTTTTTTTTAAAAAAAAGACAAGAGAACCAAAATGTGAAACTATAGGCTAAATAAATCCTCACTATAAGAGATTAATGACCTTAATATATTTCTCTAGTAACTCATAATAGGGAATCAGATATTGGAAAATTTATATTAGATAAAAAACTCATTTAGAATTTATCCAAAACAAAATTTATTTTCAATTAGGAAGCATCAAAACCTCTTTAGGGAAGGCACCGGGTTAATATTTAGCATCCTTGGGAAACACCTCCATTTAAACCTCAACAAAACCTAGATTCAACTCATCCATCAAAGAAGATTGAGACTCAACATGTATCTGACCCATCTGAGGGTCTCGAGTGAAAAAATACACTTCCTACACTACATCAAAATCATTGAATATGATTCAAATGATGAATTAATCCTTGATATCCTACACCAAATATATCCCATACATGCCAATAATAATTTTATATTATTATATTCAGAAACATAATATGTCTTCCCATGAAAGTTCTATTTAGAAACTATCTCATAATATTTTCACACATCAAACATTCTAAATTGACCTCTAACTAGAGTAGTTAATTCATAGGGAAATAGAAGGCTCCCCAATTCATGCACCAAAGATTGGAATAGGGTGGGTGAATGAATGGAGTTTTTTTCTCTAAAATTAAACAAGGCATGATCCCTAGTAGAAAATGAGATGATATCACCACACACGATGTCAAGATTTCTTGGCACTGGAAATGATAAAGCATGCATCTAAATATGAAATGATCCATGTCCTCTTTGGCCCTGATGGATTCCACCTCCATGGGAGTGCTCTACCCACTATCCTTGAGGATGTGGGATATCATAGGGATATCATATGGCTACCCCATCCCAACTCTTCTTCTCAAAATCTAAAACTCCCTATTGCTACTACCTTATTTATAAATACAACAAAAGCTGGTCCTAAAACAGGCCACTTGCTGCGTGATGACTATTGAGAAAGGTCATATAATCTTAGATTTTATGTCCATGAAATTGGTAAGAAAATAAAACTATATCCAACCCATTGGAGAAGGATTTAGAACTATGATCTCTAGTATAGTGGTTTTATGAGGTATGAGAACTATTATATGGATACTAAATATTCTTATAACTAGAAAACTGAGGACCCATGGTCACAACTATGCTTCAGGAGGAGTCTTCATGACTCCAATACCAAGATGAAATGGACCAAGACAACATTCTATCTATGACCATTCCCTTCACAATCTCTTCAGGATATGAATTTAATGAAAATGGGATGACCTGTTACTATATCTCTAGGTGAAAATGATTTTTTAAAAGGTATCTACCTAGTATCCTTATTTGGAAAATGCATGAATCACAATGTGAGACATTTTTTAGTAGATTCTAAACTTTTAGACACTTGAAATCCCTTGTCAAAGGGTAAGAATATCCTACAATAAATCATCCTTAGAACAACTAAAAGATAAAAAACCATCATGAAAATAATCATTGAACATGTACCAAGAAAAAACCGAATCCCCATTATTCTTATATGAAAAAAAATTCATCACTGTTGAGATTACTTATATAGCGTCATCATAGCTAATAAAACTCAGTGATCTGGCTAAGAAAATATCAAACTGAGGGATATGTATACATATTCTATACAATACCATGAATCTTAATTTAAAATAGAACCTTCATACCTCTATCAACCATGGAGCAGGTACTCTTAGAGTGTATCCCTCCAACTCACTTCTTTATTAAGCTCCACTCTATGGAAATCCACCGAAACATCCTACTAAATGAATTCTAAATAAACCTGGTGAGGATGTTGACAAGGTTCTATTTGTATGGAAGATCAAATTCTATTACTTCTAAAACTAGTACAAAATAATATTTTATGTTCAATTACCTACGTAACTCATATTGGCCAATTTCTAATTTTATACTAAAATTTAAATATAATGGTAGAACAATCGTGATGCATAACCATTTCCTAGGTCTCTACCCTGAAAGCAACATCCATTTAGTTAGCATGTCCAGAAAACTTCATGGACATTGAATAGGTTCCCATGTGTCCATAAAATCTCATGTCATAACATGTATCCCTTTTTTACTGTACACAATAATCCCAACTAATACTGTTGCTTCACCAACCCATGCATCCTCACTTACTCATAATTAAAAAATTTATCCTATCTCTCAACCATATTTTTATTCCACTCTATTATGACCTCCTCCACCATAAAGGTACCCTTTAGGGATGAAAATGAATAACGAGATATAATGAACTCATAATCCCATAGAAACTAGCACTAACTGTATATCAATCACACAAATAGGTAGAATTAACCTCTATAAAGACTGAGTAAGAGATAAGATTAGATGTACCACTAACCAACACCATGAATAAATAAAATAATATATCCAAATACATGTAATGGGATACATAAACTAAAAAACTAAATGACTACTTTTTCCAAATAAAAAACTAGGTAGCAACTACATTCACCAGTAACTTCCTATAGCTTCTCAACAAATCTTCTCAACCAATACCATCTTGACTGATCAGTATCTAATTCATTCTAACCAAAAACCAGTTTACATAAATAGGGTGAGAATAAATTAAATACTTGGTAAGATCCACTTTAAACTATATCATGAAAAATGGAAGATAACCAAACAAAAGATTAGTGAATATTTAAATGGAACTAACCCAATACTTAAAAATGTAATATAGGTTTCCCCATTACCACCATGGTTCACTCACTAATTATGAAAAAATTATTAACCATTCTATATCATCACCATCCAGTCTATAAAAAATTATAGGTCATGAAGACACTACAAACAATATAAATTAATTATATATTAATCCATCACGATTGATGCATGTTAACTCATAATAAGCGAGAGAAACCATGACCATATACATGTACCGACTATACCTCAAGAAATTATAGCCCACACATAAATGTATAGTATAACCAATATCCATCATATCCAAGGTAGAAAAACACAATTTACTATAATCCTTTATATCTATGGACATTCCTTCTCATATATATTTCAAAATGGAGAGTGTAGGAGAGGTAAAATTCATCCATATTTTCTCTCACTATCTTTGATATTGGACCCCCCTATAAAATTATGGTGTCAGTTGCCATAGTAGAACTGGTTGGGTACCATATGAAATCAAAAAATATAAATAATATCATATAAAACCCATAATAAGGGAAAAATCCTTCCTCAGACTCATGTTCCACTATCATTGTATAGGACAACCAGTTCCCACTACTAAAGTCAAAATATCAAATAATTATACAAACATAAAGTTCATTATTAATATTATTCCACTATTCCTTTCCTAGGATTATCTTTTTAATATTTTTATGTTTAGTGAGTTTTAAGAAAATTATGCGTATACATATTATTATATATTTTGTGTTCATTAAATATAGTTTAACCATATTATTATTACACCATGATTTATTAAATCACATTACAATTTATAGATTTTAAATCCATGCTCACTGGAGCATTTTGTTCCACCGTCCCATGGTTTCCATTAATAGGATATAAATAATATAACATACTATCGATTAACAATATACCATCTAATTGGTTATTTATTCATTAATTTATAACTCTTAAATTATCAAGGTACTCTTAGACTATTCCTAAGATACACCATCAATGGTACACTCACATTTAATAGATTCCACTTGTTTCTAGGAGTTGGAAGAAAAAATAAAGAACAATTAGCCACCTAGTCACATATAATGATTCATGTAATAACTAAACATAAATGGGTAATCATCACTCATAACTCATCCCAAATTCCTCGAAACCCAAGATCATTTCTCATAAAACCAAAGTATATTCTACCATAAATTGTATTGACCAACACATAAACTGACCTCCCAAACCATGTTTGTATATGGTTCCCAACCACAGATGGTTATAAAAAAAATACAGCCACGATCTAAGTTTCATAGTGTTTACATGAACTTAAAATGCCTTTTTTACACATAGGAAAAGATAGTATGGAAATAGTATAATTGAATACAATCTCCTCAGAATAAGAACTAGTTCAATCAATTCCAAACCCCTTGAATTTAATGAAAACTCACTTTTATTACCCTCTTAAACTAAAAAATCTGTTATGAATAGTTTTTCAAAAAATGAAACCTATAACTTATAAACACTCAATAGTTATGAATCACCATAAATATATGTTTATAAATACTTTAATTTTAAATAAAAAATGAGGAATATTCAATATCAATTTACATGACTCTTTCATTAGTCACAATATCAGAATTATTTCAGCATCACATTGTCTATAAATTTTCTAGTAAATTAACCAAACTATGCACATAAATTTTGAAATCATACTGATAAAACTCTATCTATTACAACAATAAGCACCCTAATTTGTAAATTATATTAATGTGATCAATAAAACCAAGCCAAAAAACACCCTCCCTTCAATTCCATATTCATACATTTATTAGGTTAATTCTACCATTACCTGATAAATTAAATAATTATAATTTCAAACATTCAGTTTAAATCAATAGATAAGTAACTATAACACACTGAGATTATATGATATATTTCTCTTTGAATAAATTTAATTTCTTCAATATCTTGTGATACAAAAAAACACTATTCTAAATGAACTATAATATAGTATACCTTCATAAACTGACCTTTAAATGGGGGAAATCAATAGATTTAAACACATTTTTAAAACTATATATAAATGTTTTAGATAAAGAAAATATGTTGATAAATAAGTACTTTTTTGTGAAGACTTTATGTGCTTTAGAAGATAATTTTTCCTCAAAAATGATTTTTACTTCTATATTTAAACAAATATTATAATTAAAATTTTCCGCTTTCATAAATTTTATATGAAAAAATGAA
The DNA here is from genome assembly GCA_963277665.1 of Viscum album. NCBI lineage: Eukaryota > Viridiplantae > Streptophyta > Magnoliopsida > Santalales > Viscaceae > Viscum > Viscum album. The sequence continues at coordinate 1,627,537,158 of OY728142.1, read as the reverse complement.
CATAATTTTTGAAAATATGATGTAAAAATTATCTTATAGTGAAATATTGATATATTTTTGAAAATATTTATATTTTTGAAAATAGTGAAAAATATATATTTTTATTGAAAACTAATATTTCATTAAAGGAGTTTAATTATTTATTATTTAAATGGATTTAAAAGACTAAAATGTTCAATAATATTATTAATAATTCAATTTCTGTAATTGGAATTAATTTTTTTGTTGAATTATGATAGGAAAATAATTTATACTTAAGAAAACTTCTCTTTTGGAAATCCACTGTTCATCAGTTTTTACAAAATTAATTTTAAATTAAATTCTACCAATTCTTTCAATTGTGCAAGGAACCATGTTTTCAAAGTGTAAATAATTTAGATGAAATTTCAATTATTACTTCAAGATGGTAGTAAGGGGTAAAGTTTTATTTTTCCCTAACATTATGATCTCAAATAACTTTTCTAACCACTTCGGATGTCCTAAAATAAGTTGTTTATCCTAGGATATAAAAATTGGGAGAAAATTAATCCTTTAAAATTTTTATGGAATAATTAATTTTTAATATTTAATTAATTAAATATTAATTTTTTATAGAAATTTTTTCAGATATATATTTTGAAAACAATATCATATTGAGATTCCATCTACACTATTGAGTCCATAATGAGTGTTTTTCCTAGTTGAGGTATAAAATCATGAAGAGAACCACGACCGATCCAGAATCAATTTTTATTTTATTTTCTATTTTTTCCTTTTATTTTTCCTCTTATATTTATTCTCCCCTCACATATCATGTACTCCGCATGGTCCTCATGTGTTGTGTGAATGAGGGATAAAAGAGAGAGTGATAACGAAAGAGAGAGATATAGAGAATAAGGGAGGTGTCTCTACTGATCTTAGTAGGATCCATGTCATTGTATTATAGCGATGAAATGCAAATAAAGGGGAATATTTGGTGGATTCCCACCAAATTTAGGCTTTTTATATGTTAATTTTATAAAACCCCATATATTTGTCACTTTCAAATTTTAAATTCCATTTTTGAATGATAAGGAACCACAGTAGGCCAATCTATACACAATCAAAAGAAAATGGGGCTTTTGGATGTTCATAAAGGTTTCTCATTCAAGAACTCTGATAACATGACATATAGTTTAGGAACAGACACTATGCGTTCTTCTTTTTTTGAGGAATGTGGATTTATGGAATTTTACACTATGTATTCAGAGTATATTCCATATACTAGTACCAAGCCATGTAGCCAAGTACATAATAAGATATAATTTTCAGAACTACATTCCATATACTAGTTGTACATACTGTGTAGTTTTACTCAGCCAAGTTACTAAGTACATATATAGACATCCCATTTAGGGCCACATTACTATGTAGGGTACATGGGCAGAACCTGAGTAGGTTACACTCCATGTAGAAGTGAACAACCAGGAAAAGACACATATCCATTCTATGTGAGATACATGGGATCATACCCAATGTAGCTTAAAGTTGTGTTTGTGTTTTACATGCCATTTATATTGGTTTTACATGCCATGTACATGTGTTTTACATGCCATGTTTGGTTAAAGTACACGAACAGGAAGGGATTTGAGAGTACAAACTGTGTACTAGGGTACACACACTGTTTACTTATCTATTTCTACCCTTTTGTGGGGTTTTCTTGTTTTGATTCCCCATATTCATAATTGGTCCATTTTGATCATTTTCAACCTCAATCATGATGGTGGAAACCTTGGGGTATTTTGATGAATTTAAAGAGGATTTTTGTACTGATAAACTCAATGGAGAGGTTTTTCAAATATTAATTGAACTCAATTATCTTATAAGGGTGATAAATGGGATAAGTCCCACTTAAGAGTCGTATGAATGGTTAGTGTACTTGGAATGAGGTTTCCAATATCAATGTTAGAGAGTATCTTAGAGATTCTCAGGTTAGAAGGACTGAGACGTGACTTGATGAGGGTAATTTTTGGGGGGGTTTGGACCAACCTAGAGTGAATCCATAATCTATGATAGGGCATGATCCATCTATCAACAATTATTTTTTAGTATATTTTTCCTCAGGAACATATCCCTTTTGAGATGTTAGAGATTGTGTTGTGGGATGTGTTACCATGATAGATTAATTATGAATAAGGATCCCTTATAGGATTCCCCTTTTTACTTACACCTTCTAAAGAATCCATATATGATGCATCATTTTACTTACTCTACCAATGAATACTAAGTATAATTCTTCTGCTTACCCTTTAATAGCTTCCCATGTAGGATACCTATGATTTAATCATCATATTGAGGATCCCATGTAGGATGCCTCCACTTAATCTTTTCGATAATCCCATGTAGGATGCCTATTCTTTCTTAACCTTTTTAAGGATCCCAATTAAGATTTTATCATGAACTTTTTTCTAAGGATCTTATGTGGGATTCCTCCAATAGTTTACTATCTCTGAGGATCACTAGAGGGATTCCCTTTTCTTATAAGTTGATTTATATAATCCCATGTAGGATTCATCTCTAGTGTTTTAACCTAAGGGACCCAAGGGGACCTGACATTTTACATACCCTTAGATTGTGAATTATGTGTTTGGGTAGTGATGGTAGTGGGTGTATCCTTATAACACTACCAAAATTGAAATCCAAAGGGGTTGTGTTAGTAGTGGTTGGTTTATCTATTTGAACACCCTCAATCATGTATTTATGCAACCACATGAGTTCTCAAGATGTGTATATGATTTCTTGAGGTGGTTCTTGGTTCCAAGATTATGAACATGATGTGATGTGACATATGATGGGGATGGATAGAGGCACTACCTATGATCTGGCTATTGAGCCTAATTGTTTATCCAGATGGGAAAACGTACATCCTAGGATCCATATAATTATTAATTTTATCAGATATTATTTATCGAGATGCTCAGATGTACTTACTAGTATCATTCACTTGAGCCTTATTGATTTAATGTAATTGGACATGGAATTACTCATTTTTGGTCTTCGAGTTCCATAACTATGATTATTATTATTGGACATGGAGTTCCTCATTATTTGACATGGTGTTCCATATATATGACTAAGATTAATCGACATGTCACTACACAATGGAGATAACATTCCATTATTTTGATAAAATTATTTTTTCCTTGTATGATACCTAGATTAATTATATAGAAAGTCTAGGTTAAGATAATAGAATTAATGGAATTATTTTATTATTTTATATCATTATTTACGGATTCATTGGGGATGCACCTCAAGACCTGAGTTTTTATAATGTCATTGATGTTTTAGTGATATTCAGACACTGGATGAAGAAGAAATTGTTTATTTGGATCACAAACCCAAGGATCAAAAGTGGTATATTTTATTTATCTATTTCAGTTGTGTCTTGGCTAGGATTACCATATTTCATGATCATGAACATGTGCTAACAGATTATATATTTACCAATGGGGGTGTACTATAGCGATTTATTTCTAACCGCATGTACGCACACCAAAGTGTGAATGAAAAAACTATGTCTACATTCAAGTTCATTAAATAAAAATATAGATATAGAAAGGTCCATGGTTTCCTGATTAAAGAGATACACTCAATTGTATTCTTATGATTGGGCTATACTATCTTGATGGTGTCATGGAGATTGGGTATTTGGTTCGACTTGGAGTTAGAAATAGATCTATGTACTTTTATTTTATTTTCTTTTTTTTACTTCTATATATGGGATCAACCAAGTTGGAGATCATCTATTTTATGTATGACATAGCTGTTTTTAAGATCCCTTCTTTTTCTAGGTGTGTACCTCATTGAGTTTTTTTCATTAAACCTTGGTGTATGAGTCTTGTTTAGATACCAATAGATTTTGTTCAGGAAAATAACCTAATGTGCGGAGGTGTATATTTATTTTAATTAATGAAGTATGTTCATAAACATGTTAAATTATTTTATATGGGGTTTCCATGGCATGGAAGCTTTTGAAGGTGGTTAGATTCCCAATGTATAAATTGGAATGGGAACTTTCTAGAGAGCATTTACACACTAAGTATTTGTTATATGATGTGTAACATCCACTAGGAACGTTTCATAAACTTGTTCATAATGTGAAGTGGTTACAAGTCCAGAACCTAATTAACACTATGGAAATGTCAAGTGGGTTAAATATTTACCTAAGGTGAGGAGTTTTTCAATGTAACTTTAAAATAAGGAATTACATGAGGTGATAGGATTACACACCATGTATTCCTCATAACCATTTATTTTAAGTGGGTAGTGCATATGATTATTTCATTACATAATCTATATCTCTCTCCTCTCAGACCTAGGTTGATTTCCATGTGATTTTGTAGTCTCCTATCCTATTTCAGACATCATTATCAAGCATATAATACATGGTGAGTTACTTTGATTAAATTGACCCCTCTATTCCATTATTCTAAATTTTAGCGATGGAAATATCTTGAAAACATATTTTTTTGTGTGATTTTTATCTTATTTTCATGTTGTATAGGTTCTTTATTGGGAACATATACACCTACATTATTATTGGGGATTTCTGTTGGAAGCATTGGTAAATCATCGGTTAAACGTAGAGTGTCTAAACCTAACCATATGGTCTATACAATTGTGAAGTATACGGAATGTTGTTAATGTGAAAATGTAATTTGTGATTTAATTAATTTATTCATTACTTAATGGAAAATCATGGAATATAATATTGGTTGGGTACCTTAGGTTGAATTTTTGATGTGGCATGACTTATAAATACATTTTAGGTGAAAGAACCACTAATTAATATGAATTGGATAATGGGTTAAAGTGTGTTTTACATGAATTGAGACATAAGTGATTTATTTATATAGAATCACTCTTGTAATATATTATGGGCTATTGATATAGCTATTGGTAAATTGACATATAAATTAAAGGATTGATTGAAAAAATGGTAATTTTCCTAATTAACCACCGAGGCATATGACAAGATATTATTATATCCTTGTTACAATGACATGTGTTTTGACTTATAATTTAATGATTTTATTAGATAGTATATGAATTATCCCACGTATCAATGATTATATTGAGTGGGATCTACCTAGAACCATTCTATAATGATTATATTGAGAATGATCAACCAATACCCATACTGAAATGAATATATAGAGTGGGCTCTTCCCAGTCCCATGATGGAATGCTTATATTGAGCAAGCTCTACCCAGTCCCACGTTGAAAAGCATATATAGTGGGCCTGAACAAATTTTGTGTTATTTTTCACAGAAATATGGTTTTAGTTGGAATGGTTGTGCTACATGCTCATATAAACTCCCACATTTTTCTGAAGTTGGTTGATTATTTTATTTTTATTAATTGATTAACTAATACACTTTTTTTATCACTTATTTATAAAACTTATTATCAAACTGGTTTTGTTCACACATGGTGGTGTCGACCTATGGTGTTATACTCACACCTTATTTGGGTACCATTTAGTACCCAAGTGGTTCTCATGAATCCATGTTCATAGAAGGGAGAGGGAACTTTTTGTTGATTTATTTCATGCTCATTGGGCTAGAGTTTTGAGATAGGAATAACATGAGGTTCAGGACTCAGAAATTTTGGGATTATATTGTGTAATATGATTTTTTTATTATTTCACTTTTAATTTTAGACACATATTAGGATATAATTATATGAATCATTTTTATTTGATTTATTGGTTAATCCTTTACATCCAAGTTCCATTTTATATTGTTTCCTCTTTATCAATTTCTATGATTATCTCAAATTATATTTATTTATTTCTACTACTGTGTTTATCTATATTAAAAGGTATAATATCCCCATTATACCATCACACCCCATCTACTAGTCAGAAGCCTATTGCATATGGGGATGTGCACTTAAGGTCTCATAACCAGCCCAATTTGTCTGCATGAGGGGTTTAATGATTGGGGGAAGTTATAAAGTTGTATCAGAGGAGTAGGTTTTTTATTGATTTTCTATTTTGGGAAATTATAAAGGAGACTAGGATGTCTTGGGACTTGTAAATGTGTTTATGAATGGGATTAGATAACCCATATAATGGGGAAAATCTGAGTTCCTAGGGATGGGATTGCTGTTTAAGATGTTTGATTATTACAGTTGATGTTTTTTCAACATGGGTGGTTAAAATGTTGTGTGATGTTATTTTTCATTAGGATTTATAATTTTTTCCCAATATGGAATGAGATGAGTATTCATGGATCATGATGGGAACATATGTATATAAAATTATAGGCATTGTTCATGATAAAGACAAATTTATTTCATGTGTTATAAACATTAATATATGAAGTAAAAAAATTAGATGATATTATATCTGCTAAATGAAATGAAAAAACCATAATGTAAGGATAAAACACTTTAAATCCATGTTTAGAGAGACTTTTAGTAGTGGTTCTCTCTTGTAGTCACCTATTGTGTTTGAAATTGTTTGTTACAGCCAGTTTTTTGGGAAGTGTGTTAGTATTGTAGAGAAAATTATTCCACATAAACTTTGATTTGAGTGTTAGGAGAGTGAAAACAAACATGCTCATAAAATAGTGGAACTGAATATTCCAACATCCCATGATTATCAGACGGATGTTCTGCTTTATGACAGTATACTAAGGGTTATGCAATCCCTTGAAAGGGAGACTATTTAGATCATTCCATTTATGTATGAGATTCTGGGAGATAGTTCCAACTATAACATATACATACATACATTAAAGAGGGGGGCTCCCAGGAATCTAAGATATGGATTTATTTAGACTTGATGATATATAAGCATCTTGATACACCTATAGATAAGAGGGTGGAGATTTTTACCTATAAGCTCTGTGTAAATTCCAAGCATTGGTGGGATAATCTAGATTTTGATTGGAATAAAGAGGAGTTATCTTGGAATTAATTCATGAAGAATTTATTGAGACACTTACATAGAGAGACATTGAGGTATGGGAAGTCTCACGATTTCATGGATCTGAAATAGAGTGACCTTTTAGTGATGGACTATGAAAAACATTTCACCAACATGAAACACTTTGCGCCATACTTGCAAACTGATTAAATCTATAAGGTGAGTTTTTTTAAGATGAGATTTTCTATGAGATCTCATAAAAGTTGAACATATTCTATCTAATAAGTTTTGAGGATGTGATGAATTAAGCACTATCAAAGGACGGAATTTGAGAAAGGGCCCAAGCTATGGCTAGACTTTTTCAGAAGGGAGATCTGGGATCACTTCGTTTTGTGGAAATAAGAATTATTATGATATTTATTTCAAAGAAAATAGTGGAAAGTGAAGTCAAAGAAGTGAGAATCCATTTTACAACCATGTTATATTATAGTTATTTAAGTGTGGTAATTTGGTCCACAAGAGGCCTTAGTGTTCCCATCATACATTGGAGTGTCATGCTTAAGGTAGGATGGGCCACCTATAGAGGGTTTGTAGGGGCATGTAGTAGTAGAGAAGTGGTAGGGGATAAGGATGGGTACCTGATTCTGGGAAGGAATCAGATACTCTTTAGTATATTTGTATTTGGATTTCCACTGGATGTACAGGTCGAGGCAAGGGATGTGATACCCTAGTGTAGAAGTGGTAGTTTCAAGCAGATGGAAAAACTAAAAGGAGTTATACTGGAGCCTAGGGAAGTGGGGATAGTTGGTATCACATTATACATACTACTCCAGTTATTGTGGATTCAAGACCATATACTATTATAAGTATGATTTTTGTATCATCTACCATTTCATATGTTTTATTTGATATAGGAGCATCAAATTCTTTTCTTTAGATTATACATTTGAAAATAGTTTGTTCTTGGAAGTGGAAATCATAGACGGTGTTTTTACCATTGATAAACCATTGAGAGTGTGGTTAAATAATATTCAACATTTTAATTCATGTTATCTAGATATTAATGGATACTATTTTTTTTGGAATCGTTCATGCTAGAAATGGTAGGTTTCAATTTTATTCTATGTATGGATTGGTTAGTCCTATACCAAGATCATGTTTACTGTTACCAAATGAGAGTTATATTTCTATCTCCATAAGGATGAATCTATTCTCAATAGGGTGAGTGAGATCTTTAAGATAATCATGCATGAAAAAATTAGTGAATAATATATTGTCTCATGGTTTTCTATATCTGGTCATTATCAAGATGATGTCAAAATTTAGAATGATTATTTTTCCCTAGTGGTACATTATTTTCAATATGTACTTATAGATGAGTTATATTGATAAATTTCCAAGAGGGATAAAATGTTCATAAATTATTTTGATCTAGGAGAAAAGAAAATTTCAATCCCACCTTATTAAATATAACTAGTGGAGTTTCAGGAGTTGAATGTTTAGTTAGATGATCTAGAGTCTAAAATTTTCATACATGCTAGAACAAGTCCATGGGGTTCACTAGTTCTCTTCATCCCGAAAGATGATGGAAGTTTGCAGTTATTTATGGATTATAGGAGATTGAACTAGATGAAAATCATGAACCAGTATCCTCTTCCACATATTTAAGATCTCTTTGATCAGTTAAGAGGAGATAAGATCATATCCAAGATCAATTTGAGATCAGCTTAAAAATAGTTGAGTTTGAGACCATTAGCCATAACATGGACTACTTTTAAGAGAAGGAATTGATTTCATGAGTTTGAAGTGATTATATTTGGTTTAACCAAACCACCAACTGTATTAATGGCCCTTATGAATCAAATATTGTAAATTTTTTGTAGACTGGTTTATGGTAGTTCTTGTCCATGAAATCTCAGTATACTACCAATCAGTAGATTATCATACCAAAAATCATGACACTATCTTGAGTACATTGAGAGATCATCATAATTACACCAATAAATGAAAATATAGTTTTTGGAATGATAAAGTTCACTTCATGGGACATGTACCTCAGAGGAAAGAGTTTTAGTGGACCTTGAGAAGGTTGCATCCATGGTATCTTGCGAGAAACCCCACAATGTATTTTATATTTGGAGACTTATGGGATTACAAGGTTATTATTGATGTTTTATCCAAGATTATCCCATATTAATGCACCGATGTCTTGGATAACCAATAAAGTGGGGAATTATGTTAGTTTTGATTTTTGACAGAGTGTTTTTCAAGACATGAAAGGTAGGATAACCTCACCACCCATCATTAGTTTACCTATGTTTGGTAAATCATATAATTTGTACTATGAATCATCTACTGTTTGAATCAGAGAATTTATAATGCATGAGGATCAAGTGGTTTCTTATAGCTCAAGATAGATGAGACTACATGGAGGGAATTACCCTACTCACAATCTGGAGTTGGTAGTAGTGATACATTCCCTCAGATGTTAGAGATACTATCTTATGGGTAAGAGGTTTGTGGTGTACATGGACAACAAGATCCTTAAGTACTTCATTTCTCATCAAGACCTAAACCCTCAGCAAAGAAGGTGGGTTTAGTATCTATAGTCTTTCAACATTGAGATAGATTATATAATGGGAAAGGGAAACATCATTATAAATGATTTAAAAAGAAATACATGGACCAAAGTAGTACAAGAGTCATAAAATGAGTGGTAGATGATGGCCCACTTTTCAGACATGTATCTAGATACATTGGATTCCTAGGATCATGTAGGTTTAACAGAGAAATTTATTATAACAATGATTTTTTATTGGATCAAGATAAAGTAGTTATCTAATACCAAGTGATTTGTTTTGATAGTTGGATAATATAGTAGGGAGAAAACATTAAGATGATATCTTAGTAATACAAATTATCATATTTTCCATGGAAGAGTATGGATGTATATGAGCTTACACAAGGAGGAGATAATAGAATTGTATACTTCTATATGGGTGGTACATCTTCTTCTAACAAAGATGTATCGTGATCTCTATAGGTAGTACTGGTGGTCATAAATCAAAAAAGGAGGTATCAGGTTTTGTGGAATGATGTTTCACCTATCAATAGGTGAAATCCAAGCATCAGAGGCCATCCATTATTTTGCATCATTTTCCCATTTCTGAGTGGAAATGGGATTATGTAACTCTATAATTTTTTATTTGATTATCTAGGAAAACCCATAATAAGGATGTATTTTGGGTGATCATGGATTTATTGATGATGGTAGAAAACTTTTTTCCTATTCAAGAGACTATCAACATTGATGATCTGGGTATTATATTTGTGTACGAGATAGTTTGGATGCATGGTGTTTTGAGGAGTATCATTTAAAATAGAGTTCCTCAATTCTCATCACTATTCTAGGAGGGTATTTAGAATGATTTCGAATCATAGGTTTTTGTGTGAATATAAAATCATCCTCATACATACATTCTATCATAGCAAACTATTTAGGTTATGAAGGATATTATAATAGCGTATGTTTTGGATTTTGGTAGTTCATGGGAAAAGAATATAGAAATCATACTATTTGTTTATGATATCATCTTCAAGGCATTGATCCATAAGGCACATTTTGAGGATTTGTATTATAGGTTGTTCTATTTTCCTCTTTGTTGGATGGAGGATGGTGAGTTAGTGCTTATTTGATATAGTCTCGTGTAATAGATGTTTGATCAGGCTTAGTTGACCAGGAAGAAATTGGTGACCACACGTAGAAAGAAAAAAATCTTATATTGCCCATCAGAGATGACCACTAGAGATTGAGGTTAGTCTCGTGTTTTCCTTCTGGTTTCTCCTAGAGGTTGGGGAAGCATCGTACCTAAAAATAGGGTAATCTAGGGTCTATGTTTTTGATGTTTTTTGAGATAGTGGGTAGGGTAGATCCATTTTAATACTGATTATCCCTTCCAAGATGCTATAGTTACATGCACGACGTGTTTCACATGCCATAACATCAAATACATTATCTTAAACATTATCATTTAGTAGACTTTGAGGACATCAAGTATTGTCCAACTGCATCCTTTGAGGAAAATACAATAAATATTATGGACCCTAGTGAGAAATATATCTGGGGGAGGACTATTAAATTAGTTTGAATGTAGTGGAATCAAGGATATATTATTTAGGAGACCTCGGAGCAGATGTTTTATATGTGAGAATAGTTTAAAGACAAGTTCACTGAGACCGCATAGCGATTCTTGGAGCAGCTTGTGGATGAGTCTTTATATGATACAGAGGTTTTAAGATTCCATATTTTTTCAGTTATACATCTCTTTGAGTTTATTTCCTTTAAACCATGGTGGAAGAGTCTTGTTCTGATATAGAGAGTTCATGTTATGGAAAATGAACTAATTTTTAGTTATGTATGTTTATTTGAATTAATCAAGTTTGTTTATAAAAGTGTTAAATGGCTTTACAAGGGGTTTATATGGTTTCAAAGGATTTATAGGTGGTTCATGTCCTTATATAGAAATTGGGATGAAAAATACTTTTAGAGCATTTAAACGATGTGTATATATTACATGACATGTAACTACAACCAAACACATGTCGTGAATTAGTTCATGACATGATGAGATTAAACATCATGAACCTAATTCCCATTTTGTAAAGGTTGAATGAGATAAATATTAAATTAACATGATGAGTTTTTTTGTATAACTTAAAAAATAATAAAATATATGATGTGAAAGGATTGCATACCATGTATCCCTCGACCTAGTGGTTTTAAGTGGGTAGTGTATATGATTAATTCATTCCATCACATGAATCCATCTTCTCTTAGACCTACGATGATTTTCATGATATTTTAGAGCCTCTTATAATATTCTAGTCATCCCTATTATGAATCCAATCCATAGTGGGTTTCTTTTCTTATGTTTACCCCTATCTTCCCTTGTTCCCCATTCTAGCGATAAAAATATCTTGATAGGGAAGTTTTTTGGGATTCTGATCTTCTTTATATGTGATCTAGGTTCCTTATTATGAACAAATACACCTCCGTTCTCATTGGAGATTCATACATGAAGCATTTCTAAATCACCAGTTTAAGGTAGGTAGTATTAACATAAACCTTTGGTATGTTTAATATTAAAGTATGTGTAATATTCTGATTGTGTTGATTTAATATTCACTTTAATTAATTTATTCATTTGTAAATGGTAAGTTATGGAATGGAATATTGGTTAGATCCAATGGGAAAAATTGTTGATGCGACATGGATTATGAATACCCTTTGGATGAACAAAACATTGATTAATATGAATTAGATAATGTCTTAATGTGTATTTATCATGAAATATGATTTAGGTTATTTATTTATATATAATCACTCTGGTAATAGCCTATGGGCTATTAATATGACTATTGATAAATTAATATAAATATGAAAGGGTTAATTGAAAGAAAAATGGTAATTTTCATAATTATCCATCTGGGATTTTGACATGATATTGGGATATCCTTATTTCTACAACATGTGTTGTGACTTATTTTTTAATGATTATATTGACCGGGATCAGCCCAGTACCATGCTGTAACGCTTATATTGAGCAGGCTCTGCCCAGTCCCATGCAGTAATGATTATCTTGAATGTGATTTTCCTAGTCCCATGCTATAATGATTTTATTGGGTAGAATATTCCTATTATAATATTATAATTCTAATATTGATTAGGATCTAGATATACCGATACTAAAATTGTTATACAGAGGGATCATCCCAGTTTTGTGTGATTTTCCATGGATATATGGTTGTTGGTTAGCATGGGTTTGATACATGCTCAATGAAATTCTGATGTGGTGCTAAAATAGGTTAATTGTTATATTGTATTAATTGATTATTTAATACACTTGTTTATCACTTTTTTTAGACTAGTTTTTTTTCAAACATGATGGTGTCAACCAACTAAGTTATACTCACACCATATCTGGGAGCCATTTGGTACCAGAGCAGTTTTCATGGATGTAGGCTTGGACAAGAGAAAGGGACCTTATTGAAATTTTTTTCTTACTATTTGAGATGGAGTTTGGTGATTGGACCAACATGGGGTTTGGGAATAGGGTATTTTGGGATTATATTTTTTCATTTGAGTTTTTTGGTTCATTTTGAATTTTAGACACATCTTAGACTGTCATTACACGATTAATTATTATTTTGTTTATTAGTTAATCATTTTACTTCCCATTTTCATATTTTAATTTATCTTCTATATCTATTACTATTATTATCTTTATTAATGTTTTTTATTTTCATTTATATGTAACTTCATACTAGGGGGTACAACCTCCCAAAATTTCTATCAATCCCACATTACTAGTAAGAATCCATTGGTGTATGGGAAGACATGATTAAAGTCTCCTAAGAAACCCAATTTTTCCATGTGAAAGTGTGTCAGATAGGGGACGTTACACATTTAGGATTCTACTACATTCTATTTTATTATATCATTGTTTATATATATTGATTCTGAAATTTAAATATTTAATTTCGTTCTTGAAGTGGGTTAATTTATGATATTTTTTACTCTAATATGAGGACATACTCTATTCACAAACACAATAGAGTCCCCCACTTCTATTTGGTTGCCTCTGGAATATGAAGAGTCAATTTGTAGGCTATGTGGAAAATGGGCTTAAAGAACCAGTTTCGTGGAATCTAGGATGACATGTTAAAAAGTGTTATCAAAGATATTCATTTCATATTTTATTACTATTTTCAATATGGTTGATATGATTATTTTTAGAACCTATAGTGGATATCATATTATTCCATAAAGAACTCTTTTTTTGGTAAGAAATCTTAATATAAATTGATATTCGATAATTGTTCATGATATGTGATGTTAATATTTTATATGGATTTTACATTGTGTGATGAATATATAGTGTGTTTTTTGTGATTTATTATCAATTTAGGGATCTTGGATAATTGGGTAGAGGATAGTGGTTGATTTTGACTCTTGGACAGAAATAGAAAGAGACGTATTATTCATAATATTTGATATTTAGGGTTTACATATTATAGGAAAGGTAGTTTTTGAATATTAATAAAAATATGGGAAAATTTATTAAATTGTCAATAAAAACCTAATTGTTTTTCACCATATAGGTTCTTGGTGAAAATGCACTCAATTGGGCCATATTTTATACATATTTCCTTTATATGGCTAGTAATGTGGACCTATCGGGACATCATTGATAGTGAGGATAGTGACTCATTCCTCATGTATGAGAGGTGCAGTGACCCCAATAGGTCAATGGGTTATATAATTTCCATGTTTTTGAGCCCTTATATGTAATTTTCTTCAAGGTTTCGTTATCTAATGCTCCAATATAATATAAACTATTTTTCCAACATATATTGGAATGAAATTACACTTAACCAAACCATCCCTATGTTTTACAACATAAATCATTGAGATAGTTTGTGTGTGTACCATTGATCCTAAAAGGTCAATATTGGTAGTTAATACATTTTAAATAGAACCATTTTGGTTATATCCTCTCTAGGAGTGATTAAATCCAATTCATGACAACCTACATAGAATATTACTATCTATATTTAATAAATATTTTACATTACCAACCATTATTATTGGTTATATAATTATATCTTCTAGTAAGATGATGATAGCTACCAAAACCAATTATAGTGGATGAGGACCTCAATGGGGTATTATCACACATTTATTCCTGATGAGTTTCTATTCAATATCTCTCTTAAGTTTAGATCACGATCCTTTAAGGAGTAATTACTAAGGAGGATGATAAGATAGGATCAGGTCTTGGTAAGATTATTCTTGGTAGGTAATTCCATTAGATATGCTTCCTTCATTATTAGTTACAAATGTGTAGAAATTAAATATACTACCAATTTCATCTTGAAGAGTTATTTCCTCTATAAATTTCAAATTCAAACTTTTATAATTGTAATCATGTTTCTAAGAGTTGACTATAGTATGTCAATGTTATCCATACCTCACGTAGAGATAGTTTAAAGGATCTTTATATACCTTGCATTGAGGTGGGGGTGTGGATGACACCCATTGAGATGAGAAATTAGTGAGAGGCTTTACATATAGGCTAAGTGATAGGACATAGTTTCTGCTATTATGAACTCTGATTGGTAGGGAAAGGTGGGAGGCATAGAGGGACATAGTTATATCTCATACAATTTCAAGTCAACATTTAGTTTTATCATGGGAAACCTATGAGAGGGGTTGAATCAAATATATGGATTCCTTATGAGAAAGTGATCTTGGTTGTATGTTTTTGTTGAGACTAATTCATGGGAGGTGATCGGGTCTTGTGATATTGGTATGATGATACATTTGATTTTGAGGAAGAAAATAGGGGGGTTGGGTATCTTGATTGGATTTCATGGAAACGAATATTCAGGTGCCTAACATAGTTGACTAGTGATTCCATAGTTGATGCTTAAATTTTTTAAAACAAAACTATGTGACATTTTCCCATTGGGTAAATCATTACAAATGTATGGTTCTATATTTTTAATAGGATTTTTAAGAGAGATTCTAAATTGATAAGATCGATGCTTCTTTTAGCATGATCAGTTGGACTTATGATGAATGACACATGGAAGCATGATTTTGGTGATAATAGTATGCATTGATTTCACATGCCACCATTTAATCTATTAATTGATTAGTGTACATGCGAAATCCAAAGATAGTTTTTTTCATTAAATGATTATGATCATTGAAACTGAGTGCCTTGGGTAAATTAAGGAGAGTTCCCAAGATGAGGGCTATCTCAGAAATAAGTTAAGTTTCTTGTAGTGGTTGAACCATGGGTAGACCTAGACACACATTATTTAGAGACATGGTGTCAGGAGTTAGTTAAATGAAAGTATATACTTAATTGTTATGAGAATAACATGAGGAGTTTGATACATACCTATCGATGGAATTGTAATATAATCATAGTTTAGAGATTTTTATTCCCTATATCTTGAAATAGTTTTAAGTAAGTTGCAAGAAAATTGGCTATATGATAAGATTTTTAAATATATTCTCCAGATTGACAAATTATCACCTTAGGATTTATCCTCATGGATTGGTATATAGTAATCCATATGGTGGGGAGTGAACATTTTTCCATTTTAGTGTGGTGAACATCATTATAATTTTCAATTCAGAGGTTTAAATTGTGACTGTTCCTGAGAATTGGGAGTGGGTGATGTTTTTATGCTTTTGAGTTGATGCTAGGGACAAGCAATTTTTTTCCACATTAATCATCACTTTGGTGATGGGAGGTGTGTGGGCCTTTGAGCATAGAGTTTGGTTATGAGGTGACAATAATGGCATTCTTATACTGGAGAGTACCCAATCAATCATAGTTGAATATTTACCATATTGGGGTAGTTGTGCATGCTATAAACCATTTGTTGGAAAATCAAGACATAATAGCTTTGAAGATGTTGGGTATGAGAGAATGGTTTCAGTTTGACCACCAAGGATTCTTCAAGACAAGTAGGGTTATGGTGGGGACGTTGTAATGACCCATGCCTTTTTAGACCAGGAAATTGAAAAAAAAAAAATTTATTTCGGATGATGGTATGGATTAAAATGGTATTTTCCTACTAGAATATGATCTTGGATAATTTTTATTACCACTCTATTGGTCTTAGAATATAGTGTTTACCCTAGGACAAGAGTTTTTTGTAAATTCATGCCGTTCATATTTTGGTGGAATAATCACTATTTAATATTTAATTAATTAAATATTAATTTATTCACACACATTAATTTAGATATATATTTGGAACAAGTCATAAAATTTAGATTTGGCCTCCTCCTTCAAGTTCGGAATAGTGGGTTTCACCTAATCAAGGCATAAACTCATGATGGGAACAATGTTTGGGCCTATGTCACTTTTTCCTTTTTTTTCTTTTATTTTTATTCCTTATATATTTACAATTTCCCTTCTTCTCCTCCATAAAGTTTTCTGTGTACTCCCCCTTGGTCCCTCTATGTTGTAAAATTTGGAGTGAAAAGGGATAGAGATAGAGAGAGAGAGGAAATAAGAGAGGAGTGTTGTCGAAGCTCGGGAGGAGCCAGATCGTCATGTGATAGTGCTGGAACACAAATATGGGTGAAGATACCACGAATTATACCTAATGGTAGTATGTTTTTAATTTTATGGCATAAATACCCATATTAGTACCACTTTACAGTTTTCAATCTATTTTAAGACTACCAAGGACCCCTAGTGGGGCGATCTATGCTTAATCAGTAGAAAAATGGGGTTTTGGGTATTTTGTAGGGGTTTCCCATTTGGGAAATCTGATCTCACAAAATTTAGTTCATGAAAACACTCTATGTGTTCTTTATATTTATAGGGAAAGTGTTTTTGTTTGTATACACCGTGTACTTGTATTATACGTTGTGTACTGGTATTTTGGCCAGGTTTCCAAGTACATGGCCAAATTGAATATTCAAAACTACACGCTGTGTACCAGGGGTACAGGGTAGGTAGTTATAGTTATCCAAGTAGATGAGTTCATTGAAATATAAACCATGTAGTGGAACTCAACCATGTATGGTATATGGGTAGAACCAAAGTTGGTTACACACCATATAGAAGTACATGATCATGAAATGATACATGACCATGCAATGTGAGATACATGGGAATATACCCCATGTAGGGTACACACCATGTACATGATTTACATGTCATGTACATGGGTTTTGAACAACATGTTTGATTGAAGTGAATTCCCAGAAAGGAATATTAGAGTACCCATAATATACTTGGGTATACACACCTTGTACTTCTCCCTTGCTACCCGTTGATATTTTTTTTGTGTTTTGATTCCAAGAGTTATAAGTGGATATATGAGTTGTCCATTTTGATTTTTTTACATAAAAATTGTGATGGTGGAACCATTGGGGTATTTTAATTCCTTTTAGGAGGAATTTTGTGGTGATACACTCAATAGATATTTTTTTCTCTAGTAGTTAAATTCAAATATCTCTTGATGGTGAGACATGGGATGTGATCCAATTTAAGGTTTTATGAATGGTTAGTGGAGTTAGAATGGGTTATATAAGGTTCTTTTTAGATGTATCTAAAATAATCCTTAGCTTGTGGTACAGAGATGTGACTTGAAGTGATAGATTGGTTGGGTGTTGGAACTATCGAAGAGTGAAACTAGGATCTGATATGGTCCATGATTCATATCCCTAGATATAATTTTTTTTATCATTTTCCTCCTGGATGACTCAATTGTGAGATGTTAGAGTCGAGCTTGTGGTTTTTGTTACACTGAATGTTTAGTTGTGGCCAAGGATCCCATTTTAGATACATTAGTTTACTTACTTATTCTATGGATCCCATGTATCATACCTTAATTTACATACACATTTTGAGGATCCCATGTCAGATACCTCCACTAACTATTTCAGAGGATCCCATGTAGTATGAGTCAACCTTTTTACTACTTATGAGATCCCCTGAAGTATGCCTCTACTTAATCCTTTCCATTTCTTCCTTTTTATGAGGATTATGGGTGAGATGTATCTACCTAGTTATTTTAGTGCATCCCATGTAGGATGCCTCCACTAGTTTACTATTACTGAGGATCCATAGAGGAATGACTTTTTCTTACAAGTTGACTTAGAAGATCCCAGGTAGGATACCTATCATATTTTTTAAGTGAGGGATGTAGTGAGTTACCAAATGATTGAATGACATTGATCTAGTGAATTACAGGTTTTTGTAGATTGGGTTGTGGGTTTCACCTTAGAACCTGTACCGAACATGAAGTCCTGAGGGACTATGGTTGTATTTGTTGGTTTAGGCATTTCACCAACCTCTCTCATGTATTTATGTATTAACATGATCACCCTTGAAACATTTATGATCACCAGAGGTGATTTTTTATACTAGGATTATGAGACTAATGTGGTGTATAATATGATATGGATTCAAAAAGGTACATCATAGGATTTGGTTGTTGTGCCTACTTGTTTTTTATGATGAAAAAAAATAATGAGATCTAGCTGTTGATTCTTTTTGATCAGATATTGTTTATTGGGATTCTTAAATGTACTTCCTGGGATCCATATCTCATATTTTACTAATTGAATATAATTGTACATGAAATTACTCATTATTAGATATGACATTCCTAATTATTATACATGACATTTGATATTTATAATTATTATTAATGGGTATGGTATTCCTTATTAGCGAACATGGAGTTCTATGAATATAACTGATATTAGTTAACATGAAATTCCACCATGGACATTGAATTCAATGATTATGATTAATTTATATTATTACTTGGTTGATAATTTGATTCCTTATATAGAATGACTTGTACAAGAAAATAGAATTAAAGGAATTATTTATTTTTTGTTTTTATATTATCATACATGGATTCCATGGGGATACATGTTGGGTACTCAGTTTTTATAAAATGATTAAAGATTCCTAGATACTCTACTGATAGATGATGTAGGTATTGTTGATCAGGATCATGCACCCAATGATCGATAGTGGATATATTTTATTTATTTATTTTTATTGTGTCTTATATAGGATGAGAATATTTCATGAGTATACACTTATGGAAAAAATTATTTGATCATCATTGCGGGTTTCCTACAAAGATTTATCTCTCACCCCCTATACAAGAACCTCGGTGTGTGTGATTACCTTATTTTTTACTCTATTATTGGGAATAGACACATGATGAATAATCTAAGGCCCATGGTTGTATGATTGAGTAGAGACACTCATGGGGATTCCTATTATTGGTCTAAAGAAGCTCAAAAATGTCTTGGAGACCAAGCATGTGGTTCAAATTGCAGATAGCAGTAGAGCCATATACTTTTATTTCACTTTATTTTATTTACTGCTATATCAGCCGAGTGGGTGATAAGATGTTTCATGCATGACATATCCATTAGGGATTTTACCACATTCAATTTTATTACACCATTATTTATATTTATTACTTTCACATTATAATTATTTACTATTATGATGGGTTTTGGTTATTTACATTGCTTCTTACTCAAATATAAGGAATAGTCTCCTCACAGACACACCCTAGTCCCTCATTTTTGGTTGAAGCCTCTGGAATATAAAGCGGCATGCATGAGTTCATGTGGTGAACCATCTCGGGCACTGATTTAGTAGCATCATGGTTGTGAAGTTAGAAACTTCTTTTTAAAAAATGGATTTAATATTTTGAATCAGTATAATTTATATTATTTTATATGGTTAATTTTGTAACGCCCTGCCCCCAGTTACCCAGAGTCGGTGCATTATTACGTATCATTGGCATGATCATAAGGAAGATCAAATCTCGAAAGACCGATTAGTTTAGTAGCCTTGGAATAAATAGATACAATCATAAAGTTTACATTACATCATAAAGTGAAAACTACATCAACAAAATCTTGTTTTCATATCCCCTCATACTATCCCTACAGGTCATTCATAAATTACTTCTTCACATCCTAGAAAAAATAAAACATTGAAAGGGGTGAGCTCGGATGCTCAGTAAGGATAACAATATAGTAGAAACGTTCATAAAAAAGCATAAACATTTAAGTCAATGTATAACTAAAATAAAATCCTTTTAAACTTGGACTTCAGCATAATATAGAAAAGATAAAATGAAATAATTTCACTTACTTATTCACATGGATATTCTACTAGTCGAATAATCACATGCAATATCAATAACCACTTTCATAATGATGGAATGCATAATGCCAGACTATCAAAACCACATAGCCAAGGCCTCGTGCCAAGACTACAAATAAGATTTTGTCAAGGCCTTGTGACAAGACACTATTTGTCTCATGAGACCAACTGATGCATCGAGTATCTATAGCGGAATCCACACGTCACTTACAATATCCAATGCATTCCTCATATGAAAAGGTCTAAACATAACATAAACATTCGTATTAAAACTAGCATACGAAATGTCAATACTTTACCCATAAACCATAAATGGTATAAAAATAACACATCCACAGTCAAACATATCAAAAAAATTTCAACACAATATGGAAGATTTGTATCATGATAAATCAACTTCAGAATAAGTTTAAAATCCATTAAAGGATTTTGACGTTCATGAAAATGATTTGTAAAACTCATTGAGAGGAATACCCCTTTTCATGAAAACATTTAAAAGTAACACAATTTGGAAATGAATTCATTTAAATAAATTTTTTAATCAAAGTGTCTCATACCACTTTGAAACTTTTTAGAGGAATTAACATTTTAAAAAAAATCATGTGTATATAAATAAATCCTAAAAAACCAATTTCAAGACATGGACATTAATGAGAAAGATTTAGAAGAATAAATATTTAAAACATTTGAAATGATGTTTTAGTAAAAAGTCCCTTAAAATAATCCCTTTGAAAACTCTTTCATAAAATATGAACATGGATAATAAATATGTCCCAGTAGATACTTATGCAAAACAACCTCAGATAATAATGAGATTGTGAAATTAACCCTTACCAATTTGGTAACATACGAAACATACACCCCATCCAAGAAGTATTATACAATGAATATGTAAATACACATATATTAAAGTGTATTACACAAGGAATACAATTATGGGCAATACATACACCACACAAAAGGTAATAGTGGCAATATGGCATGAATCTCACGGGAATAAAGAGTGAGATGAAACCCCCTTACCTTGCACTTTCCTTTAGTCGAGGGTACGTTTATCCTCATGTATGAAGACTATAGTATGTTATTAAATTATACCAGAACCATATTAATATTGATGATATCATACATTATTCATTTATGACTTTATACTACCAATTTAATAATAATTTCCATGTTATATTAATATTTCGGGTAATAATTGCTTTCTTTATCGTACGTGTTTTAACTTGTTACTCCTGATTGTATCACATAGATCATGATTTAAATACTTCCAGAATATAAAACATGATTTATTTATCATATATGTTTAGATTATAAAAATTTATAATAGACGTATATATGAAATGGAAAACACCGTTTATGGAGACGGTAGTTTGTACGTACGCATAAACGCTGTTTCCATTTTCATATAGTATTGAACGGAAGTAAGTGAATATGATATATGTAAGTACATAAATAATTTTATATATAAATATATATATCTAAAGTAGAATTATTATGTCATGTATTACATAATTATTTGTAATATATATTTTTATAATCGTCGATGAATGGTGAACTTGGAAATGAATCTCATCGCATCGTGGAGATGGTAATCCGTACGTACACACGAGCAAAAATATCATTCTTTTGATATTAATATAATAAATAATTGGATGGTATATAATATATACAGAATCCTTATCATGTTATATTTATTATTTACATCAAATAAACATCATTATTATACCCATCCAAATAATAATGTAATGAATAACAATTACACCATGACGTGGAGACGGTAATCCGTACATATGCACGTATGATGACATGTCATTCAAAGGATGGATAGAATACTGAATATGGTTGAAAATTATTTATAATAAAATCATAGTATATATAATATACCAGATTTATTATTTTATAATGGGAATAATAAAGAAAGAAGAAGTTGGAGAAGAAAGGAACTTGAAAGAGGGTGGTGAAAACATTACCTCTTAATCGGGTTCTTCCTTCTGATTTGATCAAAAGGGATCCTTAGTTTGGATTTTTGATCAAAATAAGGCCTTTAGATAAAAGTGATGGAATTTGAGAGAGTATTTGGACAGGGTTTGGCCGAACTAAAAGGATTTTAAGGTGTGAAGAATTGGTTAGAAGTTGGGTTCTTTTATAAGGGGGAGGAGGGGCTCTTTAGGAAAAACTTAAAGTATTAATTTATAATAAATTCATATTCGGTTTCTAATGACTCCACAGTGGATTCTTAGAAGTATAAGGTGGGTATGGGTCGAAATCCTTTCAACCAATTGATTTTATATAGGTTAGGGTCATTATATTAACCTTATCTTTCAGTTTTAACTCTTAGCTAATTAGATTGAAATTTACCATGTCACTTTGTATTTTTATATTATAAAGGCAATAAAATTACAATATACATCCAAGAGACCCCCAAGTGGTCCATTAATGATATACCTATCATGATATAAGTCCTTTGGATGAACCTTAGATTTTTATGAATAGAATATGAATTAATAATATAATATTTTTTTTTAAATACTCTTTTATGTCAATTTTGACAATATTTAATAATTGATTTTTTAAAGTATTAACAACATTATTAATTCGAAACAAATTCATTTAAGAAATCCTAAAATATCATATTAACCAATAAATTTTTTTTATGTCATAAAAACTTTCAAATTATATTTATTTTATCATTTATAATACCAATTATTTTATTCTTTCATTAATAAGGAAAATACTGCATCATTATTGTGTCATAAATAAATTTAATTATTAAATGTCTAAAAAGTATAAATAAAATTACATTATATAGGAAATCGTTTTATATTTTTAATGAATATTTATAGTTGAAAATATAACATATATAATCTTATGTAAAAATTGTTTTTCTAAACAATATATGCTTATATCATTTTTGTATTTACTTTAACTTAATTAATATAAATTGTCATTATCACTTACAAGTGGATCCATGGGGTCCCAAAATCGACCCAAAGATGCCCATGGTCGAACATGTATCAACCAATAGGGTTAGGACACGTTTTAGGGTAATTTAGTATTATTATAATATTAGGTTTTTACCCTTATTTACCGGACTTACCCTTTAACCACGGTGAATAAAATATTTACCGATATAATTATTCAAAATGTCTAAAAATAAAAGTTACCTATTTAAAAAATTTGTACATCCTGATTCCGAATATGGAATCCATTTTTAAAATTCAAAACACATAAGTGTCAGAAATTAATTTAAAATTAATTCTCGCTGTCAAAACAAAAAGCCTGTTTTTAAAAGATAATAACTATCAAAATATTGACATTTGTTTATGTTCGGTTTAATTGTGAAATTATGTCCAATGACATACATTGTATTAAATGGTAAAAATATATTCTAAATATACTTAAAAAACACTCAAATTCATAATTTATCACTATTAATTATTTTGACTAAAATAGTTGTTTTTAATTAAAATTTAGTAACTTTCACTATTCATCAAAATATAATAAGTTATCTGAAAAGTTCCAATATTTCACCCTAGGATAATTTCGATATTCCAAATCCAAAAATTAAGTCCATTTTGAAATATAAAATGTATAAAATTTCAAAAAGTGGGTATTACTATTCATAACGGCAAGTTTGATTGGTTGTGATGTGTGTTAGAACTCGAAGTTGCGTACAACACACGCTAATGTATTATTCAAAGAGTAGCCTATCGTGGAAGCTTGGGGTGTTACATTCTCTCCTCCTTCAATAAATTTCATCCTCGTAATTTATGCTCGGTATTGGAAACTTGGGGTTGACATTTCAAAATATCTTAGTTGAAATCCCACATAGAAAAATGGAATAATGAGGCCTCTATTTAAAATAAAGAGTGGTAAGTATGAAAGTTACTGAAAATAACACATACTAGGGTTCCATGTAGGAAAATATGGATATGGAAGAGAAATCTAACCATCATTATCTGATGGAGAGTGGTAGAGAACATGGATATGAAAATGTCAATAATCCCAAAGCCAAAAATTTGTGATGATCTAAGGTACCATCTAGGACAACATTTTTGTTCTAAGTTCCTTTTATTAATGTTGAGGAATTTATTTATGAGATAGGATAAGATCATAAGGAGATATACTTACTTTATAATTAGAGTTTTATCCATTAATAAATTTTTACCACAAACTAATCTTTCACTACAAAACATAATATAACTCAAAAATACTATATTTATCCAAATTGTGTAGGGTTCCAAATATAATGAATGTCTAATTCACATATCAGACCCATTGAAAAAAGAAACTACATTATAAAATCCAGGGTCTTCACGTAGTACAGTGGTAGGTGATAAATCCCAATCGCACTATAGTTGTGGGTTCGATTCCCGCAGCTTTGTCCAACGTGACGGGTTGTCACACGGTCTGCTTGTTTTCCTATAAAAATCCAAAAATAACCTTTCAAACTTAATCCATTCCAACCTTTAGACTTATCCAAAATACTACTATCCAAACTCATAGTCCAAAATTTATAAGGAAGGTAAACACAATGAAGATCCATTTTGCCATGTAATAACATGTGAACACCTTCACCATGTATTATTTTAAAACATGGTAACATCCTGAATTACCATAAAACTTTATTGATTACATTCATGCTCCCTTATTATTTATAGAATACAGGATATAATCCTTCTATAAAAAATGATGTAAACTCCAATGATGAAAAATCATTAATCAGTTTCATGGTATTCAAGAATATCCAATACAATTTACCCAAACCAACCACATCTTATTCCAAAATCAGTACCTCAATATTAGGACCATATTAATGTTTATCTTTCCTTCAACCATGTAATTTCAAAAAAAATTTAACTAGCTGTAGAGTCACTTTTCTTAGTACCATAAATCCCCAAATCCTCAATAAAATAGTATTGCAGTATAATCCTTATTTATTTCCAGAACATCATTGATACAACACGTAAATGAAATAATTCCAAAATAACAACATAAGAACACTAGTCATTCCTCCTAATTTGTGGTAGTAGCATAACTTGATTATTATCCAATAGCATCATTTGTGGCATAGTCTGATGACTGGGACATTGGTTCGCGTAGTGTCTAAATTCCTTGTAGATGAAGCATTGTACATTTGAAACCTTTTTCTTGCACTTCCAATCACGTACTTGGTGTCCTTTTTTCCACACTTATAACATACTCCCATTCACTTCAAGAATTTTCCAAGGTGATTCTTTCCACAGTTATAACATATGGGAAAATCCTTTTTTACCTTCTTCCCTTTATCTGTCCTTCTCTCTACCATCCTTTTCTTCTCTGGCTTCCCTTCAAAGCCATAAGACTCTGAGAATTATTTACTTATCTTATCAACACATGATACTATTTCCTCATATGATGATAATACATGGGAGACTATTTCCCTTCTAAATTATAGCTTAGGACCTTGAAAGATATTATCCTTCTTACTCTTTGGATCATGTGTATTGCTGGAGTTCTCATTCCTTCTACTGGGCGCCATTTCTGAACAATGGCATTCACTAGATTAGTTTATGAATAGCAATACTTAATCCCAAACTTGTAAAACACTTAAAATAAATTAAACAGTTTATGGATATGATCCATAATCATAAAAATGTTTTCTTTGAGGAATCATATATTCATAAACCCTTCATAAAGGTTTGTAAAAAAAATTGACAATTATCCTAAGCATATCCCCCGGGAGTTTCGTAACCAAGAGTGCAGCAAGGCCCGTTGTCGTGCAGTAGTTCCCATTCGATTCTAGCTCAAAGCGGTGTTTTTGGGTTTTACGCCTAGGTACATCTGTTCCAGAGCTGCCTCTACCTGCTCGTATCCAGACAGGGATGTATTGCTCGGAAAACTCACAAAATCTATACAATACCAAAATTCTAGGAAGTTCTTCTATACTAATCCTCAAAGTCCATCATAGATCTATGTGCTCTAATCAGAGATTATCTAAATCTAGCTTCCAATGTTTGTACTAAACATCCTCTGATACCAACTGTAACGGCCCGACCCCAGTTACCCAGAGTTGGTGCATTATTATGTATCATTGTCATGATCACAAGAAAGGTCAAATCTCGAAATACTGATTAGTTTAATAGCCTTGGAATGACTAGATACATTCATAAAGTTTACATTACATCATAAAGTGAAAACTAATTCAACAACATCTTGTCTTCATATCACCTCATACTATCCTTGCAGGTCATTAATAAATTACTTCTTCACATCCTGGGAAAAATAAAACATTGAAAGGGGTGAGCTCAGATGCTCAATAAGGATAACAATATAGCGGAAACATTCATAAATAAGCATAAACATTTAAGGCAATGTATAACTAAAACAAAAGCTTTTTAAACTTGAACTTCAGCATAATATGGCAAAGATAAAATGAAATAATTTCTTTTACTTATTCACATGGATATTCTACTAGTCGAATAATCACATGCAATATCAATAACCACTTTCATAATGATGGAATGCATAATGCCAGACTATCATAACAACATAGCCAAGGCCTCGTGCCAAGACTGCAAATAAGATTTTTTCAAGGCCTTGTGACAAGACACTAGTTTGTCTCATGAGACCTATCTATGCATCGAGGAGCTATAGCAGGTTCCACCCATCACTTACTAAGTCCAATTCATTCCTCATATGAAAGGTCTAAACAAAACATAAACATTCGTATTAAAACTAGCATACGAAATGTCAATAATTTACACATAAACCAGGAATGGTATAAAAATAAAACATCCACAGTAAAACATTTCACAAAACCTTCAACACAATATGGAATAATTTTATCATGATAAATCAACATCAAAATAAGTTTAAAATCCATTAAATGGTTTTGACATTGATGAAAATGATTTGTAAAACTCTTTGAGAGGAATAACCATTTTTCATGAAAACATTTAAAAGTCACACAATTTGGAAAAGAATTAATTTAAAGACATTTTTGAATCAATGTGTCCCATACCACTTTGAAACTTTTGAAAGGAATTAACATTTTAAAAACATTCATGTCCATATAAATAAATCCTTAAAAACCAATTTGAAGACATGGAAATTAATGAGAAAGATTTAGAAGAATAAATATTTAAAACATTTGAAATGATGTTTTAGTAAAAAGTACCTTAAAATAATTCCTTTGAATACTCTTTCATAAAACATGAAAATGGATAATAAATATTTCCCAGTAGATACTTACGCAAAACAACCTCGGATAATAATGAGATTGTGAAATTAACCCTTACCAATTTTGTAACATACGAAACATACACCCCATCAAAGAAGTATCATACAATGAATATGTAAATACACACATATTAAAGTGTATTACACAAGGAATACAATTATGGGCAATACATACACCACAAAAAAGGTAATAGTGGCAATATGGAATAAATCTCACGGGAATAAAGAGTGAGATGAAAACCCCTTACCTTGCACTTTCCTTTAGTCGAGGGTACATTTATCCTCCTGTATGAAGACTATAGTATGTTGTTAAATTATACCAGAACCATATTAATATTTATGATATCATACATTATTCATTTATGACTTTATACTACCCATTTAATAATAACTTCCATGTTATATTAATATTTCGGGTAATAATCGCTTTCTTTATCGTACTTGTTTTAACTTGTTACTCTTTATTGTATCACTTAGATAATGATTTAAATACTTCAAGAATAGAAAAAATGATTTATTTATCATATATATTTAGGTTATAAAAATTTATAATAGACGTATATATGAAATGGAAAACTCCGTTTATGGAGACGGTAGTCCGTACGTACGCATAAATGATGTTTCCATTTTCATATAGTATTGAACAGAAGTAAGTGAATAAGATATATGTAAGTACATAAATACTTATATATATAAATATATATATCTCCAGTAGCATTATTATGTCATATATTACATAATGATTAGTAATATATATTTTTATAATCGTCAATGAATGGTGAACTTGGAAATGAATCTCATCACGTCGTGTAGACGGTAATCCGTACGTATGCACGAGAAAAAATATCATTCTTTTGTTATTAATATAATATATAATTGGATGGTATATAATATATATAGAATAATTATCATGTTATATTTATTATTTACATCAAATACACATCATTATTATACCAATCCAAATAATAATGTATTGAATAACAATTACACCATGATGTGGAGACAATAAGCCGTACGTACGCACGTATGGTGACATGTCATTCAAAGGATGGATAAAATTACAAATATGGTTGAACCATATTTATAATAACATAAAATTATATATAAGATACTAGAGTTATTATTTTAAAATGGGAATAACAAAGAAAGAAGAAGTTGGAGAAGAAAGGAACTTGAAAGAGGGTGGTGAAAACATTACCTCTTAATCGGGTTTTTCCTTTTAATTTGATCAAAAGGGCTCGTTAGGTTGGCTTTATGATCAAAATAAGGCCTCTAGGTCGAAGTGAGAGAAGTTGAGAGAGTATTTTATTAGGGGTTGGATTAACCAAAAGGCTTTGAAGGAGTGAAGAATTGGTTAGAAATTGGGTCCTTTTATAAGGGGGTGGAGGGACTCTTTAGGAAAAACTTAAAGTATTAATTTATAATAAATTAATATTCCGTTTCTAATGGCTCAAAATTAGATTATTCAAAGTATAAGGTGGTTATGGGTCGAAATACTTTCAACCAATAGATTTTATATAGGTTTGGGTCATTATATTAACCTTATCTTTTGGTTTTAACTCTTAGTTAATTAGATTGACATTTACCATATCACTTTGTATTTTTATATTATAAAGTTAATAAACATACTATATACATCCAAGAGACCCCCAAGTGGTCCATTAATGATATAACAATCATGATATATGTCCTTTGTCCTAACCTTAGTTTTTTAGGAATAGAATATGAATTAATAATATATTATTTGTTTTAAATAATCTTTTATGTCAATTTTGGCACTATTTAATATTTTTTTTAAGTCTTAAAAACTTTATTAACATGAAAAAAATTCATTTAAAAAATACTAACATGTCATATTAACCAATATTTTTTTTTATTTCATAAAAACATTAAATTATATTTATTTTATCATTTATAATACCAATTATTTGATTCTTTCATTAATAAGGAAAATACTTCATCATTATTGTGTCATAAATAAAATTAATTATTAAATGTACAAAAATTATAAATAAAATTCAATTATGTAGGAAAATATTTTATATTTCTAATGAATATTTATAGTTTAAAATATAACATATATAACCCTATGTAAAAATTATTTTTCTAAACAATATATGCTTATGTCATTTTTGTTTTTACTTTAACTTAATTAGTATAAAGTGTCATTATCACTTAAAAGTGGATCTGTGGGGTCCCAAAATCGACCCAAAGATGCCCATGGTCGGATATTTATCAACCAATAGGGTTAGGGCACGTTTTAGGGTAATTTATTATTATTATAATATTATTTGTTTACCCTTATTTTTCAGATTTACCCTTTAACCACGGTGAATAAAATATTTACTAATGTAATTATTCAAAATGTTTAAAAATAAAAGTTATCTATTTACACAATTTGAAAATCTGGATTCCAAATATGAAATCCATTTTTCCAAATTCAAAACACAGAAGTGGCAGAAATTAATTTAAAATTAATTATCGTTGTCAAAACAAAAAGCGTGTTTTTAAAAGATAATAACTATCAAAAGATTGACACTTGTTTATGTCCGGTTTAATTGTGAAATTATGTCCAATGACCAAAATTGTATTAAATGGTAAAAATATATTCTAAATATACTTTAAAAACACTCAAATTCATAATTTATCACTATTAATTATTTCGATTAAAAAAGTTTTTTTTAATTAAAATTTAGTAATTTTCACTATTAATCAAAATATAAAAGTTATTGGAAAAGTTCCAACATTTCACGATATTAAAAATCCAAAACTGAAGTCAATTTTGAAATATAAAATGTATAAAATTTCAAAAAGTGGGTATTACTATTCATAACAGCTAGTTTGATTGGTTGTGGTGTGTGTTAGAACTCGAAGTTGCGTACAACAAATGCTACTGTATTATTCAAAGAGAAGCGTACTGTGGAAGCTTGGGGTGTTACATTCTCCCCTCCTTCAATAAATTGCGTCCTCATAATTTATGCTTGGTATTGGACACTTGGGGTTGAAATTTCAAAATATCTTAGTTAAAATCCCACAACGAAAAATGGATTAATGAGGCCTCTATTTAAAATAAAGAGTGGTAAGTATGAATGTTACCGAAAATAACACATACTAGTGTTCCATATAGGAAATTATAGGTATGGAAGAGAAATATAACCATCAATATTTGATGGAGAGTAGTAGAGAACCTGGCTATGAAACATCCAATAATCCCAAAGCCATAAATTTGTGATAATCTAAGGTACCATCTAGGACAACATTTTTGTTCTAAGTTACTTTTCTTAATGTTGAGGAATTTCTTTATGAGATTGGATGATATCATAAAGAGATATACTTACTTTATAATTAGATTTTTATCAATTAATAAATTTCTACCACAAACTCATCTTTCACTGCAAAACATAATACAACTCAAAAATACTCTATTTATCCTAATAGTATAAGGTTCCAAATATAATGAATGTATAATTCACATATCAGACCCATTGAAAAAAGAAACAAAATTATACAATCCAGGGACTTCATGTAGTCCAGTGGTAGGCGATAAATCCCAATTGCACTACGATTGTGGGTTCGATTCCCGCAGCTTTGTCCAACGCGACGGGTTGTCACACGGTCTGCGTGTTTCCTATAAAAATCCAAAAATAACCTTTCAAAATTAATCCATTCCAACCTTTAGACTTATCCAAAATACTACTATCCAAACTCACAGTCCAAAATTTATAAGGAAGGTAAACACAATGAAGATCCATTTTTCCTTGTAATAACTTGTGAACACCTTCACTATGTATTATTTTAAAACATGGAAACATCCCGAATTACCATAAAACCTTATTGATTACATTCATGCTCCCTTATTCTTTATAGAATACTAGATATACTCCTTCTATAAAAAATGTTGTAAACTCCAACGATGAAAAATCATTAATCAGTTTCATGGTATTCAAGAATATCCAATATAATTTACCCAAATCAACCATATCTTATTCCAAAATTAGTACCTCAATATTAGGACCATATTAAGGTTTATCTTTCTTTCAACCATGCAATTTCCAAAAATTTTAACTCACTATAGAGTCACTTTTCTTAGTACCATAAAATCCCAAATCCTCAATGAAATAGTACTGCAGTACAATCCTTATTTATTTCCAGAACATCATTGATACAACACTTAAATGAAATAATTCCAAAATAATAACATAAGAACACTAGTCATTCCTCTTCATTTGTGGTAGTAGCATAACTTGATTATTATCCAATAGAATCATTGGCGGCATAGTCTGATGACTGGGACATTGGTCCGCGTAGTGTCCAAACTCCTTGTAGATGAAGCATTGTACATTTGAAACCTTTTTCATACACTTTCAATCACGTACTTGGTGTCCTTTTTCTCGACACTTATAACATACTCCCATTACCTTCAAGAATTTTACAAGGTGATTCTTTCCACAGTTATAACATATGGGAAAATCCTTCTTTACCTTCTTCCCTTTATCTGTCCTTCTCTCTACCATCCTTTTCTTCTCTGGCTTCCCTTCAAAGCCATAGGACTCTGATAATTCTTTACTAATCTTATCAACACATGATACTATTTCTTCATATGATGATAATACATGGGAGACTATTTCCCTTCTAAATTCTAGATTATGACCATGAAGTATATGATCCTTTTTACTCTTTGGATCATGTGTATTACTGGAGTTCTCATTCCTTCTACTGGGTGCCATTTCTAAACAATGGAATACACTAGATTAGTTTATGAATAGAAATACCTAATCCCAAACTTGTAAAACACTTAACATAAATTAAACAATTTATGGATATAATCCATAATCATAAAAATGTTTTCTTTGATGAAGCATATACTCATAAACACTTCATAATGGTTTGTAAATAATTGAGAATTATCTTAAGCATATCCCCCGGGAGTGTCGTAACCATGAGTGCAGCAAGGCCCATTGTCATGCACCAGTTCCCATTCGAGTCTAGCTCAAAGCGGTGTTTTCGGGTTTTACCTCTAGGTTCAATAGTGTCAGAGCCACCTCTACCTACTTATATCCAGACAGAGATGTATTTCTCGAAAAACTCACAAAATCTCTACAATACCAAAATTCTAGTAAGTTCTTATATACTAATCCTCAATGTCTATCTTAGATCTATGTGCTCTAATTAGAGTTTATCTAAATCTAGCTTCCAAGGTTTGTACTAAACATTCTATGATACCAACTGTAATGCCCCGACCCCAGTTACCCAGAGTCGGTGCATTATTACGTATCATTGGCATGATCACAAGAAAGATCAAATCTCACAAGACTGATTATTTTAGTAGCCTTGGAATAACTAGATACATTCATAAAGTTTACATTACATCATAAAGTGAAAACTACAACAACAACATCTTGTATTTATATTCCCACATACTATCCCTGCAATTCATTCATAAATTACTTCTTCACATCCTGGGAAAAATAAAACATTGAAATGGGTGAGCTCAGATTCTCAGTAAGGATAACAATATAGCGGAAACATTCATAAATAAGCATAAACATTTAAGGAAATGTATAACTAAAAAAAATCCTTTTAAACTTGAACTTAAACATAATATGGAAACGATAAAATGAAATAACACCATTTACTTATCCACGTTGATATTCTACTAGTAGAATAATCACATGCAATATCAATAACCACTTTCATAATAATGGAATGCATAATTCCAGACTATCATAACCACATAGCCAAGGCCTTGTGCCAATACTACAAATAAGATTTTGTCAAGGCCTTATGCCAATACACTAGTTTATCTCATGAGACCTACCGATGAATCAAGGAGCTATAGTGGGCTCCACCCGTCACTTACTAAGTCCAATGCATTCCTCATATGAAAAGGTCTAAACCTAACATAAACATTCATATTAGAACTAGCATACAAAATGTCAATACTTTACCCATAAACCATGAATGGTATAAAAATAACACATCTATAGTCAAACATGTCACAAAAGCTTCAACACAATATGGAATATTTTTATAATGATAAATCAACATCAAAACAAGTTTAAAATCTATTAAATTATTTTGACGTTGATGAAAATGATTTGTAAAACTCTTTGAGAGGAATACCCCTTTTTCATTAAAACATTTAAAAGTAACACAATTTTGAAAAGAATTCCTTTAAAGACATTTTTGAATCAAAGTGTCCCATACCAATTTGAATCTTTTTAAAGTAATTAAAATTTTAAAAACATTCCTGTCCATATAAATAAATCCTTAAAAACAAATTTGAAGACATGGACATTAATGAGAAAGATTTAGAAGAATAAATATTTAAAACATTTGAAATGATGTTTTAGTAAAAAGTCCCTTAAAATAATCCCTTTGAAAACTCTTTCATAAAACATGAACATGGATAATAAATATGTCCCATTAGATAATTATGCAAAACAACCTCAGATAATAATGAGATTGGGAAATTAACCCTTACCAATTTGGTAACATACGAAACATGCACCCCATCAAAGAAGTATCATAAAATGAATATTTAAATACACATATATTAAATTTTATTACACAAGGAATACAATTATGAGCAATAAATACACCCCACAAAAGTTAATAGTGGAAATATAGCAGGAATCTCACGGGAATAAGGAGTGAGATGAAAACCCCTTACCTTGTACATTCCATTAGTCGAGGGAACATTTAGCCTCTTGTATTAAGACTATAGTAAGTTATTAAATTATAACAGAACCATATTAATATTTATGATATCATACATTATTCATTTATGACTTTATACTACCCATTTAATAATAATTTCCATGTTATATTAATATTTTAAGTAATAATCGCTTTCTTTATAGTACGTGTTTTAAGTTGTTACTCATGATTGTATCTCTTATATCATGATTTACGTACTTCCAGAATATAAAAAATTATTTATTTATCATATATATTTTTAATATAAATATTTATAATAGAAATATATATGAAATGGAAAAAATCGTTTATGGAGACGGTAGTACGTACATATGCATAAACACTGTTTCCATTTTCATATATTATTGTACGGAAGTGAATAAGATATATGTAAGTACATATATACTTATATATATATAAATATATATATCTCCGGTAGCATTATTATGTCATATATTACATTCTTATTAGTAATATATATTTTTATAATCGTCGATGAATGGTGAACTTGGAAATTAATCTTATCGCGTCGTGGAGACAGTAATCCGTACATACGCATGAGCGAAAATACCATTATTTTGATATTAATATAATATATTATTGGATGGTATATAATATATAAAGACTCCTTATCATGTTATATTTATTATTTACATCAAATACACATCATTATTTTACCCATCCAAATAATAATTTATTGAATAACAGTTACACCACGACGTGGAGACGGTAAGCCGTACGTATGCACGTATGGTGACATGTCATTCAATGAATGGATAGAATACTGAATATGGTTGTACCATATTTATAGTAACATCACAGTATATATAATATACTAGAGTTATTATTTTATAATGGGAATAATAATGAAAGAAGAAGTTGAATAAAAAGGAACTTGAAAGAGGGTGGTGAAAACATTACCTCTTAATCAGGTTCTTCCTTTTGATTTGATCAAAAGGGCTCCGTAGGTTTTCTTTCTGATCAAACTAAGGCCTCTAATTAGAAGTGAGGGAAGTTTAGAGAGTATTTGGGTAGGGGTTGGATGAACCACAAGGCTTTGAAGGTTTGAAGAATTGGTTAGAAGTTGGGTTCTTTTTATAAGGGGGAGGAGTGGCTCTTTAGGAAAAACATAAACTATTAATTTAAAATAAATTAATATTCGGTTTCTAATGGCTCAAAAGTGAATTATTAAAATTATAAGGTGGTTATGGGTTGAATAATTTCAAAAAATATATTTTAGACAAGTTTGGGTCATTATATTAACCTTATCTTTTAGTTTTAACTCTTAGTTAATTAGATTGACATTTACCATGTAACTTTGTATTTTTAGATTATAAAGTTAATAAACATACTATATACATACAAGAGACCCCCAAGTGGTCTATTAATGATATAAATATCATGATATAAGTCCTTTTTCCGATACTTATATTTTTAGGAAAAGAATATGAATTAATAATATAATATTTGTTTTAAAAACTCTTTTATGTCAGTTTTGACACTATTTAATAATTGATTTTTTCTAAAGTCTTTTAACTTTTTTAATTAGAATAAAATTAATTTAATAAATAATAAAATATCATATTAACCAATAATATTTTTTTATGTCATCAAAACTTTTAAAATATATTTATTTTATCATTTATAATACCAATTATTTGATTCTTTCATTAATAAGGAAAATACTGCATCATTATTGTGTCATAAATAAATTTAATTATTAAATGTCTAAAAATGATAAATAAAATTAAATTATGTAGGAAATATTTTTAAATTTTTAATTAATGTTTATATTCGAAAATATAACATGTATAACCCAATGTAAAAATTGTTTTTCCAAACAATATATGCTTATGTCATTTTTGTTCTTACTTTAACTTAATTAATATAAAGTGTCATTATCACTTACAAGTGGATCCATGGGGTCCCAAAATCGACCCAAAGATGTCCATGGTCGGACATGTATCAACCAATAGGTTTAGGATACGTTTTAGGGTAATTTAGTATTATTATAATATTATTTGTTTACCCTTATTTACCGGATTTACCCATTAACCACGGTGAATAAAATATTTACCGAAGTAATTTTTCAAAATGTATAAAAATAAAAGTTACCTATTTACACAATTTGGACATCCAGATTCCAAATATGAAATCCATTTTTCCAAATTCGAAACACAGAAGTGGAAGAAATTAAATTAAAATTAACTCCCGCTGTCAAAACAAAAAGCATGTTTTTAAAAGATAATAACTATCAAAAGATTGACACTTGTTTATGTCCGGTTTAATTGTGAAATTATGTACAATGACCAAAATTGTATTGAATCGTAAAAATATATTCTAAATATACTTTAAAAACACAAAAATCCATAATTTATAACTATTAATTACTTCGATTAAAAAGTTGTTTTTAATTAAAATTTAGTAATTTTCACTATTCATCAAAATATAAAAGTTATCCGAAAAGTTCCAAAATTTCACCCTAAGATAATTTCGATATTCCAAATCCAAAACTGAATTCAATTTTGAAATATAAAATGTATAAAATTTCAAGAAGTGAGTATTACTAATCATAACGGCTAGTTTGATTGGTTGTGGTGTGTGTTAGAACTCGAAGTTGCGTACAATACACACTACTGTATTATTCAAAGAGAAGCGTACCGTGGGAGCTTGGGGTGTTACAAATTTCATTTCTTGTCTAATGAATTGTAGGAAGAGTAAAAATTTGTTTCCCCAATTAAGGTTAAAACTGGTTTACCAGGTGGTAAAACCAAGAGATAAATGTATTTTTGAAAATTATACCTGTCTAAATCTAATTGGTTATCCATATTTTGAACTTATCCTATCTTACCTTTGAATATGTAACTATTTCAAAAACAAATTAGTATGATTTTAAGATATATCAATCTTTTAAGAAAATCTAAGTGTTTCCTCTCCCCACTTATAAAATGAAATCCATCCTTTCTCTTCTTTAAACCACTTTGAGTCATATATCTTAACCAAAAACTATATAATCCACTTAAAAACTTTCCTTGACCAGAAGTAATGGTTATTTTATTCTTAAAATACCATTCCAAGGGTTCTTAAGAATGCATCTAATGGAGGCCTTCTAAAAAATATGTAATCATATTACCTAAATTCTATAAATTTATTTCTTATTCTAGCTCCTATAAATCTATATAATTCATGTAATAGAATATTGGTCGGGTGACTTAAGTTCAATTTTTTATGTGAAATGGATTATGACTAACCTTTAGGTGAGTTAAAAATTGATTAATATAAATTGGATAATTTGTTAAAGTGTCTTTTCCATGATATGCAACTTATGTGATTTAATTATATATAATCACTCTAGTAATCGATTCTAGGATATTGATATGGATATTGATAAGTTTATGTATAAATTAAAGGGGTAATTGAAAGAAAAATAGTAATTTTCATAATTAGCCACTGAGGCTTATGAAAAAATATTATGATATCTGTGTTGCTATGACATGCGTTGTGACTTATGATTTAATGTCTATATTGGGTAGACTATGAATTGTACCATGCCATAATGCTTATATTGAGTGCACTATGACTAGCCCCATACAATAATTCTTACATTGAAAGAGCTCTACAAATCCCCATAGTGTAATGAATATATATAGTTGGCTCTTCCCAGTCCCAAGCTAGAATGATTATACTGAGTAGGCTCTACCCAGAACCATGCTGAAATGATTCTATATAAGTCTCGACCCAATTGTGTGTGATTTTACATGGATATATGGTTATTGGTTGGCATGGTTGTGCTACATTCTCATATGCATTCCCATATGTTGCTGAATTTGATTGATTATTATATTTTGTTAATTGATTAACTAATATATTTGATTCTCACTTATAGATAAAAATTATTATCAAATTGGTTTTCTTCAAACAGGGTTCTGCCAACCTGTTGTGTTATAATCACTCCCTATTTGGGTGCCATTTAGTACCCAATAAGTTCTCATGAATGCATGTTTAGAGAAAGGAAAGGGACCTTTCTGTTGATTTATTTCATGCTCATTGGACTGGATTTTGGAGATGGAACCAACATGAGGTTCAAGACCTAGGTATTTTGGGATTATATTTTATAATATGATTCTTTTTTTTATTGTTTCACTGTAACTTTTAGACACATCTCAGTCTATCACTACATGACTCGTTATTATTTGGTTTATTAGTTGCTCCTTTTACATCCAAGTTTCATATTTTATTTTTCCCTCCATATATATTAATCTGATTATCTAATTTTTTTATTTCTAAAAATATGTTACTTTATACTAGAAGTTATAGTCTCCCCACTATATCATCACACCCACTCAACTAGTTGGAAGCCTCTGGCATATGGGGATTTTCACTTGACGTATCATAACTAACCCCATTTTTTCATGTGAGAGGGTTACAAATTTGGGGATATTACAAAGTGGTATCAAAGGAGTAGGTTTTATTATTTATTGATTTTATATTTAGGTAATGGATAGAGGATACTAGGATGTGTTGGGACTTGGTAATTATCTTACGCGTGGGATTAGATAACCCATATAAGGGAAAAAATATGAGTTCCTAGTGATGGAATTGGTATTTAAGCTATTTGATTATTACATTGGATGTTTTTGAAATATGGGTGATTCAAATGTTTTTTGATGTTATTTTTTATTAAGATTTATACATGTGTCCCAATATGGAATGAGTTGTGTATGCATGTATCATGATGGGAACATATGTATATAAATTTACATGCATTATTCATGACATGGACATATTTATTACTTGTGTTATGAACATTCCTATATGAAAAATTGAGATACTATTATATCTGATAAATGAAATGAAGAAACTAATATGTCATGATAAAAAACAAGAAATCCATGTTTAGAGAGAATTTTAGTAGTGGTTCTCTGTTGTTGTCACCTATTGAGGTTGAACAAGTTTGTTACATCCAGTGTTGTAAGAAGTGTGTTTGTATTGTATAGAAAATTCATCCTCCTCATCTTTTATTTGAGTGTTAAGAGAGTGGAAATCAATATGATTCTAACACAGTCAAACCAAATATTCTCATATCTCATGAGGATCAGATGCATGTTTGTCTTCTTGATAGTATCTT
The DNA here is from genome assembly GCA_963277665.1 of Viscum album. Classification (NCBI taxonomy): domain Eukaryota; kingdom Viridiplantae; phylum Streptophyta; class Magnoliopsida; order Santalales; family Viscaceae; genus Viscum; species Viscum album. The sequence goes on along the minus strand of OY728142.1, from coordinate 1,627,497,470 downwards.
GAGCGTCATGCGATCCATGGAAAGGGAGATTATTCGAATCATGTCATTTAAGTATAATAAGAAAAGAGATAGTTATTTCTATAACATATACATGAATTCATTTTTGAGGGAGGTTCCCAGTAATCTGAGTTATGGATTGATTTATTCTTGATGATCTATAAAAATTCGGATACTCTTGTATATAAGAGAGTGGGGATTGTTACCTATAACCTCTATGTAATTGGAAAACATTGGTGGGATAATATATAGTAGGATAGGAAGAAATAGTAATTATCTTGGAAGTACTTTGAGGAATATTTCATGAGACACTTATATATACAGAGGTTGATGTATGAGAAGGTTCATGAGTTCATGCATCTGAAATAAGAGGGCATGTTAGTGATAGACTATGCAAAACATTTCACAAACCTACAACACTTTTCACCATATTTGGGAACTGATGAGATCTATAAGGCTAGATGTTTTTAAGATGATATTTTCTATGAGATCTGGTGTTAGGTAAATATATTCCATCTAAACCGTTTTGAGGATTAGATGAATCAAGCACTCATGATGAGAGGTAATTTGATAGAGGTCTCGAGTAGTGGCTAGACTGTTTCAGCATGGAAAATTGGGATCTCTTATTCTAGTGGAAAGAAGAATTGCTATGATAGTTATTTCTAAGGAAATAGTCGAATGTGAAGTCATAGAAGTGACAATACATATTATAACCATGCTATATTATAGTTATTTTGGTGTGGTATGTTAGGTCAGAAATATCCTTAGTTTCCATACCATAATTTGAAGTGTCATGATTAATGTATGATGTGATAAGTGTAGAGGTATTGTAAGAGCATGTAGAAGTATAGCAGTGGTAGGTTATGAGGATATGTGATTAAGTTTGGGAAGGAATCTATTACCCCATTGAAGACTTGTATCTAGAGTTCCACTATATGTACAGGTCCAGGCAGGGGACATGGTATCCTAGTGTAAGAGTGGAATTGTCAAGAAAATGGAATAACTCTAGAGAGTCTGGATGAATCCTTGGGAAGTGGGGCTAGTCGTTTTAACATTATATAGAGTACTCAAATTATTGTGGATTCATGAACATCTAATGTTATATGTATGATTATTTTATAAAATACCCTTTATTTTTTTATTTGATAAATGATCATCACATTACATTTCTATCTTATACGTTTAAAAATGGTTTGGGATTGGATTTGGAAAGCCTTGATGGGGGTTTTGACCATTGATACACTATTGAGGATGTGGTCAGATAATATCTAATGTTTAATGGCACGTTTTATAGATTTTGGTGGTTACTATTTTTTGGGAATTGTTCATTCTAGAAATGATAGGTTTCAATTTGATTATAGGAATGGATTGTTTATTCCTATACCAAGATCATGTTTACTATTACTGGATGAGAGTTACCTTTCTATCTTTAGAAGGAAATATCTTTCCTCAATAGGCTGAGAGAGATCATTCAGATAGTCAACTAGGGCCAATTCAATGAAGATCAGATTATCTCATGGCTCATATTGCTAGTCATGCTCCAAATTGTTGTGAAAATAATTATGATTATTTTCCTCCAGTGGTAATCCATTTTCATTATATATTTCTGGATGAGTTATATGGTTAACTTCCAAATCGGGATATTGAGTTCATGATCAATTTTGATCTTGGAGTAGATCCAATTTCAGTCACACCTTATTGAATAAAACTAGTCATATTTTGAGAGTTGAAAGTTTAGTTAGATGATCTGGAACACAATGTTTTCATACATCATAGAATGTGTCCATGGGGTTAACTAGTTCTTTTTGTTAGGAAGGATGATGCCAATTTGCAGTTATGTGTGGATTGTACTAGATTAAACCAGATGATAATAAAGAACCAATATCATATTCTGCGTATTTATGTTCTCTTCAATCAGTTGAGAGGTGTTAAGACCATATCCAAGATCAATTTGAGATTAGGTTACAACCAGTTGAGGTTGAGACAATTATACATACCTTGCACTGACTTTAGGAGAAGGTATGGATTGTATGTGTTTGTAGTGATGCCATTTGGTTTGACCAACCCACTGATAATATTAATGGCGATCAAGAATCAGATATTTCAACCATTTATAGAAAAATTTATGTTAGTTATTGTCTTTGACATACTAGTATACTCACAGTCAGTAGATGATCATACAAAACATCTTGAAACCTTCTTGAGTACATTGAGAGATCATCGGATTTACACCAAGCAATCAAAATACAGTTTCATGATTGATAATATGCACTTATTGAGCCAGGTTATCTCAGAGGTAGGAGGTTTTATGGATTTACCATGTTCTTATATCCATTATATTCCATCCCTCTACTTTTTTATGGATCATTTATGAGTGAGTGACCCATGTCCCCTCTCTTTTCAATGATTTCTAAAACCATGCAATATAGCCGTTATGCTGCAGAATTTTTGTCTCAAAATGTCTTTCTTTTTTTCTCAAATTATTTTATTTTAGTAAGTGAATACTCAAAGGTAATTATTTTACAGGGGTATATATATATATATATATATATAAATGTTCTATTTTAATTATAGGATTTACATACATGAAACCCTCTTTCCTCTTCTGTGGGTTTAAAGTGACATTAAGATCATGTCTTAAAAGCAGTTTTTAAAATGTTATGATTATGAAAGGAAAACCATTTATTTTATGCTATATGGGTTATTTATGAAATTTTTGATGATGATATATGTGGCTCACATGATAATAAAGACAAATTTAAGGGTGCTCCCTGATAGTGCCCCAATGCATTGGGTAATGATGTAACCACTAGAGATTACAAATTTATGGGTGCACCCTGATAGCGTTCCAATACAATGGGTAATGATGTAACCACTAGAGATTACAATTTTAATGATACCTTGGTGAATAGCCTTGATAATTTTTAAATGACACCTTGGGGATGGACCTTGGTGATATGTTCATGATTGTCTAAGTTAAATGTTGTATCCACATATTCAAGTTACGAAACACGTTATTTTTATTATGATATGCCTCATGATTTCTTTCTCATGACTTAAAGTTCTTTTTCATTACTTTATTGATGTATCTCAAGTTTACATGTTAAATGTTTCCCCTTGTTTCCCTTACTGGGCCTTCTTCTCACCCTTTCTTTTGATGTATGTCCCCAGGTTATGAGATGCAGTAATGAGCATAGGATAAACATAAGGAGAAGCCTTTCAAGTGTTTAAGAAGAATGTTTTATGTTTTCATGTTTTAAGTTCCTGGTTTCCAAGACACTAACCCTTAAAGATCCTCAGTTTTGTAAAATGTAATGAAAAGTTATGTTATAAAAAGGCAGGATGTTATAATAAGAGAATTTCATACTTCTCGATGGGTTATACATCTTTTCTAACAAAGATGTATTGTGTTCTCCATAGGTTGTACTAGTGGTCATAAATGAAGAATGAGGTATGAGGTCTAGTGGAAATATGTTTCACCTTTCACTAGGTTAAAGTTGCACATCAGAGGCTAGCTGGGATAATGTATCATTTTCCCATTCTTGTGTGGAAATGGGTTTATGTCACTATTGAATTTGTGATCGTATTATCTAGGAAAACCTATAAGAATGGTGTAGTATGGGTGACCATGGATTGACTGAATATGGTAGAACACTTTTTTCCTATTAGGGAGACCTTCATCATTGATGATCTGGATATTATATTCATTTTTGAGATAGTTATGATGCAGGCTGTTTTGAGGAGTATCATTTCAAATAGATTTCTTCATTTCTGATCACTGTTCTATTAGGGTCTTCAAAATAATTTTTGATCATAGGTTTTTTTTGTGAACAGAAAATCATCCTCATACTTTCATTCAATCTCAATAGACTATTCAGTTTCTAGAGGATATTTTAGGAGCCAATGTTTGGATTTTGGTGTTTCATGGGAGAAGAATTTATAACTCATGGAGTTTATTTATAATAACATCTTCAAGGCCTCGATCCAAAGGTCACATTTCGGGGATTTTTGTGGAAAGTCATTCTATTTTCCACTCTGTTGGATAGAGGTAGGTGAGTTAGTGCTTATTGATTTGAGTCTCGTGTAATAGATGTTTGATCAAGTTTAGTTGATCTAGAGGCAATTGGTGACCACACACAACAAGAAAAAAATCATATACAAACCATTTGATATGACTTATAGAGTTTGAGGTTCGTATCGTGTTTTCGTTATAGTGTCTCATAGTGGTTGGGGAAACATCATATCCAAAAATAGGGTAATCTAGTGACTATGTTTTTCAAGATGTTTGAGATAGTGGATAAGGTAGATCCATATTAATAGTGATTATCCCTTCCACAATTCTATAGTTCCATGCACAATGGGTTTCACATGCCGTATCCTTGACTATATTATCCCAACCCATTTCATTTTCTAGAATTTTAGGATATCAAGTGTTGTCCAGATGCATCATTTTAGGAGAATCCAATATGTACTGTGGACCATAGTGAGAAATATATCTAGGGGAGGAATATTACCTTAGTTTTAATGTAGTGGTGTCATGGGTTTGTTCTGTAGGAGACCTGGGAGATGGAGTTTGATCTATGAGAATAGTGGAAATACATGTTCACTAAGACCGCATAATGATTCTTGGAGCAGCATGTGGATGTGTTTTTATATGACGGGGAGGTTGTAAGATTCCGTATTTTTCCAGAAATATCCCTCTTTGAGTTTTTTCATTGAACCTTGGTGGAAGAGTCTTTTTCATAGATAGAGAGCTCATATTGTGTAAATTTACCTAAAGTTCAGGGATGTATGTTTATTTGAATTAATAGATTCTATTTGAAAACATGTTAGAGGGTTTTATAAGGGGTTTTCATGGTTTGGAAGGATTCGAAGGTGGTTTGGTCCTTATATAGAAATTGGGATGAAAACTATTTTTAAAGCATTTCCTTGACGTGTATATGTTACACACCTTATAACTACTTCAAAAAATGTGTCATGGATTGGTTCATGACGTGATGTAATTAAACATCATGTACCTAATTCATGTTGTGTAAATGGTAAATAGGATAAATATTAAACTGAGGTGATGAGTTTTTTGTGTAACATAAAAAAATAAGTAAATGCATGAAGTGAAATGATTATATGTCATGTATTCTGTGACCTAGTGATTTTAAGTGGGTAGTGCGTATGATTCTTTCATTACATCAGGTACAGTCATCTCCTCTTAGAGATACGATGGTTTTAGGAGATTTTAGAGTATCCTATCCTTTTCCAGGAATCCCAATCAAGAATGAAATCTTTGCTGGGTTTCTTTTCTTAGTTTTACCCCTCCTTTCAATTTTTTTCCATTCAAGCAGTGGAAATATCCTGAAAATGAAGTTGTTTTGAGGGTTTGATCTTGTTTATATGTGATATAGGTTCGTTATTGTGAACAAATACACCTCCGTTCTTGTTAGGGATTCATGTTGGAATCATTTCTAAATCTGCAGTTAAAGGTTGAGAGTCTCAACCTAACCCTATGTTATATTTAATTATGAAGTATATTTATTATTATGATTTTTCTGATTTAACCAGAACTTTAATTTTTTTAGGCATTGAAAAATGGAAAATTATGGAATTGAATACTGGTTATATCCATTGGGATCAATTGTTGATGTGACATGGATTATAGATACCCTTTAGGTGAACGAGCCCTTGATTAATATGAATTAAATAACGGATTAATGTGTGTTTAGAATGAAATAAGACTTAAGTGATTTATTTATATATAATCACTCTGGTAATTGCTTTTGGGATATTAATATGGCTATTAATAAATTGATATATAAATTAATGGTCTAATTGAAATACAAATGGTAATTTTCATAATTATACATTAGGTATGTTGACATGATATTGTGATATACTTGTTGATATAACATCTATTGGGACTTATGTTATAATTCTTATATTGAGTAGGCTCTACCCAATCCCATGCTGTAATGCTTATATTGAGTGGGCTCTACCCAGTCCCATACTTTAATGCTTATCTTGAATTTGCTTTTCCCAGTCACATGCTATAATAATTATATTGGGTAGAATCTTCCCAATCCAATACCGTAATGCTTATAATAATTAGGATATATCTAGTACCATGATGAAATTCTTATATAGAAAATACAACCCAGTTTTTTCTGTTTTTCCATGGATATATAGTTGTTGGTCATCATGTGTTTGATACATGCTTAGAGTCATTTCGACATGGAGCTTAAGTGGATTTATTGTTATATTGTATTAATTTATTAATTAATAGACTTTTTTATCACTTATTGTATACACTTATTATCATAATAGTTTTCTTCATACATGGATGTGTCAACCATTTATGTTATACTCACACCGTATTTGGGAACCATTTGGTACCTGAGCAGTTTTCATGGATGCAGGTTTGGACAAGGGAAAGGGACCTTGTTGCTAATTTAATTCTTACTATTTGAGAAGTAGTTCAGAGATAGGACCGGTTGGGGTTTAGGATAGGGGTCTTTTGGGATTATATTAGGTCAGTTGATTATTATTTTTTTTGTTTTACATTTATTCACATCTTAATCGGTCATTACAAGATTCATTATTATTCTATTTATTAGTTAATACTTTTACTTCCCATTTTCATATTTTAAAGTCTCCACTATGTCTATTAAAATGATTATATTTATTAATATTGTTTATTTCCATTTCTATGTAACTCCATACTAGGGGATATTTACTCCCAACAATATTATCACACACCCACATCAAGTCAAAAACATTTTGTGTATAGGTAGATGCTCTTAAAGTCTCATAAGCAACCAGATTTGGCATTGTGAAGGTGTGTCGAATCGAGGGACGTTACACATTTTGGCTTTCACTACATTCTATTTTATTATATAATTATCTTTATTTATTCCTTCTATACTTTAATTATTTACTTTTGTGCTTGATGGTGGTAATTTATGCTATTTCTTACTCTAATACGAGGACATAGTCTCCTCACGAACACACCCAAGTCCCTGATCGCTCTTTGGTAGCCTCTGGCATATGAGGAGGCATTCTGTAGGACATGTGGAAAACCATCTTGAGGTACCAGTGTAGTGGAATCCAGGCCATCATTTTACAAATTTGTATCATAGCTCTTATTTTCATATTGTATTAATATTTGGGATATGGTTGATATGATTATTGTTAGAACCTATGGTGGATATCAGAATATTGCATCAAGAACACTTTCTCTGGTAAGAAATATATGTATAAAAGGATATGGGATTACATTTCGTGAAATGTGATGTTAACATTTTATATGGAATTTACTTTTGTTGATGAACATATTGTTGGGATTTTATGATTTATTATTGATTTCATAATCTTGAAACATTATGGAGATGTCAATGGTCGATTTTTACAATTGGATAGAAAAGGAAAGAGGCATATGATTTATAATATTTTGAATTTAGGGTCCATATATTATAGGCATGGTAGCTTGTGACTATTACTAACACATAGGAAAATTGTTTAATGTGTTGAAAAAAACCTAAATGTTGTTACCCCATATAGGTTCTTGGTGGAAATACACTAAATTGGGGAAAATTTTATATATATTTCCTTAAGATGATATGCAATGTGGATCTATTAGGAGAGGTTTGATATTGAGGATAATGACATAGTACTCATGCATGAGAGGTACACCGACCATAAAAGGTCAATGGGTTATATAATTCCCATGTTTTAGACCCCCTTATATGGATTTTTTATCTAGTTTTAATTATTTAATGTTCTAATAAAACCTAAACAATGTTTTCCAACATATATTGGAATAAAATTACACTTAACCAAACCATGTGTGTGTTTTACAACTCAGATCATTGAGACAACATTGTGTGTGTACTATTGAACCTAAAAGGTCAATATTAATAGTTAATACCTATTCAATAGACCCATTTTGGTTATATCATTATCAGTTGTGATTAATTAAAATTCCTAAAAGACTACATTGAGTTTTACTATCTATATTTCTAGGATATTTTATATTACCAATCTTTATTTTTGGATATCTAGTTATGTACTCCAGTATGATGATGATAGGTACCTTGACATTTATAGTAGATAAGGACCTTGATAGGGTAATATCACATATCGATTCCCAATGAGTGTCAGTTAAATATCATTCTTATGTTTATATCATGATCCATTAATGAGTTATTAAGAAAGAGGATGATAAGGGAGGATCAAGTCATGATAATATGATTCATGGTTGGTAATTACATTAGATTTATTTCTTATGTTATAAGTTTCTAATGGGTTGAAATTAAATATAATCCCAATTGCATCTTGAAGCGTTTTTTCCTATATAAATTGCAACTAGAAACCTGTATAATTGTAACCATGTTTCTGAGAGTTGACCCAAGTAGGTCGATGTTATCCATACTTCATGTAGAGATAGTTTAAATAACTATTAGATTCATTTCATTGATGTGGGTGTGTGGATGACACCCCATGAGATTTGACATTAGTGAGAGGCCTAACATATGGGCTAGGTGTCAAAACCTGGTTTCTGCTATTATGAACATCGATTAGTAGAGAAAGATGGGATGAATAATGGGAGATAGTTATAACTAATAAACATGTAGGTTGACATTCAGTTTGATTGAGGGAAACCTATGAAAGGGGTTGGATAAAATTTACAGATTCCTTATGAGGAAGTGATCTTGGTTGTATTGTTTGGTAGAGACTGATGCATGGGAGGTGCTCGGGTCTTGCGATATAGGTATGATTATGCTTTTGATTTTTTAGGAAGCACCTAGGGTGCTTGTGTATCAAGATTGGATTTCATGGAAAGTACTATTCATGTTCCTTACCTAGTTAACTAGTGGAGGCATGGTTTATGATTATGTTTTTTTGAAAATAACACCTTGTGAAATGTGGTCATGGTGTAAATAATTACAGAAGTATTATTCTCTATTTTGAAGAGGATTTCCTAGAGGTATTATTTCTTTATAAGATTGATGTTTTGTGTATCATGGTCAGTTGACCTTATGATGAATAAATCAAGGAAGCATGAGTAGGGTGATAATAGTATGCATCTATTGCACATGGTACCTTTTAAACTGATAATCTATGAGTGGAAATATGCAAGATAAATATTTTTTTTATAAATAAATACTTATAAGAATGTAAACCAATAGCCTTGGGTAAATTAAATAGAGTTCCCATGGTGAGGTCTATCTCAAAAATAAATTGGGTGTTGTGTAGTGGTTGACCCATGGCTAGGACTGGACACATATTATTGAGAGACATGGTATTAGGAGTTAGTTAAAGTAAAGTATATCCTCAATTGTAATGAGAATTCCTAGAGGAGTTTGATATAGGCCTATCTATTGAATCTTAATATACTCCTAGTTTAGAGATGATTATTTCCTATGTCATTACATAGACTTAAGTAAGATGAGATAACATTGGATATAAACCAATCTTTTTAAATATATTTTCTATTTTGACAAATGATCTCCTAGGGAGTTGTGCTCAAGGACTGGTATAAGGAAATCCACGTGGTGGAGAGTGATGTTTTTTCCATTTTAGTGTGTTGACCATCATTATAATTTTAATTTCACTAGTTTTAATAGAGTCCATTCTCGATAATCGGGAATGGGTGATATTTTGATGCTTTTGGGTTGGCGCTTGGGATGAGTAGTTTTTTTCCACTTTAATCATCACTTTTATTGATGGAATGAGTGTGGCACTTTGAGCTTATAGTTTGTTTATGAGGTGAAAATAAGGGTATTCCTATGGGGAGAGTACTCGATCAATCACGGGTGAATGATCCCCATATGGGGGTTATTGTGAAAGATATGGACTGGTTTGTTGGAAAATCAAGAATGAATTGTTTTGAATATGTTTGAGATGAGATAATGGATTTAGTTTGACCACCAAGGATTCTTCATCATAAGAAGGGTTATGGTGGGGAGGTTGTAATGACCCATTTCTTTTTAGACTGTGAAATTATTATTTTTTTATTTTTTTATGATGGTTTGCGTTAAAATGATATTTTCCTACTAGAATATAATCTCATTTAATTATTATAATCACTCTGTTGGTCCTAGAATAGTGTGTTTACCCTAGGACCAGAGTTTGGTGGATGTCTGAACCATTCAAAATTTAGTGGAATAAATAATAAATAATATTTAATTAATTAAATATTAATTTATTCACACAAATTCTTTTGGATATATCATTGAAAAAAGTCATCATATTTAGAGTATGCCTCCTATTTTTAGTTCGGAATATGGGTTTTTCCTAATCAAGGCATAAACTCATGAGGGGAATTGCGGTTGGGCCTATGTCCTTTTTTATTTTTCTTCCTTTTATTTTTCTATTTTATTTATTCTACTCCCCCTAGATTCCCATTTACTCCCCCTTGGTCCCTCATTGTTGTGAAACATGGAGAGAAAAGGGAGAGAGAGAGAGAGAGAGAGTAAAAGAAAAGAGGTGTCACTGTGAGGCTCAGGAGGATCCAGATCGCCATGCAATAGTATGGAAGACAAATATGGGTGAAGCTACCACATGTTCTACCCAGAGTAGAATGTGTTTAATTTTTTGGCACAAAGACCCATATTATTACCTCTTTCTAGTTTTGAATCCATTTTATGACTACAAAAGACCCCTAGTGGGGCAATATATTATTAATCAATAGAAAAACATGGTTTCAGGTAGTTCACATGGGTTTCCCATTTGGGAACTATGATCGCACAACATTTAATTCATGAAAACATTGTACGTTTTCTTTCTATTTATGGGAAGATGTATTTTTGTATGTAATCATCGTGCACATGGATTACATGTCATGTACTAGTAATTGGACATGTATCCAAGTACATGGCCAAATAGAATATTCATTACTACACGTTGTGTACCAGGGGTATATACCATGTAGTTATAGTCAGTCAGTAGATGAGTACATAAAAAGATAACCCTTGTAGGGGCACTCAACCATGTAGGGTACATGGGTAAAAACCAAGTGAGTTAAACACCATATTGAAGTACATGACCAGGAGATGATATATGGCTAGGCCATGTGAGATAAAGAGGAAGGTTATCATGACCCATCCCCTGGGGCCTGTGTTGTGACTACCCCAAGCCCACCTCACATTGGCTGGGGGATGGCGAATATCGATGAGTAAGAATATCAAAAAGAAGGGAGGAATTTTCCTATGTACTGGTACACATGCATAGAACTCCAAGCCATAGATTCTGGAAGGTGAAAACACCAAGTAAACAAAAAGAAGGTACAACAGTATAAAACTGAAGTTAAATGGGGATATAACCACAGACCAACTGAAAAGGAAAGTGAAAGCTCTTGATACTCCTCTATGGAAACCCTACCTAAAATATGGGTATAAAAATAGGTATCTAAAGCCGAAAAATTACACCTCATCTATCAGATCACTCTAAGGACAACCTAGGCCCAGTCCAGCAATGACTCTGTTATAGTTGTCAAACGTCTGCACGGGACAAGAAATCTGTGGGTGAAGCCCGTGAAGGGATGAGTAATATAATACATAGTAGGGACCCCAAACCACAAAATAATTATAAAAAGTAAACCAAAAGAATCACACTACCTATAATAAAAATAAGAGCACAAATCAATACATATGGCAGACTACCAAAGATATACACAGAGTATACCCACAATGAAGTACAATCAAGAGAGTCACTAGAGTCATCTCACACAAGGTATAAGTCTATGGTACGTAACAGATATTTTTAGAAGAATCCAAAATATCTTCAAGTAGTAACAAACAGAGCATTGGTAACACAAAAAGTGTAGGTAACATAGGGAGTGTCGGTAACACATAGAGTGTAGGTAACACACTGAGTGTAGGTGGCACACAAAGTGTCGGTAACACATAGAGTGTAGGTAACACATGGAGTGTAGATAACACGTGGAGTGATGGTAACAAATAGAGTGTAGGTAACACATGGAGCCTCATAAAAGTCTAGAGGACATGTACCTTGGTGATACAGGGGTGTACCGACTCAATCTTGGTAAGACACAATTTCTAGATAAGACACATAGTTTAGGTTGCAGCCAGTCACATGATACTGTCCATAGAAAAATCATTTCAGGAGAACATACTCATAAATCCAATAATCCATATGCCAATATCCACTAAAACTCACTTAACGAATCAAAAAAGGTCTTCCACATCGTGAGGTCACCAACACTACAAACAACTTGTCAATCGGACACATGGTTTGATGGTTATGTGTGTTTTTGTAAAAATGGGATAGTTGGGTCTGGGTCCAGTCTGACCCAGGTCCCACTTAACCCAGGTCAAACTTGACCCGACCTTCCAGTATGACCTGACCCATCGGTTTGACCCAGCCTTACCTGGCTATGCTCGACCCACTACCAACCCGACCTGCTTGAGAGGGTCGGTTCATCCACTCGGGACGTGGAGGGTGTCACATCTCCACCTTGTCAAGGAAGCCAACCACTGTGTTCAACGTGATCAGCCGCCACATGAACCATCCTAGAGTTATTTCATCGGGGTCTTGTAATGGTCCTGCTGGACCACGGTCCTCCGCCATGTGACAGGCCCCCTGCCGTGTCCAACCGAGCCCCATCATCAACCATCAATCTGGTGTCCCTGTCCTTCACCGATGGCTATCATTCCACAGGTTCCTCCATTATGTTCTCACACCACCACGAACCACCATTGGCACCGTCACTCACTGCCGCCATGAGCTGATGTTGGTGGAATCACTTCTGTGTGCTTCCACCGTTGACGTGGTGGCTAGTTTTTTAGACAGGGAAGACCTTTGGGATCCTTGGGTCATCGTCTTCACTGTCATGGGTTCAAGATCATATTTTCATTACTCAGCAGTCTGGTTACATCAATAACCTCTTGTAAAATACCAAAGTGACCATGAGGGTCCATTAGTGAAGAATAAAAGAAGGGGGAAGATAATCACAAGAACACCCTTAAAATAGACCTTGGCCTTGTTCATGTTGGATTGCGTCAGAGAGCTTCCTTCTCTTTCCTCAGGGAAACACTTGGGCAACAAGGAAATTATCCAGTGTTATGAATTATAACACTATTCCTTACCCCTAATTAATGGATTAAACATGTTAATTTATTTTAGTGTTGCCACGATGCTACATTGCAGTGTTGCTGAGTCGTCACACTGCAACATGGATGCATCTTAATGAAACATTCTAAGAAATATAAAATAATCTTTTTATGTTTATCTTTATTCTTCCTTAAAATGTTTGAAAAATATTTCATGTATTAGACTAGCACTGTTCAATGTTAGGTCTTTCCTAAGTGAAACACGCTACTCTGAATGCAATGGTTCCCTCAGATTTCAAATCCAAGCAATCGTTTAAAAGTTACTAAAACCACACACGAGTTCTATTTTTAATAAAATTAAAAATTTTGTAAAAAATCATTCTGGGAACCCTAGGCCTCAGAATCATGTTTCTTCTTAGTGGATGGTATAAAAAAATCCCATATAATTTTCCAAAATTTCACATGGAAAACCCATCACATTAAATTTTCCCCACCTTAGGGATTTACCTCCCCAAAATCCAAAACAAGGGATAAACAAATAAATGGGGATACTGAGAATGAATCTTAGCCACCCACTCATATGTTCTCTCTTGTAGATTCCCATTCTTTCATCAAACGTGCACTAGAGGAATTGACCACTCACAGAGTGTCCTCTCTTGTCGATTCTCAATATCCATTGGGAACTCTACAAAAGTTTCCCCGTCATCAATGTCAATATTTCCCCAGTCAATTATATGTGATGGTCTGTGTACGTATCTCCTTAGCTGGGATACATTAAAGACATCATGAACCCACTCTAACTATAGAGGTAGAGCCAAGAGGTACACCACCTCGCCCACTCTATGTAGTATCTAAAAAGGTCTGATGAAACTTGGCGATAACTTGTCGTCTTGACCAAATCTCGGTATCCCACATCGAGATGAGACCCGAAGGAAGACATTGTCTCCCTCTGTGAACTACAAGGGTCTCCATTTCCTTTCATTATAGAACTTAAGAAATATTTTCACAATCTTCATTCACTCTTGGATGTCCTGCACCTTCTCTATAGTAGCATGTACCATCTATGTGCCCATGAGTGCTAACTCTCCTAGGTCAATCTAGAAAAGTGGTTACCTATAGGGTTTCCCATAAAAGGCCTCAAAACGGTTTCATACCAATGGTATAGTTGTAGCTATTGTTTTACGTGAATTCCACTAGGGGTAGGTGATCCTCCCAACTATGGCCAAATCAAGGATACAAGCATGAATCATGTCCTCTAGGACCTGAATGTTCTGCTCTATTTTGCCATTGTTCTATGGGTGGAAAGCTACGCTCAAGAAAAACTGAGTCCCAAATTCTTCCTGCAATACCTTCCACAACCAGGATGTAAATTGAGCATATCGAACTAAGACTATTGTCGATGGGGCTCCATGGATTAGAACTATCTCCTGCATGTAGAGGCGTCCAATTCTCTCTTCTGAACCCTATTCCCAAATCTGTAGGAAGTGGGCCGACTTGGTGAGTCAGTCAATGATAACCTAGATTATATTGTGGCCCCTTGAATTACATGGTAAACCCATCATGAAGACCATAGATATTCCATCCCACTTCCACTCTGGCACCTTAAGGGGTTGAGTCATACCTACTGGAACCTGATGCTTGACCTTCACTTGCTAACATGTGTGGCATCTAGAGAAAAACTCTACTACTTCCTTCATCATCCCTAGCCACCAAACTGACATCAGAGGTCTTGGTACAAATTTTCCACAACTATATATACCTCCAAAGGGGATGTATGGAACTCCACTAATAACTCATCCCACAAAGTCGCCGGTACAACTGTGCATCCTTTGAAATGGGCGACATTCTCCCCACCCTTAGAATATCCACCAGGGGCATGCCTCATGGATATATGAGGATGTGTAGTCTCACATATGACATCTCTGAGATGTGCCTCCCATACACACTATAATAGTGGAGGCGTAACCACCATCAAATGGAGATCAATTGCTTCATCTCCATCCATGAAGGATATATGATGTGAGGCCAAATGATCTAAGGTATCGTTCAGTAGCTATGTAGTCGATCCATAGCTGGGAGAATCTACCACCCAATTCACCATCCCAAGAGTATAGACTATTTCGATGTCAATGTCCTTGAGTAAATCAAGACAACACCATTGTATCATTTTCATATCCTTCTTAGAAAATATATACTTGATAATTTTGTGGTCTTAATAGATGATAAACTGCTCACACATAAGGTAGTGTTTTCACATCATCAATGTAAAGACTACCACCACGAACTCTAGATCATGGGTCACATAGTTCTACTAGTGTGGTCTCAATTGACATGAATCGTATACAATCAAAAATTTCCCTTGGATCAAGAAACTACCAAGCCCGCTTCTTTATGTATCACAAAACACCACATATTCGACACCCTCATGTGGAAATATTAGGATGGGAGTGCTCTTCAAACTCTGCCTCATCTAATGAAAGATATACTAACACTTCTCTATTCACATGAGGGGTTTCCTTTTCTTTGTTAAAGTATTCATTGGTGATTATAGTCTAGATAAGGTGGGTAAAAACCTTCAAACGTACCCAACCAATACAAGGAAACTCCAATCCCTGGTAATGAACTTTCATGGATACCCAAAAAGAACCACCTCTACCTTCTCTAGAACTATTGCAACTCCAACCTATGAAATGGTGTGTTCTGAAAAGTGGAATTCTCGTATCTGGAAAAGAATCTTCAAGAGGTTCTTGTAAAGTTAGTGTTCTTGGAGTAAGTCCAGGTCCATCTTTAAGTGTATCATGTGATCCTCCTAGGACATTTAGTACACTAGGATGTCATGAATAAAGACCACTAAAAACTAGTCTAGTTAAGGCTATAAGACTCTATTCATGAGTCCCATGAACACTTCTTGGACATTCTTCATGCCAAACTACATCACTAATTACTCATAGTATCCATAACAACATCTGAAATCTATCTTTGGGATGTCCTTATCATGTACACGAAACTAGTGATAAGTATGATCTGAGGTCAATCTTCGTGTACTATCTCACTCCTTTCAGCCGATCGAAGAGATCATTGATACTTGGTAGAGGGTACTCATTCTTCATGGTCTCCTGGTTTAGGCACTGTAAGTCAAAACATATCCTCATACTCCCATATTCCATGTTAGTAATCAATATTAGGGCTACCCATGGTGAAACACTGGGTCTCATGAATCCCTTCCTCCAAAAATCCTCTAACTGTACCCTCAATTAACAAATCTCAGCTGGATCCATCCGATATGCTGGTGTAGATATCGGGGTCTTTCTAGGTAACAATACAATTCATATTTCTACCTTCATGTGGAGAGGTAGTCCTAGAACATCTTTCGAAAAGACATCCTCAAACTTATCCACCATTGCAGGAATCTAAAGACACATCTCTTCCACTTAACTGAGGGTCATGCCAGCCAACTGATATGTGATCGGCTGCAACCTCTTATGTGTGATTCCATCCTGCGCTTCCCGTGTTTCCCTTTTGCTAAAAAAGGAAAACATAGTCCCATATCTGCAGACACACCACACTATGCGCCAAAAATGTTGATATGAGCATGAACTCTGGATACCCAGTCCATATCTAGAATCATGTCTTAAGGCATAAATGCTGCCACCAAGAGATCCCAACTGAAACTCTCACCCCCACGAGTAAGGAAAAACTTTCAGTACTAGTGTGTGATCATCAAATCTTTTCCTGTATGAGTCTCTAAGAATACAAATCAAGTCAATGGTTTCACAAGAATCTTCATGTCTAAAAAAAGGGTCGTGGTGAGAAAACAGTGACTGGCACCCATGTTTATAAAAACTGTAGATAGGGTTTAAAAGACACAGATCATACCTCTAATAATCCAAGGAGTCTTAGGGTCATAATCCCTTATCCCTTGGATATGGAATCACCCCTATCCACTAGATACCTGAGCTCAGGGTGGACCACCTAGGGTTGTTGGTGGTAGTGACTCGAACCTCCATCCACCTCCTGCTGCTCATCCCTCTCTTTTTACACATCCTCTATCTGGCAGGCCACTCTGTTCCTACCTTCGCCACTACCTTGGTGGTCCCCCAACCATCTTCTATTTAGTCGTATGGATGGTTGGACAATCTCTAGCCAGATGCCCCCGATTACTGCACGAGTAGCACAACCTCTCATTCGGTTAACATGTTCTTCCCTAGGAGTCTCACATCACTGATCTCATATCCTAGGGTCATAACATGGAGTTCTTGACCTGTTTGGGTCCCTACGCCATCTGTTGGATACCTGATACTAATGAATTCTATACCTGTAGCCTAGTGGTAGCACTCACTATTGGTGTCTTCTTTGCAAGAAGAATCTCTACAAGTAGAGATTGCTCTAGCACCCCAGCATGCGTAGAGATGCTATGGGATATCACCAACACTCTGATTTCTCAGCGTAGTCCCTAATCAAAGGCACGATCCCTAAATAATTGGACCCACACAATGTCAGTGGAGTAGGAAGAAAGGTGTATGAATCTGGTCGAGTACTCTACTATTAACTAGATGCCCTACTACAGATTTAGTTGCTCATGTATGAACACAGAGCCTAACCATGATGGAAAGAACTCCTCCCTGACAAGGCACTTGATGTTTATCCAGGATAGCATCATCTCCTCATGCGTCTAAGTCATCAGGATCCACCATCTCCCGAATGAGTCCGGAATAAGGCTTGCGACTATGATTTCCATCTGATCAGGAGGCTTCCTTGCTATGTAGAAAACTTGTGTAACCACCTCCATCCAATCCTTGGATAGCCAGGGATCTATCTCACCTCAAAACATGGGAGGTCTCTGCCTCTAGAAATAAAACAATGCACTAATCATATGTGCATACCCTATTGGTAATAATGGTTAGAACATCTATTCTATGGGTGTTGGTATCTCCATTACACCACTGGGAGGTGTTATCTAGAGCAATAGTCCCTGCACCAATACCTCATTGCTCAACAGACCATCCTTATTGTCACGCTCTAGAATACTGGCTGGCTGCCTATGTGGAAGAATCCAGAAATAGAACAATATGTACCACAAAAAATAGAGTATACATGGTGAGATTAATATGACTCAATAAGGACATGATAACACACTAAATTCCTATATTATGCAAGAACAATTAGTTTCCCATGTAACTAGAATTTTCATGTACTGAGTTGGAAATAATAATTCAATGTCCTGGTGTGTGGATTTTTAGGCCTCCACACCAACACATGTTTCCCCGGTCTATTATACTAACATGAAACTCTAAACACTGTTTCCCCAAAAGAAGAAAAAAATGATGACCATCTGATACCACTCATTCATGACCTGTCCCCATGAGGACCATGCTGTGACTACCCCAAGCCAGCCTCTAATGGTCTAGGGGCTAGTGTGTAACATCCCAGGTAAATAATGAATAAAACATTTTCATATTTATTAATCGTTAAGAATTAAATATTAATTTTACTTTAAAGGGGTCGCTATGTTTGATAGCGTACCCGATACGCAACAAAGAGTTTCTTTGAAATCTTACGTTGCACACTAGTAATAAAATAATAATATTTTAAATGGTAGTTAACACATAGCCGTTTTATTGGCGAGAATGGATAGAAATAACTAAAATATGATTATATATGTTTTTTAAATGTTTTTACTTTTATCTAATAAAAGATAAAGGCTTAAAATACGGAAAGAATTCAATTTTATGTGTATATGCCCTAGTTTTCACTAAAGGTTCACTTATCGCCTTTTGATGGCGAACCGTCATTAAATATAGTTTTTTTCACTCTTATACATTCTATTGGACCAAATAAAACTCTTCTTTAGAATCGGGACATCAAAATTTACTTTGTGTAAATTTTTGGTATTTTTCCGATAAAGTTCATTTTTTTAATGAATAGTGTAAAATGTTGTATTTTAATTCAAAACCTCTTTTTAATCTAATTTATTTATATGATTATATTATCTTTTGAATTGGTTTTAAAGTGAAATTAGAATATATTTTTACAATTAAATCTAATATTGGTTGTTGGAATTAATTTCACTTTGAAATCGGACTTAAACTAGTGTCAACCTTTTGATACTTATTGTTTCATAAAAACACGCTATTTGCTCTGACAGTGGGAATTAATTATTAAATTAATTAATGAAACTTATATGTTTTGAATTTTTTAAAATGGACTTTTTTTTGAATTCAGAATATCAAATATAGCTTAAGGTGAAGTTTTGGTTTTTTTCTGAAAAACTTCAATTTTTGATGAATTGTGAAACCACTAAGTGGTACTTAAAAAACCGATTTTTCATTTAAATGAAATTTTACCACCTCTGTGTTTTGAATTTAAAAAATCTGACATACATGGTTTTCATTAAAAAGTAAAATGTGGTTCAATGGGATTAAAATAATTTTTTGGTGAATAGTAACTTATTAAGTTTTTAATCACGATTAGAGGTAATTAGTGTAATTTAAGGTAAAAATAATGTTATAATAATATGAAATAAACTTGAAACATGTCTTAACCTCATTGGATGTGTCATGGCCGACCAAAAAAATCCATGGGTCAACTTGGGGACCCCATGAAGCCACTTTGGTTGGAAAATTACATTAATAACTTTTTATTTAAAGTTAAAATAAAAATGTCACAAACATGAGTTGTTTTACTAAAACATTTTTTATATGGGGTTATACAAATCATAGTTTTGACTATAAATATTCATTGTAAAGTTAAAAAGATTTCTTACATCATAGTATTTTTTTTATAATTTTTAGACATTAAATAAATTAAATTATTTATGACACCATGATGATGCAACGATTACCTCATTATTTAACGATTTAAATAAAATGGAAAGATAATGTAAAATCTATGACCTACACATGTCCAAAACCTATTGGATGGGTGGATTTAGAACCCTTATCACCTTATCCTCGAAACACATCAATTTGGGACCATTAAAATCTGAAACTCATTCTAAAATAAAGTAACATTTCCTACTTTCGAAGAGTGCCCCTCCTCTCCTCTTATAAAAGGCCCCCACATCTACCACCTTACCCACACTTCCAAAGCCTTTGGCTCAGCCAAACCCTGCCCATTTTTTCTCTCCACATCCCTCTATTACTCCTTGAAGCCTCACTTTGGGAAGAAGTCTTTCCAAGAAAGCCTTTGAGCTCAAATCTAAGAGAGTTACCCGATTTTAAGGACGTTAAAGAACGATCGAGTCAAGTCGGACCCAAGGTATGGTACTTTGTCTCAATCTGCTTTCATTGAGGCACATTTCTTTTTATAAACAACTTTCTTATATACGGTGTATAAACCCCTTTGACTTTTACTTTTATACAAAAGGAATCTTTTTCTACGAAGCGTTTTACAAAATGACAAAAAGGAATGTTTCTTTTAACGTACGTGGTGACAACGACCTTTTCCGCCGCTGTGAGTATTATTTGGTCTTTGGCTTCCTGAACAAGCCGTAATGTTTTTTTAAAATGAAATAAATACCATATACTCTTTTATGTATTTTTGTGTTGAAAATGTTTTTTATAATGGATTTGTTAAGTCAATATATTTAAGTGATATATTGTGATCAATGTGTGGAAATGTTTTCTTTCCATTATATTTGTTTTATGTATTATGATTTTGATAATGGTACATGGACATTTGACGGATGGTTACATGATAAACCATATGATGGGTGGTGCCGTGATTACCAGGACGGGTGGTTACGTTATAACCTCCAATGCATTGGGTATGGAAGTCGGCTGTATGGGTATTCCATTAAGTATGTATGGAAGTTGGCTGTATGACTATTCCATTAAGTGATATATGTGGAAGTCGACCGTATGGTTATTCCACTTAAGTATGTTTATGTCCCAAGTTACCTTTATATGTTATGTGTTCTTTATATGGGTCTTATGGTAATCCTTTGGTTACAAAAGGGAAAGTAATGATATTTTATTCAGTGAAGAGTTTTTACTACTTCATGAAGGTGAAGATATTACTTTGATAAAGTATACATGGTTTAATTGATGTTTGAAAAACTAACAGTTTTCATTCTTTGTGTATCCCTTACTGAGCTTTTTATGCTCACTCCATGTTTTTTTGAAATGTTTTTCACAGGAATTAATGTGGAATAGGGTCAAGTATGGGATCAAGGGAAAGTCATGCTATATAAAACATGGAACTAGACATGTTTCTTTTTAAGAGTTTTTTTTATTCTATGGAAAATTAGTTGAAGTGTCTACTTTGTAATCTTTTGAGATGTAATAGTTATGTCCTAATTCTCTAAAACTCTAAACCTTAAAAGATCCTCAATGTGAATTATTCATTTAATTCAATATTAAGTAATGTTTAAGGCCGGGGCCTTATAGTTGGTATCAGAGGTCGGTTTAGAAAACTTTAGGAGTTAGAAAATTGTTAAATTATAAGTTAATTTATGGTGTGACTGAAATGATATAGCATTTTAAGATTACCATGTTGCTTCGCCTAAGATATTTCTGTGTTCAGAATGGTTTTCCATAGAGGAAACAAAGCAGCTATGTTGGGACGACATCAGGAGGAAGAAAACCTTCCAAATCAGCAACCTGAGATGGTCGGAATCGGAACTGAACAGTTTGTTACAGTGATGGAACAATTGACTTAGGCTATAAATAGTGGTGGTATCCATGCACGAGATTAGCCAGATCAAGCGCAGAGGAACATGTCAATGGTGGAACATTTCATGAGGCAACATCCCCCATCATTCAGGGGATCATCTGACCCCGTGCATGCTGAAGGGTGGATTAAATCACTGGAGAAGATTTTTGATGTCATGGGGTGTTCAGAACATCAAAAGGTTAGTCTTGATGTTTACTGTTTTGAAGGTGAAGCTGATCAGTGGTGGTCGATGGTGAAAAATATCAGGGATAGTGATGAGATTGAGGATCTTCACTGGGAAGAATTCAAAGGTATGTTTCTTGAGAAATATTTTCCTAAGGTGGTTTGTCTTAGGAAGGAAAAACAGTTCCTAGAATTGAGGCAGGAGGATGATTCAGTGGCTGCTTATGAAGCCAAGTTCACTCGATTGGCAAGGTATGCTCCAAACTTCATATGAGATCTTGATAGTAAAATAAACCATTTTTACTCAGGGTTAAAGCCAAAGTATTGAAGGGATTTAGCTTCTCGTGAGTTCAAAAGTTATGAAAAACTTGTTCGATGTGCGGAGAAGGTGGAAATGGAGTTTGCTGATGATCAGGTGTTCTATGACAAACAACAGAATAAGAGGTCTAGTTGGCAGGCAATGGGGAAGAATTCATCCAAGAAGCAAGGAGGTAATAAAACCAAATATCCATCCTATGAGAAGTGTGGTAAAATGAATCCCGGAGAATGTTTATCCAAGTCTGGTAAGTGCTTTCGGTGTGGTAAGTCTGGTCATATTGCTCGTAACTATAAGTAAGATGATCAAGAAGGTAATGAAAAGCCAGTGGTAAGATGTTTTAAGTGTAATGAAATGGTTCATTATGAAAATGAGTGTCTAACAAAGAACTAAACTGAGGGAAAGCAGCCAGACTACAAGCAAAAAGGGGTGGTGAAATCCTTTGCAACAACTTCAGCAGATGTTGGGACATCGAATGATGTAGTATCAGGTACACTGTTTGTTTGTTCAAATTATGACAATGTGTTGTTTGATTCAAGGTCTACACACTCTTTCATTTCTGATAAGTTTTCTAGTAAATTGGAAATTCCATCTCAAGATATGAATCCTGAACTTATGGTAAAAACACCCAGAGGGAATGTTGAGACAAAAAAAATTATAAGAACCTTACTATCCTTGTGTGTGGAAAGAATCTACCAGAAAACCTTATTGTTTTTCCTCTAGTAGAGTTTGATGTTATTTTGGGCATGGATTGGCTTTCCGTTTATCATGCTAAGATTGACTACAGTGCTAAAATGGTTTCTTTTCAGAAGGATTTTCAGTTTGTGTACAAGAATGAACCCTTGCTTTTGATAACATATCAGGAAGTTGAGAAACTAGTAAAAGATGGAAATGAATGTTACCTTCCACATATTGTTGAAAATAAAGGAACTATTCAGATTAATGATGTGCCAGTGGTAAATGAGTATCTCGATGTTTTTCCTGATGAGTTGCTTGGTATTATTCATGATCAGGAAGTTGAATTTACTATTGACTTAGTTCCTAATTCTAATCCAATTTCAAAACCCCCTTATCGAATGGCTCAAGTTGAAGTTTTAGAGTTAAAGAAACAATTGCAGGAGTTCTTAGATAAAGGTTTCATTCGACCTAGCACATCACCCTGGGGTGCTCCTATCTTGTTTGTTAAAAATAACGATGGATCAATAAGACTTTGCATTGATTATAGATCCTTGAATAATATTACTGTTAAGAACAAGTATCCTTTTCCTCATATCGATGATTTGTTTGATTAGCTCCAGGGAGCTCAGTATTTTTCGAAGATTGACTTGAAGTCGGGGTACCATCAGTTGAAAGTAAAAGAAGCAGACTTTCTGAAGACTGTGTTCCGTACTAGATATAGCCATTATGAATTTGTAGTTATGCCTTTTGGGTTAACCAATGCACCTGCTATATTCATGGACCTTATGAATAGAATTTTCCATGAGTTCTTGGATAAGTTTGTGGTTGTTTTCATCAATGATATTTTGGTGTTTTCTAAAAGTAAAGAGGAGCATGAAAGTCATTTAAGGGTTATCTTGCAAACCTTAAAAGAAAAGAAACTATATGTAAAATTCAGAAAGTGTGAGTTTTTGTTACAACAAATTTCTATCCTGGGCCACATTGTTTGAAAAGATGACATAACTGCTGATCCTGCTAAAACAAAAGTTATTGAAGAATGGCCAAGACCCACAAATATAACCGAGATCCGTAGTTTCCTTGGTCTGGCAGGTTACTACCGAAGGTTTGTTGAAAATTTTTCACAGTTATCTTATCCAATGACTAAGCTAACTCGGAAGGGTGTTAAGTTCATCTGGACAAAAGAATGTGATGATTGTTTTCAGGAGTTGAAAAGAAGATTGGTGAATGCTCCAGTTTTGGCACTTCCTTCCAGGAATGGTGAGTTTTTTATATACAGTGATGCTTCGTTGAAGGTACTTGGATGTGTCCTTATGCAGAATGATCAGGTAATTGCTTATGCTTCACGTCAGTTGAAAAATCATGAGGTAAATTACCCTACACATGACTTGGAATTAGATGCTGTTGTTTTTGATTTAAAAATTTGGAGGCATCATTTGTATGGAGTAAAGTGTGAAATATATACTGATCACAAAAGTTTAAAGTATATATTCCCTCAGAAATAATTGAACACGAGACAGAGGGGATGGCTAGAATTAATCAAGGATTATGATTGTACAATTCATTACCATCTGGGAAAAGAAAATAAAGTGGCTGATGCTTTGAGTTGAAAAAGTAATGCTTCATTAACAATGTTGCGTTTGGAACGAGATCCTTTGGTTTTTGATTTGATGAACTTTGGCATGGAAGTTGTTTGTGTAGGAAGTCCTTCTGTTTTGTTTTAGGTATCAGTGACATCTTCCCTATCAGACAGAATCAAGAAAGCACATAAGCAAGATAGTGAGTTGCATAAAAAGGTATAGCTAGTTCAGAAGGGTAAGTTGCCTGAATTCAACATTGATAATGATTGTGTTTTGAGGTTTGGGAAGAGATTATGTGTCCCTTGTGATTCACAGTTGAAGAATGAGTTGTTATGTGAGGCTCATAGTTCCCTGTTTTCAGTTCATCCTGGCAGTACTAAAATGTACAGGGATCTGCGGGAGTATTACTGGTGGGATGGAATGAAAAGAGATATTGCTGATTTTACTGTGAAGTGTTTGAATTGTTAGCAGGTTAAAGAAGAGCGGAAGTTACCAAAATAGATGCTTCATCCAATACCAGTTCCAGAGTGGAAATGGGAAAATATATCCATGGACTTTGTTGTGGGATTACCGAGGACATCTCGAGGTAATAATGCAATCTGGGTTATTGTTGATCGATTGACTAAATTTTCTCATTTCCTTGCTATACGAGATACTTTTTCCCTAGATCAACTTTCATGTTTGTATCTTAAAGAGATAGTCCGGTTACATGGATTTACTCTCTCCATTGTATCTGACCGTGATCCCATGCTTACTTCTAACTTTTGGAAAGGCCTTCAGAAGTCGTTGGGTACTGAATTAAATTTTAGTACATCTTTTCATCTGCAATCAGATGGGCAGTCAGAACGAACAATTCAGACCTTGGAGGATATTCTACGAGCTTTTTCGATGGATTATCAGGGAAGTTGGGACCAATATATTTCTTTGGTTGAGTTTTCTTATAATAAGAGTTTTCATTCCAGTATACAGATGGCACCATTTGAGGCATTATATGGGAAGCGGTGTCGAACTCCAGCTTTTTGGGATGAAGTGGGTGAAAGGAAGCTGATGGGACCAGAATTGGTAGAAGAGATGGTAGAAAAAGTTCAGTTGATTCAGAAACACATGAGAACAGCTCAGAGCAGGCAAAAGAGTTATGCCGATAATCGGAGGAAGGATCCATCTTTCGAGGTAGGTGATCATGTTTTTCCCAAGGTTTCTCCATGGAAAAGTGTGATGAGATTTGGTAAGAAAGGAAAGCTGAGTCCAAGGTTCATTGGACCATATGAAATTCTGGAGAAAGTTGGATCAGTTGCTTACCGAGTGGCTTTACCTCCATGTTTATCTCAGGTACACAATGTTTTTCATGTTTTGATGTTGAGGAAGTATATGCGAGATCCATCTCATGTTTTGAGTCTAGAGGTAGTTCAGCTGGAAGAGAAGCTATCTTATGAAGAATAACCAGTCATGATTCTTGACCGAAGAGCGAAAGTGTTGCGAAATAAGGTAATTCACCATGTAAAGGTTTTGTGGAAAAACCATATGGTTAAAGAGGCAACATGGGAATCTGAAAATTCTACGAGGGATAAATACCCCCACTTATTTTGATAAGTGAATAAAATTGTGAGGACGCAATTCCCAAAAAGGGGGAAGGATGTAACATCCCATGTAAATAATGAATAAAACATTTTTATATTTATTAATATTTACGAATTAAAAATTAATTTTACTTTAAAGGGGTCGCTATGTTCAATAGCGTACCCGATACGCAACAAAGAGTTTCTTTGAAATCTTATGTTGCACACTAGTAATAAAATAATATTATTTTAAATGGTAGTTAACAAATAGTCGTTTTATTGGCAGGAATGGATATAAATAACTAAAATATGATTATATATGTTTTTTAAATGTTTTTACTTTTATCTAATAAAATATAAAGGCTTAAAATACAGAAAGAATTCAATTTTAGGCGTATATGCCCTAGTTTTCACTAAAGGTTCACTTATCGCCTTTTGATGGAGAACCGTCATTAAATATAGTTTTGTTCACTCTTATACATTCTATTTGACCAAATAAAACTCTTATTTAGAATCAGGACATCAAAATTTACTTTGTGTAAATTTTTGGTATTTTTCTGATAAAGTTCATTTTTTTAATGAATAGTGTAAAATGTTGTATTTTAATTAAAAACCTCTTTTTAATCTAATTTATTTATATGATTAGATTATATTTTTAATTTGTTTTAAAGTGAAATTAGAATATATTTTTACCATTAAATCCAATAGTGGTCGTTGGAATTAATTTCACCTTGAAATCGGACTTAAACTAGTGTCAATCTTTTGATACTTATTGTTTCATAAAAACACGTTATTTTCTCTGACAGCGGGAATTAATTATTAAATTAATTAATGCAACTTATATGTTTTGAATTTTGAAAAATGGACTTCATTTTTGAATTTGGAATATCAAATATAGCTTTGGTGATGTTTTGGTATTTTTTATGAAAAACTTCAATTTTTGATGAATAGTGAAACCACTAAGTGGTACTTAAAAAACTGATTTTTCGTTTAAATAAAATTTTACAACCTCTATGTTTTGAATTTCAAAAATCTGACATACATGGTTGTCATTAAGAATTAAAATTTGGTTCAATGGGATTAAAATAATTTTTTGGTGAATAGTAACTTATTAAGTTTTCAATCGCGATTAGAGGTAATTAGTGTAATTTAAGGTAAAAATAATGTTGTAATAATATGAAATGAACTTGACACATGTCCTAACCTCATTGGATGTGTCAGAGAAGACCAAGACAATCCATGGGTCAACTTGGGGACCCCATAAATCCACTTTGGTTGGAAAATGACATTAATAACTTTTTATTTAAAGTTAAAATAAAAATGTTACAAACATGAGTTGTTTTACTGAAACAATTTTTATATGGGGTTATAAAAATAATATTTTTGACTATAAATATTCATTATAAAGGTAAAAATATTTCCTACATCATAGTAATTTTTTATAATTTTTAGACATTAAATAAATTAAATTATTTATGACACCATGATGATGCAGCGATTACCTCATTATTTAAGGATTTAAATAAAATGGAAAGATAATGTAAAATCTATAACCTACACGTGTCGAAAACCTATTGGATGGGTGTATTTTGAAAAATTATCACCTTATCCTCGAAACACATCAATGTGGGACCACTAAAACCCGAAACTCATTCTAAAATAAAGTAACATTTCTTTACTTTCCAAGAGTGCCCCTCCTCTCCTCTTATAAAAGGCCCCCACCTCTACCACCTTACCCACACTTCCAAAGACTTTGGCTTGGCCAAACCCTGCCCATTTTGTCTCTCCAAATCCCTCTATTACTCCTTAAAGCCTCACTTTGGGCATAAGTCTTCCCAAGGAATCCTTTGAGCTCAAATCTAAGAGAGTTACCCGATTTTAAGGACGTTAAAGAACGATCGAGTCAAGTCAGACCCGAGGTAAGGGAATTCGTCTCAATCTCCTTTCATTGAGGAATATTTTGTTTTATACACAACTTTCTTTTATATGGTGTATAAAACCCTTGGAATTTTACTTTTATACAAAAGGAATCTTTTTCTACGAAGCGTTTTACAAAACGACAAAAAGGAATGTTTCTTTTAACGTATGCAGTGACAATGACCTTTTCCGCCGCCACAAGTATTATTTGGTCTTTTGCTTCCTGAACAAGCTGTATTGTTTTTTTTAAATGAAATAAATACCATATACTCATTTATGTATTTTAGTATTAAAAATGGTTTTTATAATGGATTTGTTATGTCAATATATTTAAGTGATATATTGTGATCAAAGTGTGGAAATGTTTTCTTTCCATTATATTTGTTTTATGTCTTATGATTTTTATAATGGTACTTGGACATTTTACGGGTGGTTATGTGATAAACCATATGACGGGTGGTGCCGTGAATACTAGGACGGGTGGTTACGTTATAACCTCCAATGCATTGGGTATGGAAGTCGGCCGTATGGCTATTCCATTAAGTATGTATGGAAGTTGGTCGTATGGCTATTACATTAAGTGATATGTGTGGAAGTCGACCATATGGTTATTCCACTTAAGTATGTTTATGTCCCAAGTTACCTTTATATGTTATGTGTTCTTTATATGGGTCTTATGGTAATCCTTTGGTTAGAAAAGGGTAAGTAATGATATTTTATTCAGTGAAGAGTTTTTACTACTTCATGAAGTTGAAGGTATTACTTTGATAAAGTATACATGGTTTACTTGATGTTTGAAAAACTAACAGTTTTCATTCTTTGTATATCCCTTATTGAGCTTTTTATGCTCACCCCAAGTTTTTTTGAAATTTTTTCACAAGACATAATGTGGAATAGGGTCAAGGATGGGATCAAGGGAAAGTCATGCTATATAAAACATGGAACTAGACATGTTTCTTTTTAAGATTTTTTTTATTCTATGGAAACTTAGTAGAAGTGTCTACTTTTTAATCTTTTGAGATGTAATAGTTATGTCATAATTATCTAAAACTCTAAACCTGAAAAGATCATCAATGTTAATTATTCATTTAATTCAATATTAAGTAATGTTTAAGGCCGGGGCCTTATATAGCGACTAGTGACCAAAAGAGATATCCCAAAAAATGGGAGAAATTTTCCGATGTACTTGTACACATGCTCACAAATCCAATCCACAAATACTGGAAGGTGAAAACACTATGTAAAAAAACAGTATGATAGTAGAAAACTGAAGTTAAACAGGTTCATAATATAAGATCAACTGAAATGGAAAGTGGAAGCACCTGCAACTCATCTGTAAAAAAGCATGACTAAAGGGTAGGTTCTGAAAAAACTGACTGAAGCCACAAAAGCACACATCATCTCTCTAGTCACTCTAAGCACCACCTAGGCTCGGTCCACCAAGGACTCTATCAAAGCTGTCAATCATCTGCACAAGACATGACACGTAGAGGCAAATCCCATGCAGGGGTGATTAAAAAATTATCATTAGGGATCCCCAACCACAAAGTAAGTACACAATGTAAACCACAATAAATCATAAGAAATATACTAAAAAGAAGTGAAACAAGAAGGACACAATGAAAATAACCAAATAGGTACACAGAGTGTAGCCTCTAAGATGTAAAATCAAGTGAGTCACTAGAGTCAGCTCACAATAAGTATATGTCTATGGTACGTAAACATGATTGTTATAAGAATCCATAGAACCCTTAAGTAGTAACATGCAGAGCATTGGTAAAATAGGGAGTATAGGTAACACAGGGATTATGAGTAACACATAGAGTGTTGGTAACACATGGAGTGTAGATAATAC
The DNA here is from genome assembly GCA_963277665.1 of Viscum album. Lineage (NCBI taxonomy): Eukaryota > Viridiplantae > Streptophyta > Magnoliopsida > Santalales > Viscaceae > Viscum > Viscum album. The sequence continues at coordinate 1,627,467,678 of OY728142.1, read as the reverse complement.
ATAGAGTGTTGGTAACACATGAAGTGTCGATATCACATAGAGTGCAGGTAACACACGAAGTGTCGATAACAGATAGATTGTTGGTAAAACCAGGAGTGTAGATAACACATGGAGTGTCATAAAAGACTAGAGGGCCCACACTATGGTGTGATAGGGGAGTACCAACTCAGTATTGGTAAGACACAATGTCTAGAAAAGACCAAAAGTCTATATCACAGCCAGTTGCATGATTTTTTCCTTAGCACACTCGTTCCGGGATCACCTAACACTTGATCCAATAGGCAATATGCAAACTTCCATGGAAACTGACATAGAGTATCATAGAAGGACCACCTCATCACGAGGGTCCCAACACCACAAATGGATATTCAAAAAAACACATGGTTTGAGAGTAATGTGAATTTATGTAAAAAGGGGTCGGTGGGGTCTGGGTCCGGTCCCACCCAGTCGGGCCGACTTGACCCACCGAGTCTGACCCGACATGTTGGCTCGACACGGACCACAACAGCTAGGACCAAACCGCTACCAGTCTGACCTGCCAACTCCAACCTGGTCTGCTCGAGTGGGCCAGTCCCACCACCTGGGATGTGGCGGGTGTCACATCCATAGCTGGTCAATGCGGCTAACTGACATGTTCAATGTGATCGGCTTCCACGTGAACCATACTGTGGTGGTTTCCACGGGGTCTCTCCATGGTCCCATTAGACCGCAGTCCTTCACCATGTGACGCAGCCCCCTATAATGTTCAGTGGAGCCCCACTATCACCCCTCAAGATAACGACCCTCGCTTACACCAGTGGCCACCGTGCTGTGAGTTCCTCCATCAGGTGGTCATGCTGCCCCATGCTGCCGTCGGTGGATCCCCATATATGGGCATCCACTATTGCTATGGTGAACCATTTTTTGAACTAGGAAGACCATAATGATCCTTGGGACACCATCTTCACTAACATGGGTTCAAGATCATATTTTTGTCACTCCGAGGGTCTGGTCATGTTCCGAAACTCCTAGAAAACCTCGATGCGACCATGTGGGTCTGTCAGTGAAGAATGCTAGAACGGGGGGGGGGGGGGGAGATAAGAACAGGAACACTGTTAGAGATAAACTTGGATTTGTTCGTGTTGACCTTGGTACACTTATGTTATCATGATTACAAAGAATAAATAAATACCAGTCTTTTCCCTTTAATCAAATAGGTTATCCATATAATAAGAATGATTGAACCACAGATCAACATGTTTGAGGGATAGTCCACATTTTTCATTGGAATATATAACTAGGAAATGAATCAGGAAGAAAAATAAACACCCTAAGAGGACATAAACTGTTGTTGATAGCGATCTATCCACGAATGTCCTTGATCCTTCATTCATCGGCATTTATTGTTCATAATCGCCAGTGAGAGAGTTTCTTACTCCTTCCTCAGAGAAAATTTTGTGCTATAGGGAAATTCTTTAATGTTATTAATTCTAACACTGTTTCGTGGACCTGATTAACAGAGAAAATTCATTAACGCGTTTTAGCATTGCAATGATACTGTATTGTAGCATTGATGAGTCACTAAAATGTAGCATAGATGCATCATCATGAAACGTTAAAATAAAAATAGACTAAAATTTTTATGTTTCTCTTTATTCTCCCTTAAAACATCTGAAAAATATTTTCCACAGTCAACCAACGTCGGACGATTTTAGGTCCTGCGTAAGCAAAACCCGCTACACTAAACACAACGGTGCCCTCAGATTTCACATCCTAGCACTCATTTAAATGTTACTAAAACCTCACATGAGTTCTATTTTTAATAAACTTTAATATTTATAGAAACTTTATTTTGGGAACCCTGGGCCTCAGAATCACGTACCATCTCAGTTATTGGTCTAGAAATAATCCCATATAATTTTCAAAAATATTTCATGGAAAATCTAGTACATTACACATGTACCCAATGTAGGATACACACCATTTAAATGTTTCAAAAGCCATGTAAATCTGTTTTGAACACCATTTTCAACTAAAGTGAATTTCCATAATGGAATATTAGAGTACACAAAATGTACTTTGGTATACACACCATGTACATCACATTTGCAACCCTTTTGATGTTTGTTTTTTGTTCTGATTCCCCAGAGTCATAATTGGATGTATGAGTTGTACATTTTCAATTTTTTTACATAAAAATTGTAATGGAAGAACCATTCGTGTTTTCAAGGCCTTTGAGGAGGAATTTTGTCGTGATAGGCTCAATGGAGAGGTTATTCCTCTAGTAGTTAAATTCAATTATCTTTTGATGGTGAAATACGGGATGATACCAAATATAGGGTTGAATAAATGGTTAGTGGAGTTTTAATGGGTTCTATAGGGTCCTTTTCAAATGTATCTAAAAAATTAATTACTAAGAGGGATTGAGATTTTACTTGATTTGATAGATTTTTTGGGTGTTAGAACTAACGAAGAGTGAAACTGTGATCTGATATAGGCCATGAGTCATATCACTAGATCAATTTCTTCATATCATTTTCCCTTGGATGTCTCCCTTGTGATATGATAGAGATGGGGTTGTGATTTGTGTTACTTTGAGAGCTTAGTTGTGGCCAAGGATCCCATTTTAGATGAATTAGTTTATTTACTCTTTCTGAGGATCCCATGTTGGATACCTCTATTTACTTATCGATTATGAGAATCCCATATCAAATAACTCCACTAACTATTTAATAGGATCCCATGTAGGATGCCTCAGCACTCTTAAAGGCTATTAGAGGGATTAGGAAAGGAGATCTCTTATCCCTCAGAATCCTCATCCTCCCCCAAAATTCTCTTAGCTACTCCATTAACCGGGGCGTTCACATTGGAAAAATCCCCCCGTATAGGAACTGACATGGATCAAGGAGAAAATTGCACTTAATGTTTGTGGATGAAAAAATTTCATTCATCAATGGAAGTAGAAGATTAGTTCATTGGATGAATGAGATGCTTAGTGACTACTGCAAGCGGAGTAGGCATGTGGTCAATAGGGAGACAAGCTTATATTTTACTTCTCAAAATATCTTAGGCCAAAGGGAATGGGTCATGTATGTCAGCATGAATATGAAAAGAGGGGTCTTTCCTATGGAGTATTTCAGAGTGATGGTTAGTGATAATTCTATCAGTGTGAATCACTTTGATAACATCATTGGAAACATCACAAGGCATATCTTTAATTGGGAGAATAGTTTTTTATCTTTTGGTGGTCGCAAAACTCTCATGAACAGTGTACTAGTATCTATTCCCATTCATATTCCTTCCACCATGAAGGACCCCAAAAGTGTCATCGTTAACATGGAAAGGATTTTGGTGGAATTTATATGGGATGAGAATATAGAATACATGAATCACTGGGTTTCGGGGGAGCATATTGCAAGACCACTTTCGGAAGGGGGTTTCAACATGAGTAGTGTTTCGTCGACCATGAATGGGTTGTATGAAAGACTCACATGAGAGGATATGGAAGGCTGGAATTGATGGGCCATGAACATGACAGATAGATATGACTAAGATGTGAGCATACATAGGTCATTACCTTCAATTATATGGAAGATTATCCATCTGTACATTGATACATTGAGACCTCTCTCGCAGTGGCTGGTGGTAAGATGCGATATTAACTTCTGGGAGCAGGACTGGGGGGGTGGTAGGGTGTGGTTTTCAAGATGTCCTACTCTGTTCATTTCTTTTAGAGAGTCATGTTATCTCCACATTTTTATCCTGTACATTTTGGATTAGAACTAATGAAGCTCTTTCAACAACATCGTTCTTAGCGATGATCTAGATAGACTCATACTTATGGGTTCTACATCTGGAGAATTCACAATCAAAGATTTGGCTACTGTGAGGTCAGTTCCAAAAAATGGATATCTGTGGGGTGAGCTACTATTGTGGAATGATGTTCCATCCAAATTCAACTTTCTATTTGGAGAGTGAGGCATAATGATTTTCCCATGGATGACAAGATTCAACGCATGGGATTGAGCATGGATTCTTAGTGTAATTTTTGTAGGGATCCTAAACTAGAAATAGTTGGTCACCTCTTTGTTGAGAGTGATTGGGAGAGATGGGTGTGGAATGGTTATGGGAGACTCACAAGCTAGGATAATCAAGGAGGAACAGTTGATGATTTTTTAAGCATGTGGTTTTAGGGGTCGGGTGATCGGGGTCCCAAGAGGAAATGCTGGGTTGTTATCCTAATTGAAGGATGCATGATCATATTGAAGGCTCGGAAGGATTTTCTCCATAATAATGCCAAAGGCTCTTATACTAGAATCACATTCTAAATGAGGAATACATTGCTGGATTTGGTCATCTTATGCACCAACTTCCATGCTACTTCATCGGTTAGGAAAACTCTCCCAAATCATGCTATTAATAATTGGACCAATAGGAAGAGGCATGGGCATTAGGTCTGTTGGTGTCATCCCAATAGTGGGTTCAAAATGAACTTGGAAAGATCCCTTCTTATTGGGGAGATGTGGGGTGGAGGTGTTATTAGAGACATAGAGTGGTCGGTTTAGCTTCTTTATCAGCATGGTATGGTAGAGGCAGTGTACTGCAGGCAGAGTCCCTGGCTATGGTCACCGTGCTAAATTTATAATAACAAAGGCATATCAACCTGAAGGTGGTAGAGATAGACTCAATGATACTCTGTAATGAATTATCAGGAACAAATAATCACCCATGGAACATTGATTATATTATCAAGATGTTTAAATATTTTATGGGAACCCACATAGAGATCACTCATACATGGCGGGAGGGGAACATGGTAGTAGATTTCTTGGCGTATATGACTCCCTCAAACCAAAGTATATCCTACTTACTTAACTTGGGTTCCTTTCCCACTGAGGGAATCAAATTTATTGCTAATGGTGTGTTTGGAATTCACTAATTTAGACTCTCATGACTCATTTTTTGAGGCTTGTATTCATAATGATTAATAAAAATGTTAATGTTATGTCAAACATGGAATTCCATATTTATTATTGTGATTAATGGGAATGGTGTTCTTCATTAGTGAACCTATAATTCAATTTTAGATATGGATTTACATGGATATAAATAATATTAGTTGAAATGACATTCCTCTATGAACATGGAATTCCATGATTATGATAAAATTATATTATTCCTTGGGTGATAATCATATTCCTTATACAGAATGCCTTGGAAGAGATCATAAAATTAAAGGAATTATTTATTTTATGTTTTTCTATTATCATACATGGATTCCGTGGGAATATATGTTTGGTACTAAGTTTTTATAAAAATGATTTATGATTTATAGATACTTCGGTGATGGATGAAGTAGGTATTGTTGATAAGGATCATGGACCCAAGGATTGATAGTGGATATATTTTATTTATTTATTTTATTATGTCTTGGATAGGATGCGAATATTTCATGTGCATACACTTATGGAAGCATATTATAGGTTAATCTTTGGGGTTACCTACTGATAATTATTTTTCACGCGCTGTATATGAACCTTGGTGTGCGTGCAGACCTTATTTCAACTTTCTTGTAGATAATAGACTCATGTTGAATAATGAAAGGCACGTGGTTGTATTCTTGAGTAGAGACACTCATGAGGATTTCTATGATTGGTCTAGAGAAGATCAAAAATGTCATAGATAACATGAATGTAGATAAAATTGATGTTATAAGTAGAACCATGTAATTTTATTTCAGTTCATCTTATTTATACTCATATCAACCCAGTGGGTGACAAGATGTTTCATGCATGAAATAGCCATTCGAGATTTTTCTGCATTCAACCTTATTACATAATTATTTATATTTATTAATTTAAAACAATAATTAATTAATTTTATTCATTTTTTTGGTAATTTAAATTCTTTCTTAATTTGGTATGAGGAGATAATCTCCCCAGAAACACACCATATTCACTCACTATTGGTTGGTAGCCTCAGGCATAAATGGAGGTGCACTTGAGGCCATGTGGTAAAGTATCTCGGGCACCGATTTAGTCACAATAGGATTGGGAACATAAATATTTAATTTGAAAAGATGGATTCCATATTTTGAATAAGTATACGTTATTTTATTTTTTGAGGTCAATTTAATTTCTGGTCATAATGAATTGTGAAAAAAAAAATTTGTTACCCCAATTACAGTTAAAATGGGTTTTATGGGTGGTTAAACTAAGAGATAATGGTATGTTTGAAAAAAATTTACTTGTCTTAAATCTAATTTTCTCTATATATTTTGATTTTATCCTATACAACCTCTAAATCTCTATCTTTTTGTAATTTCTTTGTGGAGTATGACTTTAATATATTTTACTATTTATGAAAATCCTAGTGTTTCTTCTCCCCCACTTATAAAAGGGTACCCCCTACATTATTTTATATAAACTACTTTGAGGCATATATCTAGACCAAAAACTATATAATTATCTTCTAAACTTTCCAATACATGAATTATAGTTTATTTTATTCTTAAAATACCATTCCAAGGGTTCTTATGAAAGGATCTAAGGGAGATATACTGAAGAATAGGTAATCTTCTTACCCAAATTATTTAAATTTATTTATTCTTATAGATCCTCTAAATATATATAATTCATATTAAAAAAATAAATTCAACATAATAAACATAATAAAATACAATTTTTAATATAGAATGACAAATATCCACCCTCTTTTCCATCAAATGGAAAGTGAAAGTATTGCTAATGCATACGTGTGGACTATGACCTCCACATAGTGATACAATTGATTTTCTATTACCAAATTTAATGGATGGTTGTTGTGATGGATATGGAGATTATATAAAATATGTAAAACATAATTATTCTTTTATAATTATAATATCATATCTTCCTTCTTTCCTTTTTTTCCAATGAAAAATGATAATGTGGCTCGTGCGCATGTGTGGACCACAACTTAAATGAAGTGACGTGATTTATTTTTCATTTCCACATTACAAGAATGTTAATAAGGGGATTTTTAATAAATATATATTATATAGATGATATAATAATTAATTTTAAAGGTTAAAATTTATTTACCTTTCTTCTATTCTATCCATTATAAAGCGAAAACCGTGTTCATAGATTCACACGACCTTCTATCTCCATGAATGATGTAAATAATTTTTCTATACCTACCTTTATGGATAATTATAAATATTTATATAGTGAATATGTAATACACTTATATCATGCATAACATTATGTTTATTATGGAACCATATACCTTAATACTCAGAAATAATGGCTTTAAAGAAGAATTATTAATAAATGGGTATTAAAATGTTATAAGTGGATCATATATGATATTAAAATTTTGTATACGGTTTTATTATATATGTATAATAAATTCAAATTTATTATACAGGAGGTTAAAATCACATATGAATAATTTTAGATATGATATAATGGTTTATTTCACAATCTCATAATATTCATAATTGTTAATGCTTAACTATCCACTAGAGGAATTATTTTATATTTTTATCTTAAATAAAATATATTTTCTTCCCCTCTTGTTATTTTTGGAAGTTACATGATTTAATTTCCTTTTCCTCCCTTTAAGAACTCAAGATATTGAAAGAATATTATTAAGGAAAACCGACTTTATTTCACTATTTAGTTAAAAATAATTTTTCTTCCATATAAAGTTTTTGTAAGTAGTTTTTGAGAATGATTAATTTTAAAATAATTTTTTCGCATGATTTAATAAGTTAAATTTTTTGAAGGGAATATTCTTGTCATTTTTTGAATGAGGTAATTTTCCTTTTTCGAAAACTAGAAAAAGAGTCCCTATTATAACATACATGACATGAATGTAAATTTATACTGATATAACCACTCAATGTTTTTAATATTACATTAAAAGTTTCAATATTTAATTACTAATAAAATGAGTTTCCTATTTTTTTATATTTTGAATAAGTGTTTTAAAAATTAAAATTTTATTTTTCTTAAGGAATTTTCTAGTTAATTTTCAAATTATTTTAATAAATGTCCGCATCCTTTGTTGAGTCTTATATTTTTATGAGGTTATAATATAAGGATACCATCCACAATATTTATATTGATGGATTATGACTAGTTTGACTAGGGAAAGTATTGATATTATATATGCTAATTATTTTAATACAGTTGGTTATTGATTATTAAAACATGTTGATTAAGTTTTATGGTTTTATTCATATGATTAATTAATTGGACTTATTATGTGATATATGGGGCTTAAAATTATATACCCCCCTTTATTCATTGGTAGGACTCATGAGAAAATTTTTTTTGGTTTTTTGTTCAATGAATTTCCCATTTCTGTATGTTTTCATAGCAGAGGTATCGATGATAAGTTTAAGATGTATAAAATTATACATTCCATAATTAAGAAATTAGTTATTGATGTCAACGTGATTATTTTAATAGTTATTATATTCCAGGATAACATTCAATCTAATGTGATTACATATATGTAGTTATTTGATCAACATTTATTCCAACCATATTATTAATGTCTTATTTATTCTGTTTTAAATTTCATTTTTTTCATACCCCTACTTTGAATTTAATCTCACAACTTAATTATGTTTAGTTTTCCTTGGATAAAAAGAATTGTACTATGAATGATATATAAGGAAATCCTATAGAGAATAATGATGTTCTCAAAGAAAACACTATTTTATATTTTATTTTTTCAAACACAATGTTAGATTCATGTATGTATATAGATTACCAATACTACGAAACTCTTCAGTTCTTTGGTATGTGTTCACATGTATCCTAATAATGTAATAAAAATATATGTGCTACTAGGGTTGGGGTGTTTAAAATTTGTATAAATGAAAGTTTAGTAGAATCCTTGGGAATTATATTTTTGAAGTAAAATATTATGTAATATAAACATATGGTAGACATTGATGGTTTGTATAATTATTGAATAATATCATAATTTTTTTTGTTAATTTAAAGACTATGTTATTTACTTAGGATAAAACCCTCTCTGGATATTAAAAGTGGATGTTTTTTGGGCATATATTCATTTGGGGGTAACAAACCTAAAAGTTATGGTCAAGTATATCTTGACCATAATTTTTGTGAAAAATTAATGGGACCTTACTGCACATGTAGTTTAACCCTATTAGGGGATACTATTTGGTGAATTCACATTTTATTTATAAACCATTATAAAATATTATAAATATTTATATTATTTTATAATATTCCCAAAGAAACTAAGATTATGATTTTTGGATTAGTTATGTATAAATTTTTAATTTAAATTAATTGTTTTAGTATTTACAAAATTATACATTATGATTAATAGTGTTATGATAGAATATTATATGCATCATCATTTAGAAATATCACATAATGGAATGAATGGAAACTAAATCAATGCACATAATCTATGTGGATATTTCTATCCTGGGAATGATAATGATGCTGGAGCTTGAACTGAGTAAATTATAAGTATATTGGGGAAGAAGACATAGGTTAATTATAATAACCTTACCTATATGGAGCATCCTATTCACCCAGAATATAGTGTAATAATGTTTAACCATTTCATGAAACAAGAAGTTCATTAATAGAAGAGTAATGTATAGGTTCCATAGTAAATATATTTCTTACTTTGGGAATTGATGAAAAGGATATGTTTATCATGTTACTTTATCATATCATGTACAATGTGGATCAATGGTGGTCATTTATTAAAAACAATAAGGATTTGGAAGAAATAACCAGCATAGAAAGGATAAATTTTAAAGTAATTTTCTATAAAAAATATTTTCCACATAAATGAGAAAATATGGAAAGTCAATTTCTATATATATGAAAAAGTATGAAAAAATGTTTCTATATATGATGATAAAATTAAATTTTTAGAAATTCATATTGTAGACTATATAAATAATCCAAAGAGTGAGATTTACCATTTATTTGATGGAAAAAATTTAATCCTGTAATTGAAATTGGTCTCCCAAACACTCTCATCATGTGAGGATATAATAACTTTTTCTATAATGAGAAAGAAATTTTTTTCCAAGCCTTATGTATTCTATGTAATGTAAAAGAATAAGAATACAACTGAGAAAAAAACGGATATTGGGAAGAAGAGAAAGGGGTATTGTATAACATTTGATACTTGTCAAAGGAAACATCATGGTACTTGATTAAATAAAGAAGTATATCGATACAAGTGTATAGAATAATATAATAATACTAATGAATTATATGGTAAGGTAGAAAAAATAAAAATATAGTTATTTAAGTATAGGGATATGGTAAAATAATTTGTCTAATTCCCTACACATGAAGGGAACTTAACACAGAAGAAGAAAAGGAGAAAAGAACAAAATTATTCAATTACTAAAACTGAAGTGGAAGTTCCTAGAAACATGGTGAAAGGTACGCTTATTACCAAATTTTGGATAGAAAATGTTTTATTTGATCTAAGTTATACCCACTCTCTTATATATGAATAACTTTATAAGGGTATGAAATCACCACACAAATGATGAGATGCAGAGTTGGAAGTGAAAAATCATGATAATGAGATAACCTGATCTCAAGTATACAACTCCTATGTCCTATCAGTTTTTGGGAATGGGTTCCCTACAAATATAATTATGCTTCATGTAGTTGAATTTTATGAAATTGTGGGAATGTATTGGCTATCACATGATAGAGACCATATCAACTATTGAGGAAGGAAAGTTATATTTGATATCCCAAATCAACCTTCATTCATCTATTTGTGTGTGGATGAACCCAAACTTCTAATAAAAATTACTTCCATTAAATGTGTTTTACTACCTATTTATGAGGTATATTTATCTTATATGGTTGGGGGTAAACACAACATTGAGTATATTCATTTTTTATGAATTTTTTTGGATGTATTACCAGATAATATTCCAAGTTTTTTATTGAATCATTAATCTATGTATTTATTATAACTCATACCAAGTGAGACACCTATTCTAATTTCTATTAATAGAACCACCTTAACTGAGTTGTGAAAATCAAACAAACAACCCAAGGATAGTCTTGTTAAGGAATTCATTTGGCCAAAATATTTTCCATGGGGTAAATATGTTCTTTTTGTAAATAATAAATACGATTCAATGCATCTTTTGATGGATTATCATGAAAAAAATAAGTATTAAGAACATGTATCTTCTACCTCATATTAATTATATATTTGATAAATTATATTGAGATATATATTATTTTAAGATTGACATTCCATTTAGATATCATCATCTAAGGGTAAACATGAGAATATACCAAATAAAACATTCCTTATGAGTTATGGTCCTTATAAATTTATAGTAATTCTATTTGGACATACCAATAATCCTATACTATTTATTGATTTAATGGAAAGAGCCATTATATAGTACATTGATCAGTATATGGCAGTATTTATAGATGATATACTTATATATTGAAAGAGAAAGGAAGAGAATGAGGAATATTTTAGAATTGTACTGATGACCCTAATAAAAGATAATTTGTACGAAAAATTTACCATGTTTGAATTTTGTCTTCTAGAAGTTTCATTATTGGGTCATATAATCTTCAGTGAAGGAATATCATTTGATCTATAAAAGATGGAATTTATTGAAAAATTAACTAGAATAACCAAGGAAACAATGATATATTGTTTTCTTGAGTGGTATGGATATTACTGATGCTTTGTGAGATATATCTTATGACTATCTAATTCACACGCCAAGGTGACTCAAAAAGGGGTTATGTTCTTATTGATAGAATAATGTAAAGATAAATTTAAAGAATCGAAGCAAATATTGGCTAGAACAGTTGGGATTACACTACCCTATAGTAGAGAAGGGATTGTGATCTATAGTAATGCATTAAATAAGGTACTATAATTAATCCTCATAAATAATGCATGATGATAGAATATACCTCTTTCTAATTTAAAATTCATTATAAAAATTACCCAACTCAGGATTTATAGATGACATCGATATTTTTTTAATTAAAGATATGGATGAATTACTTGTATTATGAATGGTATGATAAATATTCTGATCATAAATGTTTGAAATACATATTTACAAAAAATATCTGAATATGTGCTATGAATATGGTTGGAGTTGATAAAATATTAGGATATATCAATAAATTGTCACCATGGGTAGGAAAAAAGTGGACAATGCTATGAGCCATAAAAAGGGTGCTAGTTTGACCATGATGATGATTGAAAGGGATCTGAAATTTATGTATTTATAAAAGATGGATATTTAAATCATGTGGAAAGTGGTAGATCTTATCCTTTTCAGATAAATGTTTAATCTTCAATGTATGAGAGGATTAATGATGTAAAAAAGGAAGGGGTAAAATTATAGAAGTTGGTTGTGGATTTTTCTAATTTTTACCATGATCAGGTTAGAATGATAAGGTTACAGAAATGAGTATGTGTTTAGTCAACATTGTAGTTGGAGAAGGAACATTTAGATGAAGCTCATAGTTCAACATTCTATACTCATCCTGGAAGTACAAATATTTATAGAAATATGAAGGATTATTTCTTGTTGGATAACATGAAAATAGATATTATAGATTATGTATCTAATGAATAGTATGTCATCAAGTTAAGTATCATAGATAGATGTCTAAGTGGATGTTATAGCCATTACACATAACAAAATGGAAATGGGAAAACATTACCATGTACTTCATCATTAGACTCCCCAAAAAATCTCAATGGAACAATGCTATATGGGTTGTAGTTGATCAGCTTATAAAATCAGTGAATTTTATTACCATGAGAGAAGATTTATCAATTGACCATCTTAAGTAGTTATCCTTTACTGAAGTGGTAATATTTCATGGATTAAAAATAAAAATTATATTTTTATTAGGATCCTAGCTTTATCTTAATTATTTGGAAATGGATTCAGCAAGCTCTTAATTCAGAGTTGTGTTTTAGTAATGATTATAGTCCATAGAAAAATGTCTAATATGAGAGAACCATTCATGCCCTAGAGGATATGATATAGACATACTTTACGGATTTCAAAGTTGGTAGTTATCAAAACCTTCCTCTACTAGAGTTCAATTATAATAAAAAGCATTCACTTGTGCATTATAATGGATCATTATTGATCTCTATATATAAAAAAGTGTATGAATAAATTTTTTTGGATGAAGATGAATAAATAAAACTATTTGGACCTGAGTTAGCTAGGGAATTTTCAGAGAATGTTAGATCTATTCAGTATCGCATAAAAGAATCTTAGAGTCAACATAAAAGTTATAATGATAGATATCAGTGAAATCTAGAAATTAAAGTTGGTGAGTAATTATTCCTAGGAATTTTTCCATAGAATAATGTTATTATATTAAAAAATAAGTGAAATATATTATCTATGTAAATTGGTCCCTTCTAAATTTATGATAGAGTATGGACATTAGATTATGTCTTGGATCTCCCACTAAACCTATTTCAAGTTCAAAATGTTTTCAATGTATCTCTATTGATAAAGTACATACCTAATCCTTCAAATGTACTAAAACTAGATGTTACACCACTGAATCATGATCCTTATTATAAAAAATGAGCAGTAGAAATAATGGATCATAGAGATAAAGTTATAATAAATAAATCTACTCACCTGGTATATGTTCGCTAGAGGAATTTGGAATTTTGAAAGGATACATGGGAACCCTAGGTTATAATAAAAAAGATATATCATCTTTTTATATATTAATATGATGGAGTTTTGATGGTTAAATTAATTTTAAGGTGGGTGGAATTTAACACCCTAATTATTTATAATATATTTCTCTTTGAATAAATTTAATCTATTCAATTTTCTGTGATACACACATCCCCGAGTCTAAATAAGCTATAATATATTTTACTATTATAAAATAGATTTCAAATTTGTGGAATGAATAGTAATAACCAATTTTTATTAATTTTTACTAAATGATTTATATAAAGAAAATATTTTTATAACTAAGTATTTTATTTTTAGTAATGTTTTTATATGCTTCAAAACTACATTTTTCCTCGAAAAATATTTTTATTGATTTTTGTGAAAATAATAATATAATTTGGTTTAAAGTTTTTGGAAATTTATTTGAAAAAAATAACTTCACTTTTGAAATCATCTAGTTAAAATTATCTTACTTTAAAATTTGGTATTTTTTTGAAAAGGTTGTTTTTTCAATGAATAGTGAAAATACTGATTTTTATTGAAAACTTATTTTTGAATTAATGAATTAAAAAAGTTATATGTTTTTTTTAAAATGGGTTTTAAGGAATACTAAGTTAATTTTGTTATTTATAATCCAATTTATTACTTTTCAATCTATTTTATGTTCAATTCAAATATGAAATTTTTTTACTTAAGAAAAAATTATTATATAAAACCGTTTTTTATCAAGTATTATAGTTTTAATTTGAAATTAAATTATTTAAATTATGTGAATATAATTTTAAAAACTTTATTCCAAATTTAGAATGAGAATAATAAATATTTTTCAATAAGGTCAACTTATTTTTTGGTTATAAAGAATATTAAAATTTTTTTATATAGGTTACCTCAGTTATGGTCAAATTTGGTTTACCATGGAAATTAAGACCAGTGATGAGAGTATGTTTTCCTATAAAAAATGTATAAATAATATTATCGGACCATAATAAAAATTATAATTTCCATTCAATATATATCTATCCATTTGGAATCATTTTACTTGAGTATGATTTTTTTATGTTTTAATATTTCATGAAATTGCAGGTGTGTCCTCTCCCCCGCCTATAAAAGGACACTCGTTCTTTCTATTATTTACACCACATTGAGAAATATATCATGAATAAAACATAAAATATTAACTAATAAAATTACCTTCAAATTAATGAGTGGGTTTTTTATTCATAAAATAACATTCTAGGGGTCCGTAAGCATGGATTTAAAGGATGCCTACCAGAGAAGAGGTAATTACCTTACCCGACATCCTTCAATGTATTTATTTTTCTAGTTCCAATAAAAATTGGGTATTTATCATAAAATAATAAATTTATTAACATAAATATACCATTATTTTATTTTTATTGGGTAACCAACAATATATACCCACTTTTCCATCATATGATAAGTGAAAGTTTCGCTTGAGCATACGTGCAGAATACTACCCCAACATAGGGATAGAATTAATTTTACATCACTATATTTCATGTTTTATTATTATTATTGGTTTAAAGTTTATATATTATATTTATGACATAATTATGTTTCTGTAATTATAATATGACATCTTCCTTCATACATTTCAATCTGTTTGATAACGATAACTTCGTTCATGCATATGTGAGGACTACCACCTCCAAAAAGCGATTCAATTTGTTTTAAGTTAATGTTTACATATATTCAATGAGTTTATATTATATATTTGATATAATAATTATTTTTTAAGGTTAAATATTATTTATATTTATTTTATTCCATCCTTAAAAATGTAAAAAATAATGTTCTTGTGTACGTATGGCCTATCATCTCCATGAATACTAAAAATTATTTTTCTATATCTAACTTAATGGATGATTCCAAATAAGTATATATTGAATATATAATATATTTATATCATTAATAAAATTATTTATATGATTTAATCATGAGAATGAATCAAGAAATAGAACTACTGAACCGAAACACGCATGATTAACCAGAAAGTTAATACTCATAAATAAAAATTCTAATAATGAATTATTAATAAAAAAATATGGAAATTTTATAATTGAATCATATATTATGTTAAAATTATGTATTTTGTTTTGATATATAATTAAAATAATTTTAAACTTATTATATATGAGGTTAAAATCACTTGTGAATCTAGTTGTACCTAATGTAAGGGTTTATTTCAAAATTTCATCATTATTTGTGTAGAGACCCGGAGCCTGATGTACATGTACATTACATTAATTTTGCGGAATACTTAGTACATTACAAAAACACACACACAAGGACCGTAATAGTTTAGTGTCTTTGGAAACTCATAATATAATCTTCTAATTGTGTTGAAAGATCTTCAACATCTCCCATAAAGATCTTCCTTTTTTTTACCTAAAACCTTTCTTTATATCCTGGGGAAAAGAAAACATAAAAGGGTGAGCTCAAATTCTAAGTAAGGGTAAACAAAAGAAATATCAATCACATCATATTCATAAGAACATAACATTTTGGAAATCTTAACCTGCAAAAGAGAGCATAATTTTAATAACATGGGATAAATCATGGCAGTGAAATGTAATCATAATAATCATAACTTAAAACATGAAACTTTGTGGTATTCACACATAATCATAGAGAATCATTTCTTGTTAGTCAAGACTCATTGCCAAGACTATCTTAGTGGACAAAGTCCCTTTCTGAATCGAGTAACCCTCGTTTCAGTCCTGTTTCACTGAACCGGTATAACCTACCATTCCATCCATGTCTATCTCATGAGATATAAAATCTTTACCCAATGCATTGGAGGGAGATATAGGTCCCACCCATCTTATAATGAATCCTTTCTTATGTGTGCCACATAATCATAAACCATACATCATAGCGTAACCCATGTAATAAAAATGGGATTCTTAAACAACATGACATCATAAAACAATTCATATAAGATAAAGGAATTCATAAAAATATTTCCATCACAACATAATCAAATCCATGTAATAATAGGGATAAAAAAAGAACCCTTTTATTATCTTAGATGGAAAATAATTTTGATAAAATACTTGAACTTCATTCTTGAGGAAAATATCCTTTCTACTTCAAAAACACTTTTCCTTTCTTAACATGTCATACAATTTTAAACTAAAAGAAGTTGATTAAAAATAAACTTGAATACTTGTAAATGAAGCTTCTTGGAAATAATGTTTTAGAAATTCATTCATGTCGTATAAGTTAAAAAAACATTCTTCGTACTTTTGTCGGAAAAGTCAAAAAGTACCTCGTACGAAAAAAACGACAAAAGATTCCTTTCATATTCTTTACTAAAAACTCACCGAAGGGTAAAATTGGATTTAAACTAGTGTAAGTGGATGGAAACAATATTACATATTTAGGGAACATGGATTTGGATGATAAAATACACCCCAATAAATACTTACGAATAAACAATCTCGGATAAAAATGAGATTGTGATATTTCCCTTACCTTAAGTACGATTTGCTTCGTAAGTGTCCGAACCTCCTGTATAATGATCTAAATAATGTCATTAACTTATTACAGAATCATATTCATTGTTATTATATCATATATGGTTCACTTATGACTTTATATTACCCGTTCTTTTGTAAATTCCATGTTAAAGAAGCGTTTTGGGTAAAATCATTTCATTTATCGTAGGTGTTTGGACTTGTTGTTCTTGACATTATTATTACTTATATCATGATTTAATTACTTCCAGAATATAAAACATGATTTATATATCATATATACTCAGTATATATATAGATAGATAAATGAAATGAAACACACCGTTCAGGGAGACGGTAGTCCGTACGTACGCATGAATGCTGTTTTCGTTTCCTTATTGAGTTGAACGGAATTAAGTAGATGAAATTCATATATATAAACATAAATCCAGTATCATTGTTATGTAATATATTTCATTATTACTTATTATATATACTTTATAATCATTCATGAATGGTTTAAAGTGGAGAATGAATCTCATCGCGTCGTGGAGACGGTAGTCCGTACGTACGCACGAGCGATGATATCATTCTCATGATCGTGAACTTGTGTTGAAGTGTATGTATACTATTTCAGTATCAATATCAATTTATAATAATCATATATAGTTAATCATTACACCATTATATCCATCCTTGTAAGGTGATGGTGGAAAATAGATTACACCACGGCGTGGAGACAGTATTCCGTACGTACGCACGCGCAGTGATTTCATTTTTCCGTAGGATGGATAGAAGGTGAATTAGGGTTGTTTCATATTTATAATAACATATCAGTATGTAATTAATACTGATGATATTAATTTGTAATGAAACAACTAAAGAAGAAGAAGTTGAAGAAGAAAGAAATTGAAAAGATCGGTAATGGATATTACCTCTTCTTTGAAACGCCTCCTTGAATCCTCCACTTAGGGAACTAAGATTGGACTTTGAAGAAGACCAGGACCTCTAGGATTATTCTAGGGAAGTGTAGAAGGGATTTTGTCAGGGGTTGTCCGAGCTTGAGTGCTCAAATTGGTGTGAGGAGGAGGGGGAGGAGGTGTCCTTTTATAAGGGAGGAGAGGGGCACTTTAGGAATATCTCAAAATATTATTTTATATTAAAGTCAAAATCGGTTTATAATGGTTCCAAAGGGTCTTATTTCGAAGCTAAAGTGGGGATGGGTCGAAATCCTATCAAACAATAGGATTTAGACAAGTTGAGTTTATTATTTTAACCTTATCAATTAGATTTAACTCTAAGTTAAATAATTTAACTTTTACCGTGTCTTTTTGTTTTCTTACACTATATGGTTAATACACTTACTATAACATGCCAAACGAACCCCAATTTATTTATTATTAATATATATATCCTTATCTAAGTCATTTGGCCGAACCTTAGATTTTTAGGAATAAAATAACAATTAATAATATAATATTTGATTTAAAAACTATTTTGTGTCAATTTTGACACTATTTGATATATGATTTTTTTGAAAGTCATAAAAGAATTATATGTTCGAACCAAGTTGATTTAATAAACACTAATATATCATAGTAACCTAGAAAATTAGTGGAAGTCATAAAAAGTCTCAAATTACAATTATTTTGGGGTTTATAACATCAATTATGTCAATATTTCATTAATAAGATAATTACTGCATCATCATTGTGTCATAAATAAATTAACTTATTTAATGTCTAAAAATTACAAATAAAATACCATTATGTAGGAAATCTCTTTATATTTCTAATGAATATTTATAGTCTAATTTATCTTATGTATAACCCCATATTAAAAATGATTTACTTATTAAACTTTGATTTTAACTATTTTAACCATTCTTTAAATAAATTAATAATGAATGTCCTAATCTAATCCAAGTGGGCCTAAATGGTCATATTATATTCATAAGGTTGTTTTTGGTCGAATTACACTTATCCAATAGAATTAGGACATGTGTTAGGGTAATAGTAATATCATATTTACCCTTAGTTACCCTATTTACTATTAACTGTGGTAAAAAAAGTAAAAAGTTACTATTCACCAAAAAATTATTTTCATCTCATTGAACCACATTTTAGTCCTTTATATTAACCGTGTCTCTCGGATTTTCTAAATTCCACTCACAGAAGCGGTAAAATTATGTTTTATGAAAAATTCAGTTTTTTAACTACCACTTAGTGGTTTCACTATTCATCAAAAATTGAAAGTTTTCAGAAAAATACCAAAAATTAGGCCTAAGCTATATTTGATATTATGAACTCAAAAATGATGTCTATTTTACCAAATTCACAACATATCAGTTTCATTAACTAATTTAAAAATTAATTCCCGTCGTCAAAACAAATAGCGTGTTTTTAAGAGATAATAACTATCAAAAGATTGACACTTGTTTATAACTAGTTTAAATGTGAAATTACATCCAATGACCAACATTGTATTAAATTGTAAAAATATATTCTAAATATACTTTAAAACCACTCAAATTAAAAATTTATCACTATTAATTATTTCGATTGAAAAAGATGTTTTTAATTAAAATTTAGTAATTTTCACTATTCATCAAAATATAAAAGTTATCCGAAAATCACCAAAATTTCACCCTAAGCTAATTTCAATATTCCGAATCCAAAAATGATGTCAATTTTGAAAAATAAAATTTACAAAATTTCAAAAAGTGGTTATTACTATTCATAACGGCTAGTTTTAATAATATTTTAATAGCATATCGTTGTTTAGTGAAACTCGGTATTGCGTACTACACACACTATCTAGGAAGGTCGCGATTGCGTGTAATGAAAGGCAAGTCAAGGATGCGTGTTATGAAAGCTCCTTTTGGTGTAGCATACAACACAAGACATTAATGAAATTAAAAAGAATATTTTTCATAAAATCTCAGGGTGTTACATTCTACCCCCCTTAAAATGAATTTCGCCCTCGAAATTCGTCGGGGTTATAAATGGTTTACTATTCAAAAGTTTCTTTAATAGAATCCCACATCGTAAAAAGGAATACCAAAACCAATCTTTAAAAACGAAAGTATGAAACGTAACGGTTACCCAAATAAACTAATCACTGGGTTTCCACATAGGTGAAAATATGTATATGGAAGAGAAATCTAACCATCATGTTCTGATGGAGAGTGGTAGAGAACATGGCTATGGAAAATCCAGTAATCACAAATCCATATATTTGTGATCATATAAGGTATCATCTGATTCATCAGGTATAAGATCACTAGGACAACATTTTTGGTTTTCAAGATCATTTCCCTAAAGTAGAAAATTTGAATAAATACTTACTTTATTTTGGTACAATCTCACTGTTGTTCGTACTTTGAACAATTTACACTTAATCTCTTAAATAAATGAAGTTGAATTTGTTATTCGTGAAGTGTTAATAGATCATGTGATAGAATGATTGGTCATTCCATCTGTCTCAAACAAAAGGTTAGAAAAGTTATCAAAAAAATACATAAGTCCATCAATAGTGAGATCAATCATATATGGTTCCTAAAATGGATGTATACTTCATATATCATACTACTTAATATAATAAAACTAGTTTCTACTAAACAGGGACTTTTTGTAGGCCAGTGGTAGGCGATAAAGGCCAGTATCACTTCGGTTGTGAGTTCGATTCCCACAGCCTTGTCTGACGCGATGGGCTGTCGCCCGTCCTACATGTTGTCCTTTTTCTAAAACTATAACATCCCATCAATAATATAGAAAAAACTTCTATCCTTAAACAATACTAACTTATGTTCAACATAATCCATTCCAATCTTTAGGCTTATCCATAATACTGCAGTCCACTCTCATAACATAGTGAAAACGATTACCAGAGATTTAATACCATC
Organism: Viscum album; assembly: GCA_963277665.1. Taxonomy (NCBI): domain Eukaryota; kingdom Viridiplantae; phylum Streptophyta; class Magnoliopsida; order Santalales; family Viscaceae; genus Viscum; species Viscum album. The sequence continues at coordinate 1,627,446,587 of OY728142.1, read as the reverse complement.
GTTGATCCCCATATATCATAAGATATGTTTTGTTGGTCACATTCCAAACATTCAAAGTCCTTAATCATGTATTCTCTTGAATACCCATTGAGCCTTAGTGAAAACATGAATGTAGTTAAAAGTTAACACTTTCCACATACCAAAATCCTCAAAATTCTGTATACTCAAACCATGATATCACTTAGTCCTTATATCAATCATGAGCTCATGAATACTGTCAAATATTTCATTTTCTCATTTCCCTTCATTATGCGCATATCATCTTATTTCCAAAATATCTCAAGCACTTTGAATACCACATTAGACCAACACATAAATATTCCAATACTTAATGATACAACATTATTTTGGAATCCCATTACATAAACACTTAATCATTCCACCACATCGTTGTCATATTCAACATCGCCAATAGTGATCGCATGTGACATCCCTTTGTCATTTGCCTTAAGCGGTTGCTCATGTCGATCATCACTAACCCTTGGATTAGGGAATTTATTAGCATAATGCCCCATTTCCTTGCACTTGAAGCATTGAAGTGTTGGTGGTGCGTTCTCTGCAGTGTTTGCTTTATTCACATCATTAGAAACCCTTTTTCCATTACTTCGACACTCAGCTGCTCGATGACCTTCTTTTCCACACTTAAAACATTTTCTAGTCCCTTTAAGACAATCTCCACCATGCTTCTTTCCACACTTTGTGCATAAGGAAACATTCATATTCTTTTCACCATTATTCTAAGATTTCTCCTTGAACTCCATCTTTCGTTTCTTGTCAAAACCATGAGATGGATATGTAACACCAACTTCCATTTCTACCTTGATAGCACAACACACAATTTCTTCATAGCTACTGAAGTCTCTTATAGCTAATGCCCTTCGAAGACTTGGTTTTAAGCCACTGAAAAATCGATCAACTTTACTTTCAGGTTGGATGATAATGCCAGATGCATACCTTGCAAGTCTTGTAAAATTCGCTTCGTATATACCAACAGATTCATCATCCTTTTGCTTTAGTTCAAGAAACTCCTTCTCCATCTTTGTTCGAAGAATACGAGGGAAGTACTTATTGAAAAAAAAGTTCTTGAACTCGTCCCATTCCATGGACTCAATTTCATCTCTTGGCCTCGTATTCTTGATAAGATTCCACCATTGATCAACTTCACCTTCCAAACGATATACTGCTAAGATGACTTTATAATGTTCAGAACATTGAAGAACTGAAAATATCTTTTCATTGGTACCGATCCATTGTTCAGCAACAAGTGGATCAGAAGACCCACTGAAAGAAGGTGGACGTTTCCTCATGAAGGACTCAATAGAATATTGTTCCCTTCTCTACTCATTTGGAAGTCCAGAATGATTCATAGCTTGTGTAAGTATAGAAATAAGATTTTTCACTCCATCTCCCATAACATTTGTTTGTTCAGGAGGACAATCATTGCATTGTCCATTGCATTGATCAACACGGTTCCTTCGGGTTCCATCCATCGTCTAAAACCCAAAAAGAATAGTGTGAGAGGAAAAAATCATGCTAGGGAAAACAACATAATAAAGGGGGATTACCCTTAATATCTAACATCTTAGGTTAAATTCTATGATCGTTACCGTAGTTCTAGGACTGTATCTTATACGTATACTTATCCTTAGGGACATCCCTAGACATACCTTAGAAATATCTCTAGGGATCTCACTAACGCTTTCGCATCCTAGTTTCCAAAGGTTGACTAAACCTTTCCTCTGATACCAACTGTAGCGGTCTAGAATTACTTCCAGTGGACTACAATTGATACCTATCAGGGCACTCCATGGGCGGCTACACCCCCTGGGCGGGACACACCACCATCCCCAGTGGCAGCCATTTCCTCATGAAGCCCTTGGGCGGAGAGCCATGCTTCGTCCAATGCTCACATGTGAGAGTTCCCAAGGATTGGATACATTCCTACCTCCTTTGCCTCTGATACCAACTGTAGAGACCCGGGGCCTGACGTACATGTACATTACATTAATTTTGCGGAATACTTAGTACATTACAAAAACACACACACAAGGACCGTAATAGTTTAGTGTCTTTGGAAACTCGGAATATAATCTTCTAATCGTGGCGAAAGATCATCAACATCTCCAATAAAGATCTTCCTTTTTTTTACCTAAAACCTTTCTTTATATCCTGGGGAAAAGGAAACATAAAAGGGTGAGCTCAAATGCTCAGTAAGGGTAAACAAAAGAAATAACAATCACATCATATTCATAAGAACATAACATTTTAGAAATCTTAACCTGCAAAAGAGAGCATAATTTCATAACATGGGATAAATCATGGCAGTGAAATGTAATCACAATAATCATAACTTAAAACATGAAACATTGTGGCATTCACACATAATCATAGTGAATCATTTCTTGTTAGTCAAGACTCATTGCCAAGACTATCTTAGTGGACAAAGTCCCTTTCTGAATCGATTAACCCTCGTTTCAGTCCTGTTTCACTGAACCAGTATAACCTACCATTCCATACATGTCTATCTCATGAGATATAAAATCTTTACCCAATGCATTGGAGGGAGATATCGGTCCCACCCATCTTATAATGAATCCTTTCTTATGTGTGCCACATAATCATAAACCATACATCATAGCGTAACCCATGTAATAAAAATGGGATTCTTAAAAAACATGACATCATAAAACAATTCATATAAGATAAAGGAATTCATAAAAATATTTCCATCACAACATAATCAAATCCATGTAATAATAGGGATAAAAACAGAACCTTTTTATTATCTTAGATGGAAAATAATTTTGATAAAATACTTGAACTTCATTCCTGAGGAAAATATCCTTTCTACTTCAAAAACACTTTTCCTTTCTTAACATGTCATACAATTTTAAACTAAAAGAAGTTGATTAAAAATAAACTTGAATACTTGTAAAGGAGGCTTCTTGGAAATAATGTTTTAGAAATCCATTCATGCTGTATAAGTTAAAAAAAACATTCTTCGTACTTTTTTCGGAAAAGTCAAAAAGTACCTCGTACGAAAAAAACGACAAAAGATTCCTTTCATATTCTTTACTAAAAACTCACCGAAGGGTAAAATTGGATTTTAACTAGTGTAAGTGGATGGAAAAAATATTACATATTGAAGGAACATGGATGAGGATGATAAAATACACCCCAATAAATACATACGAATAAACAATCTCGGATAAAAATGAGATTGTGATATTTCCCTTACCTTAAGTCCGATTTGCTTCGTAAGTGTCCGAACCTCCTGTATAATGATTTAAATAATGTCATTAACTTATTACAGAATCATATTCATTGTTATTACATCATATATGGTTCACTTATGACTATATATTACCCGTTCTTTTGTAAATTCCATGTTAAAGAAGCGTTTTGGGTAAAATCGTTTCATTTATCATAGGTGTTTGGACTTGTTGTTCTTGACATTATTATTACTTATATCATGATTTAATTACTTCCAGAATATAAAACATAATTTATATATCATATATATTCAGTATATATATATAGATAGATAAATGAAATGAAACACACCGTTCATGGAGACGGTAGTCCGTACGTACGAATGAACGCTGTTTTCGTTTCCTTATTGAGTTGAACGGAATTAAGTAGATGGCATTCATATATATAAACATAAATCCAGTATCATTGTTATGTAATATATTTCATTATTGCTTATTATATATACTTTATAATCATTCATGAATGGTTTAAAGTGGAGAATGAATCTCATCGCGTCGTGGAGACGGTAGTCCGTACGTACGCACGAGCGATGATATCATTCTCATGATCGTGAACTTGTGTTGAAGTGTATGTATACTATTTCAGTATCAATATAAATTTATAATAATCATATATATTTACTCATTACACCATTATACCCATCCTTGTAAGTTGATGGTGGAAAATAGATTACACCACGGCGTGGAGACGGTATTCCGTACGTACGCACGCGCGGTGATTTCATTTTTCCGTAGGATGGATAGAAGGTGAATTAGGGTTGTTTCATATTTATAATAACATATCAGTATGTAATTAATACTGATGTTATTACTTTGTCATGAAATAACTAAAGAAGAAGAAGTTGAAGAAGAAAGAAATTGAAAAGATCGGTAATGGATATTAACTCTTCTTTGAAACGCCTCCTTGAATCCTCCACTTAGGGAACTAAGATTGGTCTTTGAAGAAGACCAGGACCTCTAGGATTATTATAGGGAAGTGTAGAAGGGATTTTGGCAGGGGTTGTCCGAGCTTGAGTGCTCAAATTGGTGTGAGGAGGAGGGGGAGGAGGTGTCCTTTTATAAGGGAGGAGAGGGGCACTTTAGGAATATCTCATAATATTATTTTATATTAAAGTCAAAATCGGTTTATAATGGTTCAAAAGGGTCTTATTTCGAAGCTAAAGTGGGGATGGGTCGAAATCCTATCAACCAATAGGATTTAGACAAGTTTAGGTTATTATTTTAACCTTATCAATTAGATTTAACTCTAAGTTAAATAATTTAACTTTTACCGTGTCTTTTTGTTTTCTTACACTATATGGTTAATACACTTACTATAACATGCCAAACAAACCCAAAATTATTTATTATTAATATATATATCCTTATCTATGTCCTTTGGCCGAACCATATATTTTAGGAATAAAATAACAACTAATAATATAATATTTGTTTTAAAAACTATTTTGTGTCAATTTTAACACTATTTGATATATGATTTTTCTGAAAGTCATAACAGAATTATATGTTCAAACCAAGTTGATTAAATCAACACTAATATATCATAGTAACCTATAAAATTAGTGGAATTCATAAAAAGTCCGAAATTACATTTATTTTGGGGTTTATAACATCAATTATGTCAATATTTCATTAATAAGATAATTACTGCATCATCATTGTGTCATAAATAAATTAAATTATTTAATGTCTAAAAATTACAAATAAATTACCATTATGTAGGAAATCATTTTAGCTTTCTAATGAATATTTATAGTCGAATTTATCTTATGTATAACCCCATATTAAAAATGATTTACATATTAAACATTGATTTTAACTATTTTAACCCTTCTTTAAATAAATTAATAATATATGTCCTAATCTAATCCAAGCGGGCCTAAATGATCATATTATATTCATAAGGTTGTTTTTGGTCGAATTACACTTATCCAATAGAAATAGGACATGTGTTAGGGTAATAGTAATATCATATTTACCCTTAGTTACCCTATTTACTATTAACCGCGGTAAAAAAAGTAAAAAGTTACTATTCACCAAAAAATTATTTTCATCTCATTGAACCACATTTTAGTCCTTGATATTAACTGTGTCTCTCGGATTTTCGAAATTCCACTCACAGAAGCGGTAAAATTAAGTTTTATGAAAAATTCAGTTTTTAACTACCACTTAGTGGTTTCACTATTCATCAAAAATTGAATGTTTTCAGAAAAATACCAAAAATTAGGCCTAAGTTATATTTGATATTATGAACTCAAAAATGATGTCTATTTTACCAAATTCACAACATATCAGTTGCATTAACTAATTTAAAAATTAATTCCCGTCGTCAAAACAAATAGCGTGTTTTTAAGAGATAATAACTATCAAAAGATTGACACTTGTTTATAACTAGTTTAAATGTGAAATTACATCCAATGACCAACATTGTATTAAATTGTAAAAATATATTCTAAATATACTTTAAAACCACTCAAATTAACAATTTATCACTATTAATTATTTCGATTGAAAAAGTTGTTTTTAATTAAAATTTAGTAATTTTCACTATTCATCAAAATATGAAAGTTATCCGAAAATCACCAAAATTTCACCCTAAGCTAATTTCGATATTCCGAATCCAAAAATGAAGTCAATTTTGAAAAATAAAATTTACAAAATTTCAAAAAGTGGTTATTACTATTCATAACGACTAGTTTTAATAATATTTTAATAGCATATCGTTGTTTAGTGAAACTCAGTATTGCGTACTACAAACGCTATCAAGGAAGGTCGTGATTGCGTTTAATGAAAGGCAAGTCAAGGATGCTTGTTGTGAAAGCTCCTTTTGGTGTAGCGTACAACACAAGACATTAATGAAATTAAAAAGAATATTTTTCATAAAATCTCGGGGTGTTACATTCTACCTCCCTTAAAATAAATTTCGCCCTCGAAATTCGTCGGGGTTATAAATGGTTTACTATTCAAAAGTTTCTTTAATAGAAACCCACATCGTAAAAAGGAATACCAAAACCAATCTTTAAAAACGAAAGTATGAAACGTAATGGTTACCCAAATAAACTAATCACTGGGTTTCCACATAGGTGAAAATATGTATATGGAAGAGAAATCTAACCAACATGTTCTGATGGACAGTGGTAGAGAACATGGCTATGGAAAATCCAGTAATCACAAATCCATAGATTTGTGATGATATAATGTACCATCTGATTCATCAGGTATAAGATCACTAGGACAACATTTTTGGTTTTCAAGATCATTTCCCTAAAGTTGAAAATTTGAATAAATACTTACTTTATTTTGGTACAATCTCACTGTTGTTCGTACTTTGAACAATTTCCACTTCATCTCTTAAAGAAATGAAGTTGAATTTGTTATTCGTGAAGTGTTAATAGATCATGTGATAGAATGATGGGTCATTCCATCTGTCTCAAACAAATGGTTAGAAAAGTTATCAAAAAATACATAAGTCCATCAATAGTGAGATCAATCATATATGGTTCTTAAAATGGACGTATACTTCATATATCATACTAATTAATATAATAAAACTAGTTTCTACTAAACAGGGACTTTCTGTAGGCCAGTGGTAGGCGATAAAGGCCAGTATCACTTCAGTTGTGGGTTCGATTCCCACAGCCTTGCCCGACGCGATGGGCTGTCGCCCGTCCTACATGTTGTCCTTTTTCTAAAACTGTAACATCCCATCAATAATATCGAAGAAACATCTATCCTTAAACAATACTAACTTATGTTCAACATAATCCATTCCAATCTTTAGGCTTATCCATAATACTGCAGTCCACTCTCATAACATAGTGAAAATGATTACCAGAGATTTAATACCATCGTTGATCCCCATATATCATAAGATATGTTTTGTTGGTCACATTCCAAACATTCAAAGTCCTTAATCATGTATTCTCTTGAATACCCATTGAGCCTTAGTAAAAACATGAATGTAGTTAAAAGTTAACACTTTCCACATACCAAAATCATCAAAATTATATATACTCAAACCATGATATCACTTAGTCCTTATATCAATCATGAGCTCATGAATACTGTCAAATATTTCATTTTCTCGTTTCCCTTCATTATGCGCATATCATCTTATTTCCAAAATATCTCAAGCACTTTAAAGACCACATTAGACCAACACATAAATATTCCAATACTTTATGATACAACATTATTTTGGAATCCCATTACATAAACACTTAATCATTCCACCACATCGTTGTCATATTCAACATCGCCAATAGTGATCGCATGTGGCTTCCCTTTGTCCTTTGCCTTAAGCGGTTGCTCATGTCGATCATCACTAACCCTTGGATTAGGGAATTTATTAGCATAATTCCCCATTTCCTTGCACTTGAAGCATTGAAGTGTTGGTGGTGCGTTCTCTGCAGTGTTTCCTTTATTCACATCATTAGAAACCCTTTTTCCATTACTTCGACACTCAGCTACTCGATGACCTTCTTTTCCACACTTAAAAAATTTTCTAGTCCCTTTAAGACAATCTCCACCATGCTTCTTTCCACACTTTGTGCATAAGGAAACATTCATCTTCTTTTCACCATTATTCTGAGATTTCTCCTTGAACTCCATCTTTCGTTTCTTGTCAAAACCATGAGATGGATATGTAACACCAACTTCCATTTCTACCTTGATAGCACAACGCACAATTTCTTCATAGCTACTGAAGTCTCTTATAGCTAATGCCCTTCGAATACTTGGTTTTAAGCCACTGAAAAATCGATCAACTTTACTTTCAGGTTGGATGATAATGCCAGATGCATACCTTGCAAGTCTTGTAAAATTCGCTTCGTATATACCAACAGATTCATCATCCTTTTTCTTTAGTTCAAGAAACTCCTTCTCCATCTTTGTTCGAAGAATACGAGGGAAGTACTTATTGAAAAATAAGTTCTTGAACTCGTCCCATTCCATGGACTCAATTTCATCTCTTGGCCTCGTATTCTTGATAAGATTCCACCATTGATCAGCTTCACCTTCCAAACGATATACTGCTAAGATGACTTTATCATGTTCAGAACATTGAAGAACTGGAAATATCTTTTCAGTGGTACTGATCCATTGTTCAGCAACAAGTGGATCAGAAGCCCCACTGAAAGAAGGTGGGCGTTGCCTCATGAAGGACTTAATAGAATATTGTTCCCTTCTCTACTCATTTGGAAGTCCAGAATGATTCATATCTTGTGTAAGTATAACAATAAGATTTTTCACTCCATCTCCCATAACATTTGTTTGTTCACGAGGAGAATCATTGCATTGTCCATTGCATTGATCAACACGGTTCCTTCGGGTTCCAGCCATCGTCTAAAACCCTAAAAGAATAGTGTGAGAGACAAAAATCATGCTAGGGAAAACAACATAATAAAGGGGGAGTACCCTTAATATCTAACATCTTAAGTTAAATTCTAAGATCGTTACCGTAGTTGTAGGACTGTATCTTATACGTATACTTATCCTTAGGGACATCCCTAGACATACCTTAGAAATATCTCTAGGGATCTCACTAACGCTTTCACATCCTAGTTTCCAAAGGTTGATTAAACCTTTCCTCTGATAACAACTGTAGCGGTCTAGAATTACTTCCAGTGGACTACAATTGATACCTATCAGGGCACTCCATGGGAGGCTACACCCCCTGGGCAGGACACACCACCATCCCCAGTGGCAGCCATTTCCTCATGAAGCCCTTGGGCGGAGAGCCATGCTTCGTCCAACGCTCACATGTGAGAGTTCCCAAGGATTGGATACATTCATACCTCCTTTGCCTCTGATACCAACTGTAGAGACCCGGAGCCTGATGTACATGTACATTACATTAATTTTGCAGAATACATAGTACATTACAAAAACACACACACAAGGACCGTAATAGTTTAGTGTCTTTGGAAACTCGGAATATAATCTTCTAATCGTGGTGAAAGACCTTCAACATCTCCCATAAAGATCTTCCTTTTTTTTACCTAAAACCTTTCTTTATATCCTGGGGAAAAGAAAACATAAAAGGGTTAGCTCAAATTCTCAGTAAGGGTAAACAAAAGAAATATCAATCACATCATATTCATAAGAACATAACATTTTGGAAATCTTAACCTGCAAAAGAGAGAATAATTTCATAACATGGGATAAATCATGGCAGTGAAATGTAATCACAATAACCATAACTTAAAACATGAAACTTTGTGGCATTCACACATAATAATAGAGAATCATTTCTTGTTAGTCAAGACTCATTTCCAAGACTATCTTAGTGGACAAATTCCCTTTATGAATCGAGTAACCCTTGTTTCAGTCCTGTTTCACTGAACCGGTAAAACCTACCATTTCAGCCATGTCTATCTCATGAGATATAAAATCTTTACCCAATGCATTGGAGGGAGATATAGGTCCCACCCATCTTATAATGAATCCTTTTTTATATGTGCCACATAATCATAAACCATACATCATAGCGTAACCCATGTAATAAAAATGGGATTCTTAAACAACATGACATCATAAAACAATTCATATAAGATAAAGAAATTCATAAAAATATTTCCATCACAACATAATCAAATCCATGTACTAATAGGGATAAAAACAGAACCCTTTTATTATCTTAGATGGAAAATAATTTTGATAAAATACTTGAACTTCATTCTTGAGGGAAATATCCTTTCTACTTCAAAAACACTTTTCCTTTCTTAACATGTCATACAATTTTAAACTAAAAGAAGTTGATTAAAAATAAACTTGAATACTTGTAATGGAAGATTCTTGGAAATAATGTTTTAGAAATCCATTCATGCCGTATAAGTTAAAAAAACATTCTTCGTACTTTTGTCGAAAAAGTCAAAAAGTACCTCGTACGAAAAAAACGACAAAAGATTCCTTTCATATTCTTTACTAAAAACTCACCTAAGGGTAAAATTGGATTTAAACTAGTGTAAGTGGATGGAAACAATATTACATATTGAGGGAACATGGATGTGGATGATAAAATACACCCCAATAAATACTTACGAATAAACAATCTCGGATAAAAATGAGATTGTGATATTTCCCTTACCTTAAGTATGATTTGCTTCGTAAGTGTCCGAACCTCCTGTATAATGATTTAAATAATGTCATTAACTTATTAAAGAATCATATTCATTGTTATTATATCATATATGGTGCACTTATGACTTTATATTACCCGTTCTTTTGTAAATTCCATGTTAAAGAAGCGTTTTGGGAAAAATCGTTTCATTTATCGTAGGTGTTTGGACTTGTTGTTCTTGACATTATTATTACTTATATCATGATTTACTTACTTCCAGAATATAAAACATGATTTATATATCATATATATTCAGTATATATATATAGATAGATAAATGAAATGAAACACACCGTTCATGGAGACGGCAGTCCGTACGTACGCATGAACGTTGTTTTCGTTTCCTTATTGAGTTGAACGGATTTAAGTAGATGACATTCATATATATACACATAAATCCAGTATCATTGTTATGTAATATATTTCGTTATTACTTATTATATATACTTTATAATCATTCATGAATGGTTTAAAGTGGAGAATGAATCTCATCGAGTCATGGAGACGGTAGTCCGTACGTACGCACGAGCGATGATATCATTCTCATGATCGTGAACTTGTGTTGAAGTGTATGTATACTATTTAAGTATCAATATCAATTTATATTAATCATATATAGTTACTCATTACACCATTATACCCATCCTTGTAAGGTGATGGTGGAAAATAGATTACACCACGGCGTGGAGACGGTATTCCGTACGTACGCACGCGCGGTGATTTCATTTTTCCGTAGGATGGATAGAAGGTGAATTAGGGTTGTTTAATATTTATAATAACATATAAGTATGTAAGTAATACTGATGTTATTACTTTGTCATGAAACAACTAAAGAAGAAAAAGTTGAAGAAGAAAGAAATTGAAAAGATCGGTAATGGATATTACCTCTTCTTTGAAACGCCTCCTTGAATCCTCCACTTAGGGAACTAAGATTGGTCTTTGAAGAAGACCAGGACCTCTAGGATTATTCTAGGGAAGTTTAGAAGGGATTTTGGCAGGGGTTGTCCGAGCTTGAGTGCTCAAATTGGTGTGAGGAGGAGGGGGAGGAGGTGTCCTTTTATAAGGGAGGAGAGGGGCACTTTAGGAATATCTCAAAATATTATTTTATATTAAAGTCAAAATCGGTTTATAATGGTTCTAAAGGGTCTTATTTCGAAGCTAAAGTGGGGATGAGTCGAAATCCTATCAACCAATAGGATTTAGACAAGTTTAGGTTATTATTTTAACCTTATCAATTAGATTTAACTCTAAGTTAAATAATTTAACTTTTACCGTGTCTTTTTGTTTTCTTACACTATATGGTTAATACACTTACTATAACATGCCAAACGAACCCCAAATTATTTATTATTAATATATATATCCTTATCTAAGTCATTTGTCCGAACCTTAGATTTTTAGGAATAAAATCACAATTAATAATATAATATTTGATTTAAAAACTATTTTGTGTCAATTTTGACACTATTTGATATATGATTTTTGTGAAAGTCATAACAGAATTATATGTTCGAATCAAGTTGATTAAATCAACACTAATATATCATAGTAACCTAGAAAATTATTGGAATTCATAAAAAGTCTAAATTACATTTATTTTGGGGTTTATAACATCACTTATGTCAATATTTTATTAATAAGATAATTACTGCATCATCATTGTGTCATAAATAAATTAAATTATTTAATGTCTAAAAATTACAAATAAAATACCATTATGTAGTAAATAGTTTTAGATTTCTAATGAATATTTATAGTCGAATTTATCTTATGTATAACCCCATATTAAAAATGATTTACTTATTAAACTTTGATTTTAACTATTTTAACCCTTCTTTAAATAAATTAATAATAAATGTCCTAATCTAATCCATGTGGGCCTAAATGGTCATATTATATTCATAAGGTTGTTTTTGGTCGAATTACACTTATCCAATAGAATTAGGACATGTGTTAGGGTAATAGTAAAATCATATTTACCCTTAGTTACCCTATTTACTATTAACTGCGGTAAAAAAAGTTATAAAGTTACTATTCACCAAAAAATTATTTTCATCTCATTGAACCACATTTTAGTCCTTGATATTAACCGTGTCTCTCGGATTTTCGAAATTCCACTCACAGAAGCGGTAAAATTAAGTATTATGAAAAATTCAGTTTTTTAACTACCACTTAGTGGTTTCACTATTCATCAAAAATTGAAAGTTTTTAGAAAAATACAAAAAATTAGGCCTAAGATATATTTGATATTATGAACTCAAAAATGATTTCTATTTTACCAAATTCACAAAATATCAGATGCATTAACTAATTTAAAAATTAATTCCCGTCGTCAAAACAAATAGCGTGTTTTTGAGAGATAATAACTATCAAAAGATTAACACTTGTTTATAACTAGTTTAAATGTAAAATTACATCCAATGACCAACATTGTTTTAAATTGTAAAAATATATTCTAAATATACTTTAAAACCACTCAAATTAACAATTTATCACTATTAATTATTTCGATTGAAAAAGTTGTTTTTAATTAAAATTTAGTAATTTTCACTATTCATCAAAATATGAAAGTTATCCGAAAATCACCAAAATTTCACCCTAAGCTAATTTCGATATTCCGAATCCAAAAATGAAGTCAATTTTGAAAAATAAAATTTAAAAAATTTCAAAAAGTGGTTATTACTATTCATAACGGCTAGTTTTAATAATATTTTAATAGCAAATCGTTGTTTAGTGAAACTCGGTATTGCGTACTACACACGCTATCAAGGAAGGTCGCGATTGCGTGTAATGAAAGGCAAGTCAAGGATGCTTTTTGTGAAAGCTCCTTTTGGTGTAGCGTACAAAACAAGACATTAATGAAATTAAAAAGAATATTTTTCATAAAATCTCGGGGTGTTACATTCTACCACCCTTAAAATGAATTTCTCCCTCGAAATTCGTCGGGGTTATAAATGGTTTACTATTCAAAAGTTTCTTTAATAGAAACCCACATCGTAAAAAGGAATACCAAAACCAATCTTTAAAAACGAAAGTATGAAACGTAATGGTTACCCAAATAAACTAATCACTGGGTTTCCACATAGGTGAAAATATGTATATGGAAGAGAAATCTAACCATCATGTTCTGATGGAGAGTGGTAGAGAACATGGCTATGGAAAATCCAGTAATAAAAAATGCATATATTTGTGATGATATAAGGTAACATCTGATTCATCAGGTATAAGATCACTAGGACAACATTTTTGGTTTTCAAGATCATTTCCCTAAAGTTGAAAATTTGAATAAATACTTACTTTATTTTGGTACAATCTCACTGTTGTTTGTACTTTGAACAATTTCCACTTCATCTCTTAAAGAAATGAAGTTGAATTTGTTATTCGTGAAGTGTTAATAGATCATGTGATAGAATGATGGGTCGTTCCATCTGTCTCAAACAAAAGGTTAGAAAAGTTATCAAAAAATACATAAGTCCATCAATAGTGAGATCAATCATATATGGTTCCTAAAATGGATGTATACTTCATATATCATACTACTTAATATAATAAAACTAGTTTCTACTAAACAGGGACTTTCTGTAGGCCAGTGGTAGGCGATAAAGGCCAGTATCACTTCGGTTGTGGGTTTGATTCCCACAGCCTTGTCCGACGCGATGGGCTGTCACCTGTCCTACAGGTTGTCCTTTTTCTAAAACTATAACATCCCATCAATAATATCGAAAAAACTTCTATCCTTAAACAATACTAACTTATGTTCAACATAATCCATTCCAATCTTTAGGCTTATCCATAATACTACAGTCCACTCTCATAACATAGTGAAAACGATTACCAGAGATTTAATACCATCGTTGATCCCCATATATCATAAGATATGTTTTGTTAGTCACATTCCAAACATTCAAAGTCCTTAATCATGTATTCTCTTGAATACCCATTGAGCCTTAGTGAAAACATGAATGTAGTTAAAAGTTAACACTTTCCACATACCAAAATCCTCAAAATTCTATACACTCAAACCATGATATCACTTAGTCCTTATATCAATCATGAGCTCATGAATACTATCAAATATTTCATTTTCTCGTTTCCCTTCATTATGCGAATATCATCTTATTTCCAAAATATCTCAAGCACTTTGAATACCACATTAGACCAACACATAAACATTCCAATACTTTATGATACAACATTATTTTGGAATCCCATTACATAAACACTTAATCATTCCACCACATCGTTGTCATATTCAACATCGCCAATAGTGATCGCATGTGACTTCCCTTTGTCCTTTTCCTTAAGCTGTTGCTCATGTCGATCATCACTAACCCTTGGATTAGGGCATTTATTAGCATAATGCCTCATTTCCTTGCACTTGAAGCATTGAAGTGTTGGTGGTGCGTTCTCTGCAGTGTTTGCTTTATTCACATCATTAGAAACCCTTTTTCCATTACTTCGACACTTAGCTGCTCGATGACCTTCTTTTCCACACTTAAAACATTTTCTAGTCCCTTTAAGACAATCTCCACCATGCTTCTTTCCACACTTTGTGCATAAGGAAACATTCATCTTCTTTTTACCATTATTCTGAGATTTCTCCTTGAACTCCATCTTTCGTTTCATGTCAAAACCATGAGATGGATATGTAACACCAACTTTCATTTCTACCTTGATAGCACAACGCACAATTTCTTCATAGCTACTGAAGTCTCTTATAGCTAATTCCCTTCGAAGACTTGGTTTTAAGCCACTGAAAAATCGATCAACTTTACTTTCAGGTTGTATGATAATGCCAGATGCATACCTTGCAAGTCTTGTAAAATTCGCTTCGTATATACCAACAGATTCATCATCCTTTTGCTTTAGTTCCATAAACTCCTTCTCCATCTTTGTTCGAAGAATACGAGGGAAGTACTTATTGAAAAATAAGTTCTTGAACTCGTCCCATTCCATTGACTCAATTTCATCTCTTGGCCTCGTATTCTTGATAAGATTCCACCATTGATCAGCTTGACCTTCCAAACGATATATTGCTAAGATGAATTTATCATGTTCAGAACATTGAAGAACTGAAAATATCTTTTCAGTGGTACTGATCCATTGTTCAGCAACAAGTGGATCAGAAGACCCACTGAAAGAAGGTGGACGTTGCCTCATGAAGGACTCAATAGAATATTGTTCCCTTCTCTGCTCATTTGGAAGTCCAGAATGATTCATAGCTTGTGTAAGTATAGCAATATGATTTTTCACTCCATATCCCATAAAGTTTGTTTGTTCAGGAGGACAATCATTGCATTGTCCATTGCATTGATCAACACGGTTCCTTCGGGTTCCATCCATCGTCTAAAACCCAAAAAGAATAGTGTGAGAGGAAAAAATCATGCTAGGGAAAACAACATAATAAAGGGGGAGTACCCTTAATATCTAACATCTTAGGTTAAATTCTAAGATCGTTACCGTAGTTCTAGGACTGTATCTTATACGTATACTTATCCTTAGGGACATCCCTAGACATACCTTAGAAATATATCTAGGGATCTCACTAACGCTTTCACATCCTAGTTTCCAAAGGTTGACTAAACCTTTCCTCTGATACCAACTGTAGCGGTCTAGAATTACTTCCAGTGGACTAAAATTGATACCTATCAGGGCACTCCATGGGCGGCTACACCCCCTGGGCGGGACACACCACCATCCCCAGTGGCAGCCATTTCCTCATGAAGCCCTTGGGCGGAGAGCCATGCTTCGTCCAACGCTCACATGTGAGAGTTCCAAAGGATTGGATACATTCCTACCTCCTTTCCCTCTGATACCAACTGTAGAGACCCGGAGCCTGACTTACATGTACATTACATTAATTTTGCGGAATACTTAGTACATTACAAAAACACACACACAAGGACCGTAATAGTTTACTGTCTTTGGAAACTCGGAATATAATTTTCTAATCGTGGTGAAAGATCTTCAACATCTCCCATAAAGATCTTCCTTTTTTATACCTAA
Organism: Viscum album; assembly: GCA_963277665.1. Taxonomy (NCBI): domain Eukaryota; kingdom Viridiplantae; phylum Streptophyta; class Magnoliopsida; order Santalales; family Viscaceae; genus Viscum; species Viscum album. The sequence continues at coordinate 1,627,430,189 of OY728142.1, read as the reverse complement.
AACATTTCGTTATATCCTGGGGAAAAGAAAACATAAAAGGGTGAGCTCAAATGCTCAATAAAGGTAAACAAAAGAAATATCAATCACATCATATTCATAAGAACATAACATTTTGGAAATCTTAACCTGCAAAAGAGAGCATAATTTTATAACATGGGATAAATCATGGCAGTGAAATGTAATCACAATAATCATAACTTAAAACATGAAACTTTTTGGCATTCACACATAATCATAGAGAATCATTTCTTATTAGTCAAGACTCATTGCCAAGACTCTCTTAGTGGACAAAGTACCTTTCTGAATCGAGTAACCCTCGTTTCAGTCCTGTTTCACTGAACCGGTATAACCTACCATTCCAGCCATGTCTATCTCATGAGATATAAAATCTTTACCCAATGCATTGGAGGGAGATATAGGTCCCACCCATCTTATAATGAATCCTTTATTATGTGTGCCACATAATCATAAACCATACATCATAGCGTAACCCATGTAATAAAAATGGGATTCTTAAACAACATGACATCATAAAACAATTCATATAAGATAAAGGAATTCATAAAAATATTTCCATCACAACATAATAAAATCCATGTAATAATAGGGATAAAAACAGAACCCTTTTATTATCTTAGATGGAAAATAATTTTGATAAAATACTTGAACTTCATTCTTGAGGAAAATATCCTTTCTACTTCAAAAACACTTTTCCTTTCTTAACATGTCATACAATTTTAAACTAAAAGAAGTTGATTAAAAATAAACTTGAATACTTGTAAAGGAAGCTTCTTGGAAATAATGTTTTAGAAATCCATTCATGCCGTATAAGTTAAAAAAACATTCTTCGTACTTTTGTCGGAATAGTCAAAAAGTACCTCGTACGAAAAAAACGACAAAAGATTCCATTAATATTCTTTACTAAAAACTCACCGAAGGGTAAAATTAGATTTAAACTAGTGTAAGTGGACGGAAAAAATATTACATATTGAGGGAACATGGATGTGGATGATAAAATACACCCCAATAAATACTTACGAATAAACAATCTCGGATAAAAATGAGATTGTGATATTTCCCTTACCTTAAGTCCGATTTGCTCCATAAGTGTCCGAACCTCCTGTATAATGATTTAAATAATGTCATTAACTTATTACAGAATCATATTCATTGTTATTATATCATATATGGTTCACTTATGACTTTATATTACCCGTTCTTTTGTAAATTCCATGTTAAAGAAGCGTTTTGGGTAAAATCGTTTCATTTATCGTAGGTGTTTGGACTTGTTGTTCTTGAAATTATTATTACTTATATCATGATTTACTTACTTCCAGAATATAAAACATGATTTATATATCATATATATTCAGTATATATATATAGATAGATAAATGAAATGAAACACACCGTTCATGGAGACGGTAGTCCGTACGTACGCATGAACGCTGTTTTCGTTTCCTTATTGAGTTGAACAGAATTAAGTAGATGACATTCATATATATACACATAAATCCAGTATCATTGTTATGTAATATATTGAATTATTACTTATTATATATACTTTAAAATCATTCATGAATGGTTTAAAGTGGAGAATGAATCTCATCGCGTCATGGAGACGGTAGTCCGTACGTACGCACGAGAGATGATATCATTCTCATGATCGTGAACTTGTGTTGAAGTGTATGTATACTATTTCAGTATCAATATAAATTTATAATAATCATATATAGTTACTCATTACACCAATATACCCATCCTTGTAAGGTGATGGTGTAAAATAGATAACACCACGGCGTGGAGACGGTATTCCGTACCTACGCACGCGCGGTGATTTCATTTTTCCGTAGGATGGATAGAAGGTGAATTAGGGTTGTTTCATATTTATAATAACATATCAGTATGTAAGTAATACTGATGTTATTACTTTGTCATGAAACAACTAAAGAAGAAGAAGTTGAAGAAGAATGAAATTGAAAAGATCGGTAATGGATATTACCTCTTCTTTGAAACGCCTCCTTGAATCCTCCACTTAGGGAACTAAGATTGGTCTTTGAAGAAGACCAGGACCTCTAGGATTATTCTAGGGAAGTGTAGAAGGTATTTTGGCAGGGTTTTTCTGAGCCTGAGTGCTCAAATTGGTGTGAGGAGGAGGGGGAGGAGGTGTCCTTTTATAAGGGAGGAGAGGGGCACTTTAGGAATATCTCAAAATATTATTTTATATTAAAGTCAAAATCGGTTTATAATGGTTCCAAAGGGTCTTATTTAGAAGCTAAAGTGGGGATGGGTCGAAATAATATCAACCAATAGGATTTAGACAAGTTTAGGTTATTATTTTAACCTTATCAATTAGATTTAACTCTAAGTTAAATAATTTAACTTTTACCGTGTCTTTTTGTTTTCTTACACTATATGGTTAATACACTTACTATAACATGCCAAACGAACCCCAATTTATTTATTATTAATATATATATTCTTATATAAGTCATTTGGCCGAAAATTAGTTTTTTAGGAATAGAATAACAATTAATAATATAATATTTGATTTAAAAACTATTTTGTGTCAATTTTGACACTATTTGATATATGATTTTTGTGAAAGTCATAACAGAATTATATGTTCGAACCAAGTTGATTAAACGAACACTAATATATCATAGTAACCTAGAAAATTAGTGGAATTCATAAAAAGTATCAAATTACATTTATTTTTGGGTTTATAACATCAATTATGTCAATATTTCATTAATAAGATAATTACTGAATCATCATTGTGTCATAAATAAATTAAATTATTTAATGTCTAAAAATTACAAATAAAATACCATTATGTAGGAAATCTTTTTAGCTTTCTAATAAATATTTATAGTCGAATTTATCTTATGTATAACCCCATATTAAAAATGATTTACTTATTAAACATTGATTTTAACTATTTTAACCCTTCTTTAAATAAATTCATAATAAATGTCCTAATCTAATCCAAGTGGGCCTAAATGGTCATATTATATTCATAAGGTTGTTTTTGGTCGAATTAAATTTATCCAATAAAATTAGGACATGTGTTAGGGTAATAGTAATATTTTATTTACCCTTAGTTACCCTATTTACTATTAACTACGGTAAAAAAAGTAAAAAGTTACTATTCACCAAAAAATTATTTTCATCTCATTGAACCACATTTTAGTCCTTGATATTAACCGTGTCACTCGGATTTTCAAAATTCCACTCACAGAAGCGGTAAAATTAAGTTTTATGAAAAATTCAGTTTTTTAACTACCACTTAGTGGTTTCACTATTCATCAAAAATTGAAAGTTTTCAGAAAAATACCAAAAATTAGGCCCAAGCTATATTTGATATTATGAACTCAAAAATGATATCTATTTTACCAAATTCACAACATATCAGTTGCATTAACTAATTTAAAAATTAATTCCCGTCGTCAAAACAAATAGCGTGTTTTTAAGAGATAATAACTATCAAAAGATTGACACTTGTTTATAACTAGTTTAAATGTGAAATTACATCCAATGACCAAAATTGTATTAAATTGTAAAAATATATTCTAAATATACTTTAAAACCACTCAAATTAACAATTTATCCCTATTAATTATTTCGATTGAAAAAGTTGTTTTTAATTAAAATTTAGTAATTTTCACTATTCATCAAAATATGAAAGTTATCCGAAAATCACCAAAATTTCACCCTAAGCTAATTTCGATATTCTGAATCCAAAAATGAAGTCAATTTTGAAAAATAAAATTTACAAAATTTCAAAAAGTGGTTATTACTATTCATAATGGCTAGTTTTAATAATATTTTAATAGCATATCGTTGTTTAGTGAAACTCGGTATTGCGTACTACACACGCTATCAAGGAAGGTCGCGATTGCGTGTAATGAAAGGCAAGTCAAGGATGCGTGTTGTGAAAGCTCCTTTTGGTGTAGCGTACAACAGAAGACATTAATTAAATTAAAAAGAATATTTTTCATAAAATCTCGGGGTGTTACAATTTGGGATTGTTTATGTTTAAGTATCAGTTAGAAGAATTATTTTATATTTGTATATTAAACCCAATATTTTATTCTCCTATATTTATTTCTGGAAATTAAAAGTGTTCCTTTCATTTACCTCCCCTTAAGAATTCAATATATTGAAAGTCTATTTTCATGCAAAACATTAATTATTTTTCAGTTTGGTTGAAAATATTTTTACCCATATCTGTTATTTATAAAATATTTAAAAGAATGTTTTTAATAATGTAAAATGATTTTAAAATTTTAGTTTTTACACATGATTGATTTTTTATACATTTTTAAAGGCAATATTCTTGTATTTTTTTGAATAAGGCAGTTTTATGTTTTTTATCTAAAAATCTAAAAGGAATAAGTAATTTATGTTATATTACATGAAAATAATTTACCACCCTCATGAATTATCATGGTTTTGAATATTAATTTATATTTTTCCATAATTATTTATAAATAAAAGTATTTTCCTAATACATTTGATATTTCAATATTTTGAATAAGTGATTTCAAAATAATATGGGTGTTTTACTCAAAAAAATTACAACGATATTTTTACATTTTTTTATCTATATAAAAATACATTGTTGAATGTTATAATTTAATGAGGATATAATATAATGACACTACCCATAATATTTATATGGATGGATTATGATCAATTTAAATGTTGAAAGTATCCACATTAGTTCTTTTGATATATACAATTATTCATTATTATGGAATCTTGAATAATTTTTATTGTTTATTCATAAGATAAATGAAATATAATTATTAATTGATACATTGAGGCCTATAATTACACACCCCTAGATTCATCAGTTGGTATCATGAGATATAGTAGGTTGGGTTTTTGGCTGAGGCATACACCATTTATATAATATTTCTTGGAATTAGGCCACGATAGTAAGATAAAGATGTTCACCATTATGTATTACATCATTATGATATTATTTATTGATATACATGTGATTATAAGAATATTTATGATATCGATTGATATGTTTCATGATTATGTGATTATTTATGTGGAAATATTTTATCATCATTTATTCATGCCATATTATTCATGACTTATTTAATCTATATAAGCTTCCACTATACACATTACCTTATTGATCATTTGACTTAACATATTTATTATGTTTTATTTCCGAATGATATTAGGAAGATTAATATGAATAATATAAAAGGGAAATATAGAGATAATAATGATGTTTTCATTTTTTTTAATTTCATGTTTTCAAATGTAATGTGAGATTCAAGTATGTATATATTTTTCAAACACTACTAAAATCATGGGTCTTTAGGGATGTGATCTACTATATATTTTACCAATAAAAAATATTATCACATAATCATGGATACTAGGGTTGGTATATTTACAGTAATAGACCCCATACCTTAACACTAACATCTCAAAGTTCATCGAACATGAATAGAACACCAAGAACCAAAATCAAAATACATATTCCATAGGGAATTAATAGTCCATAAAAAATTACTCCAAACAAGAGGTCTATATCATTAACTAATAGAAAATAAAATAAAAGTGAATAACCCCCCATTACATGTCATTATAAGAAAAAAATATACAAAAACCATCAATAAAAAGAAAACTAACCTCAGATCACAATGACATGATCTCTTGATATTGGTAGCCTTAATCCTAGAGAAGTGGATTGAAAATATTCTAAAATTTATAATTTACTATAAATAAAGATCGAAATAGAGTAAATTCACTAATTATGTAATAATATATAGTTTTTCTCTTAATTAAATGGTTTAGGGATGTTATCCATGTCACAAGCATTCTGGTCAAAGAATCACTCCAGGAATAATGATGGAAATCCTCATATATCTCTCCATTCTAACAACATAGTCTAGAGAGGTCCTAAAACCATTTGGTAATACCATGGAATAATAGAAATATCCATGCCAAAATCACTATAAATATGTCAGAGATAAAAAATCTAAGCCACTAGGACTCCATGGAACAACCCCATATGATGTCATAGAAACCTCCCAAGAAGAAGAGAGATTAAAAGATGCCCCCACACTGCTATGAATCTAAAATGAAATATATCTCCACACCATAGAAACCATTATAGAAGAAGAGATATCAAAACCTCCCATATATAGACCCCCACACCATGGGGTCTACATCTAAATGAAAATCCAAACCATATAGAAACAATCCAATGTTATACATCATATAAACACACTAAAATATAAATTTTAGCTCAACTACACTTTAGCGCTTCCATTTTCCACTCAAACTCCTTCAACCACCCAAACAAATAAGTAAAGGTTTCAGGAAAATTAGTCCCTCAATCATATAATTCCCTTATTTTAAAAGGTTGGTGAATTTTTTATCTCACAATAAATAGGTAAATTGTGTAAATAACCTATAAAAAAATATTCTCTTTTATATAGATCTAATGTTTTTGGAATAAAATGATCTAGTAAATTCCAAAAATGAATTATTAAAATGATTGTATCATTCATCTTGTCCCAAAAAACCTTGAATATTCCTAACTATATAATTAACCTAGATGAAATAGTTATCAATATTTTCACCATAAAACATTTTTATATCCTCAAACTTACTATTTTAGACTTAATGATTGGCTTCTTTGAATATTAATTTACCTTTATAAATACTTCTTATTTTGTACCAAACCATCTTGGTATATTGGTGGTGTATAATGTTTTTAAACCTATTCAAATAGAGATATAATTATGAAATTATAAACCTTTAAATATAAACCCATATTTCTCTTATCAGATTTATTCATAGTGGAAGCTTCAATAATGGGTGGAAAGTCCATTGTTGTAGCATTTATCACTTATATTCCAAATGATTGGTGGTAGGGTTGCATCTAATTACAATATATTTGAAAAATATTTCTATAAAATTTTATAATACTTCTATTACATGAAGAATTATGATTTTCTATTTTTTTGAAACTACCATTGGATAATAAGAGTGAATAAAATATCAAATACCACTTGCAGCACCCCTGAATTAATTGACCAATTTTTAAGGGCGAGGTGAATCAGGGGACTTCATTTATATTTTTTTTATTTTTAATTTAAAATAATGTTTTTCTGATTCATGATCCCCTATATTTTGTTGCATAGTCAGACGTCATAAGCAGTAGTAATAATATAGATTTAAAAAAATTTATAAACAATGTTTGGAATAAAATTCTTTACTTTATCATCTTAGTTAGATTCCCCAACATTTAATCTTCATTATATCTATGAATTACTATGAAAAATGTTTGTCAAAAACCCCAAATACAATTCCCCATCAACTTCTTATACACACTGACTATAATATCCTTTTAGTGACTGGTTAATAACTTTAATCAAAATCTCCTTCATTAGCTTTGATTCAATTATATAAATATAATTATATTCCCTCAGTAACTTCCAAATCATATGAAAATGGATCTCTATCCAAAAGGAGAAAATATAAATAGGTCTCTTTCTTATATATTTATCATGAACATCAAGAACCACTTGAACTAATCTTTCGATCTTACAAACATTTTCCTCAAATTTTATGCACCTTTATCTTATGGTATTTTGTGTTCTAGTGAACGCAAATCAGGTATTACACATATGCTTCTAATATATTACCCAAATCCAGTTTTAGTATTTTTAATTAATTTAAATTATCTTCTCAGAAGCCTTGATTCAATTATTCTCAACATCTTCATGTATCCTTCCTGAATCCATGACGTATAACATGAGTTACTAATACTACCTTCTCTTTTTATAACTCTTAATGAATGCAAGTATATTTTATGTTCATTGGGTGGTACTATTTTATGAATGTGATGTCTCCTAATTTTTATTTATAAAGATAATATTATATGATGTCTTCTGTCATTACCTCATGCATAGATAATTCATGCATCTTGTTTCATTTGAAATCATAATCATGTAATATATTTCCTCTTCATCTCACTAAACTCAAATTTATTCATCATATAATGTTAAGCATGAATTATTACTTTCATACATGAGTAAGGAAATGCATGAGTCATATATAATTTCATAATAGAGTGTAATCAGTAATTATTTCTTTATCATATTACTTAGAAAATAAAGAACAAATCTTCATGAAGATAAAAAATATCACATTTAAAATCTTATCTATTTTGAATTTTATTAGAGAAAATAGGAAGGGAATACTATAATACTAAATATCTATCTCTTTTTTTAAAAAATATAACACTCATTTGAAGTATTATCCCTCTCTAAATCTCAGTTAATATCATCATCTTGGTAACAATGCAAATTATTATTATTTTTGGTATTTAATGATGAGTTCCACAACCTCATAGTTTCAAAAAATGGAATTATTCAAAATTAGACCACCTTAATCACCCTTTTTTGCACTGACCATCAAAACATAGGTATGGTATTTGAATATGTACCTTGATGTTTATTATTTCATGTTAATGAAAATATTATAAGTGCACAACATAAACAGAAATGACTTCACAAGAATATCTATCGTGTTCTTTCATACTTTCATAAACAATACATACTCTTCAAACTCATAAAGATAAAACCTCCTTTATTTCACCTCAATGGTTCAAATATTAAAGTGATCATATTTCAAATATTTATGATAATAATGAAAACAATAACATCACATAGAGGAAACTAAATTAAATTAGTGGCATAAATCATTACTCACATAGGTAGAATACCCTATGAGATGATGGTTGAAGATGAAATATGAAGTTAATGACCTATTTTCGATCAAGTAACTTCATTAAATATAATTTTTAGTGTATCTTAAATTTCTACATGTCACATATAAATTTTTTAACTATGGAACAATATATTGAATACCACATTAAAGCATATTCTAGAATAACTATTTTTCATAAGACAACTTTCCCCCCCACACACTTCAGCTATGGAAATCAGATTTTTAAAGGGAAGAATCACACATAATAAATCACTAAAAGGTACACCATGTGCACCATGATCTATTGTGAACTACCCATGCACACCCACTTACCCATGTATAGGCTCTGCCATTACGATTCTCCTCATAGCCACTATAGGATGTATAGAATAGTTTCTATCCTCAAGCATGTTCTGAGATTTCCATAGGGTTAAATAGAAATCAATTGATTATTTCCTAGCCCAATATTTTGTCATAATAAAACTCCAAACACATAGTAATGTAATTAAGTGTAATGAAAAAGTCCTCCTCAAACAAAGCCTTTAAAAATTATTCTAACATGTTAAAAAACTCATCTATTATTTCCAAGATCAATTTATTCTCCCCTTAATCATATTTCAAATAAAGTGATATATATTTTCCTTTCTTAACCATTATCCACATAAAAAAGATAACATAAAATTATATATTACTCTTTGTTATAAAAATTGTTCTATACTAAAAATTATTACATCATGTTATAAGAATTTTGATCAGTTCAACTACATTCACATGTCTATTCAAAATTTACAATGTAGAATCTCATTAAACCATCATCATTTATTTATTCTTTATACATTGAAATTATACAACAAGATACATAGGAACAATATAAAATAATCATAAAACTCTCACTAACATGGGTGCCTTAAAAAATTAGTTAATCACTTAACTAATATTTTGCTATCTTAAGGTTAATAATATAACTAGTAAGATAAGATTATTGATTGTGATTCAATTTATGTTCTACATGGAAATATGTTTTAGAGATATTAATACTTTAATATATTATTTGAATAAAACAAATCTTATGACATATTAAATTTTTACCATAATTTAAATTATATTATATCAATTCATAATTTATAGTTTTCATAAGGTTAAGTGTTAATTCCACTTTTTGGAATTCATGTATCGATGATTAATCCTTGAATTTCAATACTTATAAAAACTATTATTGATCAACCTTTTACTAGAATAATTTATCTATAATATAAATAGTAATTTATATTTAGTAACAATATGGATTTACATTTTAATGATCAATTAAATCTTTTTTTGAGAAATTATCTAACAAACCCACCCAAAGTATCTCTTATCTTTTACTAAGTATGTCCTTTAAAAAACTCTACATTCATAAAATCCATTTTTTGGAAAAACATGCGATAAATGGTTTAAAGTATATGTGCTACATAGAATTGTTCATAAATTAATTGCTTAAGTGATTATAATAGATTTATGGAATAAAAACCATTTTTTTAAAATTATTATATGTATTATAACATCACTATTAATTATATCAAATTCCTGATATTTTTCACCCCAAATATTCTAATCAGACTTTTGTATTTATGTCAAACAAACCAAACCACGTTGACCTAACACAACACCCAAGATGGCCCACTAGAAATCCTAAAACTAATTCATGATTTCCACGGGTTGGTTACAAGATCCAAGGTATCATTATAGAAATTTATTGGAGTGATTTAACCTTAGATAAAAAACAACCTGTCTCATGTATATATAAATTAAGATAAAATATCAGAGTGAATAACAAAAGGAATATACAAAACCATGGGTCATAATAAAAAAATCCAGAAGGCTAGTCTCATATGAAAATCAAACCAATGAAGAAACCAATCCACCAAGTGATTATCTATCACCACCATACTAATATAAATTAATTTGATTTAAACCAAGAGAATAATTCATTCCATATTACACCCTTATATTCTCCCATATCCTATAAAACCCTTATAAAAAAAATATTTAATGGTAATAGTAGGGTGGGAGAACTATATATCATTACGATAACACTAAAGAATCTATACAATGTATATCACCATGCAACTGTTAGTTATAGATTTTATAAAATAAAAGTTTATAATAAAATGTAATTATAAAAACTTTCTGATAAAACATACTTAGGATTCATTTAAAACAATAAAAAATCAAATCCAAAATAATTTATTTATAAACAAGAAATAGAAATTTATAGAAATAATAAAAAGATTCTATAAATCAAAAGATAAATTGTTGAGAAATCAAAACATTATCAAAATATGAAACCAAGATGCATGAAACATAATTGGGATAGAGCCTTTGAGGATATGTCTAGGAAATGATATGAATACTAATATAGTCATAATTTGTATTCTAATGGTACAAAATCCTACTACAATTTATAGTTATCAGATCCATATCACCTAGAGGCACAAAATCAACTATTGTTTTTATATGTCACTACCCAATATTCCTAAAATGTTCCCATGTAAAATGTTTTAAAAAACAATTCAGTATAAAATGATTATAATTATAAAAGAGTATTTCTATGAGTGATGGATCATGGTTCTCTTGCTCAAAAATTCATTTTGGAGACAATTCCATAATGGATGAATTTCACCAGGCATATGGTGTGTAGAATCAATTTTAAAATAAAAATGATTTAAAACCCATTTTAAGGGCCACCCCAGATGTGATTTCATAAAAACTATCTTAAAATTTTCAAATGAATGGATTTAATACTCCAAAAAGAAGGAATTTATTAGAACAAAAATATAAATCAATGTATAAAATCTTAGTATAGATACACTATCCATGCCAATGAAGATGACCTAGTCACCATCGAAAAATATTATTGGTAATGAAGAGATCATGACCTCACTACTCTAGGTCAATGAAAAAAACCATTATTTCTCATCCTAAACCATATATAAAGTCATCATAACCTAAATTGAACATCATGATATGAAAAATATGATAGATAAGAGGTAGATATAGAAAAAGGAGAATAAAATATCTAAAAATACATACATACCTTGATGATATCCACATAGTTCAATGGGGATTCCCCATGAGACCAAGGGGAGAACCTCCTAGGGTATAAATGAAAGACTGGTTTGGGATGAAGTGGAATTAAAAGGGGATTAGAGGTTAAATGGAGTAATGTAATCAATCTGATTTTCTATTTTTGATAAACCATCACGGGTTACATGGTTATTACACATGATTAGAAAAATTATGTGCTAACCATGAAATAGATATTACCCCTTGAAATTCAAAGTGAAAAGTTACCCAAGAATAGTCACATGATTAGAAAAATTCTATTCAATCCTTATGAAATCCCCTGGACTAAAATCATCCACTCACATAGTTTTCATGGTTACTCACATGTTTATATAAAACAATCATAAATTATTAAATAGAAAATGGAATTTATAGATCCAAACCACATGGTTACAACATGGTAATTAGTAACCGTTTGTAGACTGTATTCCTACGATGATTTCTCAAAAATTGTAAATTCATAACTTTGACTTCAGAAAACATCTATAACATCAAATGTGATAAAATAAGAACACAATTATGAATAAATATGACCCAGAGGTAATCCCAATACTCCACACCCTAAAACATCATTCCCCAGTAATAAAGATTCTAGACCCATAAAATGAGAAATTCATTAATGAATCATCAATGATTCCACCTCCCACATATCATGGACATCTTTTAAAAAATTCCACAATACACAAACTAAAAAAACTTTTTTACCATGAAATAAAATATCATAAAGATTCATAATATGAACTCATTGATTAAATTATAAGGTGTCAGGCTCACAATCAATATCCAACCAGTAATCCTCATGGAAAGGGTCTAGTTGATATCTACTCAATTAGGAAACATGAAACTCATTTTGAATGGATTTAAAGTGGGTAAAAAATTAAAACTAATAATTCACCTCTCCATGTTTCTATAAAATCTTTAAAGTGAAAAAAACCTCAATGACACTTACCCTTATTACCCTTACAACCATATCTCATGTGATGAGAAAAACTGAGTAAAACCTGATCAGTCCTACAAGAGAAGGATAATAAAGGGCTAATAACAAGGATTAACATATGACCCTTCAAAGAGTGTCTCATTAATTAAATGATAATAAAAATTTTTATTGGAAAAAAATCAACTATGGGAAGATAAAAAAACTTGCAGACACTGAAACCAAACATATATTTTTGAAGTATAAGTTCTTAATTTTGATGGTCAATCTAATCCGACAATCCATAACCTAAAACACCCATCAAATTCATAAATCCCTTCTTGATATGATATGGATAGAATGAATATCTATAAAAATGGTAATTATAGGTACATGATTGATATTCCCAAAACCACAAGCATAAAATATTTAAACCCCATATACTATGACCATATTCTTAGAATAAAAAATATATGGTGATTTCGGGAATCAATTAATGGTAATCCAAAATCATATCCTATGTTTCACTAAGAGATCAGGAAACTTTAATTAGTATGTTAATGGATCCTTCAACCAACATATGAAATGGAAGGTATAATTCCCAATAAAACCAATAAGTCTTTGGTGTTTCACATCACTTCTCTAATAGGAAGAGAATAATGTAATAATGTATAAAATTGACATTATTTTTTAGTGGAACTAACACTATTATCTTAGACCATGACACATCCTAGTAACCTTAGAGTATAAGGACGGAATAAACATCTATTCATGACCTATAAAACCTTGAATCCGATCAACTTGAATATCTATGTGCCTTATAAGAGACAATGAACCATTAGAAGACCGAAACTAGAAACCCAAGGTCTCCCCACTAGAAAAATTATTATTGAACTGCTACCAACTGACATTAATTTCATAGTCAAGATTAATATGATTATAAAACAAACTTCTAAATATTTGAGGGATGAGAACATAAGAACATTAAGGCCTCTTATTCACTACAAAGGTAATTTTTTCAAATAAGTTCATGAAGGATCCTTAATCACTGGATTCCTTCATAACTTGTATTGGTAATTTATTATTTAGATAATTTGTGACCACAACACCCATTTTGAGAGTTCACATGATATCAAAATTAATTATATAAAATCACTTAATAATATATTTCCATCATAGGATCATATACATTTTTGTTAAAGTACACTTAAATATTCTATTATTCAAATATACCAAAAATTAATTTCCAATGGGATAGTGTCATAATGTTTCAAGAGTATGTACAAATGATATCAACTTAATGTAATAGTGAGATAAATTATTTATATGAAGGTGAAATTGGTAAACACCCTAATCCATTACCCATTACCCTAATATGATAACATATCATGAATCCATGCTAGAGATTTTATAGTGAAATCATCATAATACAATATAGTTTATCATAAATTGATACTGGAGTTGAAGTTAATGACACTTCTATCATTTCAATACATTTATGTTTTCTACATTATCTAATATGAGTCATTAAAGGGAATAATGAACTGACATGGGTCTCCCCACCATTTTAATTAAATAAAAATTTATACAACTATGAGAAATAATATTGATATTGAGAGGACCAATTTGGGATATACTCAACACTAAGATTGGGGGGGGGCGTGAATTCAAGTTGGTAATTTTTAACCAATTAAAACAATTATACCTTTTACCTCTTAGACATGTTAGAAGATTGATTATCTAATTATATTTTTCGTATCTCATTAATGTATATAATATTAGTAAAGGATATAATTTTTTAGGAGGTTCACTACTCAATAATAGTAGATATTACTTAGGAAAGATTTATAAATAATCCAATACCACCCAAGAAATAGAAAATAAACCATTATGTGTAGTTAAAATATGATAGGAACTATCATCTCACTTAAATTTCACTATATTCAAATGATAGTGATATTTTAACAACTCAGTGCTGGTTCTTTATAGAAAATCTAATGTTAGTCTTCAACTTTTAAAGTTCTTCGTAACACTACAAAATTATTCCATCTTTTGAGACTTCTGATGGAAATCATAGTGTTTAGTTTTATTATTCCACTAACTTCTTCACTTGTCCGTTACTCAACATTAGAAAAGAATATTTTATTCCTATTCATAATAGATAACTAAAAGGTTCACTTTCACCTATTATTTTTAATTCAACCATATTAATATGAATATTTTTTAGATTGATAATTTCATAATTATAATTTGATCTATATGATAATTAACATATAATAAATTGGCCACCAAATCTTATTATTATCTTCTTTAATTAACCAAAATCATCCTTTATGATTATTGAAACAAATAAATTTAAAATCAACTTATCATCATCATAATTAATTATCTTATTATTTTGTACAATATCAATAGTGAATGTAGTTTCAATTCAACATTATTATTCTTTATGTAGTAATTTTTTTTTCAAATTAATTAGTCCAAAATTCCAATATTAATCTATGCATGAATGGTCTTTCAAAATCATAATTCAATAAAACCTAGGATATGACCTCTTTTGATATTCTTCCCGACATCAGTATCAGGATAACTTCACACTAATTATGAAAATAAAATTGCATGTTCACTTCTATAATTATTGCTTGTATATATATATATATATTCTTTTTTATTGTTATATGTGCTCTTTGTATTATATTTAAGTTAATCATTCACTCATAAAGGATTTATTCTTCAAGTCACATGAACTATTCTTATACATTCACTATAAACACATGCATATTATTTTCATGTAAATATCACACAACAATATATTCACAATATCTTCCTTCTTTCACAAAATTACATCACTCAATATTTTATGTTCACTGCCTTTTTCACTCTCATCCCCCCTCTTCACGTACACCAAACATGTACATGTAACTTCTTATTTGCATAATTTCGACAAAATATAAAAGTCACAAAATATAATGAAAGTGGATAACACTAGAACTAGATTATGGATGATTATTCTTCATGTGAATAGAGAGATTAAGAGAACATGTTCTTTGTGAAGAACTTCGAGATTGATAAACAAAAGTTGAAGGCCTACTGTATCTTCTCATTTACAGAATCCTATCAATGAAGGTATTATTTATCATGTATGTAGAATTATATGTAGTTCTTATTTATGCTATGGATGCGTTTTTAAATCCAATTCTTCATGTAGAAATGTTTCTCTTGTAACCTTCTGCCTCTACCTGAAAAATATTTCTTTGAGAGGATCCATTTTTTAGAAAAACAATGTCTCTCTAGAGATTTTTTAATGGAAACCACATCTCTTTGGTTGGTTGATTTTGTATTTATAGTAGAGGTATCCAATATATTTCACATCCTAAAGTACTTCTTTTCATGATATGAAACTCAAATATTTAAATGAATAAAATATCATGATTTTTATAATCTTCAAACATAGGTTTTTCAGTGCCAAGAATCATGGAATCCATTCTTATTTCATGAAAATCACAATGGTGTGTATATCTTCTGCACATGATAATGATCACATGATCCTTTTATGGTTTTAACTCATTCATGAAGATACAATATATAAGGATCCTTTTTCCACTCCATTTTCATTTGTTAGTAGCTTGTGCTTTGAATGAAAACTTTCATGCACATCATTTATTATGTGTATGAAAATTTATTAACTCATATCCTCAATAATTGTACCTTAGATCAATCATCGTTTCATCGAGATTGATCATTAAAATTTCTACCATGAACTCCAATGAATATAAGAACCATCAGACTTCAGGAGGTTGAAGATAAACACCCATGGTGATCAGTTCACTATGATGAATTGAAATGGATAGTAGATGTAATATACGTATATTTAATGACGGATAAATAGTTACTGATTCACTAAAAAACCTCACATCAATTCTACACTTATTGGAGAGATATTATATAAATAATAATGTACCTCTACTAGTACTTTCCAAGCCCATGGGGGATTAACACCCACATACACCCCCACACACACCCATCACTAGACACAACTCAGCTACATGGTCTACCTGGGTATCCTATGTTCACAATATGTGGACACCATTCTCATCCATACCTATGTTCTATATGCGAGAGCTAATCTCTCACTTCATCTTATCACCTGGATGGCTAGCTAGGTTGACTTCATCCCACATGGCTGACCTAAGAGTCCCACATGTGTGGTCAAGGTGGTCACCGATTGGATGTCTAATTGATGAATAAATTTTTTCAATCACTTTGAATACATTTGAGTGAAATATTCCAAACCAATCTTTAAAAAATCACATCGATGATATAAAATCTCATGAATTTATATAAATTTCTTAAAATAAACAAATGAAATAATAAACTTTTTCATGGAAATCAATTAAAAATTATGAAAAAATTATCTTTCATTGTCTTCATATATTTTATGGTCCTTATGTAATAATGAAATATTGCATGACCATTTTAAATACCTCCCACTAATCTTCCTTAATCATCATCCAATCAAGAAAAAACATTAGATGGACCATCTACTCAGTTCATTGATGTAGAAAATGTACTTTTTTCACATACCAATAACATTTATCTTAGAGGATAAGGATTAGTTAAAAAATATTCATACTTTTAAACTCAAATTAATCTAAATAACATCCTTATCTAAATAAAACGTTTATACCTTCTTCTATATCCATTCATTGAATATATATACTATCAAGAATAGATATCTTGGATACTTATAGAAACATTTTTCTTTCTAACATCTTCATCAAATTTACATCAATGAAATATTTCTATATCATTGAAATCATTTGAAAAAAATTGACAATACATAAAACTTAGACACAAAGTGGGGTAGAAAATTACCCATTTATATTTTTTGGAAATAACTTCAATGTTCATTACAAATGAATATATCAATATGTGAATCTCTCCCCTTTAATTTTGAAAACATTCATTTCAATATATCACTCCATTATTGAAGGGAAATAAAAATTTCATTGGAAAAGGATATCAATTCATACTTATTAAATTTTACATTCATCATTTCATTCTATGTCATCTTTATCCTTGCTCAGTGTCGAAAACAGGTTGATATTATTTAGACAAAAAATATATCTCTAACCAATTGATCTTAATTCCTCAATTATTGAGAAGTCATAAAATTATATTTAGGTATTTCAAAATTTTATTCTAGGATTAGGATACTAAAATTAGATATGAATATTTTAATGAACAATTATCCTAAATTTCATGAATTTACTTCAACAAAAAATCAAAACATTCAAGTGTAACAAGCAGGATAAGGGGATTTGGAGTAATTCAATACTTCCAAATTTCATATTTCATTGATTAATTATATTACCCCATTTTTATTAGTTTTATTATTATTTAGAATCAAATATGATATATTTTGAAAAACATTCCATTTAACATGACATGATCTTTAGGAAATTTCTGGAATAATTAGATTTGATACTAGTTGAAATAATGATTATTGTCGGAACTTCATATTTCTTAATTTTTCACTCCCATAAGGGAAGAACTACTGAGCACATCTATAATGGTGGATCTATTTATAAATATATTTCAATATTATTTCTTTTTTATAATATAGTAGAATAGATCTCTAAATTGTGACTTTTATGATTTGAAAACCTCCACAACATCATCAAGGATCTTCTTATTCAATACTTGTTATTAAGAATACCAAATATAAGATCATACCATGATTGTAATTTATTCATACAACTGGTCTAAGATATGATAGAACACTCGTAGAAAGAATTAAATACGATCCTCTATCATACTAGTATTTAAATACCAATTGGTAAATCATTCAAGGATATGGATTCTCCAGCTTGACTATCAAGAATTGATAGCACACACTTCTTCTGAAGTACTCCCCTAAGAAAATTATTCAAATTCAATTTCATACATTATAATCAAAAATAATATACACAAATATTAAGGGAATAAGGTGTAATATACTTGATTCATCAATGTGAACATCAGGATGAGATGGTTTTCTCAACCAAGTTTCTCTATTTACTTTAATCTTTAAACCTGAACACATGACCTTCAATTCTGATTAAGGATGTATGAATTACAACCCTTGTTAAATTTATTTGTGGATGAAACTAATTTATTTAATATAATTTGAATTACCTAGTGTAACATTCGTTTTCTTAAATAATTATTATATTGAGGAAATTACTCTATAATATTTTCTCAGTGTATGTCCATCCATGTTTCACCTCACAAATAGAACATCTGTTTCTTGCTGTGGAATATTTTATTTTATTTTTACACTATCCTTATCCTATGTTTATAATATTTTACATAGTCACTCCACATATTTTATATAGATTAATAAAATATCATTATGAATATTGGAATCATGTTTTAATTTTCCACATGGATTATTATGAGTTATATTAATCATAGTATTTCTTTTAGATGATTCAACTTTCATCAAGTTCATTGATTTTTATTCAAAGGTATACTCAATTTTATTATTTGATACTTTATTGGGATAATTACTTTGATTAAAATTTTCTAATTTCCTAACAAGGTTGATTCTTCTTTCTTATCCAACATTGATTGTATTCTTTTATCATATAAATTTGATATATATCAATATTACCATAATATAAAATTTTGTCAACTTCCATTTCATACAACCTAGATATTATTATTTTTTTGAAATGTTTTTGTAGTATAATTATTTTTATTAAAATATGGATGTTTTTTCTTCATCTCTATATTTATTACACTTGATTTGGGACTTATTTGTGCTTTTAAATTTAGAGGATTGAACCAACAATCCAATTCACAATTTACAAATTTGTTGCAGTACCAACATTAACCAATAAACCTTAAAATTATTATTTATTAATTATGATTTTTGGGACTTTTTCATAGCATGTTTGATTTTTATTGGGGAAAAGATCTTAAAAATTCATTTTCTTATCCTCCACAGTCATGGGGGTAGGATTGTTTTCAATTTTTTTATCTATATGTATAATGTTTTTCCAAACATTATCTCTTTATGAAAAAATATTTGTAGACATTATTACAAGATGATATGGATGATACCTTTTTTCATCAGAACTACTTAATATGGATAATTGAATGCATACATGATCTAATTTTCATATGTTGGAGGTTATATAACTTTAAAATCTTCCAGTGATCATTAATTGACAGTATAAACTATCTCCTTTGGTGGAGTCTTAATATGTGTCTTCTTGATATTTCCCAATTTATCTTTAAATTCTAGACATTTCATATTGAGATTGTTTTTCTAATATTGAACCATAATCACATTCCCTTAACAAAACTTCTTCTTATTATTTATTCTTTTTCATAAATCCTAACTCATTTATAACAAAGGGTCATGTTATATGATCTTTATAAATTTTTATAAAGATTCTAAATCATTGAAATAAATTATTTTTTCAATTTATCTTCAAATGTATGGATATTTAATTCTAGAGTCTTATTGAATCTATATTTCTCATAAACTTATTTGAGACATTTTATGAACTTATTTAATTATTAATATTTGTTTCTTTAAAGGAGATATCCTATTTATAGATATTTAATCATTATAGAATTTTTCCTCGTAAGTCTTTCACAAAATTAACTTTTTCTTATTCTAGATAGGTGATTTATTCCTACGTAGTTTGGAAGAATCTACAAATAATATTAGTTGTTTCTGTAGGAATGAAATGTCTAATATCTCTTAATATATAAAATTATATATTCATTTGTTTTATATTTATTACTGTCACCAATTATTATGTGATTATCCTCATGAATTCATTGAAAGTAACAAAATCTTAACTCATATTCGCTTCAGGTAGAGAGAATATCTATCTCCTTGGAGGAAACATGATCTGCATACACTTTAATTTCCATGAATGAAACATCTTCATTATTAATAAGGCATGGGGATCCTAATAATTCCTCATATTTATAAAATGAGGAATTCTTCTTTAACTTTATTTTCTCTTTATTTATTCTTTTCATCATGGTCTTAGTTGAAATAGAATTATTCTGAAATATAACTTAATCCACAATAAAAATGAACTACATTGTTAACCAAGGAATGAAACTCAAATAATTAAAAGATAATAACTACAATATGTACTATCCTATAGAGGTGAACCTATAATCTAATTCAAATTGAGAGGGCCACTTTGGGATATACTCAAAAATTAGAGGGGGTGACCTAGTGTTGGTAATTTTTTCTCCAAATATAACTATTATCCCTTTTACCTCTTAGACCTATTTTAATATTGATTCACTTATTCAATTTTTTTATCACAATAAATAATATAAAAGAATTAATGGATATTAAATGATGTTTTTACAAGGTTCACTACTCAATAAGAGTACCCAGTCCTTCATATGAATTGAAAATAGTTCAATACCACACAAAAATAAAATAAAATAATCCATTAAGAATGGTCATAGAAATATGGGAATATCCTTTCACTTGCATTTCACAATAGTTAAATGAATGTGTATGTTTTATAGCTCATTTATGGTTCTTTGTACAAAAACTGAAGACAATATTAACCTGTTAAGGTTATTTATGACACTAAGAAAGTCTTCCACCTATTGAGACTTCTAATGGATGTCACCATGATTATTTTATTCATCCACCAACTTATTAAATTTTTACATACATAGATAAAGGTAAGAAACTCTTCTTCTTCACAAAAGAGAAGTGGAAGATACTCTTTCTTCTTCATATTCATCATTTGACATTAGTTACAATAATATGAATATGTTATGAACTAATAATATTCGAATTATTTTTCTACCTAGATGATAATTAACAGTTTATAACTCGGTCACCACATATTATTCTCTTATTCTTGATTTAACAACAAACTTACTTGATTATTATTGAAGCAATTAAAATTCATCTCATCTTACCATAGTTACAATTAATTCTCTTTTTATTTGATACAATATATTCAGTGAATGTAGTATCAGTTCACCTTTGTTTTTCATGGTGCGGTAGAGTTTTATTCAGCTTAATTGAACAAAACTATCAATACCAATTCCTAAAAGAATGATCATACAAAATCTTAATTGACTAGAATCTTAGATATTAAATCTTATGAGATTCTTCCCAGCTCCAGTCTCTAGATCAAAACCCACTATTTTTGAAAATCAAATTGCATGTGAGATTTTAAAATTCTAGAATGTATATATATTCCTTATTATTATTTTATATGCTATTTGTATTCTGTTTTAGTTAAGCATTAAAAAATGCATTATTTCTTATTCAAGTAAAACACACTATTATTATGAATTCACAATAATAATAAGTATACTATTTTTGAATTTTCTTCATGTATTAATACATGCGAATTATCTTACTTATTGTGAACAGGTTTATCAGACTGTATTTGTTTCATTACCTTGTGCACTCCCTCCTTCCTCTTATTGTATTCCAAACATATACACAAAATATATTTTTTTCATAATTTTAGGTAGTATTTGAACATCATGATACATAGTGAGAGTGTATTAATCCAGAAATGACTCATTATTAGTTATTCATCAGACAAGAAAAGAGCTCCATGGAAAAAATTCTCTAAAAATAACATTGATAGTGATAAAATGAATTAAAAGGCCCAAAAAATATTCTACTTTTGATAATATTACCATGGGAGGTATTCAAAATTTCTTTATTATGAATGAAACATAGTTTTTCTATGTACTATGAATGAGCACATAACACCCCTTCTTCGCATAGAAAAGAGGCTCATGGAACCTTATTCCTCTTTGGGAAAAATAATTCATGGAGAGGACAAATTTTTTATTATAAAAATAAGATATATTAAGAGATATTCATCTGGAAGAAACATCTATTTGATTGGGATCTTCGATATTTATATGCATGATCCCTGCATATTTTCATTGCCTCAAATCCCATATTTCATGTCAAGTAAATCAATGCATTGAATGCTTGAGTATCCCAGTGTTTATAATATTTTAGAATAGGTAATGTGAACTGGATAATAATGGTGTCTGTTATTACATGAAAAAACTACTCATGGTGAGTATATTGTGTGCACATGATGAATATCAAACTACCTTTTTAAGGTTCTAACTCATTTATGAAAATCAGATGCACAAAAATCTTTTTGCAACTCTTTTTTCATTCAAATGTAGCTCAAGATTCATATGAATCCATGCATGCACATAGTTTCTTCTGTGAATGAATATTGGTGGATTCATATCATAAATATATAATTCTTATATAGATTATGTATTTTTCATGTTTGATCATTGTAAGTTCATCCATGAACTCTGGAAAATAGAAGCACCGTTTTCCCTAAGTAGGTTGAAGATGAACTTTAATTGTGATTTAATGGCTGCGATCAATTGAATTGGATGATGATTATTATGTTCATATATTTAATGATAGAGTAATAGTGACCAATTCACATAAATTTCCCACATTTATTCTCTATATGTTTGAGCTATCCATTATAAATGATCATGTGCTACTACCATTTAGTTCCATAGTAACATGGGATTGACACCCCCATAAACCCTCATAGATTCCCATCACTAGATGCGCCTCAAATGCATTGTACACTAGATAATCCCATGTATGTGATATGAAAATGTCATGTGCACCCACACCTATTCACTTCATGCGAGGAATGTACTCCCACTTTCCCTTACCACCTAGATAGCTATCATGGTTGATGACCTCAAATGTGGTTAACCCAAGGGTCCCACATGTGGGGTTGATGTGATCCCTTGTTGGCTAGCTACGGTTTTTCCAATTTTTTCATATAGTTATAATAATTCAAAGTAAAATATTTCAAACCAATCACTCAACATAACCACATGGAAAATATAATATCTCATGCATTTATATGTATCGAATTCAAAATAAAACACATTAAATAAAAATATGTCATTGACTTAAATTCATCAACACAAATAATATTATTTTTCATGGTCTTAATCTCTTTAGTAGTCCTAATGACGTAATGAAATATTTCTTGTCCATATTTAATGTTCCCACTCATATCCTTTAAACATAATCCAATCATGAAACACAACTGAACTAATCATAGTTATTTTCCATTTTAGTAGACAATGTGCTTGTTCCACATACCAATATCACATGTCAATAATAATTGTGATCAATTAAAAAATCCTAATAATTTTAAATTATAATTCTTCTAAAGAACATCCTTAACTGAATAATACTTGAGTACCATATTATTTATCCCCTCACAAAAGATATATTCTTTTAGGATTTGTTATGTTGGATACTTACGACAAGTTCTTTCTTTAAAACAACTTCAACGCATTGACATCAATGAAATCTTTATATTTAATTTACCACCTTTGACAACCAATAATAATCCTAGAAAAAATTCAACACATACAAAAAGTGGGATAAATATATATAAGAGAGTATTAAGAAGAAAATGTAGGTTCTATAATTCATTAAAAGTAATTAACCAAGATCCCTATCCATAACCAAGGGAAACCAATAATAATTCACAAGATTATGTTAATGAAGTTGAACCATCCATGAGAAATGTGTAGATGATAATTAGGTAAAAAAACCAAACTATCATTAGGAATAAATAAAGCAGATCACCGGATCCTTCAAATATGAAATAAATAAGAGATAGTTCAATCCAAAACACTCCTCATCGAGAAATGACATGGCACTAGTACTGGATCATGAGAGTACAATCACAATAACTCAGGTTTATAAAATTCAACCTTGGGGTTCATAGAGTGTATTTGAAAATATTTATAACTCAAATGGAATCCTTAGACCATCATGTTACTAAATTAAACCAAGTTACCCATGAACAAAACCAATTATAATGATTTTTAAAATGATAATAGAAAATTCATTTCACATACTTTTCCATAAATCCATTAATAGTTACAAGGATCATACAATGAAACATGACCAAGAGGCATGAAGAAACTCAAAACATCTATTGTTCTAAAGGAACAATACCAATGAACATTTAAAAGATAATTACAAGAAAATTGTATAAAAAAAACAACTATATAAATCTATAGGATGATAACCGAGAAGGATCTTCCCTAAATCATAGGATACACCTATGATTGAAATCATCCCAGGGTACACTATTAATCAAATAAATCTATTCTTTAACAACTTGAATATGAATTATAAGTTATATAGTTATCTAAAAAGGATATAGAAAAACATTGAGTGAATAAAATACTTTACATTAAACATAGATCCTATGAAAGACTATATATAATAGAAAAAACCAGTCTTGAGAAAATCATCTCACTCAAGTCAAGAACTCTACAAAATAATTATTCATGATACATAAAATGTGAAATCCATCTGTTCATGTCCTTAAAAGTGAATCATAAAACCCATAAACACACGAAATGGTTAGTCAAAATATACAAGTCAATAAAAAATAATACATTTTTAGATAGGTTTCAAAATAAATAAACTTAAATAACTGTAACCACTTAAAAAAACAACTCATTTTTAAAAATTCCAAATATCTTTTAAAATATATATATATATACATCCTATTTCCCAAGTAAATTTATTTCATTAGTTTTTAAAAAATGGATAATAGGATTATTTAAAAACACCTAAATTAGAATATGATTTTTTTTCATGAAAAATAATTAAATGAAATACATTTTCATTTTGAATTATATTTTCCCTATTTAAAGATACTTATAAGGGACAAAAAATTCATGTCATAAAACCAGTTTTCCTTATATGTTGTAATACAATTTTAATTTACCATTACACTTTAAAACCCATTTACTATTCTATATTACATATTGATAAAAATAATAATTTTTCTATTAAAACAATAACCCACCCTTTACCACTATGTGGTAACAATTATTTATTAAAAAAATTTAAACCTTATTAAAGTCATGATTAAAGGGTGTATGATTTTTACATGTTGATCATAATTATGTTTGAAATCCATTTTTTATAGATTTAAAAAATGAAATAAGTATTTTTAAAGCCATTAACTAGGAAACGAGCATAGTTTTACAAGAAAGAATTTAATATGCACTTTTCAAACAATTTTGTTTTTATAAATTCCATTTTCCACACATAAAACTAGTTACACTATATATTAAAAATTAAAATCATATCATAACTGTAAATCTAAAAATTCTTCATATTAGAATATCATAGGAATCACCTTGATTCATTTAACATCAATGAGAGTCACTAAAATAATTAATGGATAATGTTTTAAAAATAATAAAACCCAAGAGATATGGAGTCATTCTAAACCAATATAGATAGTTTAAGAGAATACTCCAAGTGTACTACAACAACCTAAATGTTTCCAAAACAACGATTTTAGTCACTAAATGGGATATCACGAAATATAAATCAACCCCATAACTTGGATCCTTTTTCCTTTTACACCACAAATCTAGGACAACCCCCTAGGAAACCAAACAAGAAAATGTGTATTTAGTACATTATATCAAACCACCAAGAAAATAAAATATCAAAAAAATCTAAATCCCAAATTCCCATTGGAACCTATGTGGCATCATAGAAACGTTGTTGTCAATATCTTTCTCCTAACATACTCATTGATCTCTGAAAAGGCCTAGATCTGTTCTTCCAGACCACAAACTAAACCTAGGTAGTGCCACTACACTTTTATCTTAGAAATCCATTGATTTTATTTTGTAATGAAACAACCCTGGCTGACCAGATATGTCACCCCAACAAGTTTTCTATATGAACTAAAGCATGTTCTCAGTATCCTTAGGATACAAACAAGCACTTGGGTATCAATTTAAAAAATAGTGGTAACAATTTCCCCATGTATGAAAAACAAAAAATTTATCATGTAAATAAAAACAATATAAGAAACTTGAGTACCCCAAAAATTAAAGATACACAACTATTATACATAACATATAAAAGTAAAAAGATAGTTTAGAAAGAAAGATAAACCCAGACCAAAACCAACCCTCTATGTGACTTTCCACCACCACTACCTCAATCCACTATAATTCTAATATCATACAAGATAAGACACATTGAAACATGTTTTCATTACATTCAAATTTATCTTTAAAATCACGACTAAAAATAACCAAAGGAAAAAATTCGGGTTTGATAACTAAATCTTAGTAGGATACCACCAAATATTCTATTTAAGGTCCATCACCATAAAACTATTGAGTCTATATTTAAATAAAAAAAGATTATAAATAATGATTACGTGAAATGATTTCTCATAAAATTTCATTTTGATTCCTTTAAAAAATCCACAATCAATGAAACAATAATATAGATATAAAAAATGAAATATAAATTGGAATAAATAATCAAATGAATCCATATCTCAAATGATAAACATGCGTTCAATAAAAACATGATCCATATATGAAACCAATATGCATAAAAAATAATTCTGATCTAGATTATGAAGATGTATCTCGAAATTTTTTTTAATACTAATCCATGAGTAATGTGGATCCTAAATAACACATGTTCTACCATAGTATTTTAGTATCACAACCATATCATTCTATAGGCTCCAGACTCACCAAGGTTCTCGTATTCCCTCACCCAAGGTTCCAAAATATTACCTTCTGATATGATTTTTTAAAATTTAATATACCCTTATCGTGATTTTACAATAAAATTCATAATTGAAGAACCAAAACTCCCATTATTGAAAATAAATTTCAAAATCAAATCCACAATTTAGGAATTTCACCAAGAACATGGTTTCAAAAACTGTTTTTCAAAGAAAAACCCCTTAAAATCTATTTCACAAGACACCCAAGCTATAATTTCATAAACATGCTCTCATATATTTCAAACTAATTAATTTTATGAACCGAACTAACAAAATTTAAATGAAAAAATGGTATATCAAGGGATATATCCATTTTATACATTTCCCTTCATCCCTAATAGATATAACATAATCACCTTTGAAAATAATGATAAAAAATGAAGAGATCAAGTCTTTAGAAACCTAGATACAAGAGAAATATAATTAATTTTCTATATAAATCATAGATCACATAATCATACCCCACATTGTTTTTCACTACATAAATAAGATGATATATTATAGAAAGATCTAAAATTATGAGAACAAAAAATTCTTAAAAACACACATATCTTGAAGAGATTTATCCATATTAAAGGGGATTCACTGAGAGACCAAGTGGAGAACCTCCTAGTGAATCTAGAATAGGTGGGTTCAGGTTAAAGAGGAATTAATAAGTTATTAGAGGTTAAATTGAGTAAGATAATCCAGGTAAGTTTCTATTTTTAAGAAATACACATGTGTCTCATAGTCAGGAAAAATGAATAGAAAAATTATTTATTAATAGTATGATAGCTACTGCCCTTTATAAATTTAATTACATGGTCACCTAGGAATAATGTCATGGTTAGATGAACTATGTTCAAGTTATGAAATAGCCTCTAGAATCAAATAGTCCAATCACAATAATTGTATAGATACTCTCATAGTTAAGCAAACTGTGCTTAAACCATGAAGATCACTATAGAAATTAAAGAGCTATCTCACATGGTTACTGCACTATTACAACTAATAGTGTTCAGACTGTGAAATTATCCTATTTTCCACAAAATTATAAATTATCAACCCCAACTCCCAATAACCTTTAGAACCTCCAAATCAATAAAATGATCCCAAAATTAGGCATAATAATGACTCAAAGGGCATCAATATATCCATGAAATATAAATATCACCTACTTTACCATTAAATACCTTTCCAAAACTAGTCATTATTTGAGTCATATATATTTATATTCAATTTTATTGCTAATATTATAAATTATTTATTTTAATATAACGAAAAAATTTATTCATTATGATACACTATAACAAAATCCTCATCTTCATTAAATAATGTATCATTATGTACAAAAATTAACACTGAGATAAATGTAAATGGTAATAAAAAATAAAAAATTATTATATATGAATCTTTCCACTTAGTAATATTAGTTTTTAAACATTACATAATTGAATTAGGATTGAAGCTCCATCATCTAATTAGAATATCACATTACATTTTTTTAACATTTATGATCTCCTATAGTTATTATAATTGGGTGAAAGTATAAGAGTCTGAAATTTAATTTTTATGTTCTTAGTGATCACGAAGGGACACTTAAAAGGTGGTCGGGGGGTGAATAAGATAAACCAAATTTTAATGAGTTTCATACATTAAAATAATTATTACCACATACAATCATACCTAAGACTAGGTTAAGAGATGTGAATATTTCTATGTGAACACAACTATCACCATAGTGTGTAACGAAATAATTGAAATGAATTGAAACATACATTATTTTTCATGTTTCTTAATTTATGTGAGAGCGAATTATTTTCCATGTTTAATTTTTACCGAGGTAAGGATTTTATTATCATTATAATTTATTGTGATTACATGTTTTTTCAATTCACACATAATGATTGGGAATATATCATAAAAGTACCTTTCTCGAATCAAAGGCACATAGTAAGAGTTCATTATAGTATATTAAAACTTATTCATCTTCCAAATGGATCATGGTATTATTTAAATTTTTACCACTAATTATTCAAGGATCCCCCATAGACTCCATGAAAAATATCATTTATTTATGATTCACATTTCACCTTGTCGACTAGAATTCACTCTCATACCACATGAATTAAATTATATAATAACATTATAATATATACTAGAATTAATACTCGGTGGTTATGTTGTAGTAACTTAATGACATTGTTTATTTTTATCACAATGGTTTTATTTTTCATAAAGCCTCTATACATAATGAACATAATCTGTGACAGTACTATCTATACTTTTTATTCTATATATAATTGTATGATATGAGGTTATCTTAGTAATTTTCACTTAATTCTATATGAAAGAACAAAATTTTCAAGTATAACATTATCTTTTACACTTTGATATAGAAATATACCCCAAAATAATGTAGTATATGATGTTTTTTTGTAGAAGATGTTGTTTATTATTATATAAATTAATCATATACTCTCTTATTTTTTCATTTCATTCTCTATATTTGATAGTATATATAAATTTATTTTAATATAACATGAATATTGTTTCATAAGTTTGAATAAAAAACCTGATATTTGTTAGTTATATTTCATCCTCTTAAAATTAATTATGAAAAAGTCAATGGATATATTTAAATATTCCCTAATAAATAAATTATATTATCATAATGTGATACTCAATATATTTAAATCATTCTCCACACAATATCATTATATTTTAATTTATTTAAATTACTCAATCATGTGTTCATTGATTTGTAATGTTTAAATGTGGCTTGAGGCATAGAAGTCATTCAAACACTCATTTGATAGTATAATGGAATGATCCATGGGACAATGTTCAATGATATATATAATAACAAATGAATATATTTGAGTAAAATGGTTTCTTTAGTTGAATCCTTGATGAGACTAATAAAGGGGTACATGAAGCTCTTTAAGAAGATTGTAATTGAAGATCACATATCCTAAAAATATTATTAAGAACAATTGAGGGAATAAAAAATCACAAAGAGTATAAATATTATGGTAAATATAGTAATTTATTATAATTATTAATGAATATTCAATTTGACTAATTATTTCTTACAGACAAAGGGATATAGATCCATCACATATACTATGAAATATAATGAAATAGAGGAATACACTATTGAATAATGTTTATAATATATTCTTCCAATTTAATGAAGAGTTCATATAATAAAAATATATCACCTATATTTTCATGATGTAATGAAATATTTTTCATTTGATAGGGAATATATCCATGTTATTGTAATAAATATTGAAATACAACATATTTTCACTATAAAAAAGATAATTGAAGAATAAGTATTTTCATTAAGATAAATGTAAGTGCTTAAGATTATCTTGTATAATCATAATGAAGTTTGGTAGAAAATATTAATGATTTAGAAGAAAGGTAGCCATATAATGGACACTCCACAAAGCTGTTGAGAATGAGAAAACAATATCCTAAAAATAAAAAATAATATCGTGAAGGAGATAATCATATCATAGCTTTTCCAATTTAATATCATATAGGAAAGAGTTATCCTGATGTGATGAGACTTCACTCTTGAGTTATTCAAATATAAAAATTATCTAATAACATATGAGTATGACCACACCATTTTCATGATTTTTTCATTTTGATGATAAATTTTTTATAATTATTTAATCTGAAATTATAATCTATTCAATGAATATATTCTAAAAAATTTACATAATGAATTGAATAAGTTAATCCTCACATTAATGTTATGGTGATTGTGCTATGGCGATACATCTAAGGGTTCAAGGAGAACTAGAATACACTATAAAGGAACACTATAAGTGATGTTTTTCATGTTGTTTATAGTTTTTAGTGACCTTATGATATGAGTACATTCACCATTCTATAATAAGTAAATAGATTAAAAACACCAAAACATAATAAGATGAAACATTCATGTATCATATGAGTTTTAGTTGGTTAAACGTTTACATGTTTTGGAAAATAAAGGCATTCTTTATCATTGTTCATGAACCATATCTCAAATGGTCTAACTCAAATATATATATATATATATATTAGATTTATAAAAGTCTAATATGATGTTTCAAAATAGGAGACTAACTTTAAGATGAATTTAATGTATATAAAAAGACTAGTGCCTTATATTAAGTAGTGGTGTAACTAAAAAAATAGAGAGAATACAATTGTTGGTGAATTCATAAGCATATTTATCTTGTTTTTTAAGAAAAGAAAATGGTTTACAGAAAGTAAAAATTCTTGTGGAATGTAATGTATACAAATTATTGAACATTTAGCTTATTAATAAATGTATGTAATCATTCAATAAAATTTTATGGTAATTGTCTTACTCTATTAAATATTCTATTGATACTAAATTATATCATGTGTAATAGGATAGAAATATATACACACCCAGATTTATCCACATGATAATGAGGTTAGACTAACCTTCGAAAAAACTTGTGTGTATATGTGATAGTTATTTTAAAACCACTCTTTTACACTTTATCACCATCC
This sequence comes from Viscum album, assembly GCA_963277665.1. NCBI lineage: Eukaryota > Viridiplantae > Streptophyta > Magnoliopsida > Santalales > Viscaceae > Viscum > Viscum album. The sequence continues at coordinate 1,627,398,248 of OY728142.1, read as the reverse complement.
AGATCATTAGGCACAAACTGTTGATAGAAATCAATTTTTTATATTTAGAGGAAGTGTTTCTAGTCACCATCAAAAAATCTGATCCCTCAATGTATGTATAATCTATCCATGGATGGCCATTGTATAATTCGCCTCAATTTCTATTAAAAACATAATATAATCCACTATATATTTCTAGAAATTATATATCATAATGATATTCTAATAGAGAATCAATCACTAGGAAATTGATAATAATAAATAGTATTATATTGTTATATCTATCAACATTAAACCATATTATGTTCAATCATATAAGAATAAATAGTAGATAAAAAGCCATTATATAAAAAAATGGAATATATATAAATATTTTTTAATATATACATTACCTATATCATTCAATCATATTTGGAAGGAAAAATATATCATGAATAGTGAAATGAAATATACGTTTTCTTGTATGTATATTAGTCATGGATAAAAAAGGTAGTTAAAAATATTTGAAGAATAATTCTATTCAATTTTAAAAATTATGATTTCTTACATCATTTTAAATCTTATATTCTCAAAAAATTACATTATTCAAAAATAATTTTAATTAGATACAATCCATAATAATAACCATACATGAAAAATTAAAAATTAAATAGGTAAGGATGAATCAAATATTATACTAGTGTCTTATTGATTCCATACCATGGATCCACATAATAAAAATTGTAAACCTTCTACGATTTTAGTGTTCATGTGATCAAATATTCTAATGTATATGGGAATCTCATACATTACATTAGCATGATCATTATAGTAAAATGATCACTCAAATATGAATATGTATTTATAGATCTAAATATCAAAGTTTAATTATCATATTCTAATATTCAATGGGAATACTTTTATAACCATTTTTTATCAATATATATTATATTTTATATCCATATAATATAGCTCCACTCTTGTTAGGATTTTTCCCCACAACATCTTTCATTTTAGAAACAAAATAAAAATCAAAATAATCTCAAAATTTAATCAATACATTGATCTAATATCCAAAAACAAACATAAATACACAGAAATGTGAAATTTAAACATCACCAACTCCTCAAAAAAAATTTCAACCAATTGTAATGATTTGAAAAATATACTATGACTTCTTTAAAAAATGTAAATATAAATAAATATCAAAGATAAGTAACATTTAAAAAAATATTTTCATCAATTAATTTCACCGAATCACCATCACAAAAAACTCTATTATAGGTATAAACCATATAATTCTTTTCTAAATATAGAATACCTCAAACATGATTCAATCTTTAACATAATAACTCAATAACATCTTGGGAAATCTTCCTCATCACTGTGAACATTTTCCCATTATCCATAGAGGCATGAATCTTATTATCAAATGACATGTGACTATTAAAATTTACACAAAATAGATGACAGGGTTAGAGTACAAGGATTTTTTGAAAATCAATTTTATTTGTTTGAATATAAATATCAAATCAATTTCATCACCCAACAACATATTAGATGATAAATTAATTTGTAATTTTCTTATATTATCGATAATATTACATCCATTCTCCACTATATATAAATTTTCATAAAATGTATATACTTAATATATCCTCGACCATTTTCACCTGAACATAAATCCTGTAAAATCATAGCCCCCCCCCCCAAAAAAAATTACCTTATACAAAAAAATATATCTAATTAATAATATGAAAAAATTAGAAAAAACAATATTATTTTAGAATATTTTTTTATTATCTATAAAAACTAATTTTAAAAATATTAAAATTTTAATTAAATATATCAAACCTATTAAATAATGTTTCATCATAAAATTTAAGGGCATACTTTTATTGAGCCCTTCATTTTTTTGGGTGGTCGATGGTGTTTAATATAGTATAGAGGTGCAGAGTAGTGAAAAAACTAAAATTTCAATAAGAAGGAGGTGGTTGTGGTGGGGAACTTAAAATTTTATATAATTTATTTGAGATTTGTACCTTATGGTGTATTATTGGTACCAAAAGATTGTATTATTGAAATTAGAGTTACCTTATGTTTTTATATGTATAAGATTCTGCAATATTGTTCTTAGGGTTGATATGTGGAGCTCAAGGGGTTGGGATCTTCTCACTTCCTTCTTAAAGATTATTATGTTGTTAGATTGGGACTTCAATATGGTGGTATAATAAGATTATTGTATCAAGGGGAGATATGAAAGGTTTTGTGTTGTGGATTCCACAAGGAGTTTGGATCAAGACCCGTTGTAGTGTTGCTTTGGTTGTTGCATCATTTTTTTTGGTGAAAACAGTAACTACTATAATATGTTCAATGGTGTTGAACCATAGTATTTTATTTTAACCAACATATAAAAATCTATAAATCCCCTTAAATTTCAATTATTTCTTATATTTCCATTAATCTTTATATGACCCAATAATATATTTCAATTAATTTTGAGAACCCATTTCTAGTCACTATCCCCTGACATTTATGGACCATTTTGTGATGATATGAGCTGATTTTATTTTTCCCTATTGGTTAAATTATATTCTTTTATCTCCATTTATACTATTTATATTTGTTTTTATCAATTTTAGTATACTTAAAATTGATCATTTATGGATGATCAATGTTGGTGTTTCTATAGTGAAGAAGATTTCATCCTGAGATAGGTGATTTAGAGATATGAAATCATTTCATCTATTATTTCTTGAAGAATTTTAAAGAATCATGTAATGATAGAGGTTTCAAGAAATATTATTATTTTATATTCACATGTGGGATAATCATCATTTATGTTATATGGGTAAATATTTGAATCAATACAGGGAAGATAAAAATATTAATATCAAGGAATAATGAACAATATATTCGAATGAAATGATTGCATATGGTTTATGCAATGTTAGTTATAAAATAATATTTTTTTGATAATGTGAAAATGATTTTTTTATTATTAATTTTTTTGGAATGAACGATATTCTTTAAATATGATAAAATAGGAAAACATGGTAAGGTTCACTGAATCATTAAAGAATCATATGAATTTGATTACCATTATTACCTAAAAACTAGTGAACATGGAAGAGTCTCATGAGTATGATTACTAGTTGTTATTTCTATTTTTGGGTGGAGAAGATTTGGAATATTTAAAATGAAACTTCATCATAATTGATTAGTTAATTAAATATGGAACTGAAAAATGTTTTTGGTGGAATTAAATTTATTGGTTTAATGGGAAACTATCTTTATTTTTTATCAAAATTGTGCACCTTTATGTTATTTAATTTGGTCCCCCTTGAGATTTATAAGATGAAAGTATAATTTTTTAATATTTATTCCATGAGATATTATAGAAAACCTACTATTAGTTGTTGTGAAATAAATATGGTTAACATTCTAATAGAGGATTTTATGGAACATGATGAGATAATAGATTTCATTTTTCCAATAATTTAGTTAAGGTTGATGTTTGTATGAATTTCATAGTATTATATTTAGGAATGCCTATTGCAAGATTGTATTGTGTGGTTTTTGAATATTTTCTCCATACAAAATGAGATTTAGGCTTCCCTATTTTTCATGATGTTTAATTATTGATGTATTCTTCTCTTAACAATCAATTTTTATGGTTTCCAGTAGGATAATGTTGTAGGAATATGAACAGTGAGTGGGTTTTCATTCTGGGTTTTTAGGTCGAGTCTAAGAATTCCCGAATTGTAAAATGGAATTGAATTGCAAATGTACTTATTGTATTGGATGATACTGATTGTGATAATAATGTATTAAATATGAATGATGGGATTTTTGAATAAATATTCTATGAACATGGAATAGAAACAGGGATATTAAAATATAAAATATGAAGTGTTTGATTTTGATTAAATCGAATGATTATCCGATATTTGTAATTAGGTAAATAAATAATGTCTATATTTGTACTTACTAAAAAATATCTTTAATGATTTTGAGTTTTGATGGTTGTGTGTTGTGTGTTGTATGAAAAAAATTTCTATACCTTATCAGTTTTATCAAGTTTTCATGTAGGAAAATAATTGTAGTTGAGTCTCTAGGTAGGTATTTTTCCACAATTTGGTTTTGTGGGAATTATATTCTCTATATTTTATAATTTCCTATTCTAAACAACTCTAGTTAGGAGGGATGTTTATGCCCAAATATTTTGTGTTCAAAACATATATCCCATTGTTATGGTTGGTGAGGTAATGAATGGGTTACTACTCCCACTTCTTAAAAATCCCTGTAATTATATAATGATGTATAGTCATATCCAAGCCTTAATGAATTGATATATTGGGTATCTGTCTGCGAAAGATGTTATGGATCAAAGTTTTACCAAGAATTTTATAGAGGGCTATAATGGATCAACGTTATAGTACAGACATGTATTATTCCTATAATGACTATTATTATTATAGTTGTACCTATATGGTGTGAGATTACATGAGTCCAAATGCATGATATAGAATATTTATTGTATCTCGAATCAATTACAAGTTTATGAGATGTTATTTTTATATGTACTTGATAAGATGGTAATCTGGTTGAGACATGGTTTCTCAGGGGGTGGGGTTGATGAATTATATAAGTGATAGCATAACTAGACAATTATAATTGAGGTATGGTAGAGATAATCTTAGGGGGGAGTGTAATTGTGGTTCCTTTTATATGTGTATGATTTTTATATCAAATTCCATTCTTCTATGTGTTTCATGGTGAGAAAAACATATGGATAATGGTGTATAATTTTAAAATTTTAATTAATTAGTTGATCTCAATTTTTTTTCACAAGGACATAGTACACTTCGTCCACATTTATAGACTGGTACTAGGGATTATTCTACTGTGTATACCTATAAGCTCACTTCATATATAAATAAACTATTTTCCAGCTCAGGAAGAGTTGGATGGTGATCAAATTGGTCATTATTAGTTCATTATGGTTGTTCAGAATCAATTGGTGTTCATGGTCACTGCCTAGGAATTTTTATTGGTATTTTAATCTTTTTTCAATATAATGAAATTAGAGTAATTTATTGAGATGGTTTATCTATGATTTGTGTTATGGGTTTGGTTGGTCAACTTAATCCATGTATTACCTATAAAAATTATATACATAGAGGGTAATGAATTTAATTTATTTGAATTATATACCATATGTGCTAGTCTCTAACCAATCAACTATTAGCCATCCCCATTATTAATATGAGAAAAGGAGGGGTACTAGTTGATGGGTGTTTATGCCATAGTTGCATTGGCGATGATAGTTGAGAGGTATAATGATTCTTATGGATAGGCACTGGTGTGTATTGCATGGATTTGTAAGAAAATGATATTAGGTAGGATTTTACTATGAGCTAAAAAGGTATATCAAATGTGACACTTGATTATAAATCCCCATTTGATCCAATATAAGGTACTTTAAGTATACAAACAATGTTATGTGATGTGATGTATCTTGAGGGCTAGAGACCAATGTGAGGATCATGCATCATTATTGTGTGTATATATAATTAATTTAGGTTGATTTTACAATTAGTTTGAATTTAAATTAATTGATTTTAGATATTCCATATTCTTGGTTTTGGATCCCGTAATGTATTTTTTTTATGAATTATTTAGGACAATATCCTTGTGAATTTTGTGTTTATAACAATCAACGAGGCACACCAAAAGATAATATTATGATTTAATATCAAGAATAAATACTATTAGATAAAGAAACATTTATCGTTTAAGAGAGAACATATGTTGAAGTATGAGTTCATTGTTCCAGATCATGAGACTGAGTCCTGCAATGAGGGAGTAGAGGTTTCCTTCAGATCAATCAATGCTTGGAGGTATAAAAATGTTTCAAATGATGTTATTTTATTTCATGGGGATGATTAGAAGTGGTAGTTCTTTTTTTATTTGGGTATCATGGGGAGTTTTTTTCATTGGATGTGCTTATTTATCACATTCGTGATGAGATCATTCCTAGAAAAAAATGTATCTTGTTGGAAATATATTCTAACCCATTGTTAATGGAGTTTTAGTGTGTGATAGTTAGTTAACATGTATATAAACCACTTATGTTTGTATTCATACCTCCTATATGATGACGAGTCTAGGGAGGGGCATTTATTTAGGGGTTCATGTCCAGAGATATAGCTCTGGTTCAACATGTTTATATTGGTGTCATATATGGAGGTGTTTGTGAAGGATAAGGTTATGATGAGTGTGGTGGATAATACATGATTATTATAGAAGTGGAGGTGTATCCATGGTTTAGAGATTTGTATATAAGTTATCAATATCCTAGTTAGTATATTATTCAAATAACAGGGTGTTAATTTTAAACTTATGTATCTAATTTTATAGGGGTGTCAGTTATTAGACCCCTATCACTGGATCAAACATGGTTTGTTTTTCATGTGGAGGTCATGGTAATTAGAATCATGGGTGAGAAGCTATCCTTGACAGTCATTGTGTATATGGTGGCCCTCTTTTGGATCAATAATTATAGAAGTTTCCTATGAGTAAGTGTTATTAGTTTCATTTATCACCTAATCAACTTATAAGGGATAGAAAAGTTATAGGAATTCTCCATGAGGTCCCTATTCCTCCAATAAAGAAAGAAATGATCATCCTTTTAGGGGTTCTATATATAGGGAATATATTTTCTTGAGTTAGTTATGGTTATATGTATCAAAATAAGTATTATTAACTTTATAATCTATACATCATGTGAGGTATTATCTTATTATATACAACCTCGTTTTTACCCAATTTTATTTAGGAGCTACATAGTGCATCATTACACCTAGACTACAATATCGATTAGGGATTAATTATTGGATACTTTCATCATGAGTGTTATTATCTATAGATTTTAGAGTTTATTGTTAAATTTTAGAGTGCATGTAGGTATTGTGAGTTAATTATTGGGAACCATCACTTACGAGGATATATCATGTTTTTGGGGATTCAAATATTATAAAATCATACTTAGAATGGGATGGTTTTATTACATGATGGATATTTTGAATTTATATATAGTGTGTGTTATGTTATATTATGATGATGGAGAGAATTATATGTTTATTGGTTAGTGAGGAACTCAAAAGGATTAAAGGTATGATTAACTCCTATATTCATTGGTAGTAAGTTTTATATTGAGTTCAGTGGAGGAATCAATGTTAGAATTTCCTATGGTTGTAGGATAATACACAAATAACTTTCTATAAGATGTTATGAAATTACCCTCATGACAAGAGATCAATTTTGGGATAGAGTATCAACAGGGTATTACTCTGATATCAATTTAGTTGAAATGGATGTACCCTTATATCTTTTTGAGATATTTGTATTAAGATTTCTTACCTATTGGGGTAATATTTTATTCAAAATAGTGTATCAAATTAGGTTCTCTTATCTTGTTTTCAAACAAGTTAGATGGAATTATATGTTTTTATATTGATTACATCCCCATGAATTGGATGATACTGATGAACTATTGTCCCTGCATAATGGTTGATTATTTTTTCAATAATTTTTATGGTTATAGATGGCTCTATATGATGAATTTGTGTCTAGGATATCATAATATATATGTGAATGATGTAATTATTTTTGAAAACTTCATTCAGATGTCATTATGGGAATAATGAGTTATTTTTTAGGAAATTCATTGTTATTAACTATCTAACTATTTTTAGAGGATATTGGAATTTAATATTCCTTGATATTATTGATTGATTCATAGCGGTGTTTATTGATTAAATAATTTTATACTTAGTGTTAAGGGAATATCATGTAGAGAATATATGAGTCATTTTTGGAGTTCTATGACATTAAAACCTATTTGGGATGATCTTGATATGAAATTATTAGGCCCTTGACATTAATTTTTCCAGAAAAGTGATCTCTCTCCATATATTATCTATAGATCAAAATATGTTTGAAATTCTTGTTTCTTGGTTATCCCCCAAAGAATTTTTAATCTCATAGTGTTTCCTCTATTTGATAGGCTATTAAAGGAGGTTTATATCAGATGAATCTCATTTTAGGACACCTCTAGTTTCTTTAACCAAAAAAGATCAGGATTTCATGTTGATTGACTAATGACAAGATCCCCACTAAAACAATCACTTTTAACAGTCCTAGTAATAAGACATATCATGGAAAAATATTACTCAATACAAATGTGAGTTTAAAATATGAACATTATCCTTGATTTTTGCTTCCACTGATAAAAATTGGGAAAAATATTTTTTATACCCTTTCTCATCACTACAATAAAACATCCAAACCCACCCCTTCTCCACAACTCAAGACACCCCTTCTATAGCACTAGAAAACTATTTACCCCCACACACAAGAACCTGGATTTCATCCTGCGACCTCCATGTGAAAAGTGAACCTCTTTACAACTTCCCTACCTTTTTTATTATATATTACGATATAATTTCATTTTTCTTTATATTTACATATATCTTTGTTATTCATATATATATATATACACATAATTTTTTTAAGTACATTTATAAAATATATGTTTTTGAGAGTGTCCGTGTGTGTTTAATGTATATATATATACATAAATTTATTTAAATATATAATATATTAATATTCATTTGGATATATTTGAATATAAACTTAAATATATATCTATTTATCAATACAACTGCATTTATATATACAATATACAATATATATATTTATATAGTTTTATTGTAAATTCATTTTTATATTTTACCTAATGATAATGATATATTTATATAAAAATAAATTTATATATGATGTATACACACAATATTGAATGACACAAACATACACATAAATATTCACAAAAATACACATTTATATTTCTCACATACACACACATATATTTATGTATATATGTATTTATTTACATGTATTGGAATATACACATAGATAATATTTTTTATCGACACTCATATGTTTATATATAAACATTCCTTGTATATGTATATATACACATATTAATGCATTTTTATAATGTAAATAAAAAAAATTGATTATTTTGAATTAAATTAATAATAAATATTTAGTTCTATATGTATTTATATATTTAAAAATACATTTTAAGTAAATATATATTTATACATGTTGATTTATTATATGTAAATAGAAGAAAACTATTCTATTATTTACTTTTAAATGACACTAAAATTAAAAAAATGATAAAATTTCAAAATCGTGTTTTCAATATGATTTTAATCCCTAGGAAAAAATTATTTCTCCAATGAAAATAGGAGAGAATAAAATCTTAAATAAATAAAAAATACTATTTAATATTAAAAAATTATTGTTTTCCAACTAAAAACACAAATTTGGTGGAATTATATCCCTTTTTCCCAAAAAACACAATGGACCAGATCCCTCCAAATCAACACTCTGTATATATTTTGGCAGGATTTGATTTGATACATGGTAGAGCTCAAACGGACACCCAGATCAAAACTTATGAAAATTTGATGTTCAAGTCATTCTTTAAACTTATCCCAGATTTTTCAAAAATTCATTTAATTATTTATGTCATCCCATTGTTATTAAAGGGGTATTACTCGATTATAATTATCAAATTATTAATTAAAATTATTTATTAATTATTTTATAAGCCGTTCTTTACTAAATATATTATATATTATGTGTAAATTATGATTATTACTTATCTAAATCATATTAAGATAATATTTTACATTTATATCATTATAAATATATTTTTAATATTAACATATTATTTTGAATGAAATATTTTTGTAATAAAATATTCTATTTATTAGTGTTGGTAAAAAAACACTGATAAAAGGGGCCTTTATTAGTGCATGTAAAAAAGAACAGATTATGGCTCCCACTTTATTAGTTATTTTCTTCTTACAATGGTATAGGCCCCCTCTATCAGTGCACTTTTTTAAAACGCTAATAAATTCTTCTCTTTATTAGTACATTTTTTCTAGCACTGTTAATGTATCACATTTAGTAACTATTTTTTAAAAGAACTGATAAAGACCCCATTAATCTATAATTTTATACTAGCCCTGATAAAGGGACCACTATATTAGTTCTTTTTTATTAACACTAATAAATCCAAGCGTTGGATAAACCTAAATTTGTATTAGTGGATGTAACATCTCAAACTAGGGTCCACTTAACCCATGACCTAAGTCAGTGAGTAACATAGCCTCAACCGCACCTCCCCATACTCCAGAGGATGCTGACTAGCAACGATGATGTAATGGTGGTATAATATGGGGATTATACCCTCACATCAGAGTTGAACATCATATACAATCAGATAAAATCAACAAAACTAATCATATATAAAAATAAAAAATGAATAAACCAAATGTGGAAAATAAAGAAATAACTGAAATATTTATAATTTGAATAAATAAATAACTAAAAGATAGATAATAACATCAAAATGCTCTATATAATTGTCTGATACATGGATGCATATAATAATGTAATATAGAAAGTAAAAATGAAGGTACAAGCCTGCTACAAAATATTAAAAATGGAAAATAAAGAAAAAACTCCGAGAATCTCAACCCTATTCCTGATCCTTTGCTCCTATGCTCCAACTAAATATAAATCACGTCAAAGACTAGTATTGGGGTGATCTCCCTTATCAGTACCTATATAAATATAATGTTCTCGATAACCAAATCTATCCCAAATAGGGTGTGAGATAAAAATCTTAATTTCCCACCACCAATGATATCTGTTTAAAATCTAAGTAGTGATCATAACTAATTAATATGTAGGTATAAAAGACTGTATAATGTAATTCTAAAAAAATAACTAGGACACTCAGGATCCTAAGGGACACCTGATGACTCTACCTACTTCAGCTCAAGGTCAATAATCATTTGATCAGTTACTATATATATAGTAATAATATTTATATATATATATATATATATTATAAAAATATATATTTCATCATAAAATATAGACCAAGTACATGCAGATTCAAGTGGGCGAATAGATGGAATGCTAGTGCTTGATGGACTGGGGCATAACTCAAACATCAATGACTAGTCTAGCAAGCCTATAAGCTGAAGCAATAGGGTAGATGTATGAAACCAAATATAGTGAGATATTCCATGAAAAAACAGTCGAGATGGTGAGTGAGCCATAATGGAATCACTCTAATCATGGAATGTGGTGTTTGAATCCCATCACCATATAGTATCTTAGGTGTCAGATGCCATAGTACACACTTGATGTAAGGGAGTGTGATTATCCCTCATGATTTGTGGCCCCTTAACATCATATCATAGCCTCTCTAAATGCATATAGTAATTATAATCACAATGGGGAATTACCTCCCATCCATCTCTTTTATGTACCCCATATATATATAAGTAAGAATTAATCATTATTTATATAATATATAAGGAATAACCTCTTATACATTACATTATCAAAGTTCAATTACAATTAAATCATTGCATTTTTCAATGAGAATTCATATAAGTATAATTGTAAGGTTTAGTCTCACCACCCTTTACAAGTCATTAAGAAATATCATTTTGTTCATCCAATGAATAGAAAACATCATACATGAGCTATTTCATTCATTTTCGAAAAACCACCCACCATAAAGAAGTCAATACTTTTAAATCCTTTTTATTAAGACCTATTTTATTTATTTATGGTAAGAGAAACCATCAAGAGTAGTCCATCCAATATAAAAAAATCCATTTAATTCACCAAGGCATGAAAATTTCAATTTACATGGTTCAAGGTGCCAATTAGAAGGTGTCATGGTCAAGTGGGAAAATCCTACATGGAAATTTCTCTTAACAATCAAGGAAATTCACTTAAGAAGTGGTTGAGATCATTTAACACTTATATAATTAAGGTAAACTTCATTTAAAAGCTAATTTAAAATCTATTTAGGTGTTCTAGTCATTTGAGTTAACTGACCAAAATGGCCATTTTCACTTGGCACACTCATGGGGTGCCTATAAATTTGGAAACCAACCTATAAACCACAAAAAGGATCAATGAACATTTATATAGGTGAAAGGATAAATTAGAAATGAAATAATTAATATAATTGGGATACACTTTGAAGGTTGGAATCTGGGATAATGAAATAGCTATGAGAAATAAGAACTCCACGGGAAAGTGGTGGGACCACATACCTCAAGGTCGTAGATGACTCCTTGCTCAATATCATCCTCAGATTCAAAGAAGTTTGGAAGATATCTTAGAAATGGTGAAATTCCTTAATAATAAGTAAAATGACCCTTCACCTAAATAACACACCATTTATAATAGAAAACATAGATAGGAGGTAAGAGACTAGGGGAGCTTACCGATATGGATCCAATGCTTCTGATAGACTGAGGAACGAACACCAGAGGGAGGATCCAGCTCAATTCCTAGAATGAGGTGTTATTGAGATCAATGGGGAATAAAAAACAAGGATGTCCACTTAAGGGAGGAGAATATTGAAATAAATAGATTTAAATTCAATTGAGGGGGAAAATGGTTATTTCACCCCCAAAACCAGGGTGCACAGTTTAGAGACATGGTTTGGCCAAAGCATGTGCAATCTTTGATCATTGAATTTATACAAAGGGAACACCTCATGGTTAGGTGAAAAGTTTTACTAACACTGTGAAAACTATGCAAATTGGCTCTGTCCCAATATAATAACCAGCAACATGGCCATGAACACGGGCTCACACTGTTATAGGCAAACCATCCAGCCCAATTGGATATTCCCATTTCAGAGCTACGGACTCCGAACAAGCCCCAAAAGTACCCATGAACTCCTTGGTCTAATTAAACATCTTTATTAGAGTCTTTTATGGCATTAAAATTGTATAACTTATGAACTAAACCTTTTTTTGAAAATATGGTCCATTACAACCTCACATCCTTAAAAAAACTCATCCCTAAGTTGGACTTTGGAGGGAAAAGAGGTATCATCAGCCAAATGTTCCAACCACTGAGAACATATAACAGCTTCCCCTCCCAGGTCTCATTTGTACTTGGATATTCTAACATACCACCCATACTAGAGAAAAAGATCTACATCAGAGTGTCTTTATGCTCCGATCTACTATACACAAAATATACTCCTCGATAGAATCATTTACATCCAACTTGACCTCATCAGACCAAAAGGAAAATGTTAGGTATGGATAGTATCAGCAAAGCTGAGATACATGAAATACATCATTCATACACTAGTATATATGAGTAAGTGTCAAATAGTAAGCCACTAGTCTGATCTATTTCACAACCTCAAAGGGTCAAAGAACCTTAGTGAGAGCTTACCCTAATTTTTAATATGTCTATGAACCAAATGGTGTGAGACTCACAAGAAAACATGATCTCTTACCTTGACCTAAAGAGGCTACCAATGTTTTTTGGCATACGACGGCTATCTGGGATGAGCTATCAACATGCGATTTCTAATAAATAAGAAGATCTTTGTACTCTACTTCATGTGATGTGGTCCAAGAATAGATGCTTCCCCTATATCTACCTAGAACATTGGTGAGTGGAAATACTTACCATATAAGGCTTCATAAAGATCCATATCATTGGTATCTTGAGAGATGTTATTATAAATAAACTTAACAATATGGATGTGTTTCTCCCAAGAACCTCCAAATTCATGTATATATGTGTTGAGAATTTATTCTAGAACCTAAATCATACACTCTATATGTACATAGGTCTAAGGGTGATAGGCCGTTCTCTGATGTACTTGTGTACCCAATACCTTCTCAAATCCCTTCTAGAATTACAATGTGAAATGATTGTATCTTTCAGAAAAAATAGAATAAGGAGCTCCATAAAAAATTATAACATCTTTGATATAAAAACATCTGAGATCGTCTACTATGATAGTCTATCATATTAGAAAAAAGTGTGGACCTTGGTAAAATGATCAATGTCTACCCACACTATATCATTTTTGCATGGTGATCTGGGTAGACCAGTCACGAAATCCATTGTATAATAATCCAATTTCAACTTAGGAATAGAGAACATATGTAAAATCCCTATCTAATGATGATTTTCAGACTTCACCTACTAATAGGTTTAATATCAAGTGATGTCTCCAGACATCTCATGTTTCATTCTAGGCCTCTAATAATAGTTCTGAAATACCAATACATGTTTGTGACACTGGGGTGAACTAGACACGATGAAGTGTATAATTTACACATAAACTCATATATAATTTCTTCAAAGACCCATACACACCCATGGATGAAAAAGGTACCATTCCTATCTATGGTCCAACCTTAATATGTATCTTCAACTGAAATGATTTCTCTCAAGAAAGTACTTCAAAATCAGATAAATACCTTATTCTTAACCATTCCATAAGTGTAGAGGTCCCCAGTAAGGATGAGAGGATAGTTTGACCATGATCCTCCTAAAATTCAACTTTCATCTCTAAGAATAAGTCCACAAATTTCCATTCACATTTGGATTCCTAAATCACAAGTGTCTATTTGTTTTGGCTCAGAGCATCATCCACTGAATTCCTTTTTCTAGTAATGTAGGAAAGCTCAAAATTATATAACTATAGGTACACAACCAACTTGCATTTCCTAACACTGAGATCCCACTTTCTGAAGATGTATTTTAGGTTGTCATGATCAGTGAATACCACAAAATTCTCTCCCAATATACAGTGTCTCCAACAATGTAAGGAACATAACAATACAACAAGATCAAGGATGTTTTTCGGGTAACTACACTTGTGAGGCATTAGTTGATGAGACCTGTACATGAAGACTCACTCTTCCTATATCAAAACGTATATAATACCAATACCTGATGCATCAAAATATAGAGTATATCTCATACCAATCTCTAGAAGAATTAGTATCAGTGATAAATTCAAGAGATCCTTGATCACCTAAAAGTTTTCTTCACAAGCTATTTATAGAATTAATTTCACACCCATCACGGTCAATACTATTAATGACACTTCAAGGAATGAAAAATCATGGATAAATCATCTTAATATGTAGAAATCACCGAGAAACTCAAAATGTAAAATATGTTCTTGGGATGATCCCTAGAAAATACATCACCCACTTTATCTGAGTCTATTGAAATTCCTTACTCAGAGAGAATATTACCCAAAATGTGTACACAGTTGATCCAAACTGTCATTTACTGAGCGTAGCATAGAGCTGATGCTCTCTCAATGTATTCATCATGATCTCAATATGGGATTCATTTTGATTTCTATAGAACGAATACACCCATATATCATTAATAAATACACCCACAAAAGAATCTAGATATGGGTGGAAAACATAATTCATATGATCCATGAAAACTAAACCTGCATTTTTGTGTCCGAATGGCATAAATAGGTACTCGTGTAGACCGTAACTTCTCATGAATGTTGTGAATGGTATTTATTAAGTCATTATAGGAACCTAATGATAGAATTACCTCATATCTACCATTGAAAACACTTTTAATCATCAGATCTTATCATATAAGTCATATATTTTATGTAGTGGATACCGATTCTTGATAGTGATATGATTTTATTGATGGTAATCCAAAAGAAGCCTGAGGGTGTCACCCAAATTCTAGGTAAAAGGATATGAGAAACCCTAATAGAAGTAAAAGGGTGTATAAATCTTTATCCTCAAGATCCTTTAATTTCTTCTTGATCCCCAGAAGCTCTGTAAGTCTCATCTTATATATAGGAATGGCCACTGGTGCTGCTCTTGGAACTAGATCAATAGTAAACTGTACTTCTCACCCTGGTGGTAGATTAGATATGTTGTTGATAATGAAGTCTCAAAAATGATTCAATATGGGAGGAAAAATAGCAGTTCATAACCCATGGTCATCTAGGAAAAGACTGGGGATCTGAACTATAACACTAACCAACCTCTCCTGCTCAGATCCTACTAATGTCACACTGATATCCCATTCACCCTTATGAACATTCCTAACATACTATGGTGATATAAACGTCACCCTATAATGGCATCAATCAATATTGGATTGATAGGAAACTAACCATCCCATCCCGATGATAACATCAAAGACCATCATGTTGAGGATGTATACTTTCAACATGAAAAGGTAACCACCGATCTCTAGGGTACAATAACTAAAAAGTCAAACACCCTCATATTTTATACCTTACTTGGTTTCTAGAATTATTACACCATGAATGTGATCGATCTCAAGGCCTATACTCTCAGTGATTTCCACCTATATAAATTTGTAAGATATTCCTATATCAAATAAATAAGACACTAAAAAGGATACTACTAGAATATTAACTCATATAATAGAAGGTAAAATTCTTTCCTCCCTATGTATAAGTTAAAAATAATGAAACTGGCTTGTATGGAGACCATGATCCACTACCTAACTACCCTGAGCAAGCCAGCTATACTAGCATTGACAATTATATGTCTCACTGCCTCTTCCTCGACCACCACCTTGGCCTGACCGACCAGGGGAATTCCAGCTTCCAATATGATTTGATCCTACTAGTCTAGCTCTTAACCAAGGATTAAGTTTAGATCCCCACTCTCTAGACACTGGAGGGAAGTTCTAGAAAAAATAGTAAATAGTTACCCTCCTTCAACAACCTTTGAACTTGACTGGATCATGTGGGCACTATGGACTTGTATTCCATTCCTTCACACAATGGTGATACATAAAAAACTATTTTCATGAGAATCCTACTTGCTTTTACCTCCACGAGTAGTCTCAAAGAATCTGTTTCTCCCAGAAGATGATCCACTAATAACTCTAGGTGCTAAACATCTCTAACTCACTTCTTTAGCTTCCCTAAAGTTTCACTCTATAATTAGGTCTTGGATGATGATATTAGAAATTTTACCCATCATAAACACTTTTACCTATGATCAGATGGTGTATACTATCCCCTCCCCAAATCACATGGCTTCCATAGGATCATCAGTATCTAGAGTAAGGGTGAAACAATATAGATCTATAAAATGTGTAGAGTATTTCATAACTAAAATAATCCCATGACGAAGGTTCATAAATTCTCATCCTCTGTCATTCATCAGAGTTTGGGGAAATAAGGAGTCATAGAAGATGATCTAAAAATCTACCCAGACCATATCGCGATGCCGATCTACCTAGGTGATAACATCCCACCACCTCTTTACTGAATCGAGGAGCATATACAAAAAAAATCATGATCCTCCACTCCAAAGGCCTCTCAAGATTCTATAATATAGATATGACAACCATGATTCAAGACTCTACAACATGTGGACTGCCATCCCTTAATTTGGTGGGATGATGATGCTGCAAAAACTCATGAGTAATCAATGCCAAGATCAAGGTAGGTCGAACTGCACCTTTAATCAACTAAAACATATGTGAAAAACACTTAGGTAAATGAGAATGAGTACCCATATCAAGAACAGAGAGAGTTTCCACTGGTGGCACTAAAGGAGGAATCACTAGAGACTCAGGGCCTATCACATCAGAAGCATGGTCGTCACCGCCTTCAAGGTGTACGACAGGAAGACATCATGTCTCAATGACACTAAAATTCCTAATTCATGAATCAGAATAGATTTAAGAAATTTATAATATTTCATTTAATAAACACGGATAGGTACAAATCCTTCCTATAAGAGCGATCATTCCTCTCTTCTTGCAGTAAAATCTTGGTCTAGATTTTAGAATGAGTCCATAATAGGACATAAAAATGATGAAGGATACCCCACAACCCACTAAAAAGTATAGGCCTGCGTCCATGTATTTATATTAGACATATATAATATGGTTATTTTCAATTTAAAAGTCATATTTGTTTGAATTGTTTCTTCTTTAAACATTTAAATCACTTGGAATTGTTGAATCATTTAGTATACTATTTTCTGATACATAAGGGCCCACACTCCTTATGAATCAAAACATGGAATCCACTTAACCCACACCATTACACATTCAATCTCATGCATCAAATGGTCCATAGATTAAGGTTCCATAATTGACTGCTTAAGGTGTCTACTTTAACATATTCAGAAAAACCACTTTTAGGTTAAGGTAGGCACTTGAAGTGTTAATTATGTTTTACAATCCCTCTAAAAAATTTCATCATAGATCCATACATATCAAGGATTTAATAATATGAACTAGAAAATGATTATTGGGAATAAACATGGCATGGAAAAATGCAGGGAATATTAGTCCTATTGTTTCTAAAAATGATTCATGGTCTAATAAAAAGCACTAATTTCATCGATCAATAATAATGAACTAAAAATTTCAATAAAACCAATATTAATAACATTACAAAACAAGTGCATCACCCAATGGTGATTTCATATGAAATATAAATGGAATAATACTAACTTTAATTTCCCATCCCATGTAATTCAGGTTTCCCCTGTATATGGGTTAGCTACGTCCATGATCATGGTAAATTAAAAATCCATTTAAGTCCTAGTCTCATATATAATAAAAAATAGTTAAGAAAATGAAATAATAAATTCTCTGTTACCACATTATAGCATCCCAACCCAGGCCCCCCTTAACCCATGCCCCGAGCCAGTAGGTAACATGGACTTTAGCGCACCTCCCCACATACGAGAGGCTACTGACTACCAGTGAGCATGTACAGGTAGTATAGTGGGGAGACATTAACCTCATATCAGAGTGTCACAAAATATTCCATTAGACACAATCAACAATAGAATAATATATAAATATAAAAAATGAATAAACCAAAAGTGGAAACATAAATGAATAACAGAACAAGTATGATGTGGAAGAAATATATAACTGAAATACAAATAATAATATCAAAAACCTCTATGGTATTTTATAATACATGGATTCATGACATGCTATAATATAGAAATGAAATAGGTAGATATTGGAATGCTACACAATAGTACAAAAGGAAAAAATAGATAAAATAACTCAAAGAATCTGGAGCCTATGACTGATCCTCTAATCCTAATCTCTAAATAATGATAAATCATGTCAAAGACTAATATCAAAGAGTTTTACCCTATTGGTACCTATAGAAATATAATCTTCTAGGGTACTAAATCCAAATCAAGTTGGGTGTGAGATAAAAATCTTATCATGGAACTACCAACTATGTCTACATGAAATCCATGTAGTTCTCATAAAAAAAAGTGTACATGTATAATAGAATAAGTAATGAAATTCTAAAATAAATAACTGGGCCACTCAGGTTCCTATGGGACACCTGAAATCCATATCTACTATGGATCATGGCTATGAATTTTTTAATACATCACTATGTATACAGTAATAATATAAATATAGTATAAATATATCCTTTTAATCCACCTATATGAACCATGTACGTGGAAATGTAAGTGGACATATACCTAGAATACTAGTGCTGACTGAAACATGGCATAATTAAGACATCCATGACCAGTTTTGTGAGCCTCTATTCCCCATTAAAAGAGTATATAACTTACATACCAATAGAGTGAGAGAATCTAGGCTGCTAAACTTGGGATAGAAAGTGAGTGATCATGGGATAAATATAATCATAGAATGTAGCATATAAATAAATCTTCTCATATAGTATAACTGGTGCGAGATGGCATACTCCACACTTGATGTGAGTGATAATGATTACCTATAATGATCAATGGTCAATTACCAAAATATCATATCCTCTATAAAGGAATATAAAAATTAGATCTAGCATGAGGCATTACCTCCCATCCATCACTTTTATATTGTCCATATATATATAAGCAAGGATTAATCAGTATTAATATAATACATAAGTCATAACCTCTTATGAATTTAATTATCCATGTTCAATTATAATTAAAGAATTTTCATTCTCAATTAGAATTCATATAAGCATAATCATATTGTGTGGTCTAACCACCCTATAAAATTCATTTAGAAATATCATTTTGTTCATCAAAATAAAAGAAACCATCATTCATGAGCCATTTCACCAATTAAAGGAATACCACCCACCATGAAGAAGTCAATCCTCTTGAATCAATTTCATTAAAACCATATTAATTAATTTAAGGTATGGGAAACCATCATGATTAGGCAATCCTATACAAACAAATCCCTTCAATTAACCATGTCATGTAAAATTCAACTTATACAGCTCAAGGTGTCAGTTGTAATGTGTCATGGTCATGTGGGAAAATAGAATAAATGTGAATTCCCTTTAACAATCTATGAAAAATCTTAAGTAGTTCTTATAATCATATAAAACATATATAATTGAGGGAAAATTCATTTAAAAGCTAAGCTAGAAGCTATTCAGGAGTGCCAGTCATTTTATCTAATTCCATCAAATGGCCATTTTCACTTGGCACACCCATGGGGTGTCCATAAAGGTAGAAATTAACCTTTGAACCACTAATCAAGGATCAATGAACATGTATCAAGGATAATTGGTAAATTATACATGGAATTATTAATATAATTGTGATCCTTAGTGAAGACTGATATGATACACAACAACGTAGCTATGGGACATCAAAACTCAAAGAGAAAATGACATGAACACCTACCTCATGGATGTAAATGACTCCTCATTCAATATCAGACATGGATTCGAATTAGGTTGGAAGAGATATGAGATATGCTCTAATTCACTTAAAATAGGTAAAATAACCCTTCACCTAAATAGAACAATGTATCTGAAATAATACTTAGATAAAAGGTAATACACTAAGGGAGCTTAATGATATAGATCCAATGCTTCTGAAGGATAAATGAACAGACCCCAGATAAAAGATCTATCTCAATTCCTATATTGAAGAGTTCCTGAGATCAGAGGATAATAAAAACCAAGGCTATCTATTGAGGGAGGTAAAGAGAAAATGAAATGGATTTATGTTTCAGTTAAGGTAAAAATAGTCATTTCACCCCATGATATCAAGGTGAACTGTCTTCCCACATGGGTTTTCCAAAATATACATTAACAAAACTCAGTTCAGTACTAATTATGGAACATATCATGGTTATAAACATATTTTTTCTAACTTTACAAAAAATCTAAAAATTGGCTCTCTCCCAAACTTGCAACTAGATGCACAATCGTGTACCCCAGGTCACACGGTTGTAGACAAACCATGGGGCCCATTACCTTCTTCAAATTTCAGAGCTCCAAGATTCAAATAACCCCTAAATGAAACTGTTACATCCTTATCTTGATTATAAATATTTATTAGTTCCATTTAAGGTATTAATGTTGAAAAACTAATGACCCATTACATCATTGAAAATGCATGTCATTAGAGTGTATGATTTTGAATATTTGAATGAGAAACTAGTTTTTGGTTCTATTCTTCCATTTCTAGAGGAGAGAATTATTTTTTTTAATTTTATTTTGAATCATCATGTCTTGTGTTGGGTGGCGGTATGATGTAGTAGTGTGAGGATATATTATATGGGTCTGAAAAACTATGACCTCATGAATTTAACTACTGTACCCACAATTTTAGCATGTTGTGGTTGTGTTTTCTCTAAATTTGATGTGGAGTTACTAATCATTGGGGATTTTGGGGTCTTAATATATCATAATTTCTTTGAGGTATAACTTCATTATGGTTTATTATGAATTTTGAAGTTATGAAGGATGAAATTTTAAAATATTATTAGTTCATAATTTCTTATATGTTGGGTAAATGAATTTTTTGGCCACTGAATTTATTATATATTCAAATGGATATGTTGTGTGCGAGTATAGTCACATGTTCACTGTGATAGAGATGTTCACAATGATGCCCCATGATAAGGTAAATATTTACTATTGAGTGGGTATTTAATTGAAAATAGTGTAGTCTTCTTTAATCCAGTAGTCGTACAAGTCTCTGCCAGGGTATTTTAATATGAATGTTTTGGGAGATCTATTTTCTCATAATGATTCTCCTAATGGATGGATTAAGGAAGACCAAAATTTGGTGACATTTTGCGAGGGGGGGGGGGTCTCTTAATTCCTTTATTGATACATGATGTTGTTCTATATGAGTTCCATAGTCAACCTTTCATAGTACATTTTGGTGTCATGAATATGTATCAAATATTGAATGTTTAGATATGATGTCCTGAGATTAAAAGTTTATAAATCAATTTAATGTCTTGAAGTTTTATTCACAAGAGGATGAATACTAAGATCTATGTTCCTAGTGGTATCCTTTGATTCTCGATGTTTCCAAATGAATGTGGGATTAAATATCAATGCAATTAATCTTCATATTTCCACATGATTATGTTGGATATGGTTCATTAGAGTGATAATGGAACACTATAAAAAGTCACCTCACATCATAGTGATTAAGGATATGAGCTCAATAGATTTTTGGACATGTTATTACCAAGAGGAGGTGAGTCTTAAAGGGGTTTTAATGATGATAATCGATTATCTTGATCAATGTTTAACCTCTAGTGTTTTGGGAGGTATCCTATCTTTATTTAAAAATTAGATATGAGTTAAATTTTTTTGTTAATAGAATGAATTATTGATAGAAAATAATTTCAAGATGTTATAAGAAATGTTTCATACATGTGCTCTGGATTTTGGAGTCTCACGGGTGGGGCACCAACACTTAGTGAAGATTTCATATAATTATAATTCTCAATAAAAAATTTGTATTGGTTTGTTTGGAATATTTTATTAATCTCATTTGTTTTCATGCACAATTATTATTGTTGATGATTTCTACATGATTTATGAATTATTATTGAGTTCATGGGGGTTTCTTTATTTTCAAGGTGGTTTAGGAGGGTATGGGAAGGTTCATGTATGAACCTTCATTAGTTCACCCCATTAATAATTATTTCACCCACATGAAATTCTCTAGGGAAGACTATTCACCCCTTTAAAGGTGATTCACTATAAAAATGGGTCTACCCAATGACCATTATGTTCTTTATAGTGATATTAAATGCATGAATGGTGGTTCTTATAATGAAATTATTATTGGGGGGGGGGGAATTCAAACAATGAAATAAGGCTCATCCCCTGAATAGGTCTTCTTAGTAACCATTTACTCCAGGAAATTTACCTTATCTCATGAATGGGGTTTCCCAATTTTTAAATTTTTACCTCATCGAACTATACTACCTCAGACACCTTTAATTTTCCTCTTTTTTGACCAATACAAGGAACATCAGGGGACCTACTATCCTCTTCCTTTATCGATCATTTTTGTCTCTCTTCTATTGATTCCAAAATATTACATATGTTAATTTACTAATTCTCATTGGTTTTTGTTACATCTATAGTTTTTGAGAGTTATAAAAACAAATTTTTGTTTTATTTTTAATCATTATTGGTGGAAATTTATAACATTTCAACTAAATTAATACCATTACATAGGTAATAGGGTTTATGTAAGGGTAAAAAACTTATACATGATTGTATGTTGGTTTTTTATGCACTACACAACGGTAAAACATGGATTCTATAAAGGTTTACTAACACTCTCTGTGTTGTTTAATGGTATGATTGGATATGTAAGGGTATGTATAGATTTTATAAAGGTAAATAATAGAAAACCTATGCATATTTAACCATAAAGAAATCCTAATCAAATGTAACTATGGACATACATAAGGGTAACCATAGGTTTTATATAAGAAAACTAGAATTTATATAAGCCATGTTAGTGTAGTCCTCTACACTGTATAGGATAAATAGGCCCACATAAGGGTAGTAAGTGTATGGGTAGTATATTTATACATCTTTGTAATGAAATAACATTTTTTCCTTACATATTTATATGTTGTCACGTTTTAACATCCCATTACCCACTTTTAGTAATTTTCCATCTCCTTGCTTGTTTTCCTCTTAAATTGGGTGCATCTTTGGAATCCCAAGGATGGAGAACATTTTATGAAAAAAATGGAATAATATTTAGGGATGGATGTTTTTTATAGATCAACATAGTCTAGGTACAAATTTTTTAATGTATTTCCAGGTTTCTCCCTGAGTATTAAGAATACACGAGTTGGTTAGGGTTTATTTGTACAAGAATTGATATTTTATTCTCTGTTCAGGGAGATTACATTGATTATAAAGGGGTTATACAATGATTACATGGTTTCCAAACAGAATACATGAACTATGTATAGACAATGAATGTATTAAAGGTTTTTTAATGTTAAAATATTGTGTTTTAGTAGAAATTTATTGGGGTTTTCATATTACTTTATCCCTATAGATTTCACAACATTTAATGGGGTTACATACTGTGAATCCTTCCAGAGGTCGGATTTTAGGGCACTACATCGACTAATGTTTCATTATTTATTCAATATATCTATTTAATCCTAACCTAAATCCCTTCTACAATGATTTTGGGAGCCTCCTTTCAGTATTGATTGATTCGTTCGACGTCTGAACACCATTATGGTTGGATTGCATCTGTTAGGGTGAGTCGTCCGTTCTGATACATTTTGATATTATTGGGGTAGTTTCATTTCATTTTGTTATTGGATATGTTGACCTATGGTGATGTTTCTTATCGATTTTATCTAGATCCATTGTGTGCTCTTATTTTGAGGGAAGTATCCGTGTTTATTATGGTGCAGAAGGTGTTCATTCTTGAGGTACGTGTTGTTTCTTATACTACACCGAATCAATTATTTAATAGGATAAATTATGAGATGTTAGGATTTGTTCTAGTTATTACACTATATATATTTGTTACTTCTATGAGGTGGATTACATTTCAAGCATGTTCAATATGAGTTTTAAGGTAGGTGGCTACACCAATATCCTGTGATGGTTAATTGTAATGATCATATTTTTCATAAATAGTTTTATAAAATAAAATATAATGATATGAAAAATTTTGTGTTGGTGTGTGTGACTAGGATTTTCTAAAATATGGGTTTCCCCTATTTTTTGGTAAATTAAATAGGGTTTTCAATGCATTGTGAAATGGTTTTTTGAAAAGGTTTTCAAAGCATCATTTGATGGAAATTTTTTGATGAACTTGTTTTGAAAATAGATCACATGGTAGGACTTTAGTACTTAGTTGGAAGGTATAGTAATATGTCTCACACACTTTCTAGGGGTTTTCTCATAGAAATTTCCTCTGATTCATAGGCCTGTTGTTCTATGGAATTGTTAGACCTGTTTTTTCAGTTCACTTGTTTGGTTGTTCCTATTCTCTATAGACTCAATTCATATATCTAGTGGATTAATGAATATGTGATTTTCTATTTTAGGTAAAATTCTCCTAGATAACCTAACCTAGTGTGATACATTGAATGTTGTGACATGTTCTTATTGGAAGATTTGGGAATCTATTTGTTACTATTTTGACTGTCCTACCATGGATATGATATGATATGTGATGAATTATTTGGTTTGTCATGAAATAATATATCTACTATGATATATGGATATGAAATGATTTAAAAAACATTTAACTAATATTTTTTAAAATAAGCAAAAAGTAAAAATTAAACCATTTTCCCCGTGATTTAGATATAAAAACCGTTAATCTGTGATAATGCCTTATTTTATTTATATTTGAGCATGTTTGGATTATTGTTTAGAGACATGATACGGAACACCTAGGTGAGATCCTACTAAGACTATTATCTCACACCTTGTGCATCTTTTCAGTGGCGCGTAGACCTGGTTATGCCTTTAGATGCAGGGAATGAAAAGGTGTTGTAGTGAGTTTGTGATGTTTTTTGTCAGCAGAGTTGGGTATATAGTGATGAAATGGTGGGAGTCTTCCCTCTTTATTACATAGAGTAGTTTCTTTTTCATATTTTGGTAGTCCATTATGGTTAAAACTAGCCATAGTGATTATTTATACTCTTGATATGTTTGGTTTCCACTATTTTTATGTAATGGTATATATATTTCCTTTCTTCTATTGTATCTATTGTTAATATATGCTATATTGTTTCTTTAGGTTAGAAGAAATAATTCCCTATGATTGTTGTTTGATGCCTGAGTGATAATCACTAGGATGTGGGGTTCAAGAATACCCTTAAGGTATATATAAGATTGAGTTGGGTATTTTTTTGAGAGGTTATTTATATTGGTTTATTAAAAATTGGTATTAGTGGTGGTATGTCCCCAAGAGCCCCAATCTTGGGATATTTGGTAGACTGGAGATATGATGGTTAGGACTTGAGAGATATAGTGTGGTGAATTTCTGGCCAGCTCTTTCCAGGATGAGACTCAAGATATAATGGGATATTGGGATGTTTGTCACATTTTTTAAGTTATTGACACTAATATTTGTTTTTAATATGGGTATTCTAGTATGATCTAAGAATGTTCCACTATATGATAATTTCATTTTCTTTGGTGTGAAATAGTATGTGTATGATATGGGTTCTATTTGTTTCTCCAAAGGGTGAAGCTGATGATCTATAATGGAATCCTCTAATGGATCATAACTGTATTGAGGGTATCATTTAGAAAGTTTTCACCATATATCAGAATGTACTACAAGCTCAAAATGCAGTTGTTGAGGTACATACATGAGGTGTAGGGGAATGTTATTGATCACATGTGTTCTTGTAAAAGAATCAAATGTATGAGTGAAACGTAATAGGTAGAGTACTAGATTGATAAGATTTATTAAAGCATTGACTTCCTAGATACACTTGATAGTATCACTGGGAAGTTCTTGATGTTCAGTCCTGAGGGTCTTGGAAAATGATAGTGTGATTCCATGGTATAGCTGGATAGGAACATGGGATTGGACTGGAAGGGTCTTAAGACTCTCTTCGTCCAATAGTTTTTATGAAGTCACTGATGATGGATAAGTATCCATATTTCCACTATTTGTTGTAAAGATAGTGTTTGATGTTGGAATACACCAATCTGTTTTTGAGCTGGTTCATTTTTTACTAAAGGTTGTGAAGAATGACCAGATGAAATCTTAGAAGTAACTACAGGGATTGCGATAAGATATGAGGTCACCGGTATTTATGGTAAAGCTTTAAACCTATAAATAGATAGTTGACATGGCTATGATTGATGAATAGAATACGGAAGGAAATTTTGGATATTTTCCACCTTATATTCCACCTAGTAGAATCTTTAGTGTCTTGTTAGGGAAAAATATGATGTGGCAGGATCATAACATGATTGGTGGAGGTGTTTCTTGGTAGTGATACTCTTAGGAACCTATAATAGTTTCTAGTGGTATGAATTTGACCTTATATCAGTATGTAAAGGTAGGAAACATATGAAGTTGTTTTCATTTACTTATAATGTTTTTTAACAAGTGTGGACATTATGATCATATGGAACATTTCTTTCAGGACTTTTCTACCCCTTGACATGGTCAGGTATTGTTAGCTGAAAAGGATACTGTAGTGAAGTCATATGATTCAATAACTATAGGGCTCTATCCACTGGCCTCAGGAGTGAAGCACCTTCACACATTATAAGAGTTTATGGAAGATCTCTATGCGGGTCCAATAATAGTGAGAGGTACAAAATTTATTGTATATTCAGTAAAAATTTCTTCATTTGATATTTGTTTTTATAACCCATTAATATAAAGCCATTTTTCAACATGATTAAACTTCAAATGGATATCATGTAATTTTTATGGAGTTAGAAACACCTATTAGGAAAAATATAATGGGTTTTAGTTTTCCTATTGTGTTCTATTGATAGATGATGTAACATTAGTATGAGATTTTCTTATTCTCAATATAGATCTATCTAATAAAATCATCAGGATATATTTGTTTCTTACTCATCATCCTGATCTTGATTTATATCATTGGTACTTCCTATTTCTTAAGGTATATGGGTTCTCACAAGTTTTTCATAGAGGGTGTGATCTGAGGCCTGGTCATGGATGACCTTCCCACCCAGAGTTCTGAAGTTTGTTGTCCTCTATAGTAGTTGTACCCAACGAAATATCTTCTACAATTGGTATTCTAAAATTTCATTAGTATTTCCTTGATTTTTTCCCAGATTGTTTATATGGTCATCGTTTAGAGAGGGTGGTTGAGTTTATTATTTACTTGGTACTATGTACTTAACCGATATATATACATTCTTATCATATGATACCATTGTAGATGAAAGTGATAATGATTCAATTGGACAAACTATTAGAAAAGGTCTTTGTTCACCATAGTGTTTCACCTTTGGAAACCCTGATGATTTTTTCTAAGAAGTTAGATAGTTTAATCTTTTTTTTCATGGATTATCAGAAGTTAAATCAGGTAACGGTTAATAATAAGTATTCTTTTCATCATGTTCATGATTTTTTTTGTCCCATTAAAGGGGTAAAATTAGTTTATAAAGATTTATATTTGGTTAAGTTATCATCAGATAAATGTTTTAGAGTCTGTAATTTCGAAGATGGATTTTAGTAGTAGGTATGTCCATCAAGAATCTCTTGTAATTCCATTTGGTTTGAATAATGCTCCTGTAGTATTTAGGGATTTGAAAAATCATAAATTCCACTAGTATCTTGAAACATTTTTGGTAGTCTCCATTGATTATATTTAGTGTATTCCAGATCCAAGTGGGATCATGAGAAACATCTATGTTTGGTTTTAAAAAACACTAAGATCCACCATTTGTATGGAAATATTTCAAAATTCACATTATGGATCCAAGAAATGATGTTCTTGGTGAACATGATTTATGATGATGGATTGTCAGTTGATCCTAAGAAAGTGACAACTTCCAACTCATGGGAAGAGCCACCTAATGTATTTTATATTTGGGGTTTCCATAGTCTTACTGGATACCATTTACCATTCATTAAATATTTCTCTATGTTGGAGTCACCTTTGACTAATCTTACTAGGAAAGGGGTGAAATTTACATGGGATGAAAAGTGTTAGTTTTCTTTTTAAGAGTTGAGATATATTATGAGATTGGTTCTTATTTTGATGTTACATATTCTAGGTAATGGTAATGTGGTTTTATGTCGTTCTTATGGATTTCTCTATGTTGGCATCACCTTTGACGAATCTTACTAGGAATAGAGTGAAATTTACATGGGATGAAAAGTGTCAGTTTTCTTTTGAAGTGTTAAAATAGATTACGACATTGGATCTTATTTGGATCTTATATGTTATAGGTAAGGGTTATGTGGTTTTATGTGATTCTTAGGGCACTATTTTGGGTTGTTTTATCATGAAACATGATCCAATGGTAGCTTATAGTTCACGTCAGATTTGATCGCATGAGAAGAATTACCCCACTAATGATTTAGCTCATGTTGTAGTTATGAATCTGCTTAAGTGTTTGTAGAAATATATTTTTAGGGAAATCTTAATAGTATTTTATGGCTATAAGAGTTTGAACTATATATTTTCTTAAAATGACTTGAATCATAGATAGAGGTTGTGGGTATAATACCATCAGAATTTTGAATTTGATATCACTTAAACCCTGGTTAAGTAGAAAGTTTTCGTGGATACTCTTAGTATGAGAAAGAAATAAAAAATGTTTTGGAATCAAAGGTATTGTAGAACCTTATGAGATTTCTTTCTC
This sequence comes from Viscum album, assembly GCA_963277665.1. Taxonomy (NCBI): domain Eukaryota; kingdom Viridiplantae; phylum Streptophyta; class Magnoliopsida; order Santalales; family Viscaceae; genus Viscum; species Viscum album. Next base: position 1,627,368,733 of record OY728142.1, on the reverse strand, counting down.
AGTTGTATCTGGAAGCTCAAGATGATGTTTTAAGAATAATTTTGAGTAGTGTTTAGTTATAATCATCTCCCCTTTAGTCTATTTAACATAGTCAGTAGTAATATAAAGAGTTCATATAAATTCAAGAAACCCTACAGGGTGGTTTGATGTCTTATATAGATAAATGGTTTCATCTTTCGTAGGTTTCCATAGTTGACTCAGATTTATTGAATGTTTTTATCTATTTTGACACTATTGTCTTGGAAAATATGGAAAGATGGCTCCGAGATATGTTGGACTATTTGAGTTCATTGAGAGGATTGGAAAAGATACTTATCAGTTTTAATTACTATAACATTTTATAGGAATTCATATTGTTTTCCATATATTAAAGCATAGGAAATACCATCCTGACCCCTTTAATTTTTTGAGTTGTGAGAAGATTTAGTTAGAGCTATATGTTTCTATTTTTGAGGTATAGGTTGAGATAATTGTCTCTCAAGTGAAAGACTAATATGGGAAGTCAATTATATTGGGAACAATGTTGTGGTGGAAAAATTGATTCTCATTAGATGTAACATCCCACCCTAGGTCCCTCTAAATAGTGGCCCAAGACAATGGACATAAGAAATCAAGTTCCCCACCCCCAACGAAAAAGGATTCTGACTAGCAGTGAGGGCCTACAGTGTATCCATGGGGGAATTATATCCTTATAGATCACTGTGAGAATAATATTAGATAAAAGATAATAAAGAACATATGTAGAGATGAGAAATATATTCCAATGGATGTAATGGAAAGATAGTAAGTAATATAAGTAAAAAACTGGCATGAGTGGTATAAACATTTGATACCAACTAATGATGATGTTCATGTTGCTATACATAAACTGAAGCACATAGGGAGAATGGGGATACATGAATATAATACATTCTGAAAAAATATGAAAAAAATAAAAAAATACTAAAAAAAACATCTCAAGCATAGGATCTAAAATATACCCTATTCTCCAACCTAGAAGAATAATCAAGCATCAGAAGCTACACTCATCCCTTCATCAACACCTACAAACACGAAGTCTTCTTGGATTCGAAAGGAATACCAAGAAAGGTGTGAGATAATGTCTTAGTATATTTCCACCAATAGTCTCCACGACATACCATTTTATGAAACAAATAAATGATCTATTTTTATTAATAAATGATACAATGAAATAAATAAATAAACATGTTGGTTTGGGTTCTTAAATGGACACACGCTTAATGCAACCTGCTTCGGCCGATGCTAGATGTCTGATATATGATACATGTAGAAGTGAAATGGTAAAAACACAGTACATCATCAAAGATATAACCAAGGTAGATAGAAAAAAATCTTGTTCTTTTTCACCATTGACACATTTATATGACATCATATAAGTATGCTCACAATATAAATAAATCACATCACATTTAACACATACATGAAAATTTCCATATCCAAAGAAAGGGTCCTGATCTCAACCAAGGGAATCAATAAATAATCCAAAGGTTTATTACATGAACGTTCAATATAACCATTACCATTGAATCTATCCAAGGAAACCCATATAAGAATCCCTTATATCATTCAAGGCATGGTTAACTTTGACTCCATACCACGTATCTCATATAGGGGTATAGGTATCCCTTGAGGCATGTCATATCCATATTAATAATGTGTCCATACATAGTTTCTCTCTGAGAGTATTGATGTAACTCATGAGTATAAGAAATCTGCTCTAAAAGTCTATCCAAAGAAATGCCAAAGGATCACTCCTAGCGCATCAATCATATCCAACCGAACAAGAGAAGTCCATCTAAATCTTCCATAAATCCAAAAAACTATTCTCTCTTATCCTGTAGCAGGTAAGGAAAATAAACCAAGGTACATATCATAAGGAAAAGAATATAGAATCACTTTTCATTAAGAAACATCTCAATATCAAAAGCTAAATAGGCTATCCATGGCATTCAGTTCAAGCCACCAAACATGGAATATGGAATTTAGAACAAGTCACCTAGCATAATCATTTTGTGCAATAAATATGTCATAAATCATATAAATAAAGAAATTAAATGTAATTAATGTGGTAAATAATGATAAGAATCAAAAAAAATTATAAAGTAAGAGGCATCATTTTAAAGGGCCTATCTCATGGAAAAACATTTATCTTAATTCAATATATAAATTGATAGAATATAACCAAGGTTAAACACAAAAAAAACACACACACAAGGTGGTTAACAATTTATGACATCGAAAAAGTAAGTGATTATTGTTGAAACACCCAAAGGGGTGTCAAATGATAAGGCGTACTAACTACAGGTGGTCTTTTCCATGAGTAAAAGTCATAAACAACATGGAGAGCCCATGTAATTAATTTATTAAACACATTTGAAGTGTCACTAAAAGAATCCAACATTTGAAATAATGACACATATTTTAAAAAGTGAGAAAATGAATGGGAAAACCTATACCACCAACCTCGACGTAGTATCATGAAACTCCTCTATTGTTGAGGATTTAATAGATCTTTAATGGAAGAAATTGATGAGAAAACCCAACACCCTGAAAATAGGGTAAAATTAGTCACAAATAACTAGAGAAACAGATGACAAGAAAAACACTAAATTAAAGGGAGAGGATGATAGATCTTACCAAAATCATTTTGTTGCTTCTAACAGCGAGTTATTAGTTTTCCGAATGAAGGATATCAAAAACCCAATGTATAGGGGAGGAAGAAGATTGTGCATGGGGGAGGAAGGAGAACTTTTAGTTGGAGTACAAAGAATAAAAAATGGGTTTAATAATTAAATAAGGAAAAAAATGTAGATTCATACCCAAACATAGGGGTACACAGTTTGGACATACGTTTGGGAAAACAACTTTCCAACCATTTTCCAAGCCACTACTTCAAAGGGACACCCCAAACAGCTTGGCACATAGTTTTTCTAACCTTAAAAATACTGTGAAAAATTCAATTGTCAAAAAAGGAAAATATCCCACATAGATATCTTCTTGGAATCACTCTGTTTAATAAAAACTAAGTGGCCCCATCACCCCACTCTTTGAAAACACACAGTCTGAGAAACTGTGATGGATGGGAAACATGATTTCTACTAACCATGCATCCTAGAATGCCACTTTAATTTTCAAGGATTTGGGTTTGAATGAGACCTAGACTCCATGTATCATCCTTGACTCCCTTAGGAAACATTATAAGGGATAGAATAAGATATTATAACTGAAAAAATTGTCCATACCTCTGATAAAAACTAAGATGTTTCAACTTCCCCTCTATAAGACAACTCATCCTTGAGTTACCCTTACAAGGGTGGTAGAAAATTGGCCAAGACTAGATCTGTCCGCTATGGATGTACATTGGCTTCCAGTTCGTAGGTCTCATATTATACCCATTTGTGCTGCTTGATCTCTTAGACTAGAGGAACTGACCTTCCTTAGAGATAGTTCATGCCCCAATCAACAATATATATCATATTCTCCTTAAAGGATGTGTCTAACTCCATCTCATTGTCCTCGGGGTCCAACTAATGAGATGATTAGTCATGATACAATCTATGTTGTGATACATGGAAGATTCCATGCATAGAATGATACCTTTTTGGTAGATGCTTCTGATATGCTGCTAGAGCAACTCTCTCCACTCTATCAAATGGGCCAACATATTGAGGTGATTACTTACCCTATCTCCATATTCGTCTGTGACCCAATCTATGTGATACAAAAATAAATACCTAAAGTCAAAACTCAAATTCAAGTGGTGTTTTATAATGATTAGTATATAACTTATTTCAAGAATTATATGTTTCAATATGGATCTGAAGCATCTAGACTTTCTCTAATGTCTCTTGAACTAGATGAGGAACCAATGGAGCTACCTCACCATCGTGAAGACATCATATAGGTGAATGGAAATTTCAATCCTAAAGGGCCTCGTACGGGTCCATTTGATTCATTTCCGAAAAACTTTTATTGTACGAATACTCAACCAGTGGGATATTATTTTTTAGTAAACCTCAAAAACCAAAGACACAAGCTCGAAGCATATATACTAACACCAAAATTGTTCTCTTGGATTTCCCAACGGTCTGAGGGTGATATGTTGTACTCAATTGAAATTTTGAACCCTATTCCTTTTACAACCCTTTCTAGAATGTTGAATTAAATAAGGAATATCTATCTGATATAATAGAATATGGAAAACCACAGAGTTTTACTATATACTTGATGTAATTTCTCCCTATTTCACCAAAAAAGAAGGTTTCCTAAATCGTTAGGAAGTATGTGACCTTGGTTTAACTGTCAACAATCCCCAATAATAAATTTCTACCATAAGGGGATATTGATAATCCCATAATGAAATCCAGTGTGACATCACTCTATTTACACTCCGGAATGGATTGATGTTGTAGAGGTCTAGCTGGTCACTAGTGCTCTACCTTCACCTACTGATAGGTGGAACACCGAGTGAGGAAACCCACTATCTACCTCTTTATATATAGACTCTAATACTAATGATACATGTCAAAATACATATTGTTAATCCTGAGATAAATTCCCAATCATATGCATGATATTCTTACATCCACTCTTCTCATATATCATAATGCAACCAAACATGCCCACAGAAGAGGAAGGTCTCATTCACTTCAACAACCCATCATAGAGGTGGGTTCTCTTCTGTGATGCTCTCCCTCAAAACGAGGCCCTTAGAATTAGATAACTACCTCTTCTGAACCCATACCAAAATATGGGATGTACCTTGTTGAGCAGAAAATACTAGTTTCCCATTATATTTTTGAACCTCCAGATGCACCCTAGAGAACAGATCCATAAACATACAGTAACAACTAGCATCCTTAATGGCTTGAATCTATGACTTATGACTCAAATGGTCACCAATGGATCATTCCATTATGGGTGTGTAAGAAACATAAAAATAGAATGACTACAGGTATGCCATCGACTTACACTACCTCATATTCATGTCTCATTGTGTGGAGATGTATTTTATGATCCGTGTAAAAAATAAACCACTCTTCCAAAATAATGTGTTTGTATCATCACATATCATTGAACATGAAAGATACATCACGATTGTGTGTAGGTTAATTCCTCTCATGAGGCCTTAGGTGAAGGGAACCATATTCCATGACTTGATCAAATTGCATCAAAACTATAACCATGATGATCACCAATGCATGTAAATGTATTTTATAGCCTCTTTTTGGTTTAGGAAAATTCTAGATCAGCGTCGAAGTCAGTCACCCTTAAACTCCTAAAAAGAGTTCTCATAGGGTTCATACAAGGATAATTTCACACCTTTATTTTTCAAGCATGTAAGAGTAACTTGTAAACATGAAAAGACTTGGATAAATCTCTTGGAATAGTAATAGAAACCCAAGATGTTGTGAATGATGAACACATTATTGGGATAATCTCAAGAAACCATGACACTCATATTCTATTGGTCAACATATTTCCTAGCCTCTATTGCGATTGCGCTTAATAAGTGCACCTAGATGATCCAAATGTGTAATTTACTGAGATTCACACATAGGTGGTTCTCTCTCAGTGCAATCCTCATGATATCAAGATGAGTAGCAGGGATGTGTTTGGTGTGTGAATACACTAAGGGGACATATATGAAGATCATCACAAAGGAATCAAGATATTGGTGGAAAACACAACTCATTAGAACCATAAATATTTTCATCACATTCATTGGACCGAATAACATGACCAGATACTCATTCAAGACTTACTTGGTTGCAAACACTATATGTGGTATGTATGATAGTATTACATGAATCTGTTGGTAATTCGACCTTAAATTAATCTCAGAGAAAACATTTTATCCTTGGATCTTGTTGAAGAGGTCATCGAAAAAAGGTAGTTTATACTGATTCTTTATTCTAATCATGTTTATTCAGTGGTAATCCACACATAATCTAAGGGTTCCATATGCCTTATTGGAAAAAAATGATAGGAGATCCCCATGGGGATGTGTTCGATCAAATATAACCTTTATCCTTTAAATATTCTAGCTTATTCCTGCGTTATTAGTGATATGTAGGTGAAATACAATAAGGAGGAATGGAAATAGGTCCCACACCTTGCACAAGATCGATGAAGAAATCAAACTCTCTATCAGGTGGTAAATTGGAGAAATTATCGAACAATATGTCCCTAAATCAATCCACTATAGGGGGAATTATACTAAATGAATTCCTTGATTTATCATAAGGATACTTTCTAACTAATTTTTTACTCCAACTAGAAGAGTGTGCTTGGGTACATCTCAACATTCCGGGATATCCCACATACCCTTATGGATATACATGTTTCCTATGAATGAAATGAATGAGACCCACTAGCAATAAAAATTCACTATGGCTTGATAAGGGATGAGTCAGTCCATACCAAGAATGACGTTGATGATGATCAACTTGTGGATGTAGAAAATCCATAAGAAATAAAACCCACCTATTTCAAGGTGCCATTCTTGGCACTGGAATATTCCTTTTAATCTAACCCCTAAAGTCATGTCAATAGACAAAAAACCACATAAGTACTCAATTGGAAGGCTCACAATTTCCACAACCATAGAATACATAAAAGAGTGTGATTCAGCTATATCAAAAGGGAAGAAAATAATGTATATACTACTATAATAGTACATATAATTATATATTTCCCTAGATTCGGATCTCCTATTTCTAGCTACACAGCATAAATATGTCCTAAACCACATCCCAGGGATGCTTCCTGACTATCTTGACCTGATCCACTATGTTGTCAATACAGCTCTAGGGCTTGAATACCTCAACCATGACCACTACCACCGCATCTTGATTATATGGTATATGAAAAACACCTATAAGTATGTGTAGTCACATTACCTATTCCTGATAAAGGTACCAGTATGGATCCCATCTCCCTGAATGTTTGAGGAAAGGATTGGTAGAAGCACTGAAGGTGACCAATCATGTCATAATATCTACACACAATCGGGTTCCTTGAGCACGAATTATTCTTTTTTTCTTGGCCTAGAACACTGACGACACTCTACAGAGGTATTAGTTAATTCCACCAAGATTGAACAAACCCTACGTGAACCCTTGAAATGAAACATCCTACTGCCAGATGTACCATCACCCTGACTTGGAACAGAATCTCCCTAGCTTTAATTACCAGCTTATATGTGATCTCATTCCATTATAAGAGTCTGGTTTTCTATCTATATAAATGTAGAAAATTTGAGGTTTTTATCCTGTGATATGAAAGTGTATCAGAGTCCATCATTAAATAACCTCACAGTAATCAAATCATTTTCAGTCATAGAGGGAATGAAATTTTGTATCTCAGTGAAACGAGCAGAATACTAGAGAACAATAATAGTTATCTACTTAAGATTCATAAACTCTATAAAATGGTCCACCCTCACTGTATTTGGAAAGAAGTGATCATAGAAATATATCTAGACATCTTCCCAGACCATATCCTAAAAACAAACATCCTTATATATGATGTCCCACCAGTGCTTGGTAGAATCACATAACATATGGGTAAAAATATTGTCCATCCACTCTAGAGGCATGTCAAGATGGTTAAATAAAAATACCATGACCTCTATCAATGACTTAGTAGCATGAGGTCTACCATACCTTGAGAAGGGGGTAGCATTCCAATGCTTATATTCTAAGGATAGCTCTCCCATAGTAGGGATAGGACAAAGAGTAACCTAAGAAAAAAACATGAACTGAAGTGAAATATCACATAACTGAGCATTGAAACCCAATGGAAGATTAAAAGGAGGTTCCTCATGTGGCACTATAGGAGGTACTGTAAGTGTATCATGGCACACCACCTCTGAAGTATGCTCATCACCAATCACTTATAATAAATAATTATTTCATAGAGGTAGAATAACTCTAAAATTTCCAATATCATGCTTATATTGGATTTATAACAGATAGGTAAATTGATTAGTGAAGAAATAAATAAAGGAAAGGTACAATGCCTCTCTATAACACACCATAACTATCATCCTTCTCATAGAGCTAGTTCTAAGTGATTGAAAACATAGAAATATCACTAGAGTCATAGATTCATAGACTACAACCATTTATAGGGTTTATTCAGGGTCAAGGTGTATTATTAAAATTTTAATGATATTCTCATTTAATAGTAGTATTCATTTTAATTCATTTGTATCGAACCCCCTTTAAATAGTTGAGTTAGATAGATTCCCATTTCCAATTTATAGGGGCCCATACAATATATAAATTGAAATGTGAAGTCTAATTAATCTAAAAAATGACATGTTTCAACCCATGAAACCAATAGTTGATGGCTCAATGTTCCATAAGTGAAGGAATAAGGTGTCTTATTTAACATATATAGGAAAAAAATATTATGTTAAGGAAAGAAAATTAATTTTCAGTTGTATTTTCAGTAAAACAAGAATAATTGGAACATTTTTGTATACTCAAATCTATCAGTACACCACAAGTCACAACACACAATCACATTCAAAGAAGGAAAATGCCGAATGAAAAGTAAATATGGCATGGTATAATGCATGGAATTTTTTAAGTCATATGGTTCCTAGTTTGATGAATGCTTTAACACTCCCTAATTCATTGGTATATGGAAGAAAAAATCCCATAGTGTGAATAGTTTTATCCATAATTTTAATGGTACAAATAAAGCATGTCACCCAACGGTGAAATCCATGATACTGAAATAGTGTAAGAAAGAATAACATTTACCCATCCTAAGAAATTTGGGATTCCCCTGTATAAGGGTAATCTACACCTAGTAATAGGATCGTTAAAAAATTTTCATATCCTTTTTTTCTAAATACAAACAGTAATATAAAATGAAAATAAATATCTAACAATAATCTAAGGCATCCCACCTCGGGTGACACTAAATGGTTCCACAATATAGTGGACAAAGGCCTCATGTAGGCCTCCCCAAATACCAAAGGATCTGGAATAGAGGTAATGGCATAGGGTGTGTCTGTGGGGATACAATTCCCTCATAGAATAGAGTGAGTACAATAACAAATAATCAAAAGAATATTGTAATTAGAGATAATAATCAAGAAGTAGTGTAAGTAATGTAAATATAAAAAAATATAAGAAACAAGTTGTGGAAGTTGAATAAACAATTGATACCAACTGATGATGAAGTTCAAGTTTATGTACAAAAATGGAATCTAACTTGGAGCAGAGAGATGAAATCATATAGTAATTTCTATAAAAATATCTAAAAAGGAAAAAACATCAACTATAATAATCCCATGAACATGCTTGGTCCTTTTCCTCATGATCCAATCTAGAAGAACAACCAAGCATCCAAAACTGTTCACCACCCTTTATAAATACTTACAAACATGAAGTCATCTTGGTTACCAATAGCGGCCCAAGCATAGTGTTAGATACAATCTCAATTCTCCTCGACCCACTGTGTCAATGATAAACCATTTTTTGAAATTAATAATTGAGTTGTGCATGATAAGAAAATGTTTAGAAATAAATAGAGATATAAATTTACATATTGTTTTAGGTTCCTAAATGGACACCTGACCAATACTACTTGCTTCAGACTAAGTCGGATGTTGGATCCAAGATGCATGTACAAGTCATATTGTAAAAATATAAGCCATCATAAAAGAGACAACCATGGTAGACATACATTAATATTTTTAATCTCCCTGGAGGTCATAATTCCTTGACCTCATATAAGTATGCTTAGAATATAAATTAGACACATAACATGTTACACAAAAAGGTAATACATCAAATCCAATGGTGGAATCTTTAGCTCAGCTAAGTCGATCAATAATGAATTCCAAGGGCTGCTACAGGAACCTCAGATCTAACAAATACCACAGAGTCCATCGAAGGAAATCTATATAGTTTTCCCTTGTATCACCCACGAAATGGTGGACTTTTAGTTTCCTCTAGTTATCTCACATAGGGGATCAGATATCAACAGAGGCATGGTGTAGCCATCTTTCCATTGAGTTTGTGCATAGTTTCTCCCCTAGGGAACCAGTGTCACTTGTGAGTATAATAAATCCATACAGAGAGCCCATCAAAGGAAATGAAAAATGATCCCTCTTGACAGTTCAACCAATTCCAACCAACCATAGTGATTCCGTCCATGACATCCTTAAATTAGTACCCATGCTCTCTCCTGGCCCATAGTAGGTGAGGCATAACATTCATGGACCATTTAAAATGGAATTTCATATATAATTACATTTCATCAAGAATTATTTCAATATCACATGCTAAATGGGCGGACCGAGTCCTTTAGTTGAAGCCACCAAACATGGATTAAGTCATTTAATAGAAGGAACCATGAATAAGAATATTGTCTAAGAAATGGGGAATACATCATACACAAAAGGAAATGAAATATAATTATGTGCAATATAAGGTGAAACATCAAGCATGAAAATTGAATTATAGGGAAAGAGGTGTTAAGAGAAAGGGAATATCTAATGGAAGAACATTTATCTTATTTAAATTAAAAATTTAGGGAATATGACCAAGGTGAAACACACACTCTTCGAAGGCGGTTAAAAATTTATGGCATGGGAAATGCATTCCATTAAGGTGGGAACAGCTGAAGGGGATGCTAATGACAAGGTATACAAAATATGGATGGTCTTTTCCATAGGTCACAGTCATAAATGATGTGACGAATCCATTTAATTAATTAATTAATCACATTTGAGGCACCACCAAAAGGGTACGACATGCAAGAAAATGACAAATCATTTAAAAAGAGAATAAATTGGTGGGAAAGGCCTAAACCACCTACCTGAATGTAGTATCACTCTACTCGTATACCATCAAAGCTTGAATCAAGATCAGATTGATGAAATTAATGAAAATACCCAACACCATGAATAAAATAAAAAAGTGGTTGTACCCAAATAGAACAGAAGACGTTGGAAGAAACTAAAAATATAATGGATAAGATGATAGATCATACCATGAGATGTCAATTTTTTTCAACAGTGATAGATTTGGATGTTGGATAAAGGAGATAACAAAAACCATAAAGAGAGGAGAGGAGGAAGCTCATACATGAGGGAGGAAGAAGCACACTCTAGACTGGGAGAAAGAAGAAGAAAAGGGGATAAATCATTAAATAAGGGACAATATTAAATTCACCCCAAAATATAGGGGTGCACGGTTTGGTTTCATGGTTAGCCAAACCATATTCCAGTCGTGTGCCAGGCCACAACTTTAAGGGGGAACCCTCATGCCTAGGCACATGGTTTTCCTAATAGAGGAAGAAACTTGCAAAATAACAAAATAAGAAACTACAGATGGCTCACATGGACACGCATGTAGGGTCTCATGGTTGAAAATTTGTGCATCCACCACCAACCCACTATCTGAAACTACACAATTTGACAAACCATGCAGGTTTGGAAACACAGTTTCTAATAACCATGCAGCCCAGTATTCCACATTACTTTTGTGGGATCCAGGCCCTGAATGAGCCTCAAAAATCCCTAAAACCTACTTGATTCCTTTAGGAAGCATTATAAGGGACCTGGGCAGAATTAAATACAAAAAATAAATGGTATATACCTTTGAGAAAATTCAAGACATTATATTAGACTTTGGAGAATTATTTGTTGATGAGGGTGTAATGACACCACCTCATTACCATACTTCATTATTCCAAATGAATTCATGGAAATAAAAAGTATTTTGGTGGGGATTTTAAACATCATATTACCTGATTTTAGGTAATTTATTTCTGTTTGACCTTTTCTTCTAAAATTGGGTGTTACTTAGGATTACTTTGGATAGAGAAGAGTTGCTAACAATAATGTACTAATGTTTTTTTGGGATATATGTTTGTTTGGATTATCAAATTCTGGGTATAAATGTGTTAATGTAATTTAGGGGTTCTTCTAGAGCATGGAGAACACCCAAGTAGTTTTGGGGATTTTGTGTAAGAATCTACATTTTCTGCTATCTTCTGGGAGATTACACAATGTGTAAATGGGTTAAAAAATGTGTACTTGATCACCATACAAAATTCATGTACCTTATATGCAATGTTAAAGGAGTAAACACAATCTAATGGTCACATTATGTGAATTGTTAATATAACAGTTTTTAATAAAAAGGGAATCCTGTTTTTTTGACATATATGAGCCCCATGAATTTCATGATGTGTAAAGGGGTAACTCATCATGTAACCATTAGAAGGTCATATTTTTAGGTTGTTATAGCGACTAATTTTTAATTATTTCTTCCACATACCTCTTTTTTATCAAACAAGAGCCCTTCTCCAGTGATTTTGGGAACCTTTGTTTGATCTGTATTGATTTTTTCAACAATTGATCACCATTGTAACTGGGTTGTGTCTCTCCTTGTGAGAAATAATTTATTCTTATTCATTTATTTAATCACGGTATCACCTTTGTGTTGTGTTATCAGGTCTTATGACCTATGATAATGTTTATTATAGATTCTCTCATGATCTGTATTGTGATCTCATTGTAGGGACCATTTCCTTGTTGATTATGGTGTGACGTGTGTGGGTTCTTGAGGTATGTGTTGTTTCATCTTTTCCACCAACCATTTTGTTTAATTGAGATAATTATAAGATGTGATTATTGTTTATGTGGGCTCTATTGTTCTTTTCGGTTTCTTCCATGTGGTAGATTCCATTGTAGGTATGTGTACCCATGTTTTGAGGTTGGTGGTTCCATCTCATTCCTGTGTTGGCGAATTGTATTTATTCGGTTTTGAAAATTATTTTATTAAATTAAATATAATGATATTACTGATTTAATTTATGTTTTTAGAACTAGGTTTTTTCTTAAAGATGTTTTCCCATAGTTTTGGTAAGTGGAAAACTGTTTCAAAAACATTTAAAAGGATTTTCTGAATTTTTTTTGAGCATGGTTTGATGGAAATGGATTTAGGAAATCATTTTTAAAATAGAAAACATGGGAAGCATTGGGTACTTAGGTGGAAGGTATAGTAATAAGTATTATCCACTATTAGAGGGTTTTCTCAAGGGGCCTTCCTCTGCTCCATATGCACGTTGTTGTAGGGGTTTGTTAGACATGTTCTTGGATTTACTTAATGAAGCATTCCTATACTATCTAGACTCGATGAATATGTGTAATAGATTGATTTATACTTAGTTGACTATGTTAGGTATGAGTTTCCTCACTATCCTAACCTAGTAAAGATCCTTGGAGTGGCCTGACTTGTGTTTCTTGACAGATTTTGGAAGCTTATGGTTTGTATTATTTTTATTACACTACCATGGATTCGATATGATATGTGGTTCATTATTTGGGTTGTTTTTACATTATATATCTATGATGATAAATTGATGTGGAATGATTTCAAACTAGTTTACTTTCCCTATTTTGAAATTTTGAAAATATGAAATTACATTTTTTTCCATAATTTTTATATAATAATTGTTAAACTGTTATCATACCTTATTTCCATTAAAATTTATTATTCTTAGATTATTGTTCAGAGAAATGATATGGAACACCTATGTGGGATCTTACAAGGACATCTAGCTCACAACTTGAGCACTGTATCTGTGGTGCGTTGAGATAGTCATGTTCTTCGATGCAGAGAAATAGATAGTGCTACATGAGGTGATGAGGTTTTCTGTCTGTTGAGTTGGGTAGCTAGTGCTGAGACGGTGGGATTGTACATCAGATATCACATGGTGTAGTGGGTTTTTCCTATTTTGGTAGCCCTTTTTGTTTGAACATGTACTTGGATAATGTTTCTACCATTGAGTTGTTTGTTTTCCACAATTTATTTTTTTCTTTTTGAATATATTTACCTTATCTATTGTTGTATATATTATATATATATATTCATTATTGTTGCTTCCGGTTGGGAAACATATTCCCTATGAATTTTATTTAATGACTGGTTTCTAGTATCCAACTTTTGGGGATCAGGAATGCCCTTTGGGTATGTGGTAGATCATGAGAAGTTTCAGTTTAAGAGAGTATTTAGGCCAATTATTAGAATTTAAGGGTAATTAAATATACCTTGTTTTTGGAATTACATTTCTTTCTTCCCCAAAATATATCTATAGAATGTTTTTACTATTTTAAGAGAATAAAATTATTAGGATTGTTTAATTTGATACCTTAAAGGATCATAAATCTTTTATGTTATAACATAAACACTGTACAACTATTATTATGATAATAAAAAAATTATATGGTTTGCTTGTTTTGAGATTTATTATAATGTAAAACAGTATGAATTTTACCTCTTAAAGAAATCAAGACTATTTTAACATATTTTTTAGATATTCCCTTACATCGAATCAATAATGAAATTATTTATCCTTAATATTAGAAATATTCCTTGAATTAACCATGTTCCTCATACAGGTTCCCGAAATTATAAAACATATACCTCTCACTTATGCAATATGTGATGCAGTTTTCTTAGAAAATGATTACCCTGGGTATGTTTTCTATAAATAGTTTTATATTTAGTTCATGATAATATTTTTTAAAATTACTGAGAAATATGTTTTCAATTTTTTGACATGATAACTGGATGATAATTATTATAAAATGAAAAAGAATAATCATCATTAATTCATTAGATTATTCTAGAGAATGAATATTATCACATGATGAATTAAAATTATTATTTTATGAAGGAATTTTTATTTCATTCTTTTGAATAATTTGATAACATAAAAACTTTATTGGAGATAGAAAATTGTTATCGCATGTAATGATTTTATTTTTTGTAAATAAAACAATGGATTCAGAATCATTGTGACTCTTTTGAAACAGTTGATTTGAAAGTGTGTTTCATGTTAGGTTTCCTTGAATAACCTTGAATTTGACATAGTAATCATTATGGTAGGTGGTACCATGTACACTAACCGATGTTATTATTCACATTCATTGGCATGAGACATAAGGTTCTCTAGTTTGGGTGAATAAGAGTTAAATCATTCTGTGTTATAAAAAACTGATAATTATTAATTATTTAATGTTCCTTTAAGTGTTAATTAATTAAAATTAAATGCAAAAATAGTTAAAAATGTTCCATGGATTATGTTGTACCTTATGTGTTGGTTTATTTCCTAGCCACTAATGATTGAGAATTGTTTTTATTTGTTGTATGTGAGACCTATGATTGATGATTTATCATATGGTTCATGTGTAGTTGGTGGAGACAATGTTCGATGTTTGGATACCAAAGGCTGTTTTTTTTCAACAATAGACCTAGAGATAATAAGACCATGTTTTATTTTTTATCACATGTGTAACTATTATGAATCTTGATGACATTCTATACTCTTTTTATTTTTATACCCATGTTTCATTGATGTGATACCTATGTTTTCATAGCTTATTGACCATTTTTGATAGTGATCACATGCATGTGTAAAATAATAGTATTGAGAAACTTTATGTGATATATGATAACTATGTGAAAGAAATATTTTTTTTGTGATATGATACTGGATATGTGTGACTGATATGATGATATTATTACCTTATGATATTTCTTCTATATGGGATGTTATTTTTATTTTGTGCATGGTACCTATGATATATGTTGAACAATCACTTCTCGATATACCTAGAGAGGAATAATGTTTATATAATATATGTGGAGTGAGGAAAAGAATGATATAGAAGTCATGGTCTGATATCCTAGTGTATAACCTCACCAATGGGCATGAGGATCATATAAAATTAGACCTGGAGGAGAAAGTGGGGCATGATGTTCTATTTGATCTGACCCTAGAGATAGAAATAAGAAATTATGGAAAAGTGTGGTTATAATTATTTCCCAGGGCCTTTATAAATATTAAGGGAGATATGGTAGGTTAGCCTAGTGAGGATTTACCTAGAGGATTTGGGGTTATTATATTGATGAGAGAGAGAGATAAGTCATAATATCCTAGTGTGGTGTAACATATGACTCTTAGCCTTATTATTTACTCTCGTTACTTCTGACATCAGTTATGAATTCATTCTGACATAGTTCCAAATAAGATTTGGTCAGGGGTTCATGGTGGCATTATAAGAACAAAACATCCCCACACATGTTTTTTATTTCTTATGTTCACTTGGTAATTTGGTTATTATTATATAGAGAATTTTTTGATGTTAAATTTTGATGATATTATCACATGTACATAAAATTCAAATTACTGTTTTGGTATTGAACCATAATGGTGGATCCCAAATGAGTTTTACTGACATAATGGTTTGGCAGAAATTGTACATTACTGCCTGAATAACCCTATGTTTTTAGGTATAGGTTAGGTTGAGGTCTGGTTGATCATCTAGAAGGATAACTTGATATGATTCGGGAGACCAAGATGTGATTTTTCTGGGATTAGAAGAAAATACTATTATAGATTTCTATTTTCTTATTTGTATATGTGGCCTTATAGTTGGGTGATCTATGAATTTTATTCAAGTATGAGTCTCTTATTTCTACATATATTCATACAGTTGGTATATTATTGGTTACCACATACTTTGATTGTATACTATTTACATGTTAAGAAAATTACTGTTATTGTGCAATCTTAATTATGGAATAGTATCTCTATGGCTCAACATGAGACCCTCACTGCTAGACCAGAGCCTCTGTTGTATAGTGAGTCACATATGAGGTCATGTGGAATTTCAACTTAGATCCCCATAGTTCATGTTGGGGTGTTGAAAATTATATTAAAGGACATATTGTCTTGTCTTTCTTCTATTTTTTTGGAGTCGGTAGATATGTGACAAAGGAATGTGTGAGATCATTTGATGAAACACAAATAGGTGTGTTGGAAACATCTTTTTTATATATGTCCATATTAACATGGCATGTGATTGATGTTCATGGTTTTTTTTGTAATCATATATTTTTACCACATGTGACACATAATTATTTTTGAGGATGTGATTTAACAGGGAATTGACTCATAGTAATATCTGAAAGAGGTATCACATGGATCATATTCAGCATGTAGCTTTCTTAGGACATGTTTGATGCTTCTGTGTGACTATACAGATGATGAAGAACTCAGTTTTTTAGGTTTAAAAAAGTTTTTATTTGTTTAAAATATGTGTTCATTGTTACATTAATTTGGATAGAATCAATTTCATGTCTACATATGATAGTTATTTTTGCGATACTATGGTGGGGTGCACCTTGGTGATGATGATGATGTTTATGATGGAAAAAATGGTGACAATAAAGAAGTGTCTCCATTCATATGTGGTGTTGTGTACTAGTTTGTTTGATTTTGGGAATTAATGGAATTAATAAATCACCTCATGCAAGTTTCTATGGATAAGTCTTGTTGATTAAGATTCTAACTACATTCTATGAGTATATGTCAATATAGAACCTAGTATAATACTATTTAACTGGACCCGACATATTTGAATATCGAAGTGGTTGGTATATGATTGAAGTCATCATAGAATCTAATATAAATGTTTCTAGATAATTTATCATGATATATATTCCTTATTAAATCCTTATGTGGGTTCTAAGAAAGACCTGGTGGCCTTTGAATGTGACTCTAGATACTAGTGAGTTACTGTATCATGCTATACAAAGAAAACCATTCTGAAGATATTGCTTGTGAAGGAATATTCAATGTTCATGATTTAAGGGTAATTTTCATTGAATAAAAAACCATGATCTTATAAGTGACTTCTATATTGATTAAATTAAGGGCTTGAAAATTTATTTGGAAGGTAGTAGTATTAAGAACATAGAGTGTTAGTACTCCTGATACACAGTTGGGCGCCTGGGAGTTTGGACACTTTTTTCATCCAGGGAAGGATCTATAGTCTTTTAGCCTATTAGATTGGAATGGAACACTCATCAGATGACAACTGAATATCCTAAGTGATTTCTCCCAAGAGGGTTGAGTGTTTGATGATGAAAAACAACTTAAACTAACACATGTGAGATGGTAGATGTGAAGTGAATCACAATATAAAGATGTTTCTATTCTAAAAGTAACACTTTTGGTGATCCGTTCTTGATACTGGAACTTTATAGTGTGTGGATAGGCATTAAGGATTTTGAGTCCATCAATGCGGGCCATGAACTGGTGAAAAAATCCCTGAGATGGAGTAATTATTTTGGATTTCATGATTTTCTAGGGAGTCCAAATGTGTTAGCATTCATTCTATGGTTAGACTTTGTTTAGGGATAGTGGGGCGGTGTACTGACCACTATCTATGTTTTTGGTTCTATGGATGAGCCTGATGGTGTTTTGATTGTATGTTACTTATGTATTATGTTTCAGGATCACCTTTGGTATTGGTAACCAATGTGTTTGTAATGTAGCTCACAGTATTGGTATCCCCATGGTTAATTCCTAAAAAGTTTCCTCTATGAGGGAATTAAAAATTGAAAATGGAATGGGGTAACATTGTTCAATAGGTGGAATTGATATGGATACTCTTAATGTATAAGTCCCCAACCTTAAACATTACATAATCATGATTTAAGTTAATAATTCACATTGAGGATCTATTTCGGTTTAATGATTTAGATAATTAAGTCATAACTTATATATAACATCTTCAATATTGGAAGTAAACAATTTAACACACTATCCTTTTTTTTCATAAAACAAAACATGACATCGTTTCATATTTTAATAGCATAACTACTCCCTGATCCCATCATTGACTCTATTCTTCTTTATGTCCTGTGACAAACATTTCAAAACATGGGATTAGTCTAAAAATATCCTCAATGGATATATAATGAAAGGAAACTGTTAGACTTTTAAAAACATGAAAACCATGAATACTTGATTATAAAGTAAAACATTTCACCTTTAAGAAGTAGTAAAAACACTTCACCGAATATAATATAATTTATTACCCTTTTTGCAACCAAAATATTTCCACAGTCCCATAAAATTCAACATATAAAATATAAAGGTAACTTGGGACATAAACATACTTAAATGCAATAACCATACGATCGACTTCCATATATATCACTAAATTGAATAACCATATTTCTAACTTCATCAACCAATGCATTGCAGGTTATAACATAAGCACCCATATTTGGTTTATCACGAAACCACCCATCATTTGGTGTATCCTGTAACCACCCGTCAAATGTCCAAGTACCATTATATAATCATAACATGTAAAATATTGAAAATATCAACATTTCACTAAAAAAATCATTTTCAAGAACAGTAAATAATTTCAAGATATTGAAATACTCAATCCATTTCAAAAAAAAATCAATAATAAAACATCCAAAAATCGATTAAGGTGTTTTTTCCATTTAAAAACATTATAGAGTATAAATGACGCAAAATGACGATTATGGTGGAAGAGAGGTCATTTTCTCCACCTATGTTAAAAACATTCTATTTTTCTTTTATGTAAAATGATTTCTAGAAAAAATATTCCCTTTTAATAAAAGTAAAATTCAAAGGGTTTTATTATGCACTATAAAAGAAAGAGGTATATATTATCAAAATATGCCTCAATGAAAGGAGACTGAGGTGAAATCCCTTACCTCGAGTCTGACTTGTCTCGCATGTTCCTTGTTCTTCATAAATATTAAACAGAAGTTAATTTATACATGATTTAGAACCTTTTTAATGTTTATTATTCTTTATATATCACTTGTTACCCTACTATAACAATTAGTTAATTATTTGAGTTCATATCAGACATTTTTCCAATGTTTGGAACTTGAGTAAAAAATGAACTTATTATGATTTATGATTTTCCATGTGGTCAAAAGTAAATTATCTACAGAATGATATTAATGATTGATATATCATATATATTATATATATCAAGTATATATTTATTTATAATAGTACATAACATTTGGATATATGAAATGGAATGCACCGTTCATGGAGACGGTAAGTCGTACGTATACATGAACGCTACTTTCATTTATTTTTCATATTTAAAGGATTGAAAACTAAATGATACATAGGTATATTATAATTCTAGTATAACATAATATATATAACTTTATTAACTCTATCCTTTATACCATTCATGTATGGTATGGATGAGTAACATCACTTTGAGGGGTGGTAGTCCGCACTTCCTCAAATGAAATTATCTTATTTATACAACATGAAAAGAATAAATGTGTGTTATAAATGAGAATTAAATATGAATACATATAAAATAAAAATCATAAATTTCATATATAATTACATTTCGATCATAATGGCCACCATAAGAGGCGGTTGGAGAATATTGAATAATCATCCTTTCATGAGGCAGTAGTTTGTCGTCCATAGAAAAAGTATATTCTATGCCCATTAGATGGGTTTGTGTGTAATTTTAGTTTGAATAAATATAATAAAAACAACCTAGTATATTTAATATACTGGTTTTTAAAAAATAATTGAATAAATGGAGTATATAGGTTTGGAGAAAGAAAATAAATTAATGAATCTTGAGAGAAGACATTACCTCAAATCGGGAAACTCCTTTTGATTTATGTTAAAGGCCTTCTTTAATTTCTTTATGCCCAATGTAAGACTTTTGGGAGGAATAAGGGTATGTTGGGAGATTATTTGGGTAGAGGATAGATGTGTCAAAGGGGTATTTAGAGGTGTGAGTAAGGGTTAGTGGTGGTGTCCTTTTATAAGGGGGAGGAGGGGCACTTTAGGAAAGTTTGAAAGTATTATATTTATTATTTATTTATTTTAGAATTATAATAACACCAAAGGGATATATTTTTAAGATAAGATGAGTATGGGTCTAAATCCTCCATGAAAATGGATTTTAGAAAAGTTTAGCTTACAAAAATTAACCTTATCATTTAGCTTCAACCCATAGTAAAATAATATAACTTTTACCATGTCTTCCTATATATTCATAATATATGGTAACCATAGTAACTATAAAATTACATGAGACCCAAAAATGGATCATTAATGTCATTTGTAACTTAATATATGTCAGCTGGACGAATCATAGATTTTTATGTCTATTATATCATTTAATAAAATATTAATTAATTTGAAAACACATTTATTTCAATTTCTATACTATTCACATCATGAATTTTTAAAAATCCATAACTACCTGATTATTTCTAAAAAACATCATCAATTAGAATATATGTAATAATAATCCCTAAAATTCAGGGATGGAATATTTTGTTTTAAGATAGATTTATTTTAATATTTATAATATCATTTATTTAAATCATTCACTTATAAGGTACTCACTAAATCACCATTGTGTCATAGATAAATTTATTTATTTGATGTCTAAAAATTATAAATAAAATACCATGATGTAGGAAATATTTTTTTTATTTATAATGAATATTTATAGTCAAAGAGATAACTTATATAACCCTATATATTTGTTTTCTAAAATATACATGTTTAGGTTATATTTTCCTTAACTTTAAATTAAAAGTAATTAAATTTCATTTTCACACACAAGTGGCTTCATGGGGTCCTAAAATCAACCCAAAGATTCCCATAGTTGGAAATATCTCATATAATTGGTTTAAGACAGGTTTAGGGTAATTTAATAATATTTCACAAATATTTGTTACCCATATTTACCAGATTAACCTTTAACCATGGTAAATAAAATATTTACTGACATTACTATTCGTTATGACTAAAAATAAAAGGTTCCTATTTACCAAATTTGAACCTCATGATTCTAAATATGGAATCCAATTTTACAAATTAAAAACACATAAGTTACAGAAATTAATTTAAAATTAATTCTTGTTGTCAAAATCTTAAAGTGTGATTTCAAGAATTAAAAACTACAAAAAGATTGAGACGTGTTTATGTACAATTTCAAAGTGAAATTTTTTCCAATGACCAAAAATCGATTATATGATAAAAATATATTCTAATTAAACTTTAAAACCATTTAAAAGGACAATATAAAGATATTAATAAATTAGATGAAAATACTATTTTGACTCAAAATGCAGTATTTTTCACTATTCATAAAAATGAACATTATCAGAAAAATACCAAAAATTTAACCAAAGTAAATTTTGATATCCTAATATAAAATAAGAAGTTTATTTTGTTAAATATAACATATGAAAGTGAAAAAACTATATTTAAAAAGGGTCCTCCATCAAAAGGCATTAAATCATCATTTTAAAGAAAATTAGAGTATTTCATGCTTAAAATCTGATTCATTCTTATTTTAATCCTCTAAAATTTATTGGATAAATGTAAAGACATTTAACAAACACGTGTAATAAAAATTTAGTTACTTATGTTCATTCCACGAATTACAAAAACTATGTGTTAACTTCCATTTTAAATAATAATAATAATATATTATTTTTCAACATAACTCAATGTTGTGTGAAACTTAAGATTTCAAAGAAAACTATTGTTTCATTTTGAGTATCCTATGGTGAAAATTGTCCTATTTAACATAAAATTAATATATTATTCATAAATATTAATAGATATGAAAAATTATTATTCTATAAATACCTAGGTCGTTACATCCTTCCCCCCTTTGGGAAATTTCATCCTTTCAATTTTGAAATTGGGCTTGGGAATTTAATTGAAAGTCCCAGATTGAAAAAAGAGTTAATAAAAATATTACTCTAAAAGGAAATAAAAGAAGTAAAACGGTCACACGAGATAACACATACTACGATTACAAGTAGGAAAACATGGATATAGAAGCAAAACTAACTTCCATAGATTAATAGGGAGTGATAGAGAATATGGTGGAGGAAAGTTAACCACTATAATACCATAAATTTGTGGTTTGGTAAAATTATGATGACAAAATAAAGCATATAATTTTTTTTCTTCAAGATCCTTCTCATAGAGTTAGGATTTTTTTACTACCTTGACTAAGATCATAAGGAAATATACTTACTTGAAAAGTATCATTTCATACTTTAATCAAATTTATACCAAAAAATCATCTTTTATCCAAGTGATGAGTATTCAATATGGATTTGTCAATCTTAAGTTCTAGAATCAACTTCTAGAGAATCACATAATCCAAAAAATGACTATATATTTCCCCTGTATTTAGAAATTAACCAAAACCAAAATGGTTAGTATGAGAGCAGATAATCCCCAAGAAGATAATACTTTATAAATAGAAATACTACCCTTAATAACGAAAATTGAACAAACAACACCCAAAGCTCAAAAAATCCATTCAATACAAAATTGTCCTTAACATTATTCCAAATAGTCTAAACTAATTTTGAAATCCAAAATTCTGACGAATTTGATCACATAGTCTTCCATGATAAATCTTAACATTTATTGCAAATAACATAGACTACTATGAAAGTATCATACATAAAAGTAATTAACCTAATCACATATTATCAAAGATATGTTAATCATTTCAAAACTAATCCAAATCGCTATAGATCCAGAATTGAAACATTGATTATTCCAAAATAAAATTCCCCCATTACACCTCAATTGAAATCCCAAATTATTCTATTTTCCTTAGGCATATAGTGTTCACAAAAGAGAAAGCATCTTCCAAAATCAAAATTTTCACATAATCACCAAATCATTTTCCTATACTAAGTATTTCCATTTGATAAAACATAAGTTCCCAAAATCAATATATTTTTAATCCATAAAATCATTTAACTATAAAAGAATAAATCATACTAACAAGGGACTTCACATAGTCTAGTGGTAGACAATAAATCCCAATCACACTTTGGTTGTGGGTTAAATTCCCACATCTTTTTCCGACATGATGGGTTGTCACATGGTTTGCATGTTGTCCTTTTTCAAAAACAATATAATTTTATAATAATCCAGAAAATAAAATCAATTCCTCAAAAATAACCATAACATATTTCGACCACAAATTTTATCTCATACCTCTCATTTTTATCCAAAAAAGTAATAAATATTAATTTCCTAAAATTCAAGGATCATATAAAACCAAATGGTTTTTTATAACTATATCCACAAAAGAAAAGATAATTTTAAGTTGAATAACAATTTCACATATCAAATTTTATGGTTACACATATTTGAATATGTCTTCCAACTTAATATTATCATTAATACATTTTAACATTTCATCATCCATAGATCCAACATAACTCTTCAATTCCTAAAATATAGACATATTAATCATCGAACATTCTTTATGATCCTTTATCCAGGTTTTCATATTATCATTTTATGTTTCTTTCCTAAAAAAAATAATTAATAATGTCCTAAGATTTTAGTAATGTAAAAACATGAGCTAAGAAATAATACATACCTCTCATAGGTCCTTTTCAGTTTCCTTATTTTCAATTGGAATGGCATTAGAAATTAGTAATCATAAATTTGTACGATCCTACCGATCCCATTCCTAAACCTTATTCATTGGAATTTTATTTTTATAATGAAAATTCAAATCACATTTAAAACATTAAATTGATCAATCAGAAAGAACTTATTTCCCTTTCTTGGAGTCAAATAGATGATTCCTTTTTTCCATGGTAGGTTATTACTTTATGAATTTCATTACCGCATCTGAAACATATTCCCATCCCATTGAAACATTTTCCTAGTTGTTTATTTACACATACTTAACATGTATGTTTTTTAATATAATTATCTTTATGATTATTACATGAACTTATTTTGGATTAATTTCTCACAAAAATGATACCTTAGAAAAATCACTATGGTTCATGTAGTAAATCATGACTCAAGATAGTTTTTTAATAATAACCAAAAGAGTTCTCATTGCACCGCCCATTTCATTCAGTTTCTCATTCATAAAACCACCATAATTTTTATCATATCAATTGTTATTTTGGTTCCTAATAGATCCAACCATTTACTGAAACCAAAAAGGTTAGTGTGAGTATATTAGTAAAATCATTATATATTATCTTATGAGGAGGGTAAACAGTAATATATACTTATTCATGTTATCTTAAACTCATTTAATTTATCTAAAATAAATACAACTCTTTTTAATATTCTAACCATTATGGTTATGTCACTTATGCTTAAATGACACCCTAACATCTAATGTTATATAAACTAACCTCTGATACAAACTATAAAGACCCAACCTTAAACAATACACAATCTTGAATTAAGTTAATAATTCACATTGAAAATATTTTCAGGTTTATAGATTTAGATAATTAGGTTATGACATATACATAACATCCTGAATGTTAAAAGTAGAAAATTCCACTCACTGTACATTTTTTTTCATAAAACAAAAACTCTTTAAAACAAAACATGACATCGGTTCTTGTTTTAATAATGTAACATTTCCATAATCCCATTATTGACTCTATTATTCTTTTCACCCAATGAAAATCATTTCAAAACTTTGGATGAGCATAAAAATCTCAGTAAGGGATACATAATGAAAGAAAACTATTAGTATTTAAATAACTTGAAAACAATGAGTACTTTATAATAAAGTAATACTTTTCCCCATTAAGAAGTAGTAAAACCACATCACTGAATATAAGCTCATTGTTTAGCCTTTTTTTTAAAATATTATTACCACTATCCCATAGAATACAACATATAACATATAAAGGTTACTTGGGACATAAACATACTTATATAAAATAACCATACAACCGACTTCAACAAATATCACTTAATGGTATAGCCATACAGTCAACATAAATACCCAATTAATTGAATGTTATAACGTTACCATCCATCCTTGGTGTATCATGGAACCACCCGTCATTTGGTTTATCATATAACCACCCGTCAAATGTCTATGTACCATTATATAATAATAACACCTAAAATATTAAAAATATAAACATTTACCTAATAAAAAATTATTCTCAATCATAAGAAATAATTTCAATATATTGATTTTTTCAACCCATTTAAAAACCCATTTTCAATATCAAAACAACAAAAATAGAATAATGTGTTTCTTTTCCCGTTTAAGAACATTAAGTCTTATAGAGGAAGCCAAATAACAATTACGGTGACTGAGAGGTCATTTTTGCTACGTACATTAAAAAAATTCCTTTTGTCATTTAGTAAAACACTTAATAGAAAAAATATTCCCATTTAATGAAAGTAAAACTAAAAGGGTTTAATTATACCCCGTATAAAAGAAGGTGGTATATATTATCGAAATATGCCTCAATGAAAAGAGATTGAGACAATGTCCCTTACCTCATGTCTGAATTGTCTCGTATGTTACTAGTTTTTCATAAATAAAAAACATAAGTTAATTTATAATTGCTTTAGAACATTTTTCAAGTTTATTGTTCCTTTCATATCACTTATTACCTTGTTATAATAATTAGCTAATTATTTGAGTTCATATCAGACATTTTGCCAATGTTGGGAACTTGAGTAAAAATGAACTTGTTATAATAACAAATTGTCCATGCTGTCAAAAGTAGATTATTTAACGAATTATATTAATGATTAAGATATCATATATATCTAGTATATATGTATTTAGAATAGTCCACAACATTTGGACATAAGGAATGAAATGCACCGTTCATTGAGATGATAATTCGTACGTACACATGGAAACTACATTCAATTATTTTTCATAATTAAAGGAATGAAAACTAAATTATACATATGTATATTATAATTCCATTATAAAATCATATATATGTTCATTAACTCTATCCTTTATACGATCCATGTATGACATGAACGAGTCATATCACTTTTAGGGGGCGGTAGTCCGCACTTCCACGAATGAAATTATCATATTTATATAACATGAAAAGAATATAGGTATGATATAAATTAGAATTAAAAAATCCTAGAGAAAAAATAAATAACCTAAATATAATATATAATAATAGTTCCATCATTATGGACACCATAAGAGGTGGTAGGAGAAGATTTAAGAATCATCATTTCATGAGGTAGTAGTTTTCCGTCCATAGAAATAGTATGTTCTATACCCATTAGATAGAGGTGTGTGTAATTTAAGATCGAATAATTATCATAAAAAAATACAGTATATTAAAGATATTGGATTTTTTATTAAATAATTTAATAAATAGAGTTTAGGTGGTTGGAGAAATAAATAAATGAAAGAATCTTAAGAGAAGACATTACCTCATGTCGAGTAACTCATTAATATTTAAGCTAAAATCCCTTATTTAATTGACCTTTTCCCATTGTAATACTTTTAGTAGGAATATGGGAATGTTGGGAGATTATTTCGGCAGAGGTGGGATGATCCAATGGGGCTTTAGAGGCATGATTAACGTTTAGAGGTGGTGTCTTATTAAAAGAGAGTGGAGGGTCACTTTAGGAAAGTTTGAATGTATTAATTTATTATTTATTGATTTTAGAATTCTAATAACTCAAAAGTCATATATTTCTAATATATGATGTGTATGGTTCTAAATAATCTAATAAAACACAATTTATACAATTTTAGATTATAAAATTTACCTTATCTTTTAGCTTCAACCCTTAGTAAACTAATTTAACTTTTACCATGTCTTTTTGTATAATAATAATAATATTTGGTTACCATAGTTTCTATAAAATCCCAATCGACCAAAAAATAGAGCACTAAAAACATTTTTAACATCATATTTGTTAGTAGGCTGAATCATAGATTTTTAATACTATTATATCATTTAAAAAAATATTAATTGATTTAAAAAATTATTTTGTCAATTTTTACACTATTCATATCATGAAATTTTAGAAATCCATAAAAAATAATTAATTCAAAAAAAACTTCTCTAATTATAATATTACAGGTCATGATCATCCCTAAAATTTGTTGATGGAATAAAGTGTTTCAAAATAAATTTATTTTAATATTTATAATCTCATTTATTAAAATCATTCATTAATAAGGTAATCAATACATAACAATTGAGTCATAAATAAATTTAATTATTTAATTTATATAACTTATAAATAATATTACATGATGTAGGAAATATTTTTATCTTTCTAACAATTATTTATTGTAGAATAGATCACTTATATAACCCCATATATATATTTTTAGTAAAATATTCATGTTTAGGTTATATGTCCCTTAACATTAATTAAAAAATAATTAAATTTCATTTTCACACACTAGTGGCTCCATGGGGTCCTAAAATATACCCAAGTATTCCCATGATCATTAATATTTCATCCAATTGGGTTAGGACATGTGTTAGGTTAATTTAATATTACTATAATATTATTTTTTACCCTTATTTACCAGATTTTTCCTTTAACCATGGTAAATAAAATATTTACCGAAGTTGCAATTCAAAATGTATAAAAATAAAAGGTAACTATTTACACAATTTGGAAATCCTAATTTAAAAAATAGAATCCATTTTTACAAATTCAAAATACAGAAGTTATAGAAATTAATTTAAAATTAATTCCCATTGTCAAAACCAAAAAGTGTGTTTTTAAGAAGTAAAAACTACCAAAAGATTGACATGTGTTTATGTCCAATTTAAAAGTAAAATTACATAAAATGATTAAAATTGGATTAAATGATAAACATATAATCTAATTACACTTTAAAACCATTTAAAATGACAATCTAAGCATATATATAAATTATATTAAAAGTTAGTTTTGACATAAAATGCTATATTTTTCACTATTAATAAAAAACAAACTTTATTAGAAAAATACCAAAAAATTACCTAAAGAAATTTTTTATTTCCCATTTATAAATAAGAACTTTATTTTTTTCAATGTAACATATAAAAGTGATAAAAAATATATTTTAAAAGGGTTCACCATCAGAACCCAGTAAATCGACCTTTCAATGAATATTAGAGCATTTCAGGCGTAAAATCGAATTCATTAGTCTTTTAAGGCTCTAAAATTTATTGGATAAATTTATATATATTTAAAAAAACATGTATAATCATAATTTAGTAATTTATGTTCATTCCCAGCATTAAAACGGCTTTGCGTCAACTTCCATTTAAAATAGTAATAATATTATAATATTGTTTGGTATAACTCAAAGTTGTGTGCAACAGAAGATTTCAAATAAACCAGTTGTTGAGTGTTGTGTATGCTATCAAAAAAAGTGTCATATTTAACATAAAACTAATATCTTATTCCTAAATATTAATAGATATGAAAAATTATTATTCTATAAATACAAGGGTTGTTACATAAGATGGGGAGAGTTAACTTATATATTTATAAAATGACCCGTCTTATAGTAGGGTATTTGCCTTTGTAAGACTAACCATTAGATGATGATGGTTACTAAAAAGGATGATATATTTTGGACCTCATTGTATCTGTTTGAAAAATGAATTTATACTTTTATTTTTGGATATAGGGAATAATGGGAACTAGATATAGACATTGTATTCAGGAGAAAAATTAAAAAAATATAAGGTGGAGTCAGATCATTGGGGCATTGATGCATAGGTGAGATTTATATGGATGATTCTAGTAGTTTATGAACAAATTGGGAAATATTTTATGAAGTTAAATTAGAAATTATAGATATTTGGATCTCTTGTTTATTTCTTTGAGTCCTTTGAGGATGGTCTCTTGTGGACCTTTTCTGTGATTGCAATGATGGATTCTTTCACTTATGTTTTCCTTATTAATTATTATGGATATCTTCTCTTAAATGGTTTTATCCATTCTCATGAATGTTTTTGAGAATCATGAGGTTTTTTGAACTCATAAGAATGTAATATAATATTATGATGTGAGAATCTATATATTTATGGTTTTTGCTTCTAAAAATTCCATATATTTCTTCATTCCATGGGTGTCTCCCAATGGTCGATGTGGGAAACTATTGAGTTTGGTTTTCATTCCTTAGTATCCTCTTTTTTTTAATTATTTTTTAGAACCCAATCTTGATGTGATGGATGATCATCAATGTTAGAGTGTAGTGATTGTTTCAAGATTATCATTATTTTATTTTTTTTAATTTTTTTTAGACATATATTGAACATTGGAATTTATGTGTGTATCTAGGATGACATGGATCCTTACTAGAACTTGCACCTTGAGGAGATGATATATGATTTTATGAGCATATAAAGTGGCGAGGCTTAGTGTTGAAAATTCTATCTTACCATTAATTACTTTCCCCGGATAGAAATCCTTTTTAGTTCTATTCCTTTATTTTGGATGGTTTGATCATTAGTGGATCTTTAGAGTGTATCTATTTTTATAATCATTGTGGTTTTTTGGATGAGTTTTTACTTGATTATTTTGTATCACAACATTATTTTTTCATTGTGTAATGTTATCAAATATTATTAATTGAGTTTAGTAAATGTATTTTTCAAATATTTTTGCTCATGTTCCACAATTATGTTGAATATTTAAATGGCGAGGAAACCTATTCTAGTTCATTGTTACTTTTTGGTTGTTTATGCTTGTTACTTTTAAATGAAGATGGATGGTAATGCTCCAACTTGTGATTCCATAAGAACCTGAATAGTTTGGGGTAGACCTGCATCACGATCATCCTATTGGGCATGACTATGGTGTTGATCATGACCAATAGAGACACTTATCCTGAACAATAATTCATTAAATATGGGATAATTCAAAAAGTATTAGTTTCTATATTTTCTAGAAAACCTATTTTTGTTTAATTTAAAATGTATTTGACTTGTAAATTTATAAATTTTCAACTAAATTCATTCCATTACACATGTTATAGGGTTTACCTAAGGGTAGACAACATTTATGTTAGGGTGGGATAGGTTTTTACTTGCTTCTTAAAGGTAAAACACAACTTGTGTGAATGAAAACTAAAAATCATACACAATGTACAAGTGTAATCTCGGATGTGCATGGAAATACTATTTATAAAAGTGTAAGAATGGATCCTTAAGAGTAAGAATGGATTACATTGTGTTATGTTGGTTGCATAATGGTTAATCCTGCCTATGTAAAGGTAACTCGAGACTTATGTAAGTGTAACCATAAGTTGAATAAGTGTGATATGGGATTTCAATATGTTGTGTAAGTGTAATCCTCTATGTTTTATAATGGTAGAAGCCCCGCATAAGTGAATTTTGTGTGTGGGTAACAGATTTATAGTGTTCTATATTGGTAAAAAAAGTTACCATTATGAATTATTATGTTGTCATGTATGGTTAGATATTTTGACCTATTGTTTGAAATATATACTCATTCATTCCTAAAATTAATCTAGAGAAAATATTTATCATTTTAAATAAATAATTTTCATAGGAATTGAATATTTTGACTGACTAATGGTTTGTTATTCTTTTTATGGGAGAATTTAAAAACTATATAATTAAAATTATCTTAAATGAAAATGAAAATGTTTAATTTTATTTGTGGTTTCATATATAAATAATGAGTAAAACATTATCCTATTAATGATATATAAACCCTTTTTAATTTTGTTCTTTAATATTTCCTCGCATCTAGGAAGCCTAGATTATCTTTATCCTAAATATAATTAGTCTTATTCAAGTGAAATAATTTCTTTATCTAGGTTACAAGTAAAGAAGAACCTTTTCCACTCACATATATTTTGGGTGATGATGTTTTCTTAGAAAAAAATTATCCTAGTAAACTTTCCATTATTGTTGTTTTCTTCTAATTTTTATAAGAATCATTTAAATTTCTGGTGAAAATTTATAACAATTTCTTATAATGATAATTTAAAATTAATTTCAATAAAATGATAAAGAATAATTATCAATACTTCCTTGGATTATTCTATAGACATAATATTTTATCATAAGGAATTATAATTATTATTATAAGAAGAAATTTTTATTTTATTCATAGAATAATTGTATTTTTTAGAAATTATCTAGGAGAATGAAATTTATTATCACATTTTATGAATCTATTTATTTTTGGAACTAAAAAATATAATTGGTTCTTGGAATTTTTGGTGATCATTTAGAACCCATTGAAATAAGACCCTGATTTAGGAAATAAATCCCTAAAAATCATTTACTTTGAAATCCACAACCTTGAGGTAGGTAGTATCATGTACTCTACCCTATGGTATTATGAATGTTCATTGGCATGGGTAATGAGGTTAACTTCTTTGGTGGAACAACCATTAAATAATATGGTGTTATGAAAATGTAATAAATATTAATTAATTATTAATACTCAAGCCTTAGTTAATTAAATGAACAATACAAATAAATCTAAATGGTTACAGGGGAAAGATTGTAAATTGTGTGATGGCTAATTGTATGGCCATCGATGGTTTAAGATTGACTACTTTTGTATCCCATGATACCTATATATGATGATTGATCACATGAAATGAGTGTGGAGATGGTACAGCCGATGTTTGATTTTTGGACACTTTATGATGTGTTTTTATGCTATTTGAGACATATAGACTATAATACCAAATTTCATGTTTGAATACATGTGTAAATATTATGACTCTTGATGATATTTCATACCATGTTTATATTTATACTCTAATTTCTTTGATTTGATACCTATATTGTAATTTTTTATTAACCATGTTTGGAAGTGATCACATGCATATGTGAAGGCGTAGTATAGATGACTATTGTATAATATGGTTTGCCTATTTTTGAGAACCATATTTTTTCTATGAAACTTTGTACATGTAACTAATAGTATTCCACTACTACCTTGTGTTATGTTTGGTATACAATGTGTTGTGGTTGTCATTTCGAGGTAACTATGAGACATTTAAACCCATCAAGGATTAGGATACCAAGATCAGGAGTGTTTCTATACACTTCCTACGATGTAATGTTGAGAATAAGGTAGAAAATGATAGAAAGGTTCGTCTTGACCTAGAGGCTGAGGGAATGTAATTTTGATGTTAGAGAGATAGGACATGATGACCTTGTGTAGTTTGAAAAATGAATCTTAGCCTTATGATTTTATATTGTTACTTCTTATATACATTATTATTACATTCTAGAATGGAGTAGAAGTAAATAATATTGGGGGTTCATAGAAGCTTGGCAAGTGAATGACTACTTGGCACATGGTTGTTTTTTCTTATATGTTCTTAGGGATTACATTATTCTTTCATACATATGTTTTTATTAATACTTTATAATGATATTATCACATTCATGTATATTTCATATTATTGTTTGGGTATTGGAGAACATTGGTGGTGTCCTACAGAGTTTTACTCATACCATACATGGTATCATGAACTTGTGTAACTAACCTTCCCACAATTGTTATAAGTATAGGTTGGGTTGAGGCTCGAGTTCATCGTCTATAGAGATAACTCAATATGATTCTTGACATTAGGATTATATGTGTTTGGAATAAAGGAAAAATAATCTTGTATTTTTTTTATATGTGGTTATCCTAGTGGGAAATAAGTTCCTTGTACTCAAGTTTGAGTTAGTTGTTTCTAAATAAATTTATACAGTTGGTATGTTATTAATTTCCACTTAATATAATAGTATAATTTTTACTATTAGTTTATTTAATATTATTTTTAACTATGATTGAGTGTATAGTATCCTCTGGAGGCTTAGGGAATGTACTTTTTTATTTTATTTTGTACATGTGGTCATCCTAGTGGAAAATAAGTTCCTTCTATTGAAGTTTGAGTTTGTCGTTTCTAAATAAATTCATGCGGTTGGTATGTTATTAGTGTCCACATAATATAATTGTATAATTTTTACTATTAGTTTATTTAGTATTATTGTTAACTAAGGGTATTTTTATGCCTTCATACTTAGGAGGTTTACATATGACTCCTTAGACCTTCTTCTTGTGTAGGTGGCAATCTCCATCTCTATTTTAATTTAACCAAAGTATGTTATTTTAGCATTTTTAAATTTCATGAAATTTGGATATTGATGATTTTAAATTACTTGGTTAGTAAATGATATATATACATTCTAGATGAGAAGTATTTTCTTAATTCTTTTGGTTGTAATATCACAAGGAATAAAGGGTATTTCAAGGGGTATTGAAGTATAAAAGGGGTTTCTTGTGAAAAGTAGTTATAAAATTGTTTTAATTACTTTTTAAGTGGAATTAAAAATTTAAAGAGATATAAACCAATTTGGATTTCGATTTAGATTGAAAATTATAGTAATGAACATTTCACATTTTTAAATAAAAGATAACTTCATAAAATTTAAGGTTTTTGATGAATTTTTTTAATGGAATGTGTTAAAATGGGTTTCACTATTTTTTACAATGGATTTATTTTACTTAACGGTTTGAAATTTAATTTCAAACCATTGAGTAAGGGGATGGTACTCCGATTTTTGTTTTTTGTGAATCTCTATTGGTTACTTTGAATGGGTTTTGGATGTCTATGTTTGTGAACTTTTATTAATTCCCATGTTCATTCTGAATAACATTGATAATAGACCATGGGGATGGATTATGATTTGTTATGATATGGGTGAGATGTTAAAGGTGATGTTTCTTGCAAGGGTTTAAGTGGTATGGTGAGATTTACGGTTGATATTTTACTGATGCATGTGGTTGTTCTCCACCGATTTCTTGTTTAATGATGGGATCCTTGGTGTCTTAGAAGGGGTGATATTAGGTAACTATCCAGTCTCAATTAGGTGAACTATATTCTATGGTATAGGAGAAAATTGAGGAGGGCCATTAGTGAGGCGAGTTTTTTGTAGTCAGTTGATCACATACTTTAGTATGCATCAATATTTTGGTATGTGGTTCCAACCTAAGAACATCCGGTACAACCTGATGATGTATTTAGGAACTTTCCATATTTACTTTATGATTCCCCATTGGGACATTCTTGGTTTTTGTTCCCTAATTTGAGTGGAATTTAGGTCTTAATTGTTCATTTAATTTATTTTCTAAACGATAACTTAGTGTATAATTTTTTTCATTCTATATCTTGCTTATTTTTTAGGATTCTTCAGTAAATATTTGAAAATGTGTTATTACTTGATGAATTTTTAATGTCAAATTAAGGCGGTTGATTTTTTGTCAAAGTGGACTTTTCCATGGAATTGGGTTTCAAAATGATTGTTTTACTTAAATAGAAACAAACGAGGCTTTTTGTAAAATGATTTGACATGATGATTTGTTTTCATAGACATAAATAGAAAATATATCATAGAAATGTACCTCAAAATAGAAAAATTAATTGATATTTTTATAGAATAGTGAAAAAACATTTGTGAAATGTAGCTTAGATCAGTTTAACACACACTATGTTTTCATATTATGTTTTATACATCACTTACGGTATTCATTCATTATTCTTGGACATAGTCTCATAGTAAGGGATGTTCAGGTTTTGTGGTGGTGATTCCATTATGATATTGAGTGTGTTCATAGGTCACATTTAGAGAGATTCTATTTTGTTCATGAAGATTTTTATTTTACATATTAATTCATATAATGATGATTTTTTATCATTAATTGACTTATATGATGTTATTATTCAATCAATATTTTAGTTTCCTTTTTCATTATAGACGGTGTTGTTTTCAGCTATTTTTTATTATTGATATATTTATTTTATTATGTGGGTGTCCAATATATTTATTGTTCATGACATATTTTTGGGTGGGGGTTTTGGTGGCAAATATTCTAATTAAAAGGGTGAAATATTTACCAATTGTTATGATTTTATTCATTGTAAGTATTTACTAGATTTGGGTGATCGTTAAGATGCCTCAGTTATGTCATGGGATGGCTCGAGTTCTTGGCTCATGGGTGAATAGGATTGGATTGTAAAAGTACATTATAATAGAAAATTATATTATGATTATGGGCGTGTTTGTGTAGTGTTGAGGCTTGGATAATCATCAGAACTAAATAGGTTGGTGTGGGTGAGGATATGAAAATCACTTTCTCATTTAGAATCACAATTTTCCCTGGGATTTTGGTGTTTTTGTATTGGGTTTTACTTCTATTTTTATATATTTATGTTTTTTCATATCTGATGTTAATATATTGACCCCTAATGAGTGTAATGGTTATTTTACGGGCCTACGTGACTCTTGGAGGTGAAAGGGTATAAAGAACATGGGTTTCTTGATTATCCTGCAAGGTCCAGTGAACCATGATTTACCTATGAAGACTATTTTGGAACAATAAATCATCCCAATGCATGATAAGAGAATTATTAAGTAGACTATTAAAAAAACTAAACTCAATGATATTTATTCTTCAGATATGTGTATTTTCATCCTTTCTTTTCCAAATGATCTTAATGTTATCTTCTATTGATGTGAAATTTGATAATTGAGTAATCTTGTGAGGTTGAAATTGTTCTAGTTTTTGTCTATGATTTTATCTTTGATTCTTACAATAAATAATCATTTTTTTAATTGGATAAAATGATTATTTTGGATGAAACTAGAGTTTTATAATATTTTTAAGGTGATTTAACATTAATGGAATATTTTTTTTGTTGTAAGTAAGAGTTATTTCATAGGTAATCGATTTCAAAATGAAATTTTGAATGAAATTTTGGATTAAATGTGGTTGATTTTAAAAGAATGTTTTAATGTTTGATGGTTTTGATATTAAAACTAGAATATGTATTGAAATGATATTTATTTTTTAAGTGTTTATGATTTATATTGGACATTGATATGATCATTCACGTTTGAAATAGATTTTTTTCATAAAATATAAAATAAGACTAAATATAATAAAGGGATGTTTTTATGTAATTTGGGGTTTTGGAATGTGTTTTTTTTCAAAATTATTGGTTCATTATAGAATTGTATGATTTTATTTATATAATTAGAGTGAATTAGGGTCCATTTATTATTTTAATTTTGTTATGTCAATTATTAAGGTCTTCATAATTGATAATATTTTTATCCTTAATATTTTTCCTTGTGTGGTCTCTTTCATTCCCCAAAGATGACTATTCCATGTCCTTGAATGTACCC
Source organism: Viscum album (assembly GCA_963277665.1). Taxonomy (NCBI): domain Eukaryota; kingdom Viridiplantae; phylum Streptophyta; class Magnoliopsida; order Santalales; family Viscaceae; genus Viscum; species Viscum album. The sequence goes on along the minus strand of OY728142.1, from coordinate 1,627,331,840 downwards.
ATACTCTATGTGGGGGTATTGAATCTGATATTCATTAAGTTTTATAATACATTATAGGTTATTTTCCTTCTTCTCATTTCTAGGATCTAGTTTATGATGAAGTTTTATATTAGTTGTGAATGGTTTCTTTTTACTCATGGGGAGTTTTGTTGGAGTATATTTTTTTTGGAATGTCCATTGGGTGTTTAAAAGAACTTTTGTATACACATGATTTGTTGATTTTTTTGGGAGATGCTTTTTTCGATTTTTATTTGGTTTGTATTGATCTTTTTAACATATTTTTTATATAAAATAATGGTTTTTTGTTTTTTTTTGTGTTTTTTATTGGATTTGGTTTTTTTCTCTTGATGTTTTACGTTTCATTGTTTTTTTGGGTTATTCTATGATCAGAATATTATGGCTTTAAACATGGATGACCTTCAAATATATACTTATATTACTATTATAGGTGTTTTCTTTGGTAATTCAAACAATAAAGGGTTATATTTTGATTCTTGTTGTGGTTATTATGAATCAATGACCTATATTACGGTCCATGTTTACCATATTGAGTGTTAGGACATGGGGTCTAGAGCCTATATTGATTCATGACATTATATTTATGGGTATTTTTTCTTCATGGATATCATGGTTGAGAATCATTAGTGAATTTGATGATTTTTTTGAAAAGTAGTGTGTAACGTATTTTTCATTGTTTATTTAGATGACTAAGACTATTCCATTCTGATGGTCCATGATAGAATGAATTTGTATATAATTTAAGGAAATTAATTTAGATTAATTCATTTGGTTAGTGTTTTAGTTTGGGGGTGTTTACTTCATCTCACAATTTTTGAGAAATTCTAAATGATAGTGAGATATGTATTTTTTCTGTTTCTTAAAGGTATCATATCATGTGACCATTGTTTGTTTTTAGATGATCTTGTTTTTTTAAGGATTTTATCTGTGAGTTTATAAGAGTTTTTTTGTTGATATTGTCCTTTTTATGATCCTATTTGGTTGTTTCCCTACCTACATGACATAGTGTGAGAAGTTTTATGGTAGTCCCATTTGGCCACACCCCCTTCTATGAAGAATGTTTTGGGGTAGAAAGTGGCATAATAGAGTGAATCATCATATATGCATGTTACTATTAAAAATTTACCTATAATTTTGCCTTATTTTTGAATTTCCATGGTTTTATTGATATTTTGGGGTAGTTTATGTAGTCCTAGTAACCTTCATGTCTGAACCTATAACATTTAAACTCCTAAGCATGTATTATTCCTCATTAAATTCTTTGTGGAAGACTATTATCTCTATGAATGGTGGTTCACCATATGAATGTATCTTCCCATTAACTAGGGTTGTTTGTGTATGTCGGTTAATATCATGAAAGGTTTTTTACCAAAGAGAATTATCTGGGGGACTATTCACTCTATGAAATTCTGTTCACATAGTAATTATTTAATCCAAGTGACCATTCAATCTATGAAAGAGGCTTCACCCCATCAATCAGTTTTCCTATTTTTCATCTAATTTTACCCTTATATACCATAAATGAACTTAACACAAATTATTTTACCTTTTTTATTGAGATAAATCTCATAAGGGTACCACCTTACCTCTAATATTCACCTTTATTTTGGATTCTCTTTAATTGAATAAAATTAATTTCTCAAGGTAAATCGCTCTATCCCTTTGGTTTCTCTTCTCCAATTCCTCCCACTCCCATTCTCCATAGTTCCCACATCTATTTAAAAACCTTAGAATGATTATGGTTGTTATTTAGGGTTCAGTATAGGTTTATCTATGGGGTATTAATGTCTAGTTCTTTGAAAGGCTTCATTGAGGCTTATTTAAATATGCACCATAATAGAGGGTGAACTACAAATCAAATTCCATTGAATGGAAGTTTTTTTTTCTGATTTTTCATAATATTTGATTCCATTTGGTGATTTATATTTCTAAATTAATTGTTTATTTCTTTCTACAAAGACTTGATGGATTAAAGGTATATTACAAATTCTTCGAGTATAAATTTAAATAATAATAAAGTTTAGTTTATGTTGTATTCATTTATAAAATATATTTCTAGTGAAAAGTGGTTGTAAAATTATTTTAATGACATTCATTAATTAAATTAGGAATTTAAAATTTTTTTTACCCTCTTTGGGTGATGATTTATTTTGAAAATTGGAAATTAGAACCGTTGGATGTTTTTAATAGAAAACATGTTTGTTTTGTGTTGAGCGTTCATTGATTTTTTAATGAATTTTTTTAAAATTTTATTCATAAATTTTTAATATATTTAATTTAAATGGAGGGTTTTAAATTAAATTTCAAAAAATTGATTTAGTGTTTTGAACATTGATATGAATTCTTGGTTAATGTCCATTAGATACTTTTAGTTGTATTCAAATAGTGTGAATGTGAGAGAGACTCTCTTAGGCCCCATATTCAATATTATTGAATTGAATTGTGATCTATGTGGCATGATTATAATTTATTAAAATAAGGATGGTATGTAGAAGGGTATACATATTGTGATGGTTTAAGAGGAGAGAAGATATTTACTATTTATGTTTTATTAATGAACATGATTTCAAACCCCTTATTTATAGTCTTAAATGGGGATCCTATTAATATTAGTGAGGGGTGAGATATGGTTTCTCCATATTCCTAAGAAGATGAACTAGATCTGCTATTATATAATATGCAATAAGGTATTTCAACTACTGAGGCTCATTTTATTATTGTTAGTTGGTTATAGACTTAAGAATGATTCAACAGGTTGAATTATGTGTCTGACCAGAGTATATATAGGATAACCTCATGATATTTTTATAAATTCCCATTCCAACATTATGATTGTTCATAAATGATTCATTTTATATTCTCTAATTTGGTTGGAATATTGGGAATATGTATTTGTCTTATTGCATTTAAAAACAATTCTAAGGTGTTTTATTTGTAGTTTTCTACATGAATCATGTTTTATTTAAAATATTTCTAAATATATTTTAAATGGGTTAATTATATAGTGTCATTTAAAATTGGATTTTAATGGGTTTTTTTTGGTAAAAGAGGCTTAGGCCAAGGAAGTTGCCTTCAAAATTACTATTTTAATTAAAAGGGAATGAAGTTAATTTTCATTAAAATGGGTTGACAAGAGATATTTTTTTCTGTTATTACATAAAAAATATATTTTCAAAATACATTTCAAATAAGCATAAATAAATTTTCATTTTAAAGGAATTACAAAAATATTTGGGGAATTCATAACAGAATCAGTTCTTCTCACACACTACATAATACATTTGGTGTATGCAACACTTATTGTACTATTTCATATTCCATATATTTAGTTATATTGTTTAGGATGTTTGGGTTATACGGTGATGGTTTGTTTGGGATATTGAGCTTAACTATGGATTGTGGTGGTTTTTTCATGTATTCATTTTGATTTCTCTTTGGGATTATTTTATATTTTCATTGACATCAAAAATATTATTTAGTTTATTTTTTCCATGTGATGATATTTATTATTGTTTATATTATGTGATGTTCGTATCCCATTTTTTATAATTTGAGCTTTTTGAATCATTATAGGTTGTGTAATCAGTATTGATATTATATTATTGAACTGTTTATTAAATGGTGCTAGCATACAACATATGGATAGGTCACTCCATATTTCTTGGGGGATCCATATATCGTTTATTTTTATTTTCTTGGTTGAATTATTCTCAATGATTTTTTTCCATGTAACTTATTTCTAGAAAAAATATATCAAGGAGAGATTTCATTAATGTATTGGTTTAACTCGAGTTCCTGGTTTAGGGGTTACCTAGATTGGATTAGTATATATCAAATGTCCATTTTATTGGTCTATGTTTGAGGAGTATATGATTCTTGGGATGAAATTTGTGTAGAGAAAAATAGAGAAGGTGTAGGAGACTCATGAGTAGATGGAGGTAGAAAAGAATGGAGAAATGTTATATTCTATTCATATGAGGATGCCAATGTAATTAAAAATTAGAGATAATTTTTCCTGATGATATATAATAATCAAGTTAATTAAACATTTGTTCTTGGGAGTAATTTCTAACCATGATTTTTAGTAAATTCCAGGTGTTCAAGAATGTTGAATCGATTATGTATTGGTTATCATGTCAAATGAATAAGAAATATATTCATTGTGCCTTTCACGTGTCACAAATTTTCAACTATCATTATAATGATTCTGGTGATATAGATTGGGGAGAGACAAAAGTTTAAGTTGATGAACCCATCAATGTATATCATCTTGAGATTTTGGACTGTCGGGAGAAGGTGTTGTACATGCACGCTATTCCATTTGCTCATTTCCATGTTGGGAGTGTGAGTTGTAGATGTACAAAAAAAATCCCATGTTTTTGGATTATTGATTCTTATTGATATACTATAAATGGAACCTATTATTCTTATTAGATGATGAATGATGTTTCATGTTTGTAAACATTTTCACTCACTTGTGTTATTCATTTTCATTTTATAAAAAGATCAATGAGAATAATCTTGAAGTGATTTTTATGTTTTCATTATTTCTTTACATCCTAGTTTTGGTTTAAATTATTTATAGTATGATTTTTTAAGAGGAAACTAATGTAAGGTATTATGTTTTATAGATACCTTACTTTGTTGTTTTGGGAGGTTGTTGGTTTCTAGTAACCAATATAGTTGTGAATGTTTTGTTTAAATGAAATTTCAATATGATGGAGGAGGTTATGAAATGGTCCTTTATATTATAATGTGGTATAGTGTTTTTGTGATAGTTTAATCACATAAAAATACCTAGTATTATGGAGGCTCAAGATCCATGTTTTTTTGCCTATGTAAATCATAAAGATTTTTCAACATAGTTCTTAGAGTTGTGTCATGGAGATCAAGGGGTCGAGCTATTATCTTTAACTTTGGAAGGTTCATAACAACACGGGAATGAGAATTAACCATGATGGTCTTATAGGTTTACATGATCAGGGGAGATATGATAGGGAGTGAACAGTTTATTCTTAAGGGATTTTAAACCAGGATTACTTATAGAATAGTCTCCCTTAATGTATCACAGTTTTGGGGAGAACCCTAAATGAAGTGGAATAGTAAGGGATGTTGTGTTGTGGTCTACTATTTTATTCAACACCAAAAAATTGGTGAAAAATATATAATTTATATTACTTCCTACACCCAACATCAAATCGCAGGTGAAACAAGGACATATTAATGTGGATTTTAGCACCATTTTTTGTCTTTATCCATCGAAATCTAAAATCATTTAGTAATTATACATGGTTTGTTTCATCTTATCTTCCTGTTTTATTTTATCAAGATCTATCTCTCTGTATCTATGTATGATTTGATAGTTTGTTTTCTTTGATTTTTATGGGATATCTTTTGATTATTGATGGTAGATCCATGGTGGGATTTCAATAAGATCCCAGAGTTCCTCATGGGAGTGGTGATTTAGATAGCATTGGTTTTCCATCCATTCTTTCTTGAAAAAATAGATGATTTATATTAAGGTGGGATATTTTTGAATTATCTATATTTTATATTCATGTGTGTGATTAAAATGAATTATATTTATTTGGTATACAGTGGAACTAGCCTAATGAGGGTAAACATAAATAAATTAAGAATTAAATAATAATAGAATGAGATAGAGTGATAACATATTTTTTATACTTTTATGGGTGACTCTATATTTGTTAGATTATGTATTGTTGATTGTTGTGATATTTTCTCCATCGAATGGATGATTTTAATGAAATTGGATAAAAAACGTAATTTTTTTAATCTTAAGTGAATAATGAAATAGGCATGTGCCTCTGATTACAATTATTAATTAAAAATTATTGATCATAGAAATTTTACTTGAGTATTATTATTGGTTTTTATCAATTTTATAGGTGGTTAAATATTAGGTTTCTTATTAATGAAACAAACTTATTATTTACATTTTAATTTCATATGGTAATAATAATTTTCTATTAAATTAATTGTTTCAAGATTATGGGAGAACATACTTATTTTTTTACAAGCATGTATTCGTATTTGTTATGGCCTTTCTTACAACATGAAAATTTTGTAATGAAAATATTATTGTTATTACATGTGTCCTATGAGAGGTTACAGAATTTATGATGTGAATTATTTGGGAACCAATATGGTTTGGTTAATAAGCGATGGATTCCTAAAACAATTTGATAGTGTGGATTTCTTGTTACCCTTTGTTGTGATGAGGTTTATATTGGGATGACTGAGGTTTGTTGATAGATGGGGTTTCTTGATTATATATTTTTGTTTTGGTTTATTTATTGGTTGGATGGTATATGTTGAGAGATAGACTTTCCCATTTGTCATTAGGTTTTTTTCAAATAACATAAATAAAATTTAGAATTTGTTAATAAATTTAAATTCATATATTGAAGTTGGATATTTTATTTAATTTTATAAAAAAATAAAAAATATATATATTTATACTATCATCGCCTAATTCAAAAAAAATTCTTTCAGTCTCAATAGGGGTTATCTTTACAATATATCATAAAAAATTTTGAGCCGGGAAAATTTATTATAAAAATATTCCTCATTTTCTATAAATTTATCCTCTAAAATTTCCAAAACATGATTTTCTAATCAAATAATATTATCCTTATTGTCATGACTCTCTTTAATCATTTTATTATTGAGGTATTTTAATTTTAATTGTGAAAAAATACCATTCAGTGTGACCATAATTACTATAATTTCATCTGTTGTATTTTCTAGTTTTTGAATTTTTCTTCTACTAAATTATTTAAGAAGTAGTGATTCTAAATATATTAAAAACTTATTTTTAGTGAAAAAATATCTTTAACAATTAAGAAGAAAATTTTAAAAATAAAAAAATCATAAAAAAAATAATCTCGAAAAATTCTTGTAAATAATTTCATAAAAAATAATATATATATAACTAGTGGATATATTAATTCATTCCATAGAATTTGATTAAAATTATTATTCATGAAATCATTTATAAAATATAAAATATAATTTTTATTCTTATATTATATGTAATAAGAATATCAGTGAAGGGATATATCTTATAAATGGAGGGTGTTCTTAAGGGATTCCACTAATTTCTCATGTGATGAATGTAAATTCGGACCAATCGATAAATAGTGCATTGTGAAGAATATTTAGTTGTAGGAAAACATTGTATCGAATGAATTTGTATTAATAGACCCATAAATGGGTTTTTAAGATAAAAAATTAAATAATAATTATTAAAGTTATGGAAAAAATCAATTAGTTTGAGTATCCATAGACATAAAAAGGGAAAATAAACATAGGCATTTGCGTTACCACGACCGAGGGTCGTGTTTTTTTTATTATGATGGGATTGGTGGATAATTAATGTGATCTTCTAATTTCAATTCAATTAAATTTTTATAGACTTATTAATTTGATATTATGTTTTTCTATTAGGTTTTATGTGATGATATGATTTTATCATGCTTTCATATATTATATCGATCTCTGGCTCAAAACTAACCATTAAAAGTGTTACCGAAAAAGGAAAAAAATGAATTAGAAACTGATTTTTCTTATATTTAATAATTAATTTAAGTATTATAATAATTTATCTTTATTTGTTTATATAAATTCTTGTATATATATGGAATTGTTTAAATAACCTATATTATTTGTAATTAATGATTAACCATAGTTGATGCCTAATATGATTGGAGATGGAGTCAAAAAACTGAGGGTGATAAAATATCAACACCCTCATGTTAATAACACTAACACGAGGCATGTTGAGCTCTCAAATCCTAGATATAAGGCTTAAATAAAGGTTGAATAATTTATATTTTATTTTCCATACACCTCTAAATTTTATTTTTCTCCCTTGATCATGGAGGAACAGATGTATTCCATTAAAAATGAAATTTCATTTCTATAACGATCCATATGGAATAATTTCATAATATTTTAATGTTATAAAAAATATAAAAGTATATTAGTGGTTGAAATTAGTATAAACCTCTAGATGTGGAGGTCAATCTATCAGTGAAATACCTATGTGACATAATCATTTTATCTAAGCTATATAAATTTTCCTTAATTACAATGTATAGGATGATTCTCCTAGAAAATGTAGTTATTCATATATTGAAAGAATTTGATGCTATGTTGGATATGTATGGGTAATACTTTTATAAGGATAACATAAATTTATTAGAGAGGTAAATTACCTTATAAATCATAAACAAAACTCATATTATACACAAGAACATGAAAAATTATGATTGTCATTTAATATGTCTTTCACATGTATGAATTTTATTTTCTTATAAAAAATAATATATTAAGTAAATTATTAAGAAAAATTAAAATATTATTCTTGAATATATTACGATTATTGAGTAATAATAGTATATATTACCCAAGGAGTTTAATTGAATTTCTTTTGATAGAAAGTGAGAGTTCTCTATTGAACTTGTTCAGGGAACACTGCCCATATCAACGACTCACTATAGAATATAGTCTCTTAAAATATAATAGATTATGATGATACTAAATTGAAACATGGAAAATGGTTTTATACACACTATTTATTCTCCATAGATTTTCATAAACTACTTTGTTAAATATAACGATATGAAAATTCTTAAATATATTTATTATCAAGATCTTAATATTAGCATGATAAAGAAAAAGTACCATTTACTATGAATTGATGAATTTCTTGATCAACTACCTGAGGACCAAAAAGAATCATAAATGGAACATAATTTAATATGTTGTATAATTTAGTTTGAAAAGTTATATATTTTTAAGACAACATTTCATATATAATATAAACATTACGATTTCAAAGTGATTCAATTCTGAATCACAAATGATCATGAAATATTACTGAAAATTATTAATAGTCTTTATAGATTACGTTAAAAAATATATACTGGTATTTTCATATGATATTCTAATATATTATAAAAATTATCGAATAGTGTAACTAATGCATGAGAATAATTTTAAATACCTTTTAAAAGTATAATTTTTATAAAATTTATAGTAAATTTAAATTAGAGATGGGATATATCACAAAAAGTTTATCACAATAGATGTGTTATTTATAGATCCTTCCTAAAATAATTCAATTAAGGAATGGGAGATTCATTCATTATTGATCATGTTAATTCTACATACTATTTTGGTATAATAAATGGGTTTGGATAAATTTTTCTTGCAATCACACAAGTGAGTATTATTTGGAAAGGATTAAAGTATTTTTAAACATATGAATGTGATGAACACTTCTAGGATTTGAAGAAAATGCTAGTAACTACACATGTATTCACAATACCCTCTAGTGGGTAAGTATTTATAATATACAATGATTCTTAATAGATTGGATTTGGTAATGTATTTATAAAAAAATATAATGTGATAACCTATTCCTCATGGTTGGTCAAGGTAAATATGAAAAATTACTGACCAATGATCAATATTTAGAAATGGTAATATATAACATAATGATTTGGATGAATTATATATAAAAATTTGTGGAATATATACTAATTAGAAAAGTATATTGTATATATCTACAAATAAGAAGACCAACATGAGGCAAAAAGATGGTTATTTATAATCAAATTCTACTAATACTAACTTCTTTACTATCCTATAAAAGTAAAAAATGTTGTAGATTATATATAAAAAATATATCTTTAAACCATGTCCATGAAAAATAAAAAAATAACTAATATTATTATGTATGAAAAGAATGGATATGAGAATAATAAAGGATGACAATACAACATACATTTCACAAAATATTATTCATCCACATATCATGGAGAAGATTAATATGAATCAATGGAATAATGTGGAGAAAAAAATATGGTAGAATAAATAAGGGTGGTAAAAATCTAATTGTCAAATAATGATATGTTTAGGGTTATAAAATTTGGTAAATTATTTTATATACCATATGATAATGAGATAAAAATACTTATTGTTAGATGATACTAATATATCAACATTCTCAATCCCCTAGAAGATAATTTTCATATTAATTTATCCTAAATCACAGTTGTTGGGAACATTTAATGAATGATATTATTGAATATACATGCATTTTATTTTTATAGAAACAATTTAATATTTAATTACCATATACCCATGAAATGATGAAATCATTACCCAAAAAAACATGGAAATGAGAGAATACCATCATGAACTTTTTCATAGGTCCTCCAAAGATTTCATAAGTATATAATTTCATATGGGTTGTGTTCAATTGAAAAAAAATTATCTACCATATTATATTAATTTATGAACACTTATCACTAAATTAACATACATGATTATATATTAAGGAATTGGTGAGGATATATATAATACTATTATCTTTTGTATCTAATCATAATCTAAGGTTCACATTAGTTTTTTAATGGAACGTTTTAAATGATTAATATACTGAGATTAAAACTATTATACTATTTAATCCACTAATAAAAGGTAAATATTAAAGGACAATTCAAAAACTGTTGTACATGCTCAAATATTTATCAATGTACCTAAACAATGGCTGGAATCATCATATTTATTTAGTCGAGTTCATTTGTAATGATGGATTCCCCTTGATCATTCAAATAGAACAACTCGAATCCATTTATGGGAAAAATTTTAGTTTAAAAAAATAATAGGATGTAGTTTGATAAAGGAATCTATTAGGAAAAAAATTCATTGATGAGATGATATAAATGATCTAATACATTCATCAACACATCAAATATTCTCAGATCTAGATGGAGAGAAGCGGTTTTTATTTTCAATGGTACACTGAATTCATAGTTGGGGATGGATTATTAATCAAGAAATATCAATTAAGGAGAACTATAGGTTTTTATATCGATGGAATGATATGTCCTTAGATTATAGGACCCTTAGAGATTCTACATCGTGTTGATTTTGTCTACTCTCAACATTAACATCCACTAAAATAGTTGGAAGTACGTAATTTGTTCCATGAGTCCTTCATCAGGATGTATATATCTAAGTAGTAACATATACCAAATTTATATGAGGTCTAGTTGGAGAATTCACTCTATTATAAAAATAATCTAGAGGGAATCATGGATCATTGAGATAAATAACCATTGAAAAGGATGATGCATCAAGTCAATGTACAATGGTGATATTGTTAATATGAAAATGAATCATTTGATGAATATGATGTAATAATGTAAAGGTACCCCAATATATTTTAATCATAAGGATTGAGTAGAAATTATAAGGAATTTTTTTAATGGGATAAAAATATTACCACCTTATTTTATCAAATTTGATAAATATACTTTACTAAATATATGTGTATCATAATTATTTATAATAAAAAAATCTATCATCAATGACTCTACCAAAAACAATTATTTATTTTATAATCCAAAAACATTACATATGATGATACATATGCTCCATAAAATTAAAAATAGAATAGTTGGTAAATAAATAGATATAAATTAAATTACTAGTATTCATAATTCCAATGCATTTCTGGTAATTAGAAATATAATAAAACTAAAAAACAATGTATAAATATAATAATTTATAACAAAATTATTGGAATTATGTAAATGAGAAGTAAATTACATTAATTTAAAATTTAGTGAATGAATAACGAATTAAACATGATTTATTTTTAGAAAGTACAATAACTACAAATAAATTGTAATAGTTACTAATATTGAATGTAGTAATATACCAATGAAATTCTTAACTAACTATTGAATGTAGTTAAATTACATAATATTTTTAATGATTTAAATAATAATACCAATGTTTTGAAACTCTATAAATTGATTTATTAAAATATTTATAAAAAAATTTGTATAAAATTTATTATGGTTCATTTTATACTAGATAGTAAAATATTAATTATTTATATTCAAATTTTAATATTTTAATTAAATTAATTGAAATGTAATTTTTAAATAATTATGAACAATTAAAATCATAAATATAATCACTCATAGAAAAAGTAAAAGTATTTAATCGAGCTAAATTTTATTCAAATGTATAAAATGAAATATGTTAAAATATTGGTAATAAAAATTTCAAATTTATGTTTATAAATTATACATTATTATTATAATAATCACCTCAAAGTTTCCTTTCTATGCATTTCATGGTTTGTTTGAAAATTATTATATTTTATAGAGTAGAAAAAAATAAAATTATTATATATAAAACATGATTTAAGAAATAATCATGATATAAGTATGATTTTTTTATTGAATTAATTTATCATGATTTTAAATGTAGTCAAAAAATAAAATAATCCATTTAAAAACAATGAACATAATTTATTTTCATATAAATCACATTTCTTAATGTACATTATATTTTTTTTGGAAGAAAAATACATATTTGATTCTTTACATTTCTATTACATTATAAAGGTGTCATTATGTGTTGGGTGTGTTAAAATGTTAAATAAAGATATTTTTTATTCATACCATTATAAAGGTCATAATAACAAAAAAACATCACAATATTGATCTTATATGATTAAATAAGAATGTTTTATTCCAAGATACACCTACTGAATGGTTATATAAAAACCCATCCACCACCCCCTTATCCAACCACCAAAACATTTTTTAATTGAAATATTTATATAAAAATATATCTATAAACTCATTTAGATGCATATGAAATGCCTTGGTTTATACGAAGGATTCTCATTTGATGACTTTATACTCAATCCAAATTAAGTGAATCAAAGAGTATGGTAACCATATTAAAACTCATGCTCTTAATTTCAATTACACTTTTAACACATAAATAATATATGAGATCATTAAGAGTAGCATTTAAAACTAGTTTAGTGTAAAAAAGAATTTTTTATATAAAAGACAACCATTTATTAGATTTTTCATTCATTTAACATTAAAAGAACATCATTTAATAGTAGAGGTTTTACGATACCTAATTCAATGATGATTTTTGTAATAAGAAATTAAATTGTAATTATAAAAATACAATTCATTATTTAATATAAACTTACTAATCAAATAATTTCATGAATGTGGTTTTGGAACAATTTTTTTCTCATGATATGAATAATATTAAAAGTATTCAACCAATGTAATTTTTTACCCGCCAAAATATGCCTTTTGAGAAAGAAACAGTTAAAAATGGTTGTCTAAAAATTAATTGAAGACATTTACATATATAATGATATTAATATTATAAAATAGAAAAATACTAGGGAGTTTTTAAACATCAAATAGTGTCCTATAACCATTTCAACTTCATAAAAATATTTTACGTTATATGAACAAAACATCCTCAAAATTGTTAGATGAAAAAAATAAAATTTAGTAAATTAATTAAAATGATAAGAAATTGTTAATATTGATTAAACAAATTTTAAAAATACTATTTAATAAATTATTTAATGAATTTAACATTACTATTTAAAATATCATTGGTGTGTCCAATGAAAACTAGAACTTGAGGTAATGAGTCTTTCATGTTCTTTCATGTTCATAGGTAATGATCTCTATCACTCTCTATCATTCCCAACTAAGTATACATTCTAGTTATGTTAACTCTATATTCATTACTCATATCTAATTTGTGTACACTATCACAAAATACCTTTAATAAAGGGGAATATTCATATACCTCTATGTTAGCTCTCCAATATTTTTTTAAATTGATCACGACTATGTGGAAAGTTATATTTGTGATTCTATTTCATGTTCTACACTTACTGTGAATGTTTGTTCTATTATCTATAAAAAAAATATTCTACTAACATGAAATATTTATTATTTTTTATACTATTATATATGACATATTGTGTTATCCTTTTAAATTATTATTTCCCCATCTCTAATTTTTATAATAAATATGTATAATTTATAAAACAATTACTCATATTTTCCAATGATATTTCCATCACATGAGATTTATATTCATGATCCATGACCCTTTATTGATAATTAGCTTCGAAGATACCTTAATCCATTATTTTCACTAGATCCATTATGATACATCAATAGATAATCAATAATAGATTTAGTATGTTAAAAAAATTTAGTGTTTTATTTCATTTCCATGATTTATGGATGATTATATTATTAATGGAACATATTTGCATGAAATATTATTATAATTATTAAAAATAATAATATATAACTTTCCAATCGATTGGAAAATTATTTTTATCCCATGATATAAATATGAATTGTTATAATTTTGTTATATTTTTATGAAATGTGATGCATATTGTAACACCCCAAGCTTCCACGGTACGCTTCTTTTTGAATAATACAATAGTGTGCGTTGTACGCAACTTTGATTTCTAACACACCATAACCAATCAAACCATCTGTTATGAATAGAAATACCCACTTTTTGAAATTTTATAAATTTTATCATTCAAAATGGACTTCATTTTTTGGATTCGGAATATCGAAATTAGCTTAGGGTGAATTTTTGGCATTTTTCTGAAAACATACTTTTTTTTATGGATAGTGAAAAACACTGAGTTGTAGTTAAAAACCGAATTTTTATTTAAATAATTATTTATTTTATTTAAATATATTTTAGGTCAAAATAGATACATAATACCTATATAAGATCAATGTAATTCATTGGAGTCAGTTTATAATAATTTGAGATATATAAAAATTTTATTGAACTTTTTACCGTTTTTTACCCACCTTGTAGGAGTATTTGCAAATATACATAAAAAAATAATTTTACCACTTTTCTTAGATGAATTTCAAAAATCCAAGAGACACGGTTGATATCAGTAATTGAAATATGGTTCAATAAGATGAAAATAATTTTTGGTGAATAGTAACTTTTTACTTTTATTTACCACGGTTAAAAGTAAATAGGGTAATTAAGGGTAAAAATGTTATTATTATTTCCCCAACACATGTCCTAATTATATTGGATAAGTATAATTCGATCAAAAACAAGAATTGGAATAAAATATGATCCTCTTTGGTCCACATGGTTTAGATTTGGATATTTATTGTTATTTTATTTAAAGAAGAGTTAAAAGACTTAAATTCGAAGTTGAATAAGTAAACATTTTTAATATAGGGATACACACAATATAAATTCGACTATAAATACTCATTAGAAATAGAAAAATATTTACTACATAATGGTATTTTATTTATAATTTTTAGATATTAAATAATTAAATATATTTATGACACAATGATGATGCAGTAATTACCATATTAATGAAAGATTAAAATAATTGATATTATAAATATCCAAATAAATCTTATTTGAGACTTTTATCGAATTCCACTAATTTTATAGGTTAATATGACATGTAAGGTTTCATTAAATGTATTTATTTATAGGTAATAAATTTTTTATCACTTTAACAAAATAAATTATTAAATAATGTCAAAATTGACATAAATGAGTTTTGAAAACAAATAAAATAATAATGGTTTATATAATAATCCTAAAAATATAAATTTTGTCCAAAAGATATATATAATTATAGGTGTATCATTAATTAACCACTTTGGGATCTATTGAATGTTTATAGAATGTTTATTAACCATATAATATAAAAATACAAGGAGACATGGTAAATGTAAAACTATTTAACTAAGAGTTGATTCTAAAAGATAAGGATAATATAGTGACCCAAAACTGTCTAAAACCTATTGGTTGAGAGGTTTTAGACCCATACCCACCTTATCCTTTGAATAACTCATTTTTGTGCCATTAGAAACCGAAAATGATTTTATTATAAAATAATATTTCTAGCTTTTCCTAAGGTGCCCCTCACCCCTCAAATAAAAGGACACTTCCCCTTCTCTATAATTCACACCATCAAAGCCATTTGGCGCGACCAAAACCAGCCCAAATACCCTCTAAACTATCCTAACTTCATTATAGAGGCATTTATTTTGTCATAAATTCATCTTAAGGAGCCCTTTTGATCAAATCAAAAGGAAGAACCTAAAGAAGAGGTAAATATATCACCACCTCTTTCATGTTTTTTCTTCTTCCTCTTCATCTTTCCTTATTGTTTTCATTCTAAAATAATAACTCTAGTATCTTATATATACTATGATATTATTATAAATATGGTACAACCATATTCATTATTCTATCAATCCTTTGAATGACATGTCACCATACATGCGTACGTATGGCTTATCGTCTCCACGTCTTGGTGTAGTTGTTACTCGATACATTATTGTTCAGATGGGTATATTAATGAAGTATAAATGATTTAAATAATAAATATAACATAATAATGATTTTGTATATATGATATACCATCCAATTATATATGATTATAACATCAAAAGAATGATATTGTAGCTCATGCATACGTACGGATTACCATCTCCATGAACATGATGAGATTCATTCTCCATCGTATCCATTCAAGAATAATTTTCATTAAATGATTAACAATAATGTTTAAAGACTTAATATCATTCTTAATATGAATAAGATACATCCAATCCATAACAAACATTACTTAATTAACAAATTATATATAGGAAAATGAATCAGTTAACACCCACAACAACGATAATACTAAAATATTATTAACAAAGAAATATTAAAAGATCATATCTGATATCATATTAATGTATATTATTCTTGTATAATTTAATCACAATTATTTCACTACTATACAAGAGGTTAAACTACCCTCGACCAAGAAAAAGTACATGGTAATGATTGATTTCACAATCTCTTTATTATCCGAGGTTGTTTTTATGTAAGTATCAACTAGGACCTCTTTATCATCCACATCCATGTTTCTTAAAAATGAATTCCAATTTTTTTTATTATTTACTAGACTATAGGTTAAATTCATTTATACCCTTGTTTTACTTTTTATAAAATGTTTTGAAAGAAATATTTCTGTCATTTTCCAAACAAGGTACCTTATGACCTTTTCGACAAAATTAAGGGAAGAATGTTTTTTTAACTTATATGGTGGGTGTAGCCATTTTCCACTATTATAAAATCTTTTAAACTTCCCTTACTAGCTTATAATAATATTTTACAAATAAATGTATTCTTTATAATAATGTGACTATTAAATTATTTCAAAATAGAAAGAGATATTTCTCTAAAAAAGGTTTTTATTTCATCTATGTCAACATCCTTTGATGGATTTTAAGCTACTTTGAAGTTGATTTGTTATGATACAAAACTTCCATATTGTATTTACGGTTTTGTGATATGTTTGAATATGGATGTGTTATTTTTATACCATTCATGGTTTATGGATATTGTATTGACATTTCGTATGATAGTTTTAAAACGAATGTTAATGTCATGTTGAAACCATTTCTTATGAGGAATGCATTGGACTTAGTAAGTGACGGGTGGAGCCCGCTATAGCTACTTGATTTATCGGTAGGTCTCATGAGACAAACTAGTGTCTTGGAACAAGGCCTTGAAAAAATCTTATTTGTATTCTTGGCACAAGGCCCTGACTATGTGGTTATGAAGTCTGACATTATGCAATCCATCATTATAAAAGTGGCTACAGATATTGCATGTGATTATTGGACTAGTAGAATATCTATGTGAGTAAGTAATTGGAATTATTTTTTATTAATATTTTCCATATTATGATGAATTTTATGTTGAAAAGAATTTTTTTAGTTTTATACATTGCCTTAAATATTTATGCTTATTTATGCAAGTTTTCGCTATATTGTTATCCTTAATGAGCATCTGAGCTCACCCCTTTCTATGTTTTATTTTTCCCAAGATGCAAATAAGTATATTATGACTATCCTTTAAGAATAGTCTACGGGATCTCAATGTTGTCTATGGAGACAATGTTGTTGTACTTTTCCATTTTACGATGTAATGTAAACCTTATGAATGTATCTACTATTTCCAGGGCTACTAAAATAATCGGTCTTTCGAGACATGAAATTTTGTGATCATGCCAATGATACGTAATAATGCACTGACTCTGGGCTTTTAGTGTCAGGGTGTTATAGTTTTTATTAGAGGAAGTTTAGTACAAACCATAGAATCTGGATTTAGATAAACTCTGATTAGAGCACATTACCCTAAGATAGACATTGATGATTAATATAGAAGAACTTCATAGAATTTAGGTATTGTAGAGATTTTGTGATTTTTCCAAGCAATACATCCCTGTCTAGATTTTATTAGGTATAGGTGGCTCTGGCATAGATGTACCTAGACGTAAATCCCAAAAAAACCACATTGAGATAGACTCGAATGGGAACTGGTGCACGACAATGGGCCTTGCTGCACTCTTGGTTACGACACTCCCAGGGGATATGTATAGGATAATTATCATTTTCTTTAAAAATTATTATGAAGGTTTTATGAGTATATAATTCCTCAAAGAAAAAATTTTTATGATTATTGATTATAACTATAAACTGTTTAGTTTATGTAAAGTGTTTCACAATTTTGGAATTATGTATTTTGATTTATAAACTAATCTATTTTATTGCATTGTTTCGAAATGTCCCCTAGTGGATGGAATGGAAACCATATCAATGCACGAACTCCATGTAGGAATTTACCTCCTTCTCAAGATAATTGTAGTGGATCTAGTTATACAACTGGTGCTGATCAGATTATCACTATACTGAGACAACTCACACAAGTTATGAATAATAACCTTACCCGTATGGAGCACCCTGATCCGCATCATTGAGGATCAATGAAAGATAACTTCTTGAGGCAACAACCACCAACATTCAATGGGTGTTCAAATCCATTAGTAGCTGAGAAATGAATAAATTTCTTAGAGAAAATATTCCATGCCGTGGGGAGTATTGAAAGGGAAAAAGTTGTCATGACAGTTTACCGCCTCACAGGAGAAGCTGATCAATGGTGGTAATTGATTCCAAACACAATGGAAGATGACAAAGAATCAAATATGGAATGGAGGGAGTATGAAGATGTTTTCTTGGAAAAATACTTTCCTCATGACCATCGAGCGGATATGGAAAGAAAATTTCTGAGTTTGAGGCAAAATGAAGATGAGAATGTAGCAAAGTATGACGATACCTTTACAAGGATAGTGAGGCATGCTGCAGATTATATACGGAACCCAAGAAGTATGATTGATTGTTTCTTTGTAGGGTTAAAACCATTTCTCCATCGAGCATTAGTCTCACAATCCTTCTCATCGTACGAAGATATTGTCTTATGTGCTATCAATAAAAAAATAATTCTATACGTCTTAAGACTATAAAGCAATGAAATAAAATAAGAGATCTGATGAACACTCTTGAAATAGAAATAAGGGGAAGAAGGGAAAAGCTGAATATCCACCCTACAAGAAATGCGAGAAGAAACAACCTAGTACTTGCATGAATGGAATGGGATTTTGTTACAAGTGTGGTGAAAAAGGCCACCAAGCTCGTGACTGCAAGGGGAAGAAAGAGGCTGTCAATGTTGAATGCTACAATTGTAGAGAAGGGGGAAATTATGCGAATGAATTTTGTAAGTGTGAGGGGAACTTACCTCACAAAAGGCAAAGGGATCAAGGCCAAGCTTATGATATCACTACAACTGAGTTTGAAGCTCCAAAAGATGTAGTGGTAGGTAATTTAACGGTTTCCTCAAGTTTAGGAAATGCTTTATTTGATTCTTGATCATCACATTGTTTCATATCTTCCTAGTTTTCTAGGAAAATTAGATATTTCCAACTTGACTCAAAAAGGGATTTTTCAGTAAAAACTCAAAAGGGAAGTATCATTGGAACAATGTTTTGTGAATCAGTTCCCATTAAGGCATATAAATGTTTTTTATTTTCTGATCTCATCGTCATACCCATGATTGAATTTGATATAATCCTCTGTATGGATTGTCTTTCGAACCATGATGTGAAAATTTATTTTAAGAATAAGGAGGTTATAATTTTTGGTGATGATAAAGAGTACCTTATCTTTAGAGTAGAAACATAACCACCTAATTCTTATATAGATCCACCCCCAATAGCTCAATTAAATTCAAATATTGGGGACGAAGAGAATTAAATAACTATGGGCGAGGAAAAGAATGTTCAAATAGAGGATGTACCTATTGTGCAAGAATATATTTATGTGTTTCTAGATGATTTACATAGACATCCTCCAAAATGAGAAATTGAGTTTTCCATTGACTTAATTCTTGGTTCAAGGCCCACATCGAAGACCCCTTATAAAATGGCCATTGTGGAATTAGTGGTACTAAAGAAACAACTAGAGGAATTGAGTAATAAGGGATTTATTCTCCCTAGTGTTTCTCCATTGGGAGACCATATTCTTTTTGCTAAGAAGAAAGATGGATATATGAGGTTGTTCATTGACTACAGGGAGATTAATGCTATAACAATTAATAACAAGTATCCCCTACCTCGTGTTGATGATTTATTCGACCAACTTCATAGAGCTCAAAAATTTTCAAGGATTTATCTTTGATTTGGATATCATCAGTTGTGTGTGAAGAAGTAAAACATTTTGAAAATAGCATTTCAAACCAGGTACAAGCATTACTAGTTTACAGTAATTCCTTTTGGATTGACGAATTCACCCTCTGTCTTCATGGATCTAATGAATAGAGTTTTCAAGGAATATCTTGATGATTTTGTAGTGGTATTTATTGATGATATCTAGGTATAATCCAAAGGCTAAGAAGATCATGAAAATCACTTGCACTTTATTTTAAATACTCTTAGAAGACATGAATTATATGGGAAGTTTATTAAGTGTGAAATATAGCTCCATGAGATTTCTTTTCTCGGCCATATTGTCTCTAAGGATGGAATCTCTATTGATCCTTCTATGATAAGAGAAATCCAGGAATGGCGAGCACCAATGAGTATAACCGAGGTACATGGTTTTATTGGTTTAGTAGGTTAATATCAGCATTTTTTCCAGAATTTTTCTTGATTGGCTAACCCATTAACCAAGCTCACATGTAATGGGGTTAAATTGTTTTGGACAAGAGACTTTGAAGAATATTTTGAAGTACTGAAGGGAATATTATTCAATTCTCATATATTGAATCTTCCATCAGGGAATGATGGGTTTTCTATTTATAGTGATGCTTCAAAAAAGGACTT
Organism: Viscum album; assembly: GCA_963277665.1. NCBI lineage: Eukaryota > Viridiplantae > Streptophyta > Magnoliopsida > Santalales > Viscaceae > Viscum > Viscum album. The sequence goes on along the minus strand of OY728142.1, from coordinate 1,627,310,701 downwards.
GGTTGTGTCCTTATGAAGAATGATAAGGTTATTGCCTATGCATCACAACATCTAAAAATTCATCAGCAAAACTATCCTACTATTGGTCTTGAGTTAGAAAGTGTAATATTTTCTTTGAAGATATGGAAACATTATCTCTATGGTGAAAAATGTGAGATTTATACTGATCATAAGAGTTTGAAGTATATTTTCTCACAAAAAGAACTCAACATGAGTATAATGTGATGACTTGAACTACTCAATTATTATGATTGTACTATACACTACCACCCGAGGAAGGAAAATAATATGGAATATGCTTTGAGTAGAAAGGATCATGGAGTTTTGAACAAGATGATAGTTGAAAAGGATCCTATATACATGGATCTAGTAAAGATGGCTATGGGAATAACCATGGATGTTGAAACACTAATGATTTTTCAAATGGTTGTCAAAAAATCAATACTAGAAAGGATAAAAAGTTCTCAGGCTGATGATGAGGAGTTTATAAAGAAGATCAAAGCTTTGAATGATGGAAGATTGAGTTACATTGTATATAAAGATGGGATTTTAAAATTTGGGATGAGACTTTGTGTTCATGATATACCTGAACTAGAAAGAGAATCTTTGGATGATTCTCATAGCTCCAATTTCTCTATACACAATGGGAGTACTAAGACGTATAGAGATTTGAAGGAACATTTTTGGTGGGACAATATGAAGAGGGAGATTACTGATTTTTTCCCAAGATGTATGGTTTGTTAATAAGTGAAAGCTGGAAGGCCACAACCTAGAGGAGTCATGCAACCTCTTCGCATACCTGAGTGGAAATGAGATAATATTACGATGGACTTTGTCATGGGACTACCAAAGACTCATAGAAGGAACAATGTAATATGGGTCATTATTGATCGTCTTACCAAGTCATCTCTTTTTCTTGCTATAATAGAATATTTACCACTTGAACGTCTAGAAAGAATATATATTAATTAATTTTTGAGACTTCATGGAGTACCTCTCTCGATTGTTTCTAATAATGATCCACATTTTACATCAAGATTCTATAAATTTATTCAAAAAGCTCGGGATACTGAACTTCGTTTGAGCACTGCTATAACGCCCGGACCCCAGTTACCCAGAGTTAGTGTATTATTACGTATCGTTAGCATGATCACAAAAGATCAAGTCTTGAAAGACCGATTAGTTTAGTAGCCTTGGAATCACTAGATACATTCATAAATGTTACATTACATCATAAAGTGAAAAACTATAATAAAATAGCCTCCATGGGCCACACTCATATCCCCTTCAGACTATTCCTGCAGGTCAGTCATAAAATATTTATTCACATACTGGGAAAAATAAAACATAGAAAGGGGTGAGCTCAGATTATCAGTAAGGATAACAATATAGAAGAAACATTCATAAATAATAATAAACATTTAAGGCAATGTATAAGTAAAAAAAATCCTTTTAAACAAGAACTTCAACATAATAGGGAAAAAATAAAATGAAATAATTCCATTTACTTATTCACATGGATATTCTACTAGTCGAATAATCACATGGAATATCAATAACCACTTTCATAATGATAGAATGCATAATGCTAGACTATCATAACCACATAGTCAATGCCTTTTTCCAAGACTACAAATAAGTTTTTGTCAAGGCCTCGTTCCAAGACACTAGTTTGTCTTATGAGACCTACCAATGCATTGAGGAGCTATAGTGGGCTCCACCCGTCACTTACTAAGTCCAATGCATTCCACATATGAACAGTTTTAAACATAAGATAAACATTCATATTAAAAATAGCATACGAAATGTAAATACTTTCTCCATAAACCATGACTGGTATAAAAATAACAAATCCACAGTAAAAAATATCACAAAACCTTCATTACAATATGGAAGTTTTGTTTCATAATAAATCAACTTCAAATAAACTTAAAATCCATCAAAGGATGTTGACATAGATGAAATCAAAACTATTTGGGAGAAGTATCTCTTTTTTTGAAATCATTTAAAAGTCACATAATTATAAAATAAAACATTTACTTTGAAAATATTCTTATAAGATTTTAAGGGAAGATTTGAAGATTTTATAATGGTGGAAAATAGCCGCACCCATCGTATAAGTTAAAAAAATATATTCTTACCTTAATTTGTCAAAAAGGTTAAAAAGGTCCTTGTTTGGAAAATGATGCAATGATTCCTTTATAAAATTATTATAAAAAGTCAAACAAGGGTATAAATGACTTTAACCCATATTTTTTAAAATAGTAAGAATGTTTTGAAATACATTTTTAAGAAGCATGGATGTGGATGATAAAGAGGTCCTAGTAGATAATTACGTATAAACAACCTCGGATAATGAAGAGATTGTGAAATACACCCTTACCTTTTACTTTTCCTTGGTTGAGTGTAGTTTAACCTCTTATATAATGGTGAAATAATTTTTATTAAATTATAAAAGAATCATATACGTTAATATGATATCATATATGATCTGTTAACATTTCTTTGTTAATAATATCTTAGTATTATCTTTGTTTTGGGTGTTAACTTACTCGTTTTATTTCATATGTTTTGTTACATAAGACATTTTTTATTTATAGGTTGTATCATATTCTTATACAGAATGATATCAATTCCTCAAACATTATTTTTAATCATAAAATTATAATTATACTTGAATGTATATGATGGGGAAATGAATCTCATCGCGTTCGTGGAGACAGTAATCTGTACGTACGCACGAATGCTACTTCCATTTTATTTTTCATTTTAAAAGGAATAAGTACCAAATGATACATAGGTATATTATTATTATATTATAAAATAATATCTTATATCTGTTACTTAAGTTCATTAACACCATCCTTTATACGTTCCATGTATGGTATCAACGAGTCATTTCACTTTGAGGGGGCGGTAGTCCGCACTTCCTCAAATGAAATTATCGTATATATATACAACATGAAACAAATAATGGTATGATATAAAATATAATTAAATAATCTTATATATAAAATAAATATCATAAATATAATATTTAATTATAGTTCCATCATAATGGCTACTATGAGAGGCGGTAGAAGATAATTGAACAATCATCGTTCAGTGAGGCGTTTGGTTTCCATCCACAGAAACATTATGTTCTTCACACATTAGATGGAAGTTTGTGTTTGTTTAGTTCTAATTATTCTCATAAAAATATCCTAGTATATTTAGGATACTGGTGTTGTTACAAAAGAAAATAATAAGAAGAGTTTAGGGGTTGGAGAAGTAAAATAAAAGAAAAGAAGCTAGGAGAAATCGTTACCTTTAATTTGGGTAACTCCCTTTGGTTTGAACCAAAAAGGATTCTTGAGTGCCTTATGCCAAAGGTAAGGCTTCTAGGAGGAGGATTGGGATGTAGAGAGCTTAATTGGTCAAAGGTTGGAGGATCCAAAAGGCTTGAGAGGTGTGAGGAATTGGTTATAAGTGGTGTCCTTTTACAAGGCGGAGGAGGGGCTCTTTAGAAAAAGCATAATGTAATATTTCATAATAAATTCATATTAGGTTTATAATGGCTCCAAACTAGATTATTTAAAGTCTATGGTGGTTATGGGTCTCACAACACTCAACCAATAGGTTTTAGACATGTTTGCATCACTATTTTACCCTTATCTTTTGGATTTAACTCTTAGTTAAATATTTTCACATTTAACATGTCTCTTTGTATTTTTATATTATATGGTTAATAAACTTACTTTAAACTGCAAAAAGAACCTCAAGTGGTTCCTTAATGACATAACTATCATCATATAAGTCCTTTGGCCGAACATTATATTTTTAGGAATATTATATCAATTAATAATATAATATATTTTTTAAAATGCCTTTATGTCAATTTTGACACTATTTAATAATTGATTTTTGTTAAAGTCTTAATAACTTTATTAATTAGAATAAAATTAATTTAATCAATCCTAACATGTCGTATTAGCCAATAAAATTTGTGTAATTCATTTAAAGTCTCAAATTATATTTATTTGGGTATTTATAATATCAATTATTTTAATATTTCACTAATAAGGTAATTACTGCATCCTCATTGTGTCATAAATAAATTATATTATTTAATGTTTAAAAATTATAAATAAAAAACAATTACTTAGGAAATATTTTTAGATATCTAATGAATATTTATAATCTAATTTATCTTACGTATAACCCTATATTAAAAATGTTTTAGTTATTAAACATTGATTTTAACTCTTTTAACTTTTCTTTGAATTAAATAATTATAAATGTCCTAATCTAATCCATGTGGACCCAAGAGGTTCATATTTTATTACTAAGGTTTTTTTGGTCAAATTATACTTATCCAATAGAATTAGGACATGTTTTAGGATAATAATAATATCGTTTTTACCCTTAATTACCCTATTTACTTTTTACCGTGGTAAATAAAAGTAAAAAGATACTATTCACCAAAAATTATTTTTAGCTTATTGAATCACATATTACTCCTTGATATTAACTATGTCTCTAGAATTTTCAAAATTATACTCACAGAAGCAGTAAAATTAAGTTTTATGTGAATTTGCAAACTCTCCTAGGAGATGGGTAAAAGACGGTGAAAAGTTGAATAAAATTTTTATATATCTAAAATTATTATAAACTGACTCCAATGAATTAAATTGAACTTATATAGGTATTATGTATCTATTTTGAACTAAAATAAAAATAAAATAAATAATTATTTAATAAAATTCATTTTTAAACTATAACTCAGTGTTTTTCACTATTCATCAAAAATTAAAAGTATTCAAAAAAATACCAAAAATTTACCCTAAGCTAATTTTGATTTTCCGAATTCAATATTGAAGTCTATTTTACCTAATTAAAAACATAGAAGTTTCATTTATTAATTTGAAATTAATTCATGCTGTCAAAACCAAAAGGCGTATTTTTATGAAATAATAACTACCAAAAGTTTGACACTTGTTTATGTCCAATTTCAAAGTGAAATTTCTTAAAATTACCATCATTGGATTAAATGGTAAAAATATAATCTATTTATACTTTCAAACAATTAAAATTTATAATTTAGCAATATAAATTATTTTGATTTAAAAAGTTGTTTTCAGTTAAAATATAGTATTTTTCACTATTCACCCAAATATGAAATTTATCAGAAAAACATCAAAACATTATTCAAAATAAATTCTTATTTCCCAATTCTAAAGAAGATGTTTATTTTGTCAAATAAAACATATAAAAGTTTCAAATATTAGATTTAAAAATGCCTCTCCATTAAAAGGCGGTAAAATTTCATTTTTGAAAAATACTCCTTTTATCTGAAAAAATGTATTTGTTCATACATTATGTCTATGAAACTCATAATATGGATTCTAAAATTATAAGAATTATATAAAGTTCAAAATTTGGTTAATACTATTCATAACCGCTTTTGAACGGCTTGTTTGGTACGTCATAGTGCGCTAGAACTCGGTGTTGCGTGTAGTGCAAGTTATTGAATTACTTTGAAGAAATAACGTACTATGAAATCTTGGGGTGTTACAACTGCTTACCACCCCCAAACTGATGTACAATAAGAACAGACTATTCAACCCTTAGAAGACATGTTGAGAAAATTCTCACATGACATTCAAGGCATGTGGGATCAATATTTACCTCTGGTATAATTTTCCTATTACAATAGATTCCATTCAAGTATTTAGATGGCACCATATAAAGTGTTATACGGAAAGAGATGCCGCACACCAAAATTTTTGGATGATGTTGGTGAAAGAAAACTCGTATTCCCAGAACATGTGAAGGAAACTTCGGAAAAGGAGAAGGTAATCCAAACCCACATCAAAGCAGCTCAAAGTAGCAAGAAGAGCTACGCTGATAACCAAAGGAAGATTTTGGAATTTTAGGTAGGAGAACATGTTTTCTTGAAGGTATCTACATGGAAAGGTGATATACATTTTGGTAAGAAGGGAAAATTAATTCCCAGGTACATCAGTCCTTTTGAAATTCTAGAACGAATTGGGGTTGTAGATTACCATTGGGCAATGCCGCCAAGTCTCTCCAAAGTTCATGATGTATTCCACATATCACTTTTGAGAAAATACATGCCTGACCCAACACATGTTCTCACCTATGAGGAATTAGAACTGGAACCTAATCTGTCTTATTGCGAAGAGCCAGTCAGGGTTCTTGATACAAGAGAACAATCATTGAGTAACCGGACGACTCGTCTGGTAAAAGTTCAATGGAGAAACCATAAGATAGACGAGGGAACATGGGAACCCGAGGAACTTATGATGAAGAACAAATAGAGTATTTTTATGCAGTAATATTTTTGAAATTTTGAGGATGAAATTATTTGAAATAGGGGAGAATGTAACACCCCATGCTTCCATGGTATGCTTCTCTTTGAATAATACAATAGTGCGTGTTGTACGCAACTTTGAGTTCTAACAAACCACAACTAATCAAACATGCTATTATGAATAGTAATACCCACTTTTTGAAATTTTATAAATTTTATCTTTCAAATGAACTTCATTTTGGGATTCATAATATCATAATTATATTTGAGTGAATTTTTGGTATTTTTCTGAAAACATTCTATTTTTGATGAATAGTGATAAACAATGAGTTATAGTTTAAAACCGAATTTTTATTTAAATAATTATTTATTTTATTTAAAATTATTTTATGTAAAAATAGATTTATAATGCCTATATATGTTCAATTTAATTCATTGGATTCAGTTTATAGTAATTTTAGATATATAAAAATTTTATAGAACTTTTTACCGTCTTTTACCCACCTCTTATGAGCATTTGAAAATTTACATAAAACATAATTTTACCACTTTTGTGAGTTGAATTCCAAAAGTCTGAGAGGCACGATTGATATCAATAAGTAAAATGAGGTTCAATAAGGTGAAAATAATTTTTGGTGAATATTAACTTTTTTCTTTTATTTACCACGGTTAAAAGTAAATAGGATAATTAAGGGTAAAAATGATATTATTATTACCCTAACACATCTCCAAATTCTATTGGATAAGTATAATTTGACAAAAAAAAGGAATAAAATATTAACCTCCTTGGTCCACTTGGATTAGATTAGAACATTTATTATTCATTTATTTAAAGAAGAGTTAAAAAAGTTAAATTCAATGTTTAATAACTAAACCATTTTTAATATAGGGTTACACACAATATGAATTAGACTATAAATATTCATTAGAAATATAAATATATTTCCTAAATAATGGTATTTTATTTATAATTTTTAGACTCTAAATAATTAAATTTATTAATGACACAATGATGATGTAGAAATTACTGTATTAATGAAAGATTAAAATAATTGATATTATAAATATCCAAATAAATCTAATTTGATACTTAATGAATTATAAAAATTTTCTAGGTTAATATGACATGTTAGGGTTGATTAAATTTATTTAATTAGAATTAATGAAGTTTTTATAACTTTAACAAATATCAATTATTAAATAATGTCAAAATTGATATAAATGAGTTTTTAAAACAAATACAGTATTATTGGTTGATAAATAATCCTAAAAATATAAAATTTTGAAAAAAGACTTATATAATGATAGGTGTATCACTAATTAACCAATTGGGGATATATTTGTATTTTATAGTATGTTTGTTAACCATATCATATAATAATACAAAGAGACATGGTAAATGTCAAACTATTTAACTAAGAGTTGAATCTAAAAGATAAGGTTAATATAGTGAACCAAACCTATCTAAAACCTATTAGTTGAAAGGTTCAAGAACCATACCCACCATATCATTTTAATAATTCATTTTTGATCCATTACAAATCGAAAATGATTTTATTATAAAATAATATTTCTATATTTTCTTAAGGTGCCCCTCACCCCTATTATAAAAGGGAACTTCCCCTTCTCTCTAATTCACACCATCAAAACCATTTGGCTCAGCCAACCCCTACCCAAATACCCTCTAAACTGTCCTAACTTCATTCTATAGGCCTTAATTTAGTCATAAATCCAACCTAAAGAGCCTTTTGATCAAATCAAAAGAAAGAACCCGAAGAAGAGGTAAATATATCACCACCTCTTTCATGTTTTTTCTTCTTCCATTTCTTCTTTACTAGTTTTTTACATTAAAAAATAATAACTCCAGTATCCTATATATAATGTGATGTTATTATAAATATGGTACAACCATATTCATTATTCTATCCATCCTTTTAATGACATGTCACCATATGGGCTTACGTACGACTTGCCGTCTCCACATCATGGTATAGTTGTTAATCAATAAATTACTATTCGGATGGGTATAGTAATGATGTATAAATGATTTATAAATGATGTAAATAATAAATATAACATGATAACGATTCTTTATATATGATATACCATCCAATTATATATGATTTTAATATCAATAGAATGATATTGTAGATCGTGTGTACGTACAGATTATCGTCTGCACAAACAAGATGAGATTCATTGTAGAGACCCGAAGCTTGATGTACATGGACATTACATTACTTTTCCGGAATACTTAATACATAATGAAAACAGACACAGAAGGATCATAATAGTTTAGTGTCTTTAGAAACTCGGAAAAATAATCTTCTAATCGTGATGAAAGATCTTCAACATCTCCCATAAATATCTCTCCATTTTTGTTTCCTTACCTAAAATCTTTCTTTTAATACTGGGGGAAAGGAAAACATAAAAAGGGTGAGCTCAAATGCTCAGTAAGGGAAAACATAGAGAATATAAAACAATCCATCAACATTTGAAAGCAAAAACTTGAACATGAAATTTAAACATCAAAATCTTGAGCAAAGACATAAATCATGGAAGTAAGTAAGGAATATATCATAATGGAACATCAACCATGATAAAATATAATGGGAATAAAACATGTAATTGTGGCAACCATTCAACACATGTTATGATTTCCATAGTATCCAAGGCATTGCTTCCAAGACCATCTTAGTGGACAAAGTCCCTTTCTGAATCGAGTTCACTCCTCGTTTCAGTCCTTTAACACTGAACCAGATTAACTTACCGTTCCCGCCATGTCTATCTCATGAGATATAATTCTTTACCCAATGCATTGGATGGAGATATAGGTCCCACCCATCTCATAATGAAATCATTCTTACTTGTGCCACAAAATAAACATACATCATTCATAATAACCCAATAAATAAAATGGGTTTCATAAACATCATCCCATCATCACATAATCCATATAAAAGAAATGGATATAATTTCATAATAAGAAAAGTGAAAACACATAAATCATAGGGACATTATACTAGAAACATACACATATGAAATAATGTCTCCTTAGATGGGAAATGGTTTTGATAAAACACTTGAAATGAATTCTTGAGCAAAATATCCTTTCTTCTTCAAAATCATTTTCTTTTCACAAAATGCCATGAAGTTTTAAAAGAAAAGGATTTTGTTGAAAATAGTCATGAAATATTTTGGATGAAGCTTCATGAAAATAAGTCTTTATAAAACTGTAAAAATCCTTTCATTCCGTATTAGTAAAAAAACATTCTCCTCGTACTTTTGTCAGAAAAGTCAAAAAGTACCTCATAACGTAAACAAAAGAAAGATTCCTTACATACCATGTAGTAAAAGTCAAAATGGGTAAAAAGGACATTAAAAATACATACTAAACACTTTTAGAAAACATGGACATGGATGATAACAATAACCTCAGTAAATACTTACGTATAAGCATTCTCGGATAAAAAAATGAGATTTGCAAAATTATCCCTTACCATAGGTCTGATATGGTTTTTATGGATCCGAAACTCCTGTATAATGATTTAAATAATGTTATTGACTTATTAAATAATCATATTAATTTTTATTATACCATATATGTTTCACTTATGACTTTATATTACCCGTTCTTTTGTAAATTCCATGTTAAAGCAGTGTTTTGGGTAAAATCATTTCATTTATCGTATGTGTTTTGACTTGTCGTTCTTGATATTATTACGTATATCATGATTTAAATAATTCCAGAATGTAAAACATGATTTATATATAATATATATTCATCATGTACATATATATTATAAATCAATAAAAGGAATGAAATACACCGTTCAGGGAGACAGTAGGCTGTACATATGCATGAACGCTGTTTTCGTTTCCTTATCAAATTGAATGAAACTAAATAGATGAAATAAATATATAAATACATAAATACAGTAGCATTATTATTTCATATATTTCATTATTATTCATTATATAAACTTTATGATCATTCATGTATGGTTAACATAGAGAATGAATCTCATCACGTCGTGGAGACGGTAGTCCATATGTACGCACAAGTGATGATATCGCTCCCATAATTATTGAATAGAATTGGAGTGGATGGTATAATATATCATAATTAGTATGATGTTATAATAACCATATATAGTTATTCTTTACACCATTATACCCATCCATTTAAGGTGTTAGTGGAAAAACAGATTACACCACGACGTGGAGACGGTATTCTGTACGTTCGCACATGCGGTGATTTTGTTTTCCGTAGGATGGAAAGAAGGTGAAATGGGGCTGCTTCATATTTATAATAACATATCAGTATATGAGGGATACTGATGTTATTACTTCATAATGAAACAACTAAATAATAGGGAGTAAAAGAAGAATGGAACTGGATGAAAACGGTAGAAGGTATTACCTCTTTCTCGAAATGCCTCCTTTAAATTTTCTCTTAGGGCACTAGAGTTGGTATTTTGAGAAGACCAGTACCTCTAGTAGGTTTCTAAGGAAGTGGGGAAGTGAAATGGGTAGGGGTTGGCTGAGATTCAAAGCTCACAATGGTGTGAGGAAGAGAGGTAGGAGGTTCCCTTTTATAAGGGAGGAGAGGGGCACCTTTTGAATCCTCAAAAATATTAGTTTAATATAAATTAAAACCCCACATAAAAACCTCAAAAAATGACTCAATTCGAATATTAGATGAGATAGGGTTGTAATCTCATCAACCAATAAAATTTAGACAGGTTTTGATCTTATGTTAAACCTTATCATTTTGATTTATCCTTATTTAATATATTTAAGTTCATTTGAGGTAATAAAATTCTAAATTTTAAATTGTTATAAATAATCATTTATGTGTTGTTAATTTTCCATAATTGGATACTTTATGAAATTTTCAACTATATAAATTTCAATTTATAATTTTTAAATATTTTTGTGATTTTTAAACAATTTAATAATATGTTATTTTTATAAAATAACAATAGTGTCAATTTTGACACTATTCATTAACTTGAATTTAAATAAAATATATACAGAATATATGATCGAAAAAAAAGCTTTAATAGATTCATAAATATATATATGTATCTATAAAATTAGTGGATCACATTAAATAGTTCATATAATATTTATTTTAATATTTTTAAAACCATTTATTTGATATTTTAATTAATAAAATAATTTCAACACCACTATTGTGTCATAATTAATGATAATTATTTAATCCCTAAAAATTCTAAATAAATTAATATGATTTAGATAATTGTATTAGATTTATGGAGACTATGCAGGTTCTAAGTTTCATTAATTTTATCACCAAATTAAAATTATTAAACTTATAAGATTTAAGAAAGTGACATGTTGTCACTTTCTTTGGTTTTAATAATAATTAAATTATTTTCATGGCAAAAAGCCCATTAAATGAATATAATATAACCCTTAGGTGATATGGGTCGACTTTTAGTCATCCAATAGGATTTTGGTAGGTGATAGAGTAATTTTATAATCTTATATTTACCCTTAATTACCCGATTTATCTTTAACTATGGTAAATAAATTTTACCGTAGTTACTATTCATAAAACCCAAAAATAAAAAGTAGATAATTAACATAATTTGGACCCACTGATTCAAAATTTGATATCCATTTTTCCAAATTCAATACACAAAAGTTGTAGAAATTAAATTTAAATTAATCCCGTTGTCGAAAGAAAACGGGTTTTTGTTTAAAACATTGCAAAAGACTGAACTGATTTAACCTATGAATTCAACGTAAAATCAATGCTAATGACATACATTATATTGAACAATAAAAATATATTATATTTATAATATAAAACCATTAAATATTATAATTTAACCATATAAATTATTACGATGAAAAAAGTTCTTTTTAATTAAAATATAGCATGTTTTTACTATTCATTAAAATATGAAAGTTATCAGAAAAATATCAAAACTTTATCCAATGTAAATTTTAATATCCTAATTAAAAAGAAGAATTTTATTTTGTAAAATTTAACTTATAAACATGTCAAAAACTAGATTTGATGTTGGTGCGCCATCAAAAGGCGGCAAAAGTGCATTTTTTGAAAAATACTTATTTTACCCGAAAATTTTATTATGTTCTCATACCATGTTCTAAAAAAATGTTTAAGATGAATAATAATGTTATAAAATAAAAAATTTGGTTAATACAATTCATAATGGCTAGTTCATAATAATATTATAATAATATATCGTTGTTTAGTAAAACTCGGTATTGCGTACAACACACGCTATCGAGGAAGGTCGCGATTGCGTGTAATGCAAGACAAGTCAGGGTTTCATGTAGTGCAAGGCTTCTTTGTTGTTTTGTATAAAAGAATCCAACCATATTTCATTTATACATTGAATATATATATATATACACACTCAATGTTGCATATAATGACTATTATAAAATGAACTTGAAATTGTGTGTAACACAATCTAAGAATAGTGTTGCGTATACTTCAAGCTAATACAGTGTGACATATAGCACAAGATAATATTGTTGTAGCATAAAACACATGACATCAAATAAATTAAAAAGAATCATTATCATAAAATATCGGGTTGTTACATTCTACCCCCCTTAAAATGAATTTCGCCCCCGAAATTCATTGGGGTTATACATGGTTTTATACTTGAAAGTTTCTTTAATTGCCACACACATCGTAAAATGAAATACAAAAACTTATCTTTAAAAACTAAATTATGAAATGTAATGGTTACCCAAATTAACTAATCACTGGGTTTCCACATAGGAGAACATAGGTGAAAATATGGATATGGAAGAAAAATCTAACCATAATGTCCTGATGGAGAGTGGTAGAGGACATGGATATGAAAAATCCAAAAATCACAAAGCCATAGATTTGTGATGATATAAGGTACCATATGATTCATCGGATATAAGGGCACTATGATATCATTTTTGGTTTTCAGGATCATTTCTCTATTGTTGAAGAATTTTTGAATCAAAAGAAATACTTACTTGATTTGGGTACAATCTCACCGTTTTTCGTGCCTTGAACAATTTACACTTCATATCTTAAATAAATGAAGTTGAATTTGTCCTTCATGAATTGTTAACAGATCATGTGATAGAATGATGAGTCATTCCATCTATTTCAAAAAAAAAAGGTTATAAAAAGTTATCAAATATACATAAGTCCATTTATGGTGTGGTTAATCGTATACGATTCCAAAAATGGAATTATACTTCAACTATCATACTGATTAATAAAATAAAACTTATTTCTACTAACCAGGGATTTTCTATTGGCCACTGGTTTGTGATAAAGGCCTGTCGCACTTCGGTTGTGGGTTTGATTCCCACCGCCTTGTCCGACACGACGGGTTGTCGCCCATCCTGCAGGTTGTCCTTTTTTCTAAAAATACATTATTATAACATTCCATCAATAATATCGAAAAAGTTCTAGCCTTAAACAATAATAACTTATGTCCAACATAATCCATTTCAATCTTTAGGCTTATCCAAAATACTATTGTCCAATCTCATATTATAGTGAAAACGATTACCAGAGAGTTTATATAACAAGCATGTTAATACCATCCTTGATCCCCATATATCATAAGATATGTCTTTTTGGTCACATTACGAACATTAAAAGGCCTTAATCATGTATTCTCTTGAAAAAAATGAATACCCATTGAACCTTTGTGAAAACATGAATGCAGTTAAAAGTTAACACTTTCCACATACCAAAATCCTCAAAATTCTATATACTCACACCATGATATCACTTAGTCCTTATATCAATCATGAGCTCATGAATACTATCAAACAACTCATTATCTCCATATCCTTTCATTATGCACATATCATCTACCTTCCAATTTTTTTTGAATAACCATTCATGGTTACCGGTACTATTCCACATATACTTTCAAATACTTTTGAAAAAACAATAGTGTAACAATCCTTGGATTTTTTCTTTATTCCATAGTACCATACATTATTCTTGATAAACATACAATAATTCCAATAACTTCTTAAACCACTACCTGAGCTTCATCATTTCTTTCACCTTATATTTCATTTGTAGTCTCTTCATCATCATCCACATAAATACTACTCATAAGACCATGCTGATTCTCTTCATGAGATTTTCCCTTAGGGCATTGGTTTGCATAATTCCCATACATTCTACATTTAAAACATCTAATCATTGTTGATGTCATAGAAATACCATTATCCTTGTCCATGGTGTTAACTGAACCTTTTCCTTTGCACTTACTGGCTTTGTGTCCTTCTTTTCCACACCCAAAGCATCCTCCAGTTCCTTTGAAACAATCTCCCTGATGCCTCTTCCCACATGATTTACATGAGGGAAATTGATCTTTCTTTCCTCTATGATCATCATGAAACTCCATATTTCTCTTATTATCTGAGTCGGTAATCTTACCAATGTAGAGATTATTGATCATATTATGAGATTGCTGATTAGGCATAATAACGATGTTTGGACTTCCAAATCTCGTTTCATTTGGTTGCTCATCAATAATATCATTCCATTGTCCGTCATATCCTCCATTATCGCGAATCTTCCTGTTTCCTGCCATTTTCTAAAAACCAAAAAGAATAGTGCGAGAGGAAAAAATCATGCTAGGTAAAACAACATAGTAAAGGGGGAGTACCCTAAGAATCTAACATCTTGGTTTAAATTCTAATATCGTTACCATAGTTCTAAGACGATATCCTATATGTATACATATCCTTAGGGACATCCCTAGACATACCTTAGAAATATCTCTAGGGATCTCACTAACATTTTCGCATCCTAGTTTCCAAAGGTTGACTAATCCTTTCCTCTGATAGAAAATGTAGAGACCCAAAGCATGACGTACATGGACTTTACATTAATTTTGTGGAATACTTAATACATAATGAAAACAGACACACAAGGACCATAATAGTTTAGTGTCTTTGGAAACTCGGAAAAATACTCTTCTAATCGTGATTAAAGATCTTCAACATCTCCCATAAATATCATCCCCTTTTTGTTTCCTTACCTAAAACCTTTCTTTTAATCTTGGGGGAAAAGAAAACATAAAAATGGTGACCTCAAATGCTCAGTAAGTGCAAACATAGAGAACATAAAACAATCCTTCAACATTTGAAAGAAAAAACTTGAACATGAAATTTAAACATCAAAATCTTGAGCAAAGACATAAATCATGGAAGTACGTAAGGCATATATCATAATGGAACATCAACAATGATAAAATATAAAGGGAATAAAACATGTAATTGTGGAAACCATTCAACACATGTTATGATTTCCATAGTAGCCAAGGCATTGCTGCGAAGACCATATTAGTGGACAAAGTCCCTTTCTGAATCGAGTTCACTCCTCATTTCAGTCCTGTAACACTGAACCGGATTAACTTACCATTCTAGCCATGTATATCTCATGAGATATAAATCTTTACCCAATGAATTGGGGGGAGATATAGGTCCCACCCATCTCATAATGAAATCATTCTTACTTGTGTCACAAAATAAACATACATCATTCATTATAACCCAATAAATAAAATGGGTTTCATAAACATCATCCCATCATCACATAATAAATATAAAAGAAATGTATATCATTTCATAATAAGAAAAGTGAAACCACATAAATAATAGGGACATTATACTTGAAACATACACATATGAAATAATGTCTCCTATGATGGAAAAAGGTTTTGATAAAATACTTGAAATGAGTTGTTGAGGAAAATATCCTTTCTTCTTCAAAATCATTTTCTTTTCACAAAATGCCATGAAATTTTAAAAGAAAAGGATTTTTTTTGAAAATAGTCATATAATATTTTGGAGGAATCTTCATGAAAATAAGGCTTTATAAAACCGTAAAAATCATTTCATTCCGTATAAGTAAAAAACATTCTCCTCATAATTTTGTCGGAAAAGTCAAAAAGTACCTCGTAACGTAAACAAAAGAAAGATTCCCTTCATACCATGTAGTAAAAGTCAAAATGGATAAAAAGGACATTAAACATACATAATAGCACTTTTAGAAAACCTGGACATGGATGATAACAATAACCCCAATAAAAACTTACGTATAAGCAATGTCGGATAAAAAAATGAGATTTGCAAAATTATCCCTTACCTTAGGTCCGATATGTTTTATATGGATACAAACCTCCTGTATAATGATATAAATAATGTTATTTACTTATTACTTAATCATATTCATTGTTATGATATCGTATATGTTTCACTTCTAACTTTATATTACCCGTTCTTTCGTAAATTCCATGTTAAAGCAACGTTTTGGGTAACATCAATTTCATTTATCATATATGTTTCGACTTGTCGTTCTTGATATTATTACTTATATCCTGATTTAAATAATTCCAGAATTTAAAACATGATTTATATATAATATATATTCATCATACACATATATATTATAGATCGATAAAAGGAATGAAATACTCCATTCATGGAGACGGTAGGCCATACGTACGCATGAACACTGTTTTCGTTTCCTTATTGAATTGAATGAAACTAAATAGATGACATACATATATATATATACACATAAATCCAGTAGAATTATTATTTCATATATTTCATTATTATTCATTATATAAACTTTATGATCATTCATGTATGGTTAACATGGAGAATGAATCTCATCGCGTCGTGGAGACTGTAGTCCGTACGTACGCACGAGCGATGATATCGTTCCCATAATTATTGAATGGAATTGGAGTGGATGGTATAATATATCAGAATCAGTATGATGTTATAGTAACCTTATATAGTTATTATTTTCACCATTATACCCATCCATGTAAGGTGTTGGTGGAAAAACAGATTACACCACGGCGTGGAGAGGGTATTCCGTACGTACGCACGCACGGTGATTTTGTTTTCCATAGGATGGATAGAAGGTGAAATGGGGTTTCCTCATATTTGTAATAACATATCAGTATATGAGGGATATAGATGTTATTACTTCATAATGAAACAACTAAATAAGAGGGAGTAGAAGAAGAATGGAACTTGAAGAAAACGGTAGAAGGTATTACCTCTTTCTCGAAGTGCTCCTTTAAATTTTCTCTTAGGGCACTAGAGTTGGTATTTTGAGAAGACCAGTACCTATAGTAGGTTTCTAAGGAAGTGGGGAAGTGAAATGATCAGGGGTTGTCCGAGCTTCAAGGCTCAAAATGGTGTGAGGGAGAGAGGGAGGAGGTGCCCTTTTATAAGGGAGGAGAGGGGCACCTTTGGAATCCTCAAAAATATTAGTATAATATAAATTTAAACCCCACATAAAAACCTCCAAAAAATGACTCAATTCGAATATTAGATAATATAGGGTTGTAATCTAATAAACCAATTAAATGTAGACATGTTTTTATATTATTTTAAACCTTATCATTTTAATTTATCCTTATTTAATCTATTTAAGTTTATTTGTGGTAATAAAATTCTAAATTTTAAATGGTTATAAATAATAACTTATGTGTTGTTAATTTTCCATAATTGGATACGTTATGACATTTTCTACTATATAAATTTCAATTTATAATTTTTAAATATTTTTGTTATTTTTAAACAATTTAATAATATGTTATTTTGATAAAATAACAATAGTGTCAATTTTGACACTATTCATTTATTTGAATTTAAATAAAATTTATACAGAAGATATGTTCAAAATAAAAGCATTAATAGATTCATAAAATGTCATATATATCTAGAAAATTAGTGTATCACATTAAATAGTTCATATATTATTTATTTTAATATTTTTAAAACCATTTATTTGATATTTTAATTAATAAAATAATTTCAACATCACTATTGTGTCATAACTAATGATAATTATTTAATCCCTAAAAATTATAAATAAATTTTTATGATGTAGATAATTGTATTATATTTCTGGAGACTATTAATGTTCGAAGTTTCATTAAGTTTATCAAGAAATTAATATTATTATACTTATAAGATTTAAGAAAGTGACATGTTGTCACTTTCTTTGGTTTTAATAATAATTAAATTATTTTCAGGGAAAAAAGTTCATTAAATTAATCTAATCCGACCATTAGGTGATATGGGTCAACTTTTAGTCATCCAATAGAATTTTGGAAGGTGTTAGGGTAATTTTATAATCTTATATTTACCCTTAATTACCTAATTTATATTTAACTATGGTAAATAAAATTTACCGTTCTTACTATTCATAATGCCAAAAAATAAAAAGTAGCTTATTAACATAATTTGGATCAACTAATTCCAAATATGGAATCCATTTTTCCAAATTCAATACACAAAAGTTGCAGAAATTAAATTAAAATTAATCTCTTTGTCGAAAGAAAACGCGTTTTTGTTTAAAACATTGCAAAAGACTAAATTGATTTAACCTAAGAATTCAAGGTAAAATCAATGATAATGACATACATTATATTAATTGAAAAAAATATATTCTATTTATAATTTAAAACCAATATATATTATAATTTAACCATATAAATTATTACGATGAAAAAAGTTGTTTTTAATTAAAATATAGCGTGTTTTTACTATTCATTAAAATATGAAAGTTATCAGAAAAATATCAAAACATTATACAATGTAAATTTTCATATCCTGATTCAAAATAAAGAAGTTTATTTTTTAAATTTTAACTTATAAACATGTCAAAAACTAGATTTAATGTTGGTGAGCCATCAAAAGGCGGCAAAACTACATTATTTGAAAAATACTTATTTTACCAGAAAAATTTATTTTGTTCTCATACCATGTTCTAAAAAATGTGTAAGATGAATAATAATGTTATAAAATTCAAAATTTGGTTAATTCTATTCATAGAGGCTTGTTTATAATAATATTACAATAATATATTATTGTTTAGTAAAACCCGGTATTGCGTACAACACACGCTATCGAGGACGGTCGCGATTACGTGTAATACAAGCCAAGTCAGGGTTGCATGTAGTGCATGACTTATTTGTTGTTTTGTATAAAATAACCCAACCATATTTCATTTATACATTGAATATATATATATATATACACACACTCAATGTTGCGTAGAATGACTATTATAAAATGTACTTGAAATTGTGTGTAGCACAATCTAAGAATAGTGTTGCATATACTTCAAGCTAATAAAGTGTGGCATATAGAACAAGATAATCTTGTTGTAGCATAAAACACATGACATCAAATAAATTAAAAAGAATACTTATCATAAACTATCAGGTTGTTACATTCATTCCCCATCATATCCATTCAAGAATAATTTTCATTAGATGATTAAAAATAGTTTTTAAAGACTTAATATCATTCTGAATATGAATTAAATATATCCTATCCATAATAAACTTTACTTACGTAACAAAGCATATAAAGGAAAATGAATCAGTAAACACCCGAAACGACGATAATACTAAAATATTATTAACAAAGCATTATTAAAAGATCATAGATGATATCATATTAATGTATATGAATCTTGTATAATTTAATAAAAATTATTTCACCATTATACATGAGTTTAACCTACCCTTGACCATGAAAAAGTACAAGGTATGTACTAATAACACAATCTCATTATTATCCGAGGTTGTTTTTATGTAAGTATCTACTGGGACCTCTATATCATCCACATCCATGTTTCTTAAAAATGTATTCCATAACATTTTTAATATTTACTAGACTATGGGTTAAAGTCATTTATACTCTTGTTTGAATTTTTATAAAACGGTTTGAAAGGAATATTTCCGTTATTTTCTGCACAAGGTACCTGATAAACTTTTCGAAAAAATTAAGGTAAGAATGTTTTTTAACTTATACGGTTGGTGTGACTATTTTCCCCTGTTATAATATCGTCGAAGCTTGCCTTTTAAGCTTATAAGAATATTTTCAAAATAAATGTTTTCTTTATAATTATGTGACTCTTAATTTATTTCATAATAGAAAGAGATATTTCTCTAAAAAGGTTTTGATTTAATCTATGTCAACATCCTTTGATGGATTTTAAGATTTTTTGAAGTTGATTTACTATGATACAAAACTACCATATTTTATTGATGGTTTAGTGATATGTTTGACTTGGGATGTGTTATTTTTATACCATTCATGTTTTATGGATAAATTATTGACATTTAGTATGCTATTTTTAATATGAATTTTTATGCTATGTCTATACATTTTCATGTGAGGAATGCATTGGACTTAGTAAGTGACGGGTGGAGCCCACTATAGCTCATCAATGCATCGTTTGGTATAACGAGACAAACTAGTGTCTTGGCATAAGGCCTTGACAAAATCTTTGTTATAGTCTTCGCACAAGGCCTTGACTATGTGGTTATGAAGTCTGTCATTATGCATTCCATTATTATATACGTGGCTATTGATATTTCATGTGATTATTCGACTAGTATAATATCCATGTGAGTAAGTAAATGGCATTATTTTGATTTATATTTTCCATATTATGGTGAAGATTTTGTTGAAAAGGCTTTTTTTAGTTTTATAAATTGCCTTAAATGTTTATGCTTATTTATAAAAGTTTCTGCTATATGGTTATCCTTACTGAGCATCTGAGCTCACCCCTTTATATGTTTTATTTTTCCTAGGATGCAAAAATGTTTATTATGACTGACCTGCAGGGATAGTCTATGGGATCTCAGTGTTGTCTATGGAACAATGTTGTCATATGTTTCCATTTTATGATGTAATGTAAACCATATGATGTATCTAGTATTTCCAGGGCAACTAAACTAATCGGTCTTTCGAGACTTGATATTTCGTGATCATGCCAATGATACGTAATAATGAACCGACTCTAGGCTTCTAGGGCCAGGGTGTTACACATATACTAGATAAGGCTAGTAATGAACATAATATTATGACTTATTAATGAAAATAATAGTCATATTCTTATGATGAAATTCCTTATTCTTCTATAGAATATTATAATTTTCACAATTATAATTCTGTTATGATATCATGTCTCTTACTCATTATTTATATGTGCTAGTTTATAAGGATTTTTTTATTGATTCTCTTTTTTTATTATGTAATCCAATGAAATTATCATTGTTTTTTATGTTGTTTATATAATGACCCATGCTTTACGTACATAGATATTACATTTTTTTGTGGAATAATTAATACATTACAATAATATATTCCCATAGACTGTATTAGTTTAGTTTCTTTGGAATATTGGAACATAATCTTCTAAATTTTTGAAAGAACTTCAACATCTCCCATAAAGATCTTCCCCTTTTGTTTTCCAACCTAAAACTTTTATTTATATCTAGGGAAAAGAAAAAATAAAAATGGTGAGCTCAAATGATCAGTAGGGTTAAACATGGAGAACATAAAAAAATCCATAAACATAAGAATGTAAAAACCTAAACTTAAAGATTAAATATAAAAATCTTGAGTCACGAAATAAATCTTGGTAGTACGTAAATCATAGATCATAAAGTAACATTGACTATGATCAAATAGAATTGTAATAAAACATTTAATCGTGGAAAACAAATAATCACATAATATGACCTCCATAGGATCCAAGGAATTGCTGTGAAGATAATCACAGTGGAAGAATTCCATTATTGAACTCGGTTTACTTGCCTTTCCAGCCATGTATTACTAAACTCGATTTACTTTCCATTCCATCTATTTATTACTTAACCAGATTAACGTGACGTTCTTGCCCTATAACACTAAACCAGATTTACTTGGTGTTCTGTTAATGTATATCTCAGGAGATATAAATCTTTACACAATGCGTTGGAGGGACATATAGGTCCCACCCATGTCATAGTGAAATCATTCTCACATTTTCCTGAAAAACATAAATCATTCATCACATCATAACCCATGAAATAAGATGGGTATTTGTAAAAATCATTCAATCATAACATAATCCATATAAAATATAATTCCATAATTAAAAAAGTCACATCAGAGTAATAATTGGGATAGAAACATACAACTATTTAAATAGAGTCATCTTAGATGGAAAATAATTTCGATAAAACACATGAACTTAATTCTTGAGGAAAATATCCTTTCTTTTTTGAAAACATTTTCTTTTCTCAAAATTCCCCACAATTTTAAAAGAAAAGAATTTAGATTATAATAAAATTGAAAAATTATAAAGGAATATTCATGGATATAAGTTTTTTTGGAGACATTAAAATCCATTCATGGAGAATAATTTAAAAAACATTCTTCTCATACTCTTTCTAGAAAAGTCAAAAAGAACATCATACCGAAAACGATAAAGGATTCCATTCGGACTGTTTAGTAAAATTTTTAAAAAATCATCAAATTGACCTTAAATAATTATATAGTATGTAAATAATATTTTGAAATAAATATTTAAGAAACATTGATATGGTTGATAAATATACACTAGTAAATACAAATGAATAAACAATCTTGGGTAAAAACTAGATTTTCAACGTTATCCCTTACCTCAGGTCTGATTTGTTCCATTTCTATACAAAACTACAATATAGTTGGATTAAAAATATTATTAACTTGTAACAAAACCATAATAATATTTAGGATAATGTATATGATTCACTTATGACTTTATATTACCCCTTCATTTGTCAATTCCATGTTAATGCAATGTTTTGGGAAATAGTAGCTTTGTTTATCGTACATGTTTTGACTTGTTATTATTGATCTTATTAGTTAGATCATTATTTACTTACTTCAAAAATGTAAAACATGATTTATCTATCAAATATATTCAATATAGAAATATACATAATATATAGATAAATGAACTGGAATACACTGTTCATGAAGACAGTAGGTCGTACGCACACATGAATGTTGTTTCCGTTTCTTTGTTGAATTGAATAGATGTAAGTAAATGACATATGTAGTAAAAAAACAGTAGAATTATTAGGTAATATATTTAATTATTATTTATTATATACACCTTATAATCATTTTTTAAGGGTTAATGTGGAGAATTAATCTCATCGCGCCGTGGAGACGGTAAGCCGTACGTACAAACAAGCGACGATATCATTCCATTGATGTTTAAATAGTATGGAATTGGATGGTATATGAATTTTGAATAATAATTTTTATATTATATTCAATATTTAAATCCATTATACCCATCAATAGACCCATCCAAATTACATATTGCAGAATAACAATTACACCATGACATGGAGATGGTAAGTCGTATGTACAAACGCATGGTGATATTTTTATTTTTAGGATAGATAAATAGAGGTATAAGATTTTACCATAATAATAATAACATCTAACATTGTATAAGATAATTAATTAATTATTTTAGTATGTAACTAACATAATAAGAGGAAGTAGAATAAGAAAAACAATTTTAAAAGAGGTGATAAAATAATTACCTCTTTCTCGGGTATCTCTTTTTGGTATGCACAAAAGGACTCCTTAAGATGGATTTCATCCAAAAGCGTTGCACTAAGATGAATTGAGGGATTTTGGGAGAAGGTTTTGTCATAGGTTTTCTATGATATATGGGTCTAGAGTTGTAATTAAAAGAGAATGAGATGTTCCCTTTTATAAGGGTTGGGAGGGGCACCTTTAGAAAGTCAGGAAATATTAATTTATTATAAATTGATTTTCAGATTATAATTCTTCTAAACTAATTTCATTCAAATATAACAGGATTATGGGTTGGAATAATCATAACCAATAAAATTTAGACATGTTTTTATTCGATTTTAAAAATTTTCATTATGATTCATGGTAATTTAATCTATTTAATTTTATTTGTGGTAATAAAATTGAAAATATTAAATGGTTATAAATATTTACATATATGTTTTAAATTTTTCATAATTTGATACATTACTTAATTTTACACTAGATAATATTGTCTTTGAAATTATTAAATATTTTTTTGATTTTTGAATAATTTAATAATATCTTATTTTTATAAAATAACAATCGTGTCAATTTTGAAACTATTCATTAATTTGACTATAAATAAAATCCAAACTGAAGATAAATTCAAAATAGAATATGTAATACACTGATAATATGTCATTTTCACATAGAAAATTCATGGATAACATTAATTATTTCATATTATATTTATTTTAATATTATTAAAACTATTTATTTGATATTTTTTTCAATAAAATAATTTCTACATCACTATTGTGTCATCGTTAATGGTAATTATTTAAAATATAGAACTTCTAAATAATATCATATTATTTATATTATTGCATTATTTTTCTAGAGAATATTTATGTCTGAATTATTATAATTTTTATCACCATATTAAAATTATTATACTTATAAGATATTGGAGAGTGATATGTTGTCACCTTCGTTTGTTCTAATTATAATTACATTAATTTCATGGAAAAAAATTTATTAAGTGAATAAATTTAAACCCATAGGTGGTGTTGGCCGACTATAATTAATCCAATATAATTTTGGAAGGTGTTAGGTTAATTTTATTATCTTTATGATATTGTTTGTTACCATAATTTACCCGATTAACCTTTAATAGTGGTAAATAAAAATTTATGTGGTTACTATTCATAATATCCAAATCAATATAAAATTAACCTATTAGCATAATTTGGATCCACTTATTCCAAATATGGAATTAATTTTTCATAATTTAAAACAAATAATTTTTATAAATTAATTTAAAATTAATTCTCATTGTCAAAAACAAAAAAAAATTGGGGTTTTAGGAAGTAAAAACATATCAAAAGATTGTCAAGTGTTTATGTCCAATTTAAATATGAAATTAAATAAAATGAAATTTTTTTTAAAAAAATATTATAAAATAATCCAATTACACTTTAAAACCAATTAAAATGATTATATACCTATATAAATAAATTAGACAAAAATGCAGTTTTGAAGTAAAATACGGTATTTTTAACTATTTATCAAAATATTAATTTCATTATAAAAATAAGAAAATTTCAACCAAGTGAAATTTTTATGTCCCTATTCCAAAGAGGACATTTATTTTGGAAAATAAAATTTATAAAAGTGTTGAAACTAGATTTAATATTTGTTCACCATTAAAAGGCGTCAAAACAACATTTTTTGAGAAATAATTCTTTTATCTGAAAAAATGATTTTTTTCTTATATCAGGTTCTATAAAATACATAAGATGAATGTTAATATTATATAAAATTAAAAATTCAGTTAATTTTATTAATAATGTATAGTTTATATAATATTTTTATAATATATCATTGTTTATTGACATTTAGTATTGCGTACAACACATGCAATCAAAAAAGGTTGCTCTTACATGTAATGCAAGACAAGTCAGTGTTGTGTTTAGTGAAAGATTACATTGGGTTTTATTACGACATAATACAAACATAGTAATTTTATTCATTGAACAAAATCTATACTCATAGTGTTGTGAAATGAATTCTTTAAAAAAAATGAAATTCTGTGTAATACAAGCCTAGTATAGTGTTGCATGTGCTGCAAGCTAATACGTTGTTGTGTATAGTTCAAACTAATATTCGTGTAGTGTGCCACACAAGATACAAATGAAATTAAAAAAGAAAATATCTTATAAAATCTTGAGGTGTTACATTATACACCTCTTAAAATTATTTTCTCCCTAGAAATTCATTGGGGTTAAAACAGGTTTACTACAAGAATGTTTCTTTTATAGAAACCCACATCGTAAAAAAATAATATTTCATTTTAAAAAGGAATGTTAGAAACATAATGGTTACCCAATGTAACTCATCCCTGGGTCTCCACATAGTAGAAAATTGGTGGGAAGTGAAAACATGGATATGGAAGAGAAATCTAACCATCATGTTTTGATGATAGGGATAAAGAACAAGGCTGGAGAAAGTTAAAAATCATAAAGCTATAAATATGAGATGATTTAAGGGACTATCTGATTCATCAGATACGAATGTACTAGGATAACATTTTTCATTTCAAGATCCTTTTCATAAAGTTGATAATTTTTTCATCAGAAGTAATACATACTTAGTTTTAGTACAATCTTTCCATTGGTCGTTCCCCGAAAAATTTCAACTTCATATCTTATTTAATGAAATGAAGTTGAATTTGAAATTCTTGAAGTGTTATAAGATCATGTGTTATAATGATATGTAATTGCATCTACCTCAAAAAAATTTTATAACGAGTTATTAAATATGCATAAATCTACCTATACTGATATAAAACATTAATCTGACAATATTTAACCAGAATATAACTTATTCTATCCATTAATGGATAAAATTAAGATCCTTCCAAAAACAAAAAATATATAAAAATTTAGAAAGAGGTGAACTAAATATAATTAACATTTATCTCACATATCTCACAAGTTAGTTCTTGGTTGACTAATTCCAAACATGAGAATACCTTAATCATGTATTATGTTAGTGAAAACATGCATTCTATGAAAATTAACTCTTTCTACACTCCAAAATGTTGAAAAAATATGTATACTCATACCATGATATCCCTTTGTCCTTATATCATTCATGAAGTTACTAATACTCTCAAACATCTCATTATCTATTTATCCATTAATTATGCTCATATTATGTTCTCTCCGAAAATAATTTAATCAGTTCTCATGGTTACCAGAAATATATACTTATGGAAAACCACAATGGACCAATACATAAATATTCCAATATTCCATAATACCATAAAAGAGATTCTAAAACACTATTTTGGAATCCCATTACATAAACACTTAATCATTCCACATATTCGTTGTCATAATCAAAATCGGTAATAGTGGTTGTCTGTGATTTTCTTTTGTATATGGTTTTAATAGTTTTTTTTGAGGTTGGTAATCATCAAAAACCCTTGTATTTGGGCATTTGTTAGTATAATGTCCCATTTCCTTTCCCTTGTAGCATTGATGTGTGGGTTGGGAATTCTCTGTAGTATTTTCTCTATTCACATCATTAGAAACATTTTTCCCATTACAATGGCACTAATAAGGTCATAGGTTGTCATTTCCCTCAAAATATCATTTAATAACCTACAGTAGCACTGTGGTATAGGGTCGATCCACAGAGAAGGATGGTGAGTTTTCTAAGGTTTTTAATAAAATAAACTCCACTGTTTCCAGTAGTGGAAGGAGTGAATAACTCTATACTTTCCAATTTTTTTATTTATAATTTTTTTTAATAAATTAGTAATGAAACAAGATTGGAAATTCCCTATATTCTAAAATGGAAAATGATACATCAAAATAAAACAATGTAGACTAAAAATAACTATAAAAGGAAACAAGAGTGCTGAGGGTAGATAAAAAAGAATGCTCGAGGGATTTGAACCTTACTAGCTTGAATGAATGTTCCTCATTGATTAAATTCACACCATGAAAATTATTTTTTAATTATTCCTTGCTAGAATAAATAACACTCTATATTATAGTTCTCGATGTTCGCCACATCAAAAACCACATACAACAAGTGAATAAAAGGTTGTCATCATAAAACTATCTCACCGAGAGTTCTGATGATTTTGAATTTGAATGTTTAATGAAATGTCCCAATGATTGATCTTTCCAAAATATCATTGATTTCGAAATATGTTCTTGAAGGTGTTAATTCAATTTAAAGATTGAGAATCTGATTCAGTCTCCCCAAAAAAATCAGATTCTCGTTGAATAAATTAATTGAAGAAGAAGAAAAAAAATTCTATCCAATAAAAAACCACATTCAAAAGAAAATGAAATTAAACTAAGATCATTGTCAATATCTCAGCAGAAAGTACAATGTAAAACATATAAAAAAGGAAGAGAGATCTGCCCTTGGAGAATGATAATCGTGTACTACTACTTCGCTCCTGCGACTCCAAATCTCCAGTGCAGCACTTGGTGTCTCCCAGAAGTTCCTCTCTCAAATCATGTGGCATGGAGTCAATGAGAGTCTTCTTCAAATTCTGCTGCATCTCTATTTTTATACCCTAGGTCGTCTACTGCATGTCACCACTTGCTTCCAGAAACTTGGACTCATCTTTTCCTGTTTCACCGCACAAGTGTGTTCTTTCACGACAGGCACGTCGCACTAATTTTCCTCACGTAACTAACTCCCGTAGAGTTAGTTAAGTTAATCTAGATGGTATTTCAATTCCCATATGAACCTACATTAAAAAAACAAGACTTAATAAATAAAAAGAAAATAAATATTATATTATATTAATTTTATAAATTTAAGATAAATTTAAAAGTTAATTCAACTTAATTTAAAGATACTTAAATTAATAATAATTATTACTAGAATAAGTATTAATATTATAGTTATTAATTTACAATTAAATCATTAATAAAAATTTTAAGTATTAATTTTATTATTATTAATTAAATTAAACAATTGGTTTTAGTATTATTAAAATTTAGTTAGTATAACTTAATTGAATTCTTAAATTAGATTAATATTAATTAATTAATTAATTTAATTATTTATATTTATATTATTTGAGATAAATGTGTTAAGTACTTATATTCATTAATATTCAACTTAATTTACAAATTATTATTATTTATAATTTAATTTTATAAAATCTTATTAGTGTTTCTAATATCCTATTTTATAACATATCTATTTATTTTTATTATGATTATTATATATTATAATATATTAATTTGACTATTTTGTTTATTATTATTTTTATCTTTTTGTTTATCTTTTCATTTTATTTTTTTATTTACTTTACCCCCCTAATCTTGACACAATGGGGGGGGGGAGATTTCTCAAATCCTTCTCCAGGAAGGAAGTTCGAGACTCCCTGCTTCATCTTCCTCTATCACCAGAGTATCCTGAACCACCCGGAAACTCAGCTTCAATGAAATCGATTTTAGCTCTTGTGGGTGGTGGCTTCGGATAAGCGGTGTGGCATCATGACTCTAGCGGTATCCTCCTTCTTTTCGACTATATCCATGCTTCAACCACAACACACCTCCTCTATGGTTGTGACATTAACGGATACACAATTGGTGTGGCTTTGACAGTAGATCTAATCGGTTTCGTCTCCGAAGGAACTCCTCTTCGGCTTCACCTCCTCATCATCGAACCGGTCTCGGCAAGGTGAAATCAACTCAGATATTCTGCAGTAGGCGATACTCCTCTTATTCCATCTAAGGTATTCATGTTTGTTTCCAGGTCCAGTGAAGAAATGCGATTAGGGTAGAATTGGTTCCTTGAAATTGGAAATCTAGTTTGCGAAATGTTGTTGCACTTAATTTCTGGTTGAGTCTACGTCTATTCTTCTGATCTCAAATGATAATTCTAAAAAAATGTTGAGAACAATGTCGGTGTGATGACAAGATAAGGGAGACGATGCCAACAGTGTTATGGTGCCAACAGTTGCATGGAAAGGGAAACGGTGCAACCATTTCTCCAATAAATGGTGTGAGACTCACTATGAGATAGTGAAATAAGTTATGGTGGAAGTGCAAAAGTGGTGAGACAGTAAAGAAGGGGTTACGGTGCCACTATGAATGAAACGGTGGCATGAAAGGAGACATCGTAAAGGGGATATAGTGTGTGGTGTTTCGGTGAGACCACTTTGAACTAGTGAGATAGTAAGTCAAAATGGATTGTGGCTGGTGATTACGGTGCCACTGCAACACTGCACAAAAAATAGAAAAATAAAAATATATTAAAACATAAATAAGATAAAATAAACAAAATAATTAATTAAAACTAAAAATTAATAAAAAAAGAAAATAAAGATAAACATAAATTTAAATAATGTTTTAAAACCAAATAAGCATAAGTTAAAATATTATTAGCTTTAATTAAGTTAAAATTATATTATAATTAAAATAAAACCTGGAATTAAAAAGCAACTAAATTATAAAAAGTAAATATAAAATTTAAGCATTTAAATTAAAAAGTTAAATTATTGCTACTATAACAAATTAAATTAATTAAAATAGACAATTAATTATCATTTTTATGAATAATTGAGTTGAATTAAGAATTTAAATTATAAATTTTGATTAAATTTAGCTCGTTTCAAAATATAAATGAGTAATTGATTAATTATTAAAACACATCTATTAATTAGGTTATATTATTTAATTTTTAATACATGCAATGTCAGATTAAGACTAAATAATTTATGTGCTACACCAATCTAATTAATTATATAATAAATTTTAAGTAATTAAATATGCAGACAAAGATACCAAACTAAATAAAAAGTAATTATACTATAAAATTAATGTTAGAAATAATTTAATTATTTTAAACCTTAAAATACTTGATTAATTGTAAAAATTGATAAAATGATAGATTTAATAATAAAAATAAAAAAACATCCATTATTTAGTAAAATGTGTTAAAATAAATAATTAAATTGATAAAAATTAATTAAAAAGATGTGAAAAAACAAGTGTTTTTAAGGCCACATCAAATTACCACACACTTAATCATTGTTTGTCCTCAAACAATTCCTTTTTTTATTATCTTTTAAAAAAATATGGTATTAATGTTTTTTCTAAAAATGTAACATGTCCAACAATTAAAAATAGGAAAGAAACATGTCAATAGGCTTTTAAAAATGAAATTTTCAGATCAAATATTCTATAGAACAAATACACAGAGGGTTATCAAAATAACTATGAATCATCGATAAATGAAGATGTCATGCCTCAGATGTGATACTGATAGGTGAATAACTTCAATACAGGCATAAGTTCTAATATCAAGAGCGACGAGAGGTTAAATTTCTATGGAATTAAGAACATAACCAATAGAACTTTGTACTTAGACTCATCACCTAATTTCCAACAATAAATAATAATTTTTTTAAATCATCTTAATGAAACAACCTGAATAACTCCCATATAAACCAGTTGACCCCTTATTCATCCGGTGTTGATCATTCCCCACACCTTAATGAACTCGTTTTTGACCCTAGACACTTTATTTATTTTTCCCAAGCCATGTATCTTATACAAAGAACTATGCAATGAAATTATTCAAAGGGTACAGAGGGCTTATAGTAAACAGAAACACAACCAACATCTAGGGTCTCAAAGACTCACCGTGGGATCCCTGATGCCCAAATTACTACATTTTTAATAGTTTTATATAAAAATCATTTACATTGTCTTATTAAGATGATTATTTTAAACAAATAACAAAGAAAAATGAATCCCCTAGTATTAAGACCAAACTTCTAGTTCCAAGGGCTATAATCATAATTCCACTGACAGGTTACCCATATCACTCTAAAAAATAGTCCCTAAACAAAGAAATCCATTCAAATAATAAGTAAAACCACTCAAAAATTATCCATTATCATTAATTTCATACTCAAAGAACAAAATAATTACCAGCAAGGTACATGTCCAAAGGTGAGACCCAATTGAGTACATTGTAAAACTTAAAATTATGAAAGAATTTTGGTAACATTTAACCATTTTTTATAAGAAATTTTGAGTTGTAGTGGGAATTGATGGGATTTCAATTAAGAACTGTTTGGCACAATCAATAATTGACCCCCTCCCTCACACTTAAAAGTCAAATTTGTCCCCAAAGTTGACTTGTAAAGTGAATAAGAACAATTTGACAATTATGGTTCAAAATAGATTTTCAAATTTGTAGATTTATGACATGTAAAAAGGTCACGTTAAAGTTCAATGAGTTTGTTCGCCACAATGAATAACTTATCAGCAGGTTCTGAAGCAAGTACACACATTAAAATTTATGTCCGGTGACCAAGATTTTCAATATAGCTCAAAATAATCATATAAGGTGTGGGTGCACAATTAATTGGTGTGAAAGAAATTTTAGAATAATTTATTCAGTTAGATATTCAATACAACAGACAAAGTTGATGCTAAACATCCCAACATTAATGACATTCAAAAGAAAAACTTCATGTACCCTCCACACTTAGTTTCAAGCAGTGGATTTTTTTAATAACAATGAATTTCAGTTTCCATTAGTTAAGTACATAATTTTTTATATATTAAACATAGTGAAAAGTAGCAAATTTTCCTTCCAATTCAGGTAAAATTTTAAACATATGAAGAATTTTTATTTTAGTAGCAACACAAGAAGCAGAATTTTAATATAGTTCATGTTATGCAACAGAATTTTTAGTACACATTTTTCTGAATTTTCTACAAGAAATTTTTTTCAGGCAAGCAAGACATGCATCATATTTTTTCCTAAAGCATTAAAAAAATAATGAAATAAAAATTAACAGATAGATACTTCTCTCTCTAGATTCTCCATTACTCCTTCAACATGGGAATTCCACTACTTTGATGACAACAGTAGAAATATCTAAAAAAATCACAAGGAAAGTAGAAAGAGGAAAATATTTCTAAAATAGACATATCCAACAAAAGGCACCAAAGAAGAACATTATTAAACACAAAACAATATAAAAGTGAAAAAAATAAAAGGGCATGGGTTGAATCCCATGAAGCACTGAATTTAAATTCTTCTAGTTATACTTTATTTAATCATAATTTTATTTATTTATTAACACAACAAAAACCATGGGTTGCCTCCCATGCATTGCAAGATTTATAGTCCCCAACTGGACTCACCTAGAAACTAATCGTAATCACTAGGTGGATGTGGTTTCCTTAATAAGAACCACCACATATGATTGGCCCAAATATTTTAAACATAATAATGAAAATTATGGGCTCCCAAGCTAAACACAACAAAACTGTCATAGCTTATAAAAATCCCCAAACAACACCCAGTAGAAGTTATGGACATGGTGTACTCAACATCAATAATTATTTTAGATTTGAGAATATTAACATTTTTAAGAAGTGGAAACAACAAATTAGGTGCTTCAAAGGGTATGAAAATGTCCTCAGAAAAATATTCTTCTACTTCAACACTAATAGATTCACATTCAAGGGTGAAAATTGGTAAATTCTGATTAAAAGGTTCAAGAGGAGATTCAATAGAGTGCTGGACAGAATTATGAATAGTGAAACTCACATTTTCTCCCCCCTATGGACCATTATCAGTAACATAAGAAGGCTCAATGCCCTTAATATTTTAGGAAGAAAGTGACAGATAGGGAATAGAATTTATTTTATCACAAACAGATTCAGGTTGAACAATGTTGTGAATGTATGCCAAAAGATCCTCATATGTTAACTCACAATTTACATCTACTACTTCTATCAAGTCAATTTTTCCTAGATCAAGTGTGTGTTCATCCTCTACTTCAGGATAAAGTTAAAAAAGCTCACATTCTAAAACTAGGTCATTTGAGTGTTGCAATTCAATTTCAGGAGAATAATTGTACAATTCAGTTTCAATAAGTTCAGTTTACAGAATATTCAAATTTAGAAAATTATCCTCAAGTTGGTTAACAATACTTTCCATTTAATTGCACAAAATTTTAGATAATTTATTACTATTAGAATCGGGAAATGAAAACTCATCAGTTAGTCTTTATTCAAATATCATTCCCTCTTTCTCATCATCCAAAAATATTTCAGAAATTATTGGGTTTAGAGGTTCAAAACATGGAAGAGTGGTTATCATCATAGGTTAGAAAATTTCAGATTCAATGTTATCCAGTTTAATTTTCTCCTCTTGATTATAACCAACATCAAGTTCAAAATAATTGTACACAAAGTCAAAAAAAATGGGTGAAGAGTTTTTAACATTCATGGTTTCAGTTTCAAGTTTGACTTCAACCCGAGTGACTTCATTCTCAAAATTTCTAAAATAGTGATTTTTCTCAAAATAAGGGATGATGAAAAGAATTGGGCATTCTTTTTCAATATATTTTAATTCATCATCAAAATTTTTGAACTCAACTTCATTGAAGATCATTTTGGGGTCTTCATCAATGTGTTCTTGATTCAGTGAGATGGTTGTTTCCAGATTTAGTTCAACAGAATCATATTTTTCAAATATAATGATTTATTGTCCAGTTTCACTATCACTTTCCTCTTCCAATTGATTATAAAATCTTTTATAATAATTTTAATATTCATTCACTTCAAATTCTTCTTATTATTTAACCTTTTTTTGTAATTCCAAAAGCATGTTTTCCAATATTTTCATTCTTTGATCTTCCTCTTGAAAATATCTAAGTTGAAATTCATGGATTTTATTCAACCAAGTGTTAATTAGTTCCACCCTAGTATCCAATTTAGAATAAATTAGTTCAATTTTAGCTAGGCTGTCAGAACTATACTCATACTATTCATTATCTTTTTTATAATCAATCTGTTGTGGCTGGTTATAGACACACTGCCAGGCAGTGTGCCCATAATAGTCACAACACACACAATGAGGCCCCTGTTGATTCCAGTTTTCATGAACATCCATTTTTTATAGAAATAGATAAAACACACAATAGTTCATAGTGAAGTAGATTTTTCAAAAACAACACAAGTAGTTCGTTCCAGTTCAAAGCAGTTTTTAAATCATATTTTTTTTAATTGTTTATTTAGATTTTCTAAAACATAGAACACTCAACGCGTGCCTTCCTCGGAAATGGTGCCAAATCTAAATAAGGTCGGAGGACATTAAGCCCCTAAAAATATCATTTAATAACCTACACTGGCATAGTGGTGCATGGTATATCCACAGATAAGGATGGTGAGTTTTCTATGATTTTTAACAAAATAAACTCCACTGTTATCTGCAGTGGAGGGAGTGAACATCTCTTTACTTTTAAATTTTTTTATTTTTATTTCTTTAATAAAGTGTTAATGAAACAAGATTGGATATTTACTATATTCTATACTAGAAAATGATACTGCAAAATGAAACAGCGTAGACTGAAAATAACTACAAAAAAATAGGGGTGCTGAGGGTAGATCAAAAAGAATGCTCGAGAGATTTGAACCATACTGTCTTGAATGAATGTTACTCATTGATTAAATTCGCACCGTGAAAATTAGTTGTTAATTATTACTCTCCAGAAGAAATATCACTCTGTATTATAGTTCTCGAAGTTCACCACATCAAAAGCCACACACAACAAATTGATAAAAGGTTGTCATCATAAAACAATCTTGACGAGAGTTCTTATGATTTTGAATTTGAAAGTTTAATGAAATTTCTAAATGACTGATCTTGCCAAAAGAACAATGATTTGAAAATACATTCTTGAAGGTCTTAATTAAATTTAATTCTTAAGAACCAGATTCAATCTCGTAGAAAGAATCAGATTCTTGTTGTTGAAATTAATTGAAGAAGAAAAAAAAATTAACCAATAAAACTTCAAATTATCGAGAAGAAGAAATCAAAATAAGATCATTGTCAATATCTCAGCAGAAAGTACAATGTAAAATATATAAAAACAGAGGAAGAGAGATCCTTCCTTTGAAAATGAAGATCGTGTACTAATGCTTCGCTCCTGCGACTCCAAATCTCTAGTGTTGCACTTGGTGTCTCCTGGAAGTTCCTCTCCCAAATCATGGGGCGTGTAATCAATGAGAGTATTATTCAAATTCTGTTACATCCCTATTTTTATACCCTCCTTCATCTACTGCATGTCACCACTCTTTTCCACCATATTGGACTCCTCTTTTCCTGTTTCACCGCACACATGCATTTTTCACGACAGGCACGTCGCACAAAATTTCCTCACGTAACTAAATCTCGTTGAGTTAGTTAAGTTAATCTAGACGGGATTTAAATTCCCGTATAAACTTGCTATAAAAAAACAAGAAGTAATAAATAATATAGTAAAGTTATTTTATAAATTAATGTTAAATTACAAAGTTAATTCAATTTAATTTAAAGATACATAAATTGATAATTATGATTACCAGAATAACTATTAATATTATAGTTATTAATTTATAATTAAATCTTTGATAACTTTTTTAATTATTTAAATTATTATTATTATTTAAATTATAAAGGATGTTTTAGTATTATAAATTTTTATTTAGTATCACTTAATTGAATTCTTAAATTTTATTAATATTAATAACTTTATTAATTTTAATATTTTATTTATACTGTTAGGGAAAAAGTGATAAGTACTTTTATTTATTATTATTCAACTTAATTTACAAAATATTATTATTTATAATTTAATTTTATAAAATCTTATTAGTTATTCTAATATCCTATTTTATAACTTATCTATTTATTATTATAAAAATTATTATGTATTATATTATATTAATTCGATTAATTTATTAATTATTATTATTATCTTTTCCTTTATATTTTATTTTTATTTTTTTATTTACTTTACCCCCCAAATCTTGGCGTGGGGGGGGAGGTGATTCCTCAGATCCTTCTCCAAGAATGAATTCTGTAACTCCCAGCTTAATCTTCATCTATCACCGGCGTTGCCTGAACCACCCAGCAACTCAGCTTCAGCAACATCGATTTCAGCTCCAATGGCTGGTGGCCTCACATAAAAGGTGTGGCGTCCCAGCTCAATCAGTATCATCCTTCTGTCTAGCTAGATCTAGGCTTCAATGATGACACGCCTCCTCTCTGGTTGAGACTTTACAAATATACAAGCGGTGCGGCTTTAACAGCAGGTCTCCTCAGCTTCATCTATAGAGGAACTCTTCTTCGGCTTCACCTCCTCATCCTCAAATCGG
Source organism: Viscum album (assembly GCA_963277665.1). Lineage (NCBI taxonomy): Eukaryota > Viridiplantae > Streptophyta > Magnoliopsida > Santalales > Viscaceae > Viscum > Viscum album. The sequence continues at coordinate 1,627,273,783 of OY728142.1, read as the reverse complement.
CCTCGACAAGGTGAAATCAACTCGGAGATTCTGCAGTAGGTGATAATCCTCTTCATCCATTGAAGGTATTCAGGTTTGATTCCAGGTGTAGTGAAGAAATGCGATTAGTGTAGAATTGGTTCTTTAAAATTGGAAATCTTTTTTGTGCATTGTTGTTGCACTTAATTTATGGTTGATTCTGTGTTTTTTCTTTTGATCTCAAATGATACTTCTAATTTTTTTTAGAAAAATTTCTGTGTGATGATAAGATGATGAAGACAATTCCAACGGTGTTTCAGTGCTACAATTTCTTATAAAGGGAAACATTGCTACTGTTTCTCTAGGAAATAGTGTGAGACTCATTGTGAGACAATGAAATAAGTTACGGTGGAAGTATAGAAGTGGCGAGACAGTAAAAAGGGATTACTGTGCCACTATGAATGAAACAGTGGCAAGAAAGGAGACAACATAAAGGGGATATGGTGTATGGTGTTTTAGTGAGACCGCTTTGATCCGGTTAGATAGCAAGTCGAAATACACTGAGGCTGGTGATTACGGTACCACCACAACACTGCCCAACAAACAGAAAAATGAAAATATATTAAAACTTAAATAAAAAAGTAAACAAAATAATTAGTTAAAACTAAAAATTAATTGAAACAAAATAAATTAAAGATACTCATAAATTTAAATAATGTTTTAAAACCAAATAATGTTATTTTAAATTATTATTATCTTTAATTAAGTAAAACATATGTTAGAATTAAACAAAACCATTTAATTAAAAAGAAACTAAATTATAAAAAGTAAATATAAGATTTAATCACTTAAATTACAATATTAAATTATTGCTACTATAACAAACTATATTAATTAAAATAGAGAATTAATTATCATCTTTTTGAATAATTGAGTTTGATTAAGACATTAAATTATAAAGTTTGATTAAATTTATTTCATTACAAAACATAAATTAGTAATTTATGAATTATTAAAAGATATCTATTAATTAGGTTATATTTTTAAATTTTTAATACATGAAATGTCAGATTAAGGCTAAATAATTTATGTGCTACACCAAACTAATTTATTAAATAATGAATGTTAAGTCATTAAATATGCAGACAAAGATACCAAACTAAATAAAAAGTAATTATACTATAAAATTAATGTAAGAACTAATTTAATTATTTTAGAGCTTAAAATACACGATTAATTATAAAAATTGATAAAATGATAGATTTAATAATTAAAATACCGAAGTTCCATTATTTAGAAAAAAGTGTTAAAATAAATAATTAAATTAGTAGAAATTAATTGAAAATATTTGGCAAAACATGTGTTTTTAAGGCCACATTAGGCAGTCAACATCTTGATGACTTTATTTTCCACACATAGAAAATATTCTAGTCCCTTTAAGATGATATCCACCATGCTTCTTTTCATGCATTGAGCAAAAAGAAACATTCATATTCTTTTCACCATTTTTTTGATTTTCCTTTGAACTCCATAATTAGTTTCTTTCCAAAACCATGAGATTGATATGTAACTCCAAATTGAATTTCAACCTTGATAGAGCAACAGACAATCTCTTCATAAATACTAAAGTATCTTATAGATAATTCCATTTGATTACTTGTCTTCAAGACACTGATGAATTGATCAACCTTACTTATAGGTTGGATGATAAATCCATGAGCGTACCATGAATGTCTTGTATATTTTCCTCATATGTACCAATAGATCAATCATACATTTTCATAAGCTCAAGGAACTCCTTTTATATCATTTTTAGAATAATATAAGGGATGTACTTATTGAAAAATATGTTCTTGAACTCATACAATTCCATGGATTCAATTTCATCTTTCTCCTTTATATTCTTGATTAGATTCCACCATTGGTCCGCTTCACAATGAAAACAATAAAAAAAATGAATTTTTCATGTTCCAAATTGAGAAGGATGGAAAATATATTTTTAATGGTACAAATCCATTGTTCAGAAACAAGTGGATCAGATGACCCATTGAAATAAGGAGTGTGTTTCCACGTGACGAAATAAACCGAATATTGTTCCCATATCTGCTCATTTGGATGTTTTTAATGATTCATAGTTTGTGTAAGTATAGTGATAAGATTTTTCATTCCATCTCTCATAAAATCTGGTTGATTAAGAGGACAATCATTGCATTGATTAGTGCATTGATCATTAACATGGTTACTTTGGGTTCCATACATTGTCTAAATGCTAAAAAGAATAATGTGAGAGGAAAAAATCATACTAGGAAAGAAACATAATCACAGGGCAGTACTTTCAATCTCTAACTTCTTAGGGTTAATCCTATGTTATTCCGGGTCATTACTATAATTATATTAATGTATCCTTTAGTTATAATTAACCTTATATACATCCCTAAAAATAACATAGAAATATCTCTAGGGATCTCAATGATGTTTTCTCACCCTAGTTTCCAATGGTTTACTAAACCTTCACTCTGATACCAACTCTAACAACCCAAGCATTAAATAAATAGAAATTATATTTCTTTTGCGGAATAATTAATACATTACAGAAATATATTCCCAAACACTATATTAGTTTAGTTTATTTGGAAACATGGAACATAATATCTTAACTTAGAGAATGATCTTCAATATCTCTTATAATAATTATCCTGTTTAGTCTTCCTACCTAAAACTTTTCTTTATATCTTGCGGAAAATAGAACATAAAAAGGGTGAGCTCAAATTATCAGTATGGGTAAACATGGAGAACATAAAACAAAACATAAACATATGAATGTAAAAACATGAACATAAAGAATAATTATCAAAATCTTGAGTCATGTAATAAATTATAGAAGTACATAAAACATAGATCATAAAATAACATTAACTATAATAAAATAGAATTGGAATAGAACATGGAATTGTGGAGAAAAATAAGAAAATAATATAATTTCAATAGTTTATAAGGAATTTATTCCAAGAAATTATAGTTGACACAGTCTATTACTGAACCTGGTTTACATTATATTCCAACCATATATTACTGAACCAGATTTATTTGTCATTCGAACGATGTATTTCTAAACTAGATTTACATTCTATTCCATCCCTTTATTACTGAATTTGATTTACTTTACATTCTAGTAGTGTCTATATCATGAGATATAAATCATTACCCAATGAATTTAAGGGATATATTGGTCCCACACTTCTCATAATGAATTCATTCTCACATGTTCCAAAAAATATAAATCATTCATCATAGCATAACCTATGAAATAATATGGGTTTTTGTAAACATCATTCCATCCTAACATAATCCATATAAAATATAATTTCACCATTAACAGAATAAAATCCTAGTAATAATATGGATAGAAACATAACCCTATTTAATGAGAATCAACTTAGATGGAAATTAATTTTGATAAAACACTTTAACCTAATTCTTGATAAAAATATACTATCTTCTTTAAAAATGGTTCTTTTCTCAAAATGCCACACAATTTAAAAAGAAAATAATTTAGTTAAAATTTTTCATGAAAACGTGTAAAGGATGATTTAGGGAAATAAAACTTTATGAAGACCTAAAAATCTATTCATGCCGTATAATATAAAATCATTCTTCTCATACTCTTTCCATAAAAGAAAAAAAGTACCTCGTACCAAAAACAGAAGAAGACTATATTCGTAATAATTAGTAAAAATTCACCATTGGGTAAAATTGACAATAAAAATGTATATAATCATATAAATAATATTTTTAAATATATTTTTGGGATACATGGATGTGGATGATAAATATACCCAAGTAAATACATATGAATAAACAATATCAGATAAAAATGAGATTTGCAATGTTATCCATTAACATGGGTTCGATTTCCTCTGTTTAGGTCTGAAACTTCTGTATTGTGGTTTTAATAAAATTATTATCTTGTAATAGAAACATAATTATATTTATGATATCATATATGATTAACTTATGACATTATATTAACCATTCATTTGTCAATTCCATGTGAAAGTAACGTTTTTGTTAATAATCGTTTTATTTATCCAACATGTTTTATCTTGTTATTATTGATATTATTACTTAGATAATGATTAAGTTACTTATATAATGTATAACATGATTTATATATCATATATATTTAGTATATAATATATATAATAGATTGAAAAATGAAATGGAATACATTGTTCATGGAAAGGGTAGGCCGTACTTATGCATGAATGATGTTTCTGTTTAATTATTGAATTTAATGGAAGAAAGAAAATAATATATATATATATACATAAATCTACTATCATTATTAGGTCTTATATTTCTCGATTAGTTATTATATATACCATATAATCATTCTTGAATGGTTAATGTGGAGAATGAATCTCATCGCGCCGTGCAGACGGTAAGCTGTACATACGCACAAGCGATGAGATCATTCCATTTATGGTAAACTATTATGGAATTGGATGGTATATGAATTGTAAATAATAATTATTATGGTATATTTATAATTTAAATCCATTATAATCATCAATATACCCATCCAAATTAATTAATGATGAATAAAAATTACACCACGACATGAAAACGGTATGTCGTACTTACACATGCATGGTGATATTATTATTTGTAGGATGGATAAATGGAGGTATAATATTGTACCATAATTATAATAACATCATAGAATTAAGAATATAGTAGATTTATTACTTTAGTATGGAAATAACATAAAAATAGTAAGTATAAGAAGAAAATAATTTTGAAAGAGGTGATAAAACAATTACCGCTTTTATGGGCATCTTCTTTTGGTATTAACAAAAAGACTCCATTAGATATATTTCTACCTAAAGGGTGGATTCTAGGATGAATTGAGTGGTGTTTGAAAAATATTTGGGGAGGTTTTGGCCGATACAAATGTCTTTGGATGTGTGATTAAAAGAGAAGGAGAGGTTCCCCTTTATAAGAGAGGGGAGATGTTTCTTTGGAAAGTCTTGAACTATTAATTTATTATAAATTTATTTTTGGAATATAATAATCCGAAACTCAATTATTTAGATGATAAGAGTAGTATGGGTTGGAATCCTCCCAACCAATAAAATTCAGAAATTTTTTTATTTTATTTTAAACCTTATCTATTTGATTTATCCTTATTTTATCTATATAACTTTATTTATGGTAATAAATTTGGAATATAAAATGCTAATAAATATTCACTTACGTGTTGTAAATTGTCTATAATTGAATAGTTTATTAAATTTACACCATATAATTTTCACTTTGTAACTTTTATACATTTTTTTTATTTTAAAATAATTTAAGAATATGTTATTGTGATAAAATATCAACAGTGTAAATTTTGACACTATTAATTTACTTGACATTAAATAAAATACAAAAAAAATATAAATTAAAAAAATATTTAATACAATCCTAACATGTTATTTTAACCTAAAATATTCCTGGATCACATCAATTAGTTCATATTATATTTATTTTAATATTTATGAAACTATTTATGTGATATTTCTATCAATAAAATAATTTATACATCACTATTGTGTCATCATTTACGGTAATTATTCAATCTATAAAAAATATAAATAAATTAATATGATGTAGATAATTGAGTTATATTTATATAGACTATTTATGTTTTATGTTTTATAAAATTTATAATTATATTAAAATTATTATACTTATAAGATATATGAGAGTGACATGTTGTCAACATCTTTTGTTTCAGTTGTAATTACATCACTTCCATTGAAAAAAGTCCATTAAATGAATAAATGATAACCCATAGGTGGTATTGGTTGACTTTAATTCATCCAATATGATTTTTTGTAGGTATTAGGGTAATTTTATAATTTTTATCATATTGTTATTTACCTAAATTTTCATGATTTACTTTTAACTATGGTAAATAAAAATTACTGTAGTTACAATACATAATATCAAAAAAAGTCACCTATTAACTTAATATGAACCCACTAATTCCCAATAAGAAATAAATTCTTAATAATTAAAAACACATAATATGATGAAATTAATTTAAAATTAATTATAGTTATCAAAAACCAAAAAAGTGCGATTTTACGATGTAAAAACTTATCCACAGATTGTCATGTGTTTATGTCCAATTTAAATGTGAAATTACTTCCAATTAACAAAATTTAATTGAATGATAAAAATATAATCCAAATACACTTTAAGACCAAAAAAAATATAATCTAACTATATAAATATATAATATGAAAAGGTTGTTTTGAATTAAAATGTAGTATTTTTCACTATTCACCAAAATATCAATTTCATAAGAAAAGTACTAAAATTTCAACCAAGTTAAATTTTTTATGTCTTGATTACAAATAAGACATTTATAGTTTCAAATATAATATATAAAATTGTTAAGTACATGATTTGAAATTAGTGCTCCATCAAAAGGCGACAAAACTGCATTTCTTGAAAAATATTTTTTATATCAAAAAAATTGTATTTGTTCTTATATCATGTTATAGAAAATAAATAAGATGAATTGTAATGTTAGATAAAATTAAAAATTTAGTTAATAATATTCATAACTAATAGTTTATATAATATTTTAATAATGTATTTTTGTTTATTGAAACTAGGTATTGCATACAACACAAGGTATCGAGGAGGGTTGCTCTTGCGTGAAATTCAAGCCAGGTCAGTGTTTCATTTAGTGAAATCTTACTTTGGTGTTGCATAAAACATAATCCAAATATAGTTATTTTATACATTAAAAAAATCTATAATCAGTGTTGCGTGAAGTGAATTCTTTCAAACAAACTTGAAATTATGTGTAACACAAGCCAAGTATAGTGTTGCGTATACAACAAGCAAATACAGTGTTGTGTATAGCGAATGCTAATCATGGTGTAGTGTACAACAAAAGATATCAATGAAATTAAAAAATATACTACCTCAAAAAATATTGCGAAGTTACAGTTGAAGCCCAATAGAAGGATCAATATGTCATCCATTATTTAATGTAAGTCTCCATTACATCCAATTAGATGACCGGAGAATGGTGAGATCTAGGACCTTACTAGAAAGATGGAAAAAAAATATTATATCGTTAAATTATTATTTTTCAATTTGTTTTTAATTTCCCTACATACTAGGCCTCTTAATTTTTTGGATCTGGTTTTATTTTTATGTTTCAAAAATAATGTAAAATAATGTTTAATATATGTGGATGATTATAAAAATCATATTTGTTTAACAAATTTTCGCTGAATAAAAACTTGTGTTGATTATTTTGTTAAATAATAAATGTGAAAAATGGTATTATTTTTTTAATTTTTTTTATTTTTTTATTTTCATTTCATTTATGATGTACATATAGTGTTCTGTTTATATATTATTGGGAAAATCATTTTGGGAGTTTTTGTGGGCTTATGATTGTTACCATGACATGGAAATGGATGAAGAGAGTGTTATGCTTCCAATATTAGAAATTCATGGAGGTGAGGATATGTTAAAATATGTAATACTTGATATTAATTTTTAATGATGTTGAGTCAAATGAAATGAATAATTGGAATATGTTTTAATTGTAACATGAAGGTATTTAAATAACAATAAATGTGGTGAAATGTTAAATACAAGTAAATGAAACTATAAATGTTTATGTAATTTTTTTATCTGAAATTGAAGTGGATGGAATTTATAATGGTTATTAAAAGTAATAGATATAGTAGTTTATGAATATGAAATTAGTAATGAATATCGTTATTATTGGGGTAGTGGTAATGTATTTTTATTTTTGTGGAGGATTTTTGTTTAATATTGATAGGGGTTATTGATATTTGAATGATATTATGAAATAATAGGATATTTTGTTAATGTTTTATAGGTTAATGATTATAGGTTTTGTATTGTGATATATTATTTATCCATCCAATTTTTATAATTTTTCTCACAATAACCTAATGTAGAAAACCATTTCAATTCCCACATTTGGTTTTTGGTTCATGGTTCACTGAAACATTCAAGATAGTTGGGACATGTATGGTTGATTATTGTACCTTCTCTAATCAATATTTGAAACATAGTATATTCTATAATGGTTTAATTTTATTTCACATAGTGATTTTGGGGATGTTATGTGGTTCCAAGGTCAGGGTATACATGGGAAGGATATCCTGAGTTTGATGTCCTTAAATATGAATCTTAGTGATGATGTGGAATATAGTTGTGAAATGTGTTATATTGTTGTGGTACGTGATGATAATATACATTATTTGATTATGGTATATTTTAATTTACACTAATGTAGCCATGAGGGGTGTCGATATATTTATATTGAAGGGATTGGAGTTTAAAAACTTCTATTATTAAATGTGTGGGAAACTAGTCTAGTTCAAGGTAGGTGAAATATACCATTATATATAAACTATATAAATTAAAATTTTCTATATTTGTATATAGTTTATAAGAGAATTAGTTAGTTAATATGGTTAGTCGTTTAATTTTTATAGTTGATGATTTAGTTTCATGCTTTATTCATTTAGTATTTTGATTAATTATCTTGAATTTTCATATGAAATTTAATGGAATATACTACATAATATTCATTTATACTCATACATATCCTCTACATCCTATTTTTATCATATTAATATGAATAGATGATTATCAGATTCTACATTACTATCTCTAAAAATAGAGTTGGACTACATTCATGGATTCATTATTGTAATAATTTCTTATTTTTTTCATTCATTTGGAAATATTCTTTCATGTAAATACATGAATTTTCAGGTCTATTTTATTTAATATTTTATAAATTTCATTTTTCGATTCATTTAAAGTTACTAGGAACTATTTGGGTAATAATTCCCATTATATTTAAGTTGTACCATTTTTTTACAACACATGCCTTATTTGAAAAATGTTTCAGAAGTCATATTATATTTTATTCATGAAAATGAGGGGTACTTGTGGGGAAAGGTCATGATAATTTGTATTTTATCTATAGCTGAGTATTATAATGGGATTATGTAACTAATTATGATTTCATGATAAATAATTAAAATTATTATATTATGTGTTGTACTATATAGAATCCATAAAGAATTTATATGGACCCCTACAATCTAATGTATTAACATTAAATCCTATTGAAAATGTTTAAGTGATGGTGTTATGATTTCGGTGTAATAACTGAGTTATGGTTAATGAATGATGTTATTTTAAATTCTTGATATTCTTTGTAAGGAAATTAAATTTACTTAAATATTATTAAATATAATTTCATATATTAGACTAATTATATATTTTTTCTTCTGTAGTGATTTTAGGTGGAAGGAATTCCCTTGAGGTTTTAGTGGAAGAGTTATAATAGGATTCTTCGATAGACAATAAGAGGGTTGACACTAAGGATGATTAATCATGGTTGAAGGCATTGAGATATTTTTAATATATTATATTTACAATATATGAGGGAACTATATTTAATATGAGGATATAGAAATATTTTTAAAAGAATATGATCTACATTAGTTTAATCTATGTAACGAAAGATAAGTGGAATCCATTATCATTTATATTACTGTGGAGAGGTTTTGATTAATGTCGGTTCTTATTTTAATGTGATCATAATAAGTACATCATATCCATATGGACACTCCATATCAATCTTATGTTTAGTTACATTAATCATGAATGATGATACTGTTATTGTAAGAGTTTATATCTCTTTTTCCATAAAGTTATTGTGTGTGGATTCTTGATCTCCAATTAAAGAATATTTTTCACTTTTCCAATGATCATTTTAATAATTAGTAGAATAGGTAGTGAAATTTGTTTGAGGTGTTTTTTCTAGATATTGAACATAAGTGTAACTATTTTTTGTTTTTTAGTGTTTCTTTAGGTTCTTGAAAAAGCTGAGGAGAGAAAAGAGATGATAAAACTGAGGGGTTCATCTCATGAGGGGAGTCATAAGTTCATTATAAAGAGTAATTATATATATACTAGAGCATTTATATTTATGAAATGTACCATGTTTTTAATATATATATAATGATGTATTTTAATTTATGTCACTCAAGAAATAATTTAAATATTTTACTTATATTTACGTTTTCTTCACATTGAATTTATATTCTAATAATATGTGTATTTATTTGATGAGATACTATGTACTGAATAATTTTTAATTTAACATCTTATATTAGTCTAGGTAACAATATATAATGTATTTGATAATTATATTATCCAAGAAATAATTTTGAAATATATTATTAAATATAATATCATATTTAATATGTTTTCATCTAAAAATGATAACTATGAAATTTTTTAAAAAATATATGGGTTATATTTTAATTGTTAAAAAAATAATCTAATTAACATATATATATGAATAAGTGTGAATTTAGTGTACCATGAACCACTAAATTATTAATGGAAATAATATTAAAATTCCCAATATTAATACAACATAAATGTATTAATAAACATATATAGTATATTGATAATAGAAATAATATGCAATTAATAGTAATTATACAATTTAATTGCAAAAAAATATTTAAACAGGTAAATTAATGTTACATTATATTTATTTGAAAATAATTTATACTATAAATTATATGACTATATAATTAAATTACTATAACGAAGATCCAATGTGGTAAGATAAAATTTCTCGTTGTAGTAATGTAAAAAAATATATAATAACCATAAAGTTGGAAAAAAATGTATGTATATACATATATACATGAAGACATAAATAAATTTATATATAAATTTATATGACACATAGATTATTCATAAATTTATGAAGTTTTAAAAAATGATATAGTAATATAAAATGTGTTATGAGGGAAATGATACTTCTAACAAAAAAAATTATTAATAAATATATAAAGAGTAGAATACATTGTTTTTAAGCATATTTAAACATATATGTATATCATGCAGAAAAATTATGTTATATATGTATAAATATATATTTAATTGAATAAATATTTATGACTATTTTAAAAAAATAATTGGATTAGAATTTAATAATTATTATTTATATATATATTAAAATTTTCATTTTAGACAAAGTATATATATATATAAATAAATTAAAAGGAAAAATCATCTAAAAATGGAAAACTAAAAAAGGGTTGTATAATATTCTTTTCCATAAAACTATCACCAAACCTTCATAAACACTAAATAAAAACCACCACCACTGATGTCACTATGTATTCCATGATGAACACCACTTTAAAAATGGATTTCAAACTCAAGAGTCTACCCTACAAGTCTACTCATTGTCCAATGTGAGTTTTCATATGGCCTATATGATTACCCATGAGTTTAACATGAGTTTACTATGTTTTCTACCAAGCGTGAATAGTAAATTATAATGTTTGACTACCAATCCTTCAACATTCGTCATCCCCTTATCTCTTGGTAGATTTAACCTTTCCACCATCACAAACACTATACCCACAACACCGTACCAAGCCTAAATTATGTGATCTATGATGATAAGTCCCACCATTATCTTAAACCAAGTATTCCATTACATGACTTCAAAAGGTAATGTAGGAATCATATTCCACCTCATTGAAGAGTAGGATTTTAGTAGAGAATCTAAACACAACTATCCAACCTGATCTTGTTGGATTTTTGTTTTATGTATCAGAGGTGTTCCGAGCAAGTTTATATTAGAGATGATAAAATTATCCATAACTATAATCCTATCGAATATGGTCATTGATAATAGATCTAGTAAATATATCATATAGGAACTATAAGTCATGTCATTGTATTCTAGCATAGATTCAAAATTTATTTTCCTGGGAATGACTAAATGAGTTAGAAAAGAAGTTATTATGTCTAGATAAATAAATAAATAGGGGCATATAACTTCATTATAGTTGGTGGAAAATATTATAAAAAAATAAAATGGATCACAATTTATGGGTGTTTATAGATAGTTATAAATAACATATTATTAAGTTATTTTTTTGTATAATCCATAAATTGTAATTTGATTATATGAACCCATTGATCTTTCTTCCTGAGTGTGTATTGAATTAAAAAATTCCATGAATTCATCATATATATATATATATATTCTTATAAAGGTGTATTATGGGATGGGGATTGAGTCCTAAGGAGTTTTCCTTCAAGAAGGAGAACCAAAATATAGTTTTTCTATGACATAATGTAATAGGATTTATTTTATGAAACATTTTCATTTTAAAAATTTTAATTATTTTTTTAACATCCTATATAATATATATTTTCTAATTTAATTTTTAGGACATTTAAAAAAAAACTATGCATACAATTTTAAAAAATAAATTCTATGTAAGTGTCTTGCACGTTATAAAATAAAAAAAATTAAATTTTCAAATTTTTTTTGTTATATGGATTTTTTAAAATTAGTTTCCAATGATTCATAAAACATCGTTGTAAAATATTTTAAAATATTTCTGAGAATATTCTTCTCCTAAATTTCTAAAACTAGATCGTAGTTATAGGGGACCATATTATCTTTTAATGAGTATAATGAATTTCCTTATTTCTCAAAAATATATTCAACAACTTTACTTTTAAATAATAAATTACGTGTGTTTTTTTGAATCTATTTTAAAAAATAGTGATTTAGGAGTTTTAAAGAGTATTATTTTTTGTGTTAATAATTTTATCTAATTATCATGTGTGTTTCCAATGTCTAAATTTTTTTATGGACATTAATTATTCTATTCTAAATGGTGTTCCTTTAATGTTTTCAAAGATAATTAATAATGCATAAATTTTATTTTTGTGTCCCATACTTTTTTAAATAATTCATGTATATATATAATAACATTATATAAATATGTCACCAGAAAATTATTATTTTTAAAATTAATTTTAAGGAAGTGCATTCTTTTTGAAGATTGTGAAAAATCTCATAAAAGGCAATGAATTTTATTAAATTAATATTGTTTAAATATTATTTCTTGAAGGAAAATGTTTTAATTACTTTTAAAAAAATTATTATTTTGTTTAAATCTCTATTTTCTTTTTGATGAAAATATTTTAAGGGAGTTTTCAGGTATTTTAATGTCTAAAGAGTTTCATAAAATGTTTTCAAAACACCATACTGAGCCTTTTTCTACCATAAGTTTGAAAATGTATTTCATTGGGTAATTTGATATGATTGAGTTATTTTAGAGACAAGCCTTGAAATCATAGATTTAGATAGACTAGACTGAGATGAGGAATTACAGAAATTTTATAAAACATAGTATAGATTCTTGATATGGTTTGGGGAATTGTGTTCCTAATACTCAAAAGATCATAAACTAAATATTCTGTGATAATTTAAGGATTATATGTATTTTGAGTGATGTCATACATTTTATTTTTTGAAAATATTTTTTATTTTTAACACCAGTATCTTGTGTGTGCATATGGGGCACTTCAATGTATTCTATTTTTGTTTCTTCAAAAAAGTATATTTTATCAGCTACAATATTTTAACATCTCTTGAGATGAATATTCTGGGAAATAACAAGGGAGAATGTTTTTTATTGGTTTTATTTTTTTGTTTTCTCAATTGGAAATTCACAGAATATCCTATTATTATTTTTTGGTATTCTAAATATTTATTTTTAATCATTATTTGATTGGTTTTCATTTGGTGTTTATTATGGTGAAATTATGAAAATTTTAGAAGTTTCCACTATAGGGTGTGATTGGCTCATGGTTTTCCCAAAATGTGCAGCCTGCTAGATATATCTGTGCAACACAAGGTAGTGAGATTTTTCATAGTCAGCACATAGTTTACAAACTCTGTGCCCTATTAAGAGGAATAATATGGACCATTTTAAACCGTTGCATGGCTAGCACATTTTTTTTCTAAACTGTGCTCCTCAACTGAGGAAACTATGTGAAGGGATTTTTAATTAATCCAAATTTTTATTAAAAATTACCAAACTCCCCTTTTATTTCTTCAAACGATAAGAACAACCCATAATCGATTTCCACCATCATTAGAGATCCTAATAATAGTTTTAGCCCCTATTATCCCTCCCAAAAGTGAATAAAAGGTTTCAGAATTCCCTTCAATATTCTCCTGGTTAGTTTTCTCACCCCATTATTTTTCTCCTATGGTATCAATTCTCCTCCCTAGGATTTCACAGATCCTTATGTTGATTTTTGGATATAATAACCTATATTTTGTGATTATACACATAGGTTTGATCCTTGTTACATGGATTGTGTGATATCCACTCTTCATTGACAAATAATAGTCATGTTTTGACATTGTGAGTTCTGTTAATTCCTTGGTAGGTGATTCTTTTATGATGTCTACAGTTTTCTAACCCTAAATTTCTTTATTTAATTTCATTTTTATGAATTAAATTTAATTTCTTAATTGAAATGAAATTTCTTTCAATCATTTTATTTAAATCCCAATTCCATTGAGTGGTTTTTGGGAAATTTGTTTTGGTAATAAATTGGGGAAACTCCCAATTCCTTAGTATTGGGGTGTGTTTAAGTAAATTTTTAAAATTTAAATTTCATAATTTAAATTTCAGATTTTATGTAAATTGTTTCAACTAAATTATTTAATTTAATTTTCGAAGATGGATTGTGAAATTTAATTATGAATCGATATCAAATATCTATTTGTGAAAATGGAAACAATTGATTTATATGGTAACCTTGGGGCTTTATCCTACAAAAAGGAATGTTTTGAATAAAATCCTATTTTGATTTTTAAATGAAAATTTGTAATATTTGAAAAGGATAATGGGATTTATTTTTTGTTATTTTTTCTTGAAATAAATTTCCCATCATTATTTTTTTACTATATCACATGATATACATAGGTAGTTAGTGAGTTATTTGTGTGACACTTTACGATATACAACATTCCAAAAAATAAATCTAACACATCACATCCATTAGGTGATTGTGATGAGTCCTCTTTGGCCTGACTTCAAAGGGATGTTTTTTTTCATATTTTCATGTCACATTTAGTGTGGAGTCCCTATATCTTGGAACTATCATACCTTCTTAGGCATATGACCATGATTCTTTCTTGTTTGTTTTTCAAATGAATATATTCCATTTTTATAAACTATCTTACAAACCTTAGGATTTATGTAAATTATTTTATGTAAAAGTTTTTATTTAATCCATTAAAAAACCATTGTTTTATAAGATTTATTCAGTTTTAATGTGATGATTTTTTTAAAATTATTTCCATTATTTGAAATTTATTTCCATATTTTGAAATGTAAAGCATGAATTGTTTAAATTAAGATTATGAAATGGAAACCCAATTTATTTTAAATTAAAAACTCTCTTTGGTTAATTTAATATTAGAATATTTTATGTAATCCTTGGTGAGAACCTACTGGTATTTTTATCTCACCACCTACCCATGCCTTCAAGAGTTTGTATATTATCTCCTTCAAGGTTCGAATAGGGGTAAAGCACCACTTTGTTGTGGTTCTATCTATTTACCTGTGGACTTATTGAGTTATTTACATTGGGAAATTCTATGTTTTTCATGTTTTTTATTGTATTTTGTTATATTAATTTGGGTTATTATACATGTTTTACTACTTGTACATTACTCCCATTAGATTTCCTTTGTATGCATACTCAATATTTAACTTACATCTTTATTGTCAGTGGAAAACATTGTTCTCAAATTATTCTTTGTACAATTCAAGGAACTAGAATCCAACCCATGGGGATTAGGAACACCCTTTGGGCTATTTCAGGACCAGTTAGGTTATGGGTTCACCAGGTTACCCAAGATGGTTTATAACAAAGTGGTATCAGAAGAGTCTGAGCCTCACTCTGTGATGTTAGTATGCAGCCTGTGTATTTTTGTCGAGAATTAAGAGGTATTTTTGATTGATTGTATGGAAATATCTCATTGAAATGAACATTAATTCACCAGGGCTGTTTCGGTAAATATTTCTAGGGTATTGGATCTAGTATTTTTCTTGTTTTGGTTATTATTGCTGTAATCAAAATCTTGTTCGTCTCTATGTTTGGATTGATTTCACTATCACTATGTTTGAGTGTTAATATTATCCATTCCTTGTTGTTTGATTATGTATTATATCATAATTCCTCCAATAGGATAAGAGATCTAGAGAATGAAGGATGTTTATGAAGAACCTCAATGAGAAAATCCTCTCATAGACCCAAATCTGGTTGAGGTGAATATGCATCCTGTCTAAGCTCTAGTACTTGCCCCACATTAATTCCAAATAAAGATCTAGCTGTGGAACCATAGAAGGTTGTTTCCCAAGATTTAATCTCAATATTTCCTTTTATGGAATCCAACACTATTCAAAGGCTCAAATGATCCTTGATATGTTGAGTGGTGGTTAAGCATAATGGAGCATTTTTTTGTGTTCTTTGACACACCTAATGAAATAAAAGTGAAGTGTGCCACTTAGTTCTAGGAAGGAAAATAATTAAATTGTGGGATATGATGGGGATGGTTAAGAAATATGAGGTATTAGAGAGGAAAAACATCAATGTTCTTTTCACCGACAAATTCAATCCAGAGTCAATATTGTTGGTCATGTCTATGGAGTTTTTCAATGTTTTGTAGTCTAAAAAGACCGTGACAGAGTATGAAAAACGGTTTGGTGAACTTTTGTAGTTCACAAATATGATCATGTATCATTATAAGGTGAAGGATACATAGTTAATGTTGGTAAATATTTATTATATTCATTCTTAGGTTTTCTACCTGAATCTTTCTAATTATTCTGATGTACTAGATAAAGTGATGATGATTGAGATCGACCTCGTAGGAAAGATTGGGTTATCAGGTGTTTCACTCACTCATAGTGGATGTGTGCAATATTTTAAGGGAAAGGTAAAGTGTGAGGAATTTCATATCAATTCTCATGATAAGGGTAATTATAGTTCTATTAGAGTTATTGAAAGATGTCCTTTAGTTTACTATGTGTGTGGTATGATATGACATTCAAAGAGGGTTTGTTTTGAGGCACTAAAGAAATGTGACTCCTACAGATTCTCGGGACACTTTTAGAGATTATTCATTGTTTATTATTCTATATGTAGTAGCATGAGATCATCATCACCATATAAAACTATGGTTCTATATGTTTTTTCACGTGAAAAATGGTTCCATCCATAGGGATTTGTAACAAAGTTTCTTCACATAGTGGAAGATTCTATAGAGGAAGAAGATATAGGTCCACTGACCATGATAGGTACCATTACTATTGATTCATCATTAGTGACTACTATATATAATACTGGTGCTTTTCATTCATTTATTATTACCCATATTATTAATATGATAAATCTTCCTATGGAGATTTTATCTTGTGAAATGAATATTAATACAACCCTTTGTTAGAAGAGAGAGAATGGTGTTTATAGTCCCACATTTGTTTTCTATCTATAATATGTCTCTCTTTCCTGGAGTTTATTATTTCTCAACATGAAACTACTTGATGTCATATTTGGACTAGATTGAAAAATTCCAAATAAATCCTGGATTTATTGTAACCTTTGACAAATCTCCTTCACAACACTCGATGGCGAGTTCCAAATATTTTAAGGGGAATGGTACCTAAGATTTAGTAAAGATAAACCTTATTATCTATATTTTGGGAAAGTGAAATATGTGTTTTCTTTTGATTTAGAGTGAGAATTAATGAGTGGTGATTTCCCTTCAGTTTTAATTTAGTTATTCATTGTGTTTCCTTTTGAATTCTCCAGTCTTCCACCGGTTAGGGAGGTAGATTTCTCTATTGATTTTATAAATACCAGACCTTAAACATTACTTAATCTTGAATATTTTTCATGAGCATAAATTATTACACATTAAGGATCTTTTTGGTTTTAGAGATTTAAATAATTAGGATATCTAACATACATAACATAACGGAATCATATAAAGAAGATTCTACTCAAAAAATTATCCATTTTTTTAAAATATAAAACATTTAAACCTAAAACATGATTTTTTTGACAACACTTCATATCAAACTTCATGATTACCTCCATTCTCTTACGCATCCTTATATCATGTGAGAAACATTTTAAAAACATGGGATGATTATAAAACTCATTATGGGATATATGGAAAGAAATTGTTAGTCATGTGATAACATAAATCCAATAAAACCCATAATCATAAAAACTCATATTCATAGAAACATCATGTAGTTTCTTTGGGACATATTTACCATGTCACTCTTACATTCAACCCTACATGTGGAATAACCATTTGGTCACCTTCCTTCTCCAGGGTACCCAATGCATTGGAGAGATATAATGGGGCTTACCCATAATATCATGATATATAATGGTATCAAACCAACATAAATAATTTCCAAGGAACATATCATGAATAAATCACTTCATAACTCATTTACACCATTGAGAAAAACCCAGTCACATATCAAAATCTTGTTTTGCATAAAAATCACTCTTAGAGCATAAACATCGCTCACACACAATAATGAAAAGCTTATTATTCAAAAATAACTATAAATAATATAATGGAGACACTATAGTATTAAAACATCATTAAATTAGAAGATAAAAATCATGACATAAAAAACATACAATCTCATTGGATTTCATAAAAGAGACATCTAAAATGATTTTAAAGGGAATGTCTGTTACAAATACCATAACATTTAAGGGAGAACAGATTAAATGAATATAATACATATATATATACTATAAATACACGTTAAAAACATAATATTATGATGTTACATATCAAAAATCCCCTTCTCAAGATATAACCACTGAAGTTGTAGGTTAACCCAAAGAATAGAAATTCGGTTTAAAATTCACTTACAGAATTTCAAAATGGTAATAGGTGTACATGGAAGGGATTAATGAGATCGAAATGGGGTATATAATCATTAATATATCATAATGGTATTATGGAGAAGGTTATAAAACATACACCATCATTCGGAATTAAAAATTAAAGGGAATAACATAGTGGAGAATATTGAGTAAAATTCCGAAAGAGAGAATCCCTTACGTCATGTTCAAATTCCTTCAAATGTGTCTAAAACACCTGTATGATGTTTAAAATAGTGTCATGAATATTTTATAGAAACATATTCTTGTTTATAACACCTTTCATGATCAGTTTATATCATCATTCCACCCATTCATTAAAAATAATTTGTTAATGCCATTATTTTCGGGTGCGTTCTTCACACTGTTTCCATGATTGGTTCAAGATAGATATTCTTATCAACAGGAAGTTAAACTACAAAATTAAAAAGGAATTATATTTACATATTTCCAGAACAATATTTTATACCATTTTTAATTTTTATATTTTCCAAGAGGATGATTCATAAGTTAAAACATTATTGATATTTTTTGGGTCATTTTGGTGATTCGTCGATCGTAAATAACAAATTTTGTTTCATAAATTTATATCATTTGAAAAAAATGATTATTGAACCTTATATAAGATATAATACATTTATTATAATCTATTTCAACCATAAAAATGGTTTAATTACTAGTCTTTAAGGAAGTAAATGAAATTTAAATCACATCATCCATGATGTCGGTAAATCAACTCATCACGAACGCTATTTTAATTTCTTGAATTGGTGGGAGAGGAGAATAAGTATAATGGTGAATCATAAATAAACATAAAAAAATAAATAATATTTAAGATACTGGATAATTCATTCCCCTTGGATAATGGGATGTGAGGAAAGAATAATAATAGAAAATAAAATGAAAAGAAATGAAAGAAAACTAAAGAGGATGTTTACCTCTGGATCTCTTCTCCTTGAGATCCTTATTAAGGCCCTTGGTTTTGAAATCTTGGTGAGACCAACAGGTATTTGATGTAGTTAAGGGGCTTGATAGGGGTATTTGGAAGAACATACGTATAGGTAAATTCTTGAGAGGTGTGGGAGGATGAGGGGGAGTGGGTTGTATTTATACTGGAGGTGAGGAAGAGTTTTACATTATTTTATTCATTATTTAATTTTTTTCCACAAGACAAGAAATAGTTATGATTAAAAGACCAAAAATACTAATAAAATAATGTCAGTTTTAACTAAAGGTTTATTACACCAGCTAAGATGTAGGGAATAGTGTATTTACCTGATAATTTATATATAAAGTATTTTACTGTATTTCAATATTAATAAAAAAATCAAGTTATTCAGAAAAATCCCATAAATTCACCTGAACCATCTTTCAATGTTTAGAATTAAAAATTTTACTTCATTTTTTGAAAATAATTCTCTAAATATTATTAATTCAATTTTTAATCAAAAAATAATTTTTTTTCAAAAAACAACAATTTTAAAACATTTATTTACTTATTTATGATATTGGTATATAATATCTTCAATTAAATATTATATGTAAACTATAATAGGCGAGGTTACAGTTTATAAGGGTTTGTTAATATTCTTAAGCGTAGAATTACTATTCATAAGGGTTTGTTTCTATTCATTAAAAATTAAATTATGCTTATCAGACTCTAAATAACTTACTAATTGCAATCGTGTGTTCCTGTTTTTCAAAATTCAAAACACAGAAGTGGGAAAATTATGTTTAGTAGTAATTATTACCTTCTAATTAAAATAATGTTTCATTTATTTAAATTTACTTTTAAAACCATACGGTATAACATTATCCCCACTTTCTTGATATTTCATCCTCAAAATTTTATTTACTTATTAATCAAGTGAGAGAAGCTTTCCCTCATAGTATTTTCAGATTCCCATGTTATTTCTTCTACCATGTGTTTTCTCTACAAAACCTTTACCTGATGGATTAACTTATTCCTCAATACTTGATCTATACGATCAAGAATCTGAACTATTCCCTCATCATAAGTAAGGTTCTTTTCCAGGTGAAATGCTTCTGGGATAAAAACATGAGATGAATCTAGCACATACTTTCTCAACATTGAAATATGAAAAACATTGTGTACATGAGACAAACTCAGAGGAAACAATACCCAGTATGAAACTAGTCCAACTTTATCCAATATTTCAAAAGGACCAATGAACCACAGAGTTTGATTTCCTTTATTACAAAAACATTTCAAAATTTTACAAGGATATATTTTAAGGAAAACATAGTCACTTACCTCAGAAGAGAATCATTTCTTTCTATTATTTGTAAAACTTTTCTACCTGATATTAGCTGTCCTCATATACTGCTAGATCAACATCACTTTCTTAGTAAATTCCTCTACTAATTTTGGCCCCATCAACATTCTTTCACTGACTTCATTCCAAAATGCTAGTGTTCGACACTGCTTCCCATATAATTCCTTAAAAGGTTCCATCTGTATACTAGAATGAAATCTATTATTATAAGAAAACTAAACTAAAGAAAAATGTTGATCCCAACTTTTCTTGTAACCAAATGACCAATATCAAATCATATCTTCTAAAGTCTGAATCATTAATTCTGATATCCCATCTAATGGAATATGAAAAGATATACTGAAATTTAATTCCTTTCCCAATGAATTCTGAAGGCCCTTCAAAAAATTAGATGTGAACCTAGAATCCCAATCAGATACAATGGAATGAGGCACTCTCTGTAATATTATAATCTATTTTAGGTACAGTCGAGAGGCTTATCTAAAGACATTGTATCTCGAATATAATTAAAATGTGAAGATGTAGTCAGCTGATCAACAATAAGCCAAATCACATTTTTACCTCGTGAAGCCTTAGGTAGTCACACAATGACATACTTGGATATATTCTCCCTTTTATAATCTAGCACTAGAAGAGGATGAATCATCCCCTTTAGTAACTGCTTCACTCTTTAAATCTATTGATATGTAAAACACTTCACAGTAAATTCTAAAATATCAATTTTCATTCTATCCCGCCAATAATACTCCCAAAGGTTTCATTACATCTTAGTGCTTCTAGGATGAACTAAAAATGGTGAACTATGAGATTAAATAAACAAATATTCCATCATCTAAGTATTATAAGGCACAAACCACCTTTTACGAAATCCTAAAAAATAATTTTTATCATGGTTAAAGTCCAGAAACTTACCCATTTTAACCAATTTAACCTTATTCTATAGCTCCCCATCTTCCATTTGTGCTTGCTTTATTCTGTTTGACAAATAGGACTACACTGAAACCTAAAAAAAATTGATGTATTTTCTACACCAACAACTTCTAACCCAAAATTAATCAAATCATTTACCAAAGGATCACATTCCAAACGTATCATGATTACTATAACATTACTTTTCCAACTATATTAATCATCCACTCTGTTTTCCATCCCATGTTGGCAATAAATTGTGAAATCATAATTTTTGATTAGCTCTAGACATATTCTATGTCTTATGTTTTATTATTTCTGAGTGAATATATAGTTCAAATATTTATGGTCACTATATATTTCACATTTGACTCTATATAAATGACACCTCAAAATTTTTAAAGCAATGACCATAAATTCTTATTCCAAATCATGTATAGGGTAATTTAACTCATGGGATTGCAACTCACAGGAAGCATATAAAATTACCTGATCTTTCTTCACCATAACACAACCATGTCCATTCAAAAAATCATTACTGTAGATGAAAAATTATCCATTTCTATAAATTAGTGTTAGAATTATAGAAATCACCAATATTATTTTTAATTTCTGAAAACAAACATCACATTCTTCTATCAAAACAAATTTAACCCCTTCTCATGTTAACTTAGTTAGCGGGCTAGATAACATGGATGTTTTCTTAAAAAATTGCCAGTAATAACCTGCTAATCCAAGATAAATATGAATCTATTTAACATTTTTTAGGTCAAGTCCCTTCATTAAAAACTTTTGTTTTATCAGGATCAACTGTTATACCATCTTTATTTACAATGTGCCCATAAAAACAAATCTGTTGCAACCAAAAATCACCCTTTCTTAATTTTCCAAACAGTTTGTTTTCTTTTATTGTTTAAAAAACAACCCTCGGATGGTTTTCATGCTTCTCTTTAATTCTAGAATACAATAGAACATCATCAATAACACAACCAAAAAATTATCCATGAACCTATAAAATATTCTATTTATAATATCTATGAATACAGTGGGTGAATTAGTTAACCCAAAAGGAAGAAGTAAAAATTCATAATTGTCATATCATGCACAAAACATAGTCTTTAGGATGTATTCATTTTTTTACTTTCAACATATGGTACCCAGAACTCAGGTCAACCTTCGATAAATAATATGCTCCATGGAGCTGATCAAACAAATCATCGATATGAGGAAAATGATACATATTTTAAATTGAAATGTTATTCAAGGCCCTACAATCAATGCAATTCCCTAATAAAACACTTTTCTTCATAACAAACAAGAGAGGTGTACCACTTAGTGAATTTATAGGCTAGATGACATCATTATCTAACAATGCCTATAATAGATTTTTTAATTCCAGAAGTTCCATTTGACCCCTTCGATAAATGTGTTGAAAAATTGGATTAGCATTAGGAACTATGTCTATAGTAAACTGAACCTCTAGATCATGAATAAAAATAGAAAAATCATCAAGAAATACATTTAGGTATTCATTTACCACCGGTACATCATTAATCTGTATAGTTCCCTTATTTTAAAAAATATGAGCAATATAACATTAATTTCTATATTATCTCAGTTTCATAGCTTCCTAATATGTTATTAATGGTATGGGTTCATTCTTGTACACAGAATTAAATTATTTATGAAAAAACTACTTTTCCTCTGAAATCTATCTCAGCTCGAAAAAAAGCCAGTTCATACCCAGAATAACATCAAACTCTACTTGAAAAAATAACAACAAATGTTTTCAGTTAAACACTTTCTACAGAAAATGATAGGTATATACTTATAACTTCTTTGTTACACAATCTTTTCTCTATGTGTTTTTACCATGAGTTATAGTTTCATTTTATGAGGTTTAATTCCCAATTTTTCGGAAAATTTCTTTTATATGAAGGAATTTGTAGACCCTAAATCAAACAACACATTTTTGAAATCTGTAAAAAAAAATACCTAATACCACCTCCTTTCATGGCTCAACATCTATTGAATTGGTTAAAAATGATTTTTTCACACCATTCTTCTTCCAATCTTGGTGATTTTCTACTTGAGTGACTATATTTAGACAAACCCTAGAAAAATGAACCAATTCCTAAATATGAAATCATCCTACCAATAGATTCTCATCAATTTTACGACTATTTTTCTTGCACTCATGATAAATGTTTCAAAAAAATCCACATCAGTAGCCTTTCCTAGAATTTATAAGACATTTACCAGGATGACTTTAACCAATGTTTTCTTAAGAAGGGAAATATATTTTATTACCTCAAATTATCATTAACAAGTTCTTCCCATTTCTTACCAACCTAACTGCTTCTTATTCTTATCATCACGGTTCACATACATGTCATAAAACCCCATATATACTTTTTTAGCACAACGAACAAGCTTCTCATAGATTTTAAACACTCTTGATTCCAAAGATATTCAAAAAAATGGTTTCAAACCAGAGTAAAATCTATTAATTTTCCTATCAAAATCATGAATAAAATCTGGTATGTACCTTGGATTTCTTGTAAAATTGGCTTCATATAATACCAACGAATCATCAGTTTTCTACTTTTGTTCTATGAATTGTTTCTCCATTCCGAGTCGAACAGTTTTAAGAAAATATTTTCCTAGAAAAATGTTCTTAAAATATTCCAATTCCATATTGTCAATATCATCTCTTTCACTTGTATTCTTAAAAAGAGACCACCCTTTATTGGATTCAACTTACAAATTATAAAAGTATAATATTAATTTTGGATGATCTGGACATCCCATCACTTCAAATATCTTTTCTAAAGAGTTGATCCATCCTTCGGCTATCACTGGATCTGCGGTTCCACTGAATGCTAGAGGATGTTGCCTCATAAAATTCTCCAGAAAAGACATGTTTCATTGTGTTAGATCATGTTACTATCTATCATGGTTGACACAACTATTTATTTCGTGATCCAACAGATCCATTTTTGTCAGAAACTGTTCTATTTTGATTCCCACCATTCCAGGCTGCACATTCAGACAAATATTATACTCTTTGTGCCTTCCTACTTCTGCATCCTTATTTCTTCCATAGAAAACCATTATGAGCAGACATATCATAGATGAAGCAACAAGTTAATCTTTAAATTAAATAACAATTCAATTCAAACATTGAGTAAAAATCATTTATGGTTTTTTCCTGATAACATCCTAACCATTAATGTTATCTAAACCATCCTCTGATACCAACTATAAGGACTAAGCCGTAATGATTACTTATTCTTGATTTTTATTTATGAACCTGCATTATTACACATTGATATTCTTTTGGGGTTTATAGTTTTAAATAAATAGGATATCTTACATACATAACGTACCTAATTCATACAAAGAAGACACTACTAAAAATAGTATCCATTTTTTTCAAAATATAATACATTAAAACATAAAACATTATATATTTAACAACACTACGTATCAAACATTGTGAGTCCCTTATTTATCTTACCCATCCTTATATCTTGTGAATGAAGTTTTAAAAACATGGGATTAGTATAAAACTCATTAAGGGATATAAAGGAAGATACCTTTAGTCAAGTGATAACATAAAAACCAATAAAACCAATAACTATAAAATCTCATATGCATAGAAACATCATGTAGTTTCCTTGGGACATATTTACCATATAAATCATAAATTATCTCTTACACATGGAATAAACTTTTTTTCAAATTCCATCTCTATGGTACCCAATGCATTGTAGTGCTATAATGGGGCTCACCCGTCATATCATGAGCTATAATGGGCTTAACCCAAAATATCTTGATCAATAATGGGCTCAAAACAACATATCTTGATCTATACTGGGAATAAACTATCATATATTGAAAAATAAGGGACTTAACCCAACATAAAAAACTGTTCATGCAACATCTCATGAAGCAATCACTTTATAACTCATTTACCCCTTTGAGAAATGCACATTGACATTTAAAAATCCCCTTTTTTGTGAAAATCACATGTAGAACATAAACACTGCTCACACAAAATAGTGAAACCTTATTATTAAAAAATAACTATATATAAAATAATAGAGACAATATAGAATTAAATCATCACTAAATCAGAAGAGAACACCCAGGATGTAAAAAAAGAAATAGTTTCTTTAGATTTAATATAGGAGACGTCTAAAAGGATTTAAGGGTAATGTCCATTACAAATACCATAACATTTATGTGATAATTGATTAAATGAATAGAATATGTATAGATTTTTTAAATACACATAACCCAACATAATTTAATCAAATTATCTATCACAAGTCATAATCATGAAAAAAACATTGAAGTTAAAGGTTAACCCAAATAATGGAAATTAGGTATAGAATTCACTTACGAAATTTCATCATGTTAATAGGTTTACATGGGAGGGATTAATGAGATATTAATGGGATATCTCATCATTAATATATCATAAGGGAATTATGGGGATGTTTTAAAAACATAAACCATCATTAAGAATTAAAAATTAAAGTCCATAACATAGTGGAGATTCTTGAGTAAAATTGGGAAAGAGAGGATCACATACATCGGGCTCAACCTCTTTAAAACATGTTTAAAACCCATATATGATGGTTAAAATAGTGTTATGAATATTTTATAGAAACATATTAATGTATATAATAAATTTCATGACAATTGTATATCATCATTTCACCCATTCATTTAAAAATATTTTTTTTAATTCCATTGTTTTCAGGTGCGTTCTTCACATGGTTTCCATGATTGGTTCAAGATGGATATTCTTTTCGATTGGAAGTGAAATTATAGAATTATAATGAATGATATTTGAATATTTCTAGAACCATAAATTATAACATTTATCATATTTAAGTAGGATATTATTATGATTCATAAGTTAAAACATTGTGGATTTTTATTTAGTTCATTTTGGCGATTCTTCGATCATAAAGAACTCATTTAGTTTTATAAATTAACAACATGTGTTCAAAATGATTCCAGAACCTCATATAATATATAATACATAAATTATAATCTATATCAACCATAAAAATTGTCTCATGACTAGTATTTAAGCAAGTAAAATAAATTGTAATCACATCGTCTACAATGTTGGTAAATCGACACATCACGAACGATGTTTTAATTTCTATAATTGGTGGGAGAGGAGAATAAGTATAATAGATAATATACCATAAACATGATAAAATAATGAATATTTAATATATGGGAATATTAATTTATATTTGTTAAGGGTAGGTGAGGAAATATGAATAATACAAAACAAAATGAAAAGAAAAGAAATAATGGAAAAGAGGATGTTTACCTCATGATCTCTTATCATTTAGATCCTTATTAAGGCCCTTGGTTTTGGCCTCTTGGTGAGACAACCTGGTCTCGGGGGTGGGGAAGGGGCTTGAGTGGAGTATTTTGAAGAACATAAGTAAGGGTCATGGCTTGAGAGATGTGGGAGGAAGAGTGGGGAGGGGGTTGTATTTTTAGTGGAAGAGAAGAGTTTTACATTATTTTAATCATTATTTAATTATTTTTCCACAGGTTAAGAAATAAATATGATTCCAATACCAAAAATATTAATACATTCATGTGAGTTTAAAATAATTATTTCTTAAATCAACTATTATTTAGGGAATTGTGTTTTTAACTAATAAATTATGTATACGGTATTTTACCATATTTCACTATTCATAAAAAATTCTAGTATTTCAGAAATATCCCAAAAATTCACTGAAACTGTATTCCAACGTGTAGAATTCAAAAATAAACTCAATTTTTTGAAATTAATTTTCTAAATATTATTAGTTTAATTTCTAAAAAAAATAATATTTTTTCTAAAAAAACAATTTTAAAACAAATATTTACTTACTCCAAGATATGTGTATATCATAACATTAATTAAATATTATATTTATACTATCAAATGTGAGGTTACTATTCATAAGGGAAACATGACTATTCATAAGGGTATGTTTCTATTCCCCATAAATTAAATTGGTCTTATCAGACTATAAATATCTTACTGATTGAAACTGTGTATGTCTGTTTTTTGAAATTCGAAACATAGATGTGGGAAAATTATGTTTAGTGGTAATTATATATATCTAATTAATTCAAATTTTCATTCATTTATGTTTAATTTTAAAACCTTGGGGTTTCACAGATGTAGTTCCTAGTACTCAACCATTTTCTTTTCCATCGTAATGCATAGATCTAGCCTAATTGAAAGAGAAGAAGTCATTGTTGTAGTATCTTCTTGAGAAAGGATTCATATGCCTGAGTATGTCACTTTGGGAAACACCAATTCTCTTTGATAAGAAATATGATAGTTTACTCTACCTTTTTATTATTATAAAAAACTTAATCATTTCATGATAAAGAAAAAAAATCAGTTACCATGGATAGATGATTCGTTTGATCATTTGAAAGAGGAGAAGTGGTTCATGATTATTGAAGTTTTTTCTGGTCACTATCAGCTGAAGTTAAAAGAATATAAAATTCATATTTTCACTGTTCAGAAAAGGTATAACTTTTCTGAGTACCTTTTCTTTCCCTTTGGTCTAACCAATTATCATAATGTTTTCATGGATTTAATGAACACAATTTTCCCCGAGTAGCATGATATTTTATTGGTTTTATTTTTGGATGACATGCCTGTCTAATCTATATCTATGGCGGATCTTGTAAATCATCTAAGAATAGTCATGATATTCTTGAGAAATTAGTGACATTATTTTGGAAAATTGATTTATGGAATCATGAAGTGAAATTCTTAGTACACTTAATGTCAGAATATGGTACTTCACTTGATTATGAGAAGTTAAAAGATGTCATGACATGATAAAAAACAATTTTATTGAGATTTGATGATTCTAGGGTCTAGTTGGGTATTATCATTATTTGATTAAGTACTTATCAAAGTTGTCTTCTCTAAAATTGTTATGAGTAATAAGTGAGTAATTTTTTCCTGGGATGGAAAATGTTACAGTTATTTTCTTGTCCTGAAACACCTTTTGACAAATACATTAGTGTTGAATCTTCTAGAGGATGGGAATGGCTATATGGTCATCTGTGATGCACCAGGTTTGGGTTTTGGATGAGTTCATTTATAGGGTTATCATGTTGTTTCATATATATCTAATCATTTTTGAACAAATGATAAGAATTATCTGACCCAAGATCTTTAAATTACAACTATGATACCCACATGTAAAATTTTACATCACAACCTTTACGAAGAAGGGTTTATTGTGTTTTCTGAACACAATATATTGCATTATATATTATATCAAAAATATTTAAACATTCCCAAAGTTATCAGGTAGAATACTCATAGACTTTTTATTTCAACATCTACGATACCTTGGGGAAAGGAAATTTCATTGTAGATGCATTGATCAAGAAAATTCCAACCCAGTCAGGGAAAGAATCATTAGAAGAGTGGAACTTGATAGATTGTTTTGGATAGTTTCATATTTAAGAATATTAATTATGGGCATAGGATTGTTTTTCATATGTTTAGTTTACATATTCTCTTATCAGGTTTATTCTTCAAGAGTAATATCTTGATGATTATTTTTATAGAATCAGATACTCTTTTAATGATGGGGAGACCATGTTTGATTGGTCATTCTCCAAATAGTTCATTATATGTATCCATAAAACTGTTATGGTACCTTATTTAGTTAGGATAGATATGATGGGGGATTTTTATAGTTCCTAGTGGGTTGTGCACCAAGGAACCACAAATATGTTCTATGAAATACGATTATAGTTATATTGGCCAAGTATGAGATGAAGAATTGTTGAGTTAGTATATCATTTTTATACAAGAAAACATGGTATGGATAGGCATAAGAAACCTTCGTGTTTTTATCAGACACTTCCAATCCCTAAATGGATGTGGGATTAAATCTCAGATGCACTTTGTGGTTGGTTTGTTGTATAACTAAAGAAAGAAAAATGTTATATGGGTTTTGATTCATGGCCTGGACATGTCCTCTCACTTTTTACCAACTCATCATAAAACCAAATTTGAGGAGTTATGAAAATCTATATGTGAAGGATATTGTTCATTTTCATGGAGTTCCTTCTGCTATAGTATCTGATTTGGTTCCTCAATTCACTTCTCATTTTTTAGAGGCCTTCTGGAGGCACTGGGATCCCATTTTCATCTGAGTACAACATACCTTCCATAGTTGGATGGCTAGAAAAAAAGTGTTATGAAAATTCCAAAGGATATGCTTTTATCTAGTGTTATTGACATTTTTGGATCATGGAATGATCATATGTGAATTATTGAGTTATTATATTTCAATAGATACCATTCCACCATCAAAATGGATTCTTTTGGGTCCTTTTATTAAAAAACATATAAATCACCACTGTGATGGTTAGAGATTGGTGAATGTTCCTTGGTTGGACCGAGCGCGGTCCAAGAGACGACATCAAATATCCACTAGATTCATTGGAGTATGTTGATGGAACAAAACCAATATAATTGTTATGAGGATAATTGTTGTTGACCTTAGGTATGTTCATATGGTGACAATTTAATCATGAATGTTTCATTAGTAGGATCAAAATATGAAGGTAGATGCTCAATTACAAGAGGGAGTGAATTGTAAGTTTAAAAACATTTGTTTTTAACTACAAGGAAAACAATAGTTATCAAATTTGACTAGGTAAATTCACAAAAAATAAAATTGTTCTATATGGAAGACTTGCTATGTTTTGGAAATATTGTTCCAGAAAGGAAACTTAATGAATGTTTACTTAGGTAATGATTATACCTTAAAGCATAGAAAATATTATTTATCAGTGAACATAAAATAATAAGAAAGTATAAGAAGGTTATAATTTCTTCCATTATCAAAATACAATAGAAATAAACATGAAAAAAAGTAACTAGTATGAAATATTTTTACCTAAAGAGTGGGGTATCCCACAACCATTGATAAAGGTCCCTTGATTTATACATTCATGACTGTTTGTCCTACCCACACAAGGGTAAGACCTCAATAGGAATATCAGAATCTATATTGCTATTCCCATAAGCCCTCGATATTTAAGGTAGTAAGAACCTCTGTCTTCCAATACATGGATGTCCTTGAACATTAATGTAGTCAACCCCTCTATATTCTTATATCTGAATGCCCTCAGTTATACTATGCAACAATCAGAGTCACATGAAGCATGGTGACCAAGATGTTCATTACACACAAGGCATGAATGTATCTCTCTATAGATCACATCAACAACATGTAATCTATAGAGTGATGGAACGGTTATCCGATGATGAGATCATTCAAATGAGATCCAAATTATAGGCACAACTCCAAAATTCGGCTCCCTCATCCAACAGTCATATTTTCATTGAAACTCATAGGGAGCTACATATGTGTCACCTGACCAATGGTTAGTTTAAAATAGATTACATGACATCATTTCATAATAGAAAAATGTTTTAGGAAAATGATGATTCGTAACCAAATATATTTTTCAGTGTTTAAAGAAAAATAGAATTCTGACTCTTAACATTTGTAGTTTATAAGACATGGATATTCAGATTCTGTTTTATAGATAATTCAGAATATTAATTCTATATATTCTGTTGCCTAAATTCCAATCAATTCAGAATTTGAATTCTGAGGAATTCAGAGTCTGAATTTGGAGTCTGAATTCTGAGGAATTTGGAATCTGAATTTCAAAGAATTTGAAGTCTGAATTTCACAGAATTCAGAGTTTGAATTTTAGTGAATTCAGATTCTAAATTTTAGAGAATTAGAAGTCTGAATTTTAGAGAATTCAGAGTCTAAATTTCAGAGAATTCGAAATCTATATATTATATAATTCTATGTATGAAAACAGAACACTCTATATCTAAGGAATTATAACATTTCTATGTTTAATATAAGAATCCAAATTTTAGACATAGTAATAAAATTATTTTGATTTAGAGATATTATAAAGATAAATAACAAAAATAAATGTAAGGCTAAAAATTTAATTAGAGAAGGGAAATTTTCCTTATAAAAATAATCCTTATGTAAAATTAATTTTTCTTAAGATAAATTGTATGTGATTTTCAAAACATATAGTAATGGTAAAGACCGATGGAAACCATATGTACTCAACAATCTCCCCCTTTTTGGAAAGCACAGTCATCCTTATAAAAAAAAGAATATATGGACTAGAAATTTTGCATTATGAACTTAAAAAAAACTTATCTCCCTTTACATATGAATTATGGTTAATACGAATAACTTTCCCTTATGTTTTGAAATCCCTAAGGATCATATTATTGACTTCTTTAAAGATATTTTTCTTTTTATTTCATAAATAAATCTTCTTTGAGTAAACACCCCCTTAGATAGACTCTCCCTTACTTGTGGAATTCACATATTTACTTAGTATTATTTTTTTATCATTCCTTTCTCCCCATTTGTGATTTTTAAGAATGAATAAATCGAATGGAAGAAAATATCATACCATAAATATTAGAAAAATATAAAAAAACAAATCACAACATGTATTTTCATTATGATTGGAAATATTGATATGGGGATGGTACAACAAATTATCAGATTTGAATGAAAAAAAATTTGTCCTTCCTTTTTCCATTAGTATAAACATATTCACAATGGTCTTAAACATCTCAATATTCTTATTATCTTCTTCAAAGATCCTAAGCAGCTATTCCTGATCCTCATTTTTCCTCTCCAAAGCTTTGATCATTTCTTCCTGAGACATTAATATTTCTAACTAAGACTTAAAAATCTATTATTGTTTACAAAAAATTTCTTCAAACTAGATCTTGAGATATATTTACCTCTTTTAATTCATAGCAACAATGTTAACCTTCTAATTTAGATCATTTTCTTCATTCTTCCGAGAAGATTGTTATAGATTCTGCTTCTTAGAAAAACATTTTGTAAGCTCCTTTATCCTCGCATCTTCTCTATCAAATTCTTCATTAATAGAGTCTTGCAAGTCATCAAGAATTCTCATCTCTTCAATCGTCTTCTCATTCCACATAGTGATTTCATTACAAGACCTTCTGTGAGAATCATAATTCAAATAGAATGTTTTGAAATCAACCCCAATCTTAATGAATTTTTCTCTAAGCATGCTAATAGAATCCAATTTATGATAAAATGAAGGATGAAGCATTTGAAACCTCGAGTCAATACATAGAATAACATGAATTATTTCAACTAATTTCTTTAATGATTGAACTAAAATATCCTAACTTAACAAGGATGATACCAAATCAGATTCTGTTATTGGTGAGGATTATTTCCCTATATCAAAATCCATTATTATTGAATAAATACCAATAAATTTATTAGCTAACAAACCTTATTTAGATCAAATATCACCTTCTATCTTCTATCAGCTTTAGAAATGGTCTCTACAGCTTTTGGGGATTCATGTTCACTATATGATACTAGAACAAGTTTTTATTCATCAAGATTTTGCTTCTCAGAATTTTCCTTATGATCATATGATTGAATGAATTCATGATTGCTGCACTCATCATACGAAGATTTATTAATGTCATCTTGACCTACATACTCTTTTCCTTGTCAAGTAATTTTGGTTTATTCAACCTGAGAAGTTTGGATTAACAATTATTCTGAATAAAGTTCCTTCTCATGATATTTTTAAACATGCCTTATTATATCATCAGTATCATCACTTCCTTCATAATCATCTTCTTCTTACACTTCCTCTTCCTGAAAAATTTCTTCTTATTTAGGTTCTAGAATTACTATCTTCTTTCCTAGAGTCTTTAATGATAATGGTTCTTTGAGAAACGATTCAGGTACCATAATCTTATCATAATATTTCTTAGTATCCTTGAGGAGAAATTGAATAACCCCATCTTCAGACATTTTTGTCTTCTTCTCTTTTTCTTGTTTTTCATACTCCTCAGCAGCCTTAATATTTAAATTTTTTTCCTCATAAGGATCCAGGACAATGATAGGATATCCTTCTTTCTTGTTCTTCTACTCTTCACTCCACTTAGCAACCACATCATCAGGGTATGTTTTTTGCTTCTTATAATTTGGGGGTTATTATTTATTTTTATAACTATAGGAATTTTTTCTTTGAATTTCTGTTCCTTCTTCTTTCTCTTCTTCCCACTTTTCATGCAAGTCTCAGCTACATCTAGTTTCTTAGATAAGGCTTATATTTCCCATTCTGATAAGTCATAGAATTGTCAATATTTTCTATTAAATCCAAACTTCATCCTCCTTAATATATCATCACTAATAAAATTAAATTTGAAAGATAAGGGGTTTGAACAACAAGGTATTTTGAACAATTATAGGAATAAGACAATGATCTTGGATAGGTTTTCTAGATACATAATGATTTTCAATTTTAGGGTTTTATTTTAATAATTTTTATCTTCAAGAAGATATAATCCGCTAAATTTATCATACTGACGTTCACCAGAAAATCTGGAGTGATGATATAACTCTTCTTCAAGTTGTCTTTATCCACTTTTCTCGGAAATAGAAAATACCGAACCCATAATTTTTGTAGCCTGATGTTTGATGAGAGATAGTTCATCTTTGGAATTTTTACTCATTTGAGTTTGAGACATTTTAACTCCTTCTCCTTCTCAAAACATCCCGATTCATCTAGTAGTTGTGGGGTGTAGAAAATGACTTCTCCTTCATATGGTATACCAATGATACTTGCTTCCTTATTGAACAAAATATAAGAGGTTTTCCCATAACTTTTAAACACGAATTTATCTCTCCCACCTTTATTGAAAAAACTATCAAAGTCATAGAACTAAACAAGTAACATTGGATAAACTGAATCTTGTCCTTTCAGTTTGGGTACACATAAGATCTCCAAACCATTTAACATGATATTTTTGGTAATGAGGGAATCAGACTTGAAAAAGAACTTCAGATTTACTAAACTTTATCTGTATAATTTTCACTCTGAAATTTCCTTGACTGAAGACATTTTCCTCTGAGTAGACCCTTCCAAACACACTCGATGTTTATAAAAACTAGAAATACGGAATGACCCTAATGTAGAGAGGTAGAGCTTCGACATGAAAAATCATGGAGACCGATATGGGACAAATAATAGGGGGCCTTTATATAAGTCTTGAAGAAATATTTCATATTCACAGATTAATCCAACGGTAGAAACAAGATTTATATGATATGAAGGTTAAGATAAATCATGAAGAAGTATATTTGCAGGTTTTGATCTTTTGAGGTTTTTTAGATAAAAAGTCGGATTTTTGAAAAGTGAATCTGAATTTTTTTTCTTAAAACAAGGTGAAAATACCAACAAGTAAGAAATTTAATTATAAAAACCCAATTAAAGAAACATACCTTTCGGATATTGAGGAAAATTATCCGTAAATAAAATTATCCTTCTTAAGAAATTTTAGATGCCGAAAAATTTTCCTAAGGAATCTAAATTTTTTATTTCAAATTTAAAAAAAAATTGTTTAAAAAAAATTTAAATTATAAAAAATTTCGATTACGAAATTTTTTTATTATTTAGAATTTTGATTACAAAAAAATTATTACAAAAAAAATTCTTATGAAAAATTTTGATTATGAAAAAAAATTTGATTACAATTTTTTTTGATTAATCTATAAAATGTACCCCCTATGTAAAAGACTTTATTAATGTATGGAGATAGGTTTCAAAAAAATGTTAATATGGATGTCTAACTTATTTTTATAATTCTAAATTTTGTTTAATGTAATATAATTTATCATAGGGTAAGGATTTTTTAAATATATCATCATGTTGATCTTGCATTCTGATAAACTTAGGAATGATATTTCTTTTAAGTATGTGATCCTTAAGAAAGTGATGCCTAATATATATGTTTTTTTCACAATTTTAATGTGCATGGTTTTTAATTTTGGAAATGCCACTAGTATTATCACACAATATATTTATTTTGGTAAAACTCATACCATAGTCCGTGAGTGTGTGTTGAATCCACATCACTTGGGCACAACAACTTCTTTCTTTAGCTACATATCCAACTTCAGCAGTGGAAAGTGATACTGAGTGTTTCTTTTTACAAGAACAAGAATCCAATGAATCTCCTAAAAAATGACAATTTCTGGATTTACTTTTCTTATCCATTATACAACCACCAAAATCAACATTCTTAAAGTTTAAAAAAATCATTTCCATAGGTATAAAAACATCATAAATACATGGTTCCCATTAAATAGAGAAAAATTATTTTCACGGATTTTAAATGAGATTTCTTTGGATTAGATTAATGTAACATCCCAGGTAAATAAAGAATAAAGAATTTTCATATTTATTAATATTTACGAATTAAATATTAATTTTATTTTAAAGGGGTTGCTATGTTCGATAGCGTACCCGATACGCAACGATGAGTTTCTTTGAAACTTACGTAGCACACTAGTAATAAAATAATATTATTTTAAATGTTAGTTAACAAGTAGCCATTGTACTAGCGGGAATGGATAGGAATAACTAAAATATGATTATATATGTTTTTAAATGTTTTTACATTTATCCAATAAAGGATAAAGGCTTAAAATACGAAAAGATTTCAATTTTATGCATATATACTCTAATTTTCACTAAAGGTTCACTTATCACCTTTTAATGGTGAACCGTCATTAAATATAGTTTTGATCACTCTTATACTTTATTTTGGACCAAATAAAACTCTTATTAAGAATCGGGACATCAAAATTTACTTTGTGTAAATTTTTGGTACCTTTCTGATAAAGTTCATTTTTTTTATGAATAGTGTAAAATGTTGTATTTTAATTCAAAACCTCTTTTTAATCTAATTTATTTATATGATTAGATAATATTTTGAATTGGTTTTAAAGTGAAATTAGAAAATATTTTTACCATTAAATCCAATAGTGGTCGTTGGAATTAATTTCACTTTAAAATCAGACTTAAACTAGTGTCAATCTTTTGATACTTATTGTTTTATAAAAACACGCTATTTGCTCTGACAGCGGGAATTAATTATTAAATTAATTAATGTGACTAATATGTTTTGAATTTTGTAAATCGGACTACATTTTTGAATTCGGAATATCAAATATAGCATAGGGTGAATTTTTGGTAATTTTCTGAAAAACTTCAATTTGTGATGAATATTGAAACCAATAAGTGGTAATCAAGCAAACTGATTTTTCAGTTAAATGAAAGTTTACCACTAATGTGTATTGAATTTTGAAAATCAGACATACATGGTTGTCATTAAGAAGTAAAATGTGGTTCAATGAGATTAAAATAATTTTTTGGTGAATAGTAACTTTTTTTCATTAATCGCGATTAGAGGTAATTAGTGTAGTTTAAGGTAAAAATGATATTATAAAAATGTGAAAACACCATGACACTTGTCCTACACCTATTGGGTGAGTCATGGACGACCAAGACAAGCCATGCGACAATTTGGGGACCCCATGGAGCCACTTTAGTTGGAAAATGACATTAATATATTTTTATTTAATGTTAAAGTGAAAATGACACTAACATAAATTGTTTTACTAAAATAATTTTTGAGTGGGGTTATACAAGTCCAATTTTTTATTATAAATAGTCATTGGAAAGATAAAATGATTTCCTACATCATAGTATTTGTTTTATAATTTTTAGACATTAAATAAATTAAATTATATATGACATAATAATGATGTAGCGATGACATCATTAGTTGACAATTTAAATAAAATGGAAAGATAATGAAAAATCTAAAACCTACACATGGCCAAAACCAATTGGATGAGTGGATTTCGACCCCTTATCACCTTATCCACGAATTATATCAATATGGGAACTTTTAAAACCGAAACACATCTTCATATAAAGTAATATTTCTTTACTTTCCAAAAGTGCCCCTCCTCTCCTCTTATAAAAGGCCCACACCTCTACCCCATTTCACACACTTCTCAAGCCTTTGGCTCGGCCAACCCCTGCCCAATTACTCTCTCCACATCCCTCTCCTCATCCTAGAGGATTCCCTTTGGGCAGAATCCTTTCAAAGGAAGCCTTTAGGCTCAAATCAAAAGGGAGTTACACTTTTAAAGGTAATCCATTCTCTCTTGTTCATTTGTTTTATTTTGCTTCTCCAACCCTCTAAACTCTTTTTATTTACTTCTTTTGTAACAACACCAGTATCTTAAATATACTAGGATGTTGTTATAATATTTATTTGATCTACACTCTCACACAACTACATCAAATGGTTAAAGAACATACAGTTTCCGTGGATGGCGAAATTCTGCCTCCCGAAATGATGATTGTTCAATACTCATTTAACACCTTCAAGGGTGGCCATTATGATGTCACTATTTATATATATGATATATAATATGTTTATGTTTTCTTTAAGCTTCTGTATTTTTCATTTTTTTCATACCTTTATGGTTTCCATTATGGGTAAACACGATATCTTCATTTAAGGAAGTGCGGACTACCGCCCCCTAAAAGTGATGTGATTCGTTAATGCCATATGTGGGACGTGTAAAGGATGGATTTAAAGTTATTATATATGATGTTATACTGGATTTATAATATACCTCTATATCATTATTATTTCTTTCCATTAAAGTATGAGATAGAAATGAAAGTAGCATTCATGCGTACGTACGGCTTACCGTCTCCATGAACGGTGCATTTCATTTCTTATCCCCAAATGTAATGTACTATTAAAATTACATGTATATAATATATATATATATAATTAATGATATATCTAAATGATGAATATAATTCTGGAATTAAAATATACATACCTCTCATTTAGTTTTAATTCCACTAATATGACAATGAAATGAAAGCAGCGTTCATGCGTACGTACGGCTTACCGTCTCCATGAACGGTGCATTTCAATGATTATGTAATATTATAAATACATGTATATGCTGGATATATATGATATATATGATATCCAAATCAGGAATTTCATTCTAGATATAAAGAACTTTTGACCACACGAACAACATGTAATTGTAAGAAGTCAACTTTCGACTTAAGAACCAAATATTGACAAAACAAACATTATTAACTTAAATTGTTACATAATGTTTATAACATGGCAATAAGTGATATAAAAGTAATAATGAACTTTAAAAAGGTTCTTAATCAAGTATAAATTAACTCAAGTTTATTATTCAGGACGTTAAAGAACGATCGAGTCAAGTCGGACCCAAGGTAAGGGACTTCGTCTCCATCTCCTTTCATTGAGGCATATTTCATTTTATACACAACTTTCTTTTATACGGTGTATAAACTCCTTTGACTTTTACTTTTATACAAAAGGAATCTTTTTCTACGAAGCGTTTTACTAAACGACAAAAAGGAATGTTTTTTTAACGTACGCGGTGACAACGACCTTTTCCGCCGCCGCGAGTATTATTTGATCTTTGGCTTTCTCAACAAGCCGTAATGTTTTTAGAATAAAATAAATACCATATACTCTTTTATGTATTTTGGTATTGAAAATGGTTTTGAAAAAGGATTCTATTATGTCAATATATTTATGATATATTGTGATTGAAATGTGGAAATGTTATCATTCCTTTTATATTGGTTTTATGTTTTATGATTTTATATTGGTACTTGGACATTTTAACGGGTGGTTACGTTATTAACCATATAACGGGTGGTGCCATGAATACCAGGACGGGTGGTTACGTTATAACCTCCAATGCATTGGGTATGGAAGTCGGCCGTATGGCTATTCCATTAAGTATGTATGGAAATTGGCCGTATCGCTATTCCATTAAGTGATAAGTGTGGAAGTCGACCGTATGGTTATTCCACTGAAGTATGTTTATGTCCCAAGATACCTTTATATATGTTATGTGTTCTTTATATGTGTTTTATGGTTATACTTTGGTTACAAAAAGGTATGTTATGATACTTTATTCAGTGAAGAGTTTTACTACTCCATGAAGGTGAAGGTATTACTTAGATAGAGTATACATGGTTTACTTGATTTTGAAAAACTAACAGTTTTCATTCTTTGTGTATCCCTTACTGAGCTTTTTATGCTCACCCCAAGTTTTTCAAAATGTTTTTCACAGGACTTAAAGTGGAATAAGGTCAAGGATGGGATCAAGGGAATTTCATGCTATCTAAAACATGGAATCTAGACATCTTTCTTTTTAAGAGTTTTTATTTTATGGAGACTCAGTAGAAGTGTCTACTTTGTAATCTTTTAAGATGTAATAGTTATGTTCTAATTCTCTAAAACTCTAAACCTGAAAAGATCCTCAATGTGAATTATTCATTTAATTCAATATTAAGTAAGGTTTAAGGCTGGGGCCTTATAGTTGGTATCAAAGGTCGGTTTAGACAACTTTAGGAGTTAGAAAAGTGTTAAATTATAATATGATTGAAATGATATAGCATTTACGGATTACCATGTTGCTTCGCCTATGATATTTCTGTGTTCAGAATGGTTTTCCGCAGAGGAAACAAAGAAGCTATGTTGGGACGACATCAGGAGGTAGATAACATTCCAAATCAGCAACCTGAGATGGTCGGAATCGGAACTGAACAGTTTGTTGCAGTGATGGCACAGTTGACTCAGGCTATAAATGGTGGTGGTATACATGCACGAGATCAGCCAGATCAACCACAGAGGAACATGTTAGTGGTGGAACATTTCATGAGGCAACATCCCCCATCATTTAGAGGATCATCTGACCCTGTGCAAGCTGAAAGGTGGATTAAAGCACTGGTGAAGATTTTTGATGTCATGGGGTGTTCAGAACATCAAAAGGTTAGTCTTGCTGTTTACCGTTTTGAAGGTGAAGCTGATCAGTGGTGGTCGATGGTGAAAAATATAAGGGATAGTGATGAGATTGAGGATCTTCACTGGGATGAATTCAAAGGTATGTTTCTTGAGAAATATTTTCGTAAGGTGGTTCGTCTTAGGATGGAAAAGCAGTTCCTAGAATTGAGGCAGGAGGATGATTCAGTGGCTGCTTATGAAGAAGAGTTCACTCGATTGGCAAGGTATGCTCCAAACTTCATATGAGATCTTGATAGTAAAATAAACCGTTTTTACTCAAGGTTAAAGCCAAAGTATCGAAGGGATTTAGCTTCTCGTGAGTTCAAAAGTTATGAAAAACTTGTTCGATGTGCTGAGAAGGTGGAAATGGAGTTTGCCGAAGATCAGATGTTCTATGAAAAACAACAGAATAAGAGTTCTAGTTGGCAGGAAAAGGGGAAGAATTCATCAAAGAAGCAAGGAGGTAAGAAAACCAAATATCCATCCTGTGAGAAGTGTGGTAAAATGCATCCTGGAGAATGTTTATCCAAGTCTGTTAAGTGCTTTCGGTGTGGTAAGTCTGGTCATATTGCTCGTAACTGTTAGGAAGATGATCAATCAGGATATGAAAAACCAACGGTAAGATGTTTTAAGTGTAATGAAATGGGTCATTATGCAAATGAGTGTCCAACGAAGAACTCAACTGGGGGAATGCAGCTAGACTACAAGCAGAAAGGGGTGGTAAAATCATTTGAAACAACTTCAGCAGATGTTGGGCCATCGAATGAAGTGGTATCAGCTCCAGGGAGCTCAGTATTTTTCGAAGATTGACTTGAGGTCGGGGTACCATCAGTTGAAAGTAAAAGAAGCAGACGTTCTGAAGACTGCGTTCCGTACTAGATATGGCCATTATGAATTTGTAGTTATGCCTTTTGGGTTAACCAATGCACCTACTGTATTCATGGACCTTATGAATAAAATTTTCCATGAGTTCTTGGATAAGTTTGTGTTTGTGTTTTGAGGTTTGTGAAGAGGTTATGTGTGCCTTGTGATTCACAGTTGAAGAATGAGTTGTTTTCATTTCATCCTGGCAGTACTAAGATGTATTGAGATCTGCAGGAGTATTACTGGTGGGATGGAATTGAAAAGAGATATTTCTGAATTTACTGTGAAGTGTTTAACATTTCAACAGGTTAAAGCAAAGCGGCAATTACCGAAAGGGATGCTTCAGCCTTTACCAGTGCCAGAGTGGAAATGGGAAAACATATCCATGGACTTTGTTGTGGGATTACCGAGGACATCTCGAGGTAATAATGCAATCTGGGTTATTGTTGATCGCTTGACCAAATCTGCTCATTTCCTTGCTATACGAGATACTTTATCTCTTGATCAACTTTCCCATTTGTATCTTAAAGATATTGTCAGGTTGCATGGAGTTCCGCTCTCCATTGTATTGGACCGTGATCCCAGGTTCACATCTAACTTTTGGAAAGGCCTTCAGAAGTCGTTGGGTACTGAATTAAATTTTAGTACAGCTTTTCATCCTCAATCAGATGGGCAGTCAGAACGAAAAATTCAGACATTGGAGGATATGCTACGAGCTTGTTCTATGGATTATCAGGGAAGTTGGGACCAACATCTTTCTTTGGTTGAGTTTTCTTATAATAACAGTTTTCATTCCATTATACAGATGGCACCATTTGAGGCATTATATGGGAAGCGGTGTCGAACTCCAGCATTTTGGGATGAAGTGGGTGAAAAGATATTGATGGGACCAGAATTGGTAGAAGAGATGGCAGAAAAAGTTCAGTTGATTCAGAAAACACATGAGAACAGCTCAGAGCAGGCAGAAGAGTTATGCGGATAACTGGAGGAAGGATCTATCTTTTGAGGTCGGTGATCATGCTTTTCACAAGGTTTCTCCTTGGAAAAGTGTGATGAGATTTGGTAAGAGAGGAAAGTTGAGTCCAAGGTTTATTGGACCATATGAAATTCTGGAAAGAGTTGGATCAGTTGCATACCGAGTGGCTTTACCTCCGAGTTTATCTCAGGTACACAATGTTTTTCATGTTTCAATGTTTAGAAAATATATGCCAGATCCATCTCATGTTTTGAGTCCAGAGGTAGTTCAGCTGGAAGAGAACCAATCTTATGAGGAACAACCGGTCCAGATTCTTGACCATAGGGAGCAAGTGTTACGGAATAAGGTGATTCATCAGGTAAAGGTTTTGTGGAAAAACCATGTGATTGAAGAGGCAACGTGGGAATCTGAAAATGCTATGAGGGATAACTACCCCCACTTATTTTGATAAGTGAATAAAATTGAGAGGACGCAATTCCCAAAAGGGGGGAAGGATGTAACATCCCAGGTAAATAAAGAATAAAGAATTTTCATATTTATTAATATTTACGAATTAAATATTAATTTTATTTTAAAGGGGTTTCTATGTTCGATAGCGTACCCGATACGCAACGATGAGTTTCTTTGAAACTTACGTAACACACTAGTAATAAAATAATATTATTTTAAATGTTAGTTAACAAGTAGCCGTTGTACTGGCGGGAATGGATAGGAATAACTAAAATATGATTATATATGTTTTTAAATGTTTTTACATTTATCCAATAAAGGATAAAGGCTTAAAATACGAAAAGATCTCAATTTTATGCATATATACTCTAATTTTCACTAAAGGTTCACTTATCACCTTTTAATGGTGAACCGTCATTAAATATAGTTTTGATCACTCTTATACTTTATTTTGGACCAAATAAAACTCTTATTAAGAATCGGGACATCAAAATTTACTTTGTGTAAATTTTTGGTACCTTTCTGATAAAGTTCATTTTTTTTATAAATAGTGTAAAATGTTGTATTTTAATTCAAAACCTCTTTTTAATCTAATTTATTTATATGATTAGATAATATTTTGAATTGGTTTTAAAGTGAAATTAGAAAATATTTTTACCATTAAATCCAATAGTGGTCGTTGGAATTAATTTCACTTTGAAATCAGACTTAAACTAGTGTCAATCTTTTGATAATTATTGTTTTATAAAAACACGCTATTTGCTCTGACAGCGGGAATTAATTATTAAATTAATTAATGTGACTAATATGTTTTGAATTTTGTAAAGCGGACTTCATTTTTGAATTCGGAAAATCAAATATATCT
Source organism: Viscum album (assembly GCA_963277665.1). Classification (NCBI taxonomy): domain Eukaryota; kingdom Viridiplantae; phylum Streptophyta; class Magnoliopsida; order Santalales; family Viscaceae; genus Viscum; species Viscum album. Next base: position 1,627,229,711 of record OY728142.1, on the reverse strand, counting down.
TAGGGTGAATTTTTGGTAATTTTCTGAAAAACTTCAATTTTTGATGAATAGTGAAACCACTAAGTTGTAATCAAGCAAACCGATTTTTCAGTTAAATGAAAGTTTACCACTAATGTGTATTGAATTTTGAAAATCCGACATACATGGTTTTCATTAAGAAGTAAAATGTGGTTCAATGAGATTAAAATAATTTTTTGGTGAATAGTAACTTTTTTTCATTAATCGCGATTAGAGGTAATTAGTGTAGTTTAAGGTAAAAATGATATTATAAAAATGTGAAAACACCATGACACTTGTCCTAAACCTATTGGGTGAGTCATGGCAGACCAAGACAAGCCATGGGCCAACTTGGGGACCCCATGGAGCCACTTTATTTGGAAAATGACATTAATATATTTTTATTTAATGTTAAAGTGAAAATGACACTAACAGAAATTGTTTTACTAAAATACTTTTTGAGTGAGGTTATACAAGTCCAAATTTTGATTATAAATAGTCATTGGAAAGCTAAAAATATTTCATACATCATAGTATTTGTTTTATAATTTTTAGACATTAAATAAATTAAATTATTTATGACATAATAATGATGCAGCGATGACATCATTATTTGACAATTTAAATAAAATGGAAAGATAATGAAAAATCTAAAACCTACACATGGCCAAAACCAATTGGATGAGTGGATTTAGAACCCTTATCACCTTATCCACGAATTATATCAATGTGGGACCTTTTAAAACCTAAACACATTTTCAAATAAAGTAATATTTCTTTACTTTCCAAAAGTGCCCCTCCTCTCCTCTTATAAAAGGCCCACACCTCTACCCCATTTCACACACTTCTCAAGCCTTTGGCTCGGCAAACCCCTGCCCAATTACTCTATCCACATCCCTCTCCTCATCCTAGAGGATTCCCTTTGGGAAGAATCCTTTCAAAGGAAGCCTTTAGGCTCAAATCAAAAGGGAGTTACACTTTTAAAGGTAATTCATTCTCTCTTGTTCATTTGTTTTATTTTGCTTCTCCAACCCTCTAAACTCTTTTTATTTACTTCTTTTGTAACAACACCAGTATCTTCAATATACTAGGATGTTTTTATAATATTTATTTGAGCTACACTCTCACACAACTACATCAAATGGTTAAAGAACATACGGTTTCCGTGGATGGCGAAATTCTGCCTCCCGAAACGATGATTGTTCAATACTCATTTAACACCTTCAAGGGTGGCCATTATGATGTCACTATTTTTATATATGATATATAATATGTTTATGTTTTCTTTAAGCTTCTGTATTTTTTATTTTTGGAATACCTTTATGGTTTCCATTATTGGTAAACACGATATCTTCATTTAAGGAAGTGCGGACTACCGCCCCCTAAAAGTGATGTGATTCGTTAATGCCATATGTGGGATGTCTAAAGGATGGATTTAAAGTTATTATATATGATGTTATACTGGAATTATAATATACCTCTATATCATTATTATTTCTTTCCATTAAAGTATGAGATATAAATGAAAGTAGCGTTCATGCGTACGTACGGCTTACCGTCTCCATGAACGGTGCATTTCATTTCTTATCCCCAAATGTAATGTACTATTAAAATTACATGTATATAATGTATATATATAATTAATGATATATCTAAATGATGAATATAATTCTGGAATTAAAATATACATACCTCTCATTTAGTTTTAATTCCACTAATATGACAAAGAAATGAAAGTAGCGTTAATGCGTACGTACGACTTACCGTCTCCATGAACGGTGCATTTCAATTGTTATGTAATATTATAAATACATGTATATGCTGGATATATATGATATATATGATATCCAAATCAGGAATTTCATTCTGGATATAAAGAACTTTTGACCACACGAACAACATGTAATTGTAAGAAGTCAACTTTCGACTTAAGAACCAAATATTGACAAAACAAACATTATAAACTTAAATGGTTACATAATGTTTATAACATGGAAATAAGTGATATAAAAGGAATAATGAACTTTAAAAAGGGTCTTAATCAAGTATAAATTAACTCAAGTTTATTATTCAGGACGTTAAAGAACGATCGAGTCAAGTCGGACCCAAGGTAAGGGACTTCGTCTCCATCTCCTTTCATTGAGGCATATTTCGTTTTATACACAACTTTCTTTTATACAGTGTATAAACTCCTTTGACTTTTACTTTTATACAAAAGGAATCTTTTTCTACGAAGCGTTTTACTAAACGACAAAAAGGAATGTTTTTTTAACGTACGCGGTGACAACGACCTTTTCCGCCGCCGCGAGTATTATTTGATCTTTGGCTTTCTCAACAAGCCGTAATGTTTTTAGAATAAAATAAATACCATATACTCTTTTATGTATTTTGGTATTGAAAATGGTTTTAAAAAAGGATTCTATTATGTCAATATATTTATGATATATTGTGATTGAAATGTGGAAATGTTATCATTCCTTTTATATTGGTTTTATGTTTTATGACTTTATATTGGTACTTGGACATTTTAACAGGTGGTTACGTTATAAACCATATGACGGGTGGTGCCGTGAAACCAGGACGGGTGGTTACATTATAACCTCCAATGCATTGGGTATGGAAGTAGGCCGTATGGCTATTCCATTAAGTATGTATGGAAATTGGCCGTATGGCTATTCCATTAAGTGATAAGTGTGGAAGTCGACCATATGGTTATTCCACTTAAGTATGTTTATGTCCCAAGTTACCTTTATATATGTTATGTGTTCTTTATATGGGTTTTATGGATATACTTTGGTTACAAAAAGGTATGTTATGATACTTTATTCAGTGAATAGTTTTACTACTTCATGAAGGTGAAGGTATTACTTAGATAGAGTATACATGGTTTACTTGATTTTGAGAAACTAACAGTTTTCATTCTTTGTGTATCCCTTACTGAGCTTTTTATGCTCACCCCAAGTTTTTCGAAATGTTTTTCACAGGACTTAAAGTGGAATAAGGTCAAGGATGGGATCAAGGGAATTTCATGCTATCTAAAACATGGAATCTAGACATCTTTCTTTTTAAGAGTTTTTTATTTTATGGAGACTTAGTAGAAGTGTCTACTTTGTAATCTTTTAAGATGTAATAGTTATGTTCTAATTCTCTAAAACTATATACCTGAAAAGATCCTTAATGTGAATTATTCATTTAATTCAATATTAACTAAGGTTTAAGGCTGGGGCCTTATAATTAATATCTTGAAAATAAGCATATTGAAAATATTATGTCTGAGCGACTAGATTTCATGTATAATGAACTTCTAATCATACCTCTAAATGATGTTTGATCAACTGGTTTCCCACCTTCATTTAGATCAAGATAATTTGAGGTACCGATTGGAGTGCTTATACTTTTAGATTTGTCAAATCCATTATTTTTGAGAAGATATTTAATATACATATATTGAGATATATATGTTCCTTCTGGTTTTTGAGAAATTTGAAAACCTAATAAAAATGATAACTCACCCATCATACTTATTTCAAACTCATATTTTATTAAATTAACAAATGAAGCGGTTGACGACTAATGAGTTGAACCAAATATAATGTCATAAACAAAAATTTGAACAATCAGAACATTTTTCTTATATTTAATTATAAAAATGGAGGATCAGAAGTTCCCTTAACATAATTGTTTTGAAACAAAAATCCTATAAGTCTATCATACCAGGATCTTGGGGACTTTTTAAGTATATATAATGCAATGGTATGTTTGAAAATGTTTACAGGATATTTTGTGTCTTAAAAACCATGAAGTTGTTCAACATAAACACGCTCTTGAACATCTCTATTAAGGGAACCACATTTTATATCAATTTGATAAAGTTTGAAATTAAAAAATACTACAACGAAAAGTAGTATACGAATAAATTCATGTCTAGATATTGGATAATAGGATTCATCATAGTCTATTCCTTCTTATTGATTATTTCTTTTAGAAACTAATCATGATTTATTTCATACTATGATTCCATTTTCATCACATTTATTTTTGAAGACCCATTTACTCCAATTATTGAAGATTCCATAGGTCTTTAAACCAAGGTCCGGACATTATTACTTTCAAATTCATTTTTCCATTATTTCATGGATTTAATCCAATCAGCATCACTAAAATATTCATCAGGGATTTTTGGTTATAATTGGGAAAGTAATGTGAGATGTTCTATTTCTTTTTTAAGGAACCTCTAGTCCTTACAAGATAATTTACATCACCAATGATACTATCACTAAGATGGTTTTTAAGAAACAACTGATTTGGGTTTTGTAAATCATATTTATCCAAAAATGGTATTAAATATTTTGGGGAAAATTATTTAGAAAATTTTTTGTGAGTATTTTTTTATAAGATGTTTCTTCTATCAAGGGTTGAAAATATTTTTTTAGAAACACATTAAAATATGTAGGTTATGGTTTTTTAAAAGGATATGTTTCATCAAATTTAACATGTACAGTTTCTTCAACAATACAAGTTTTTTTATTAAAAACTCTATAATCCTTAGAAGTTGAGGAGTAGCCAGGGAAAATTCCATTATCAGATTTGAGAGAAAACTTATGTAAGTGATTCTAAGTATTCTGGATGAATACTTTTCAACCAAATAATTTCATTTAAGAATGTATAGATTTTCTTCTATTCCAAAATTCATAAGGTGTTTTAATTAGAAACAATCTGATTAAAACTTGATTTATATTATAATAATAAGTACTAATAGCTTCATCCTAAAAGTTCTTAACAAGAAAATATTCACTCAACATGGTTATCATTATCTTTTAAAGAATTTGATTTCATCTTCCAACAACACCATTCTATTTAAGAGTTCTTGGTGCTGAGAAGTTATGAGTAATTAATTTTTTACTACAAAAAGCTTCAAAATATGAAATTTTAAATTCTTCTCCATGATCACAATGAATAGTAAACAAAGGAAGGTTTTTCTCATTTTTAACATTGACTCTAAGAATTTTTAAGTAAGAAAAAGCTTCAGATTTATTCAGCAATTGATTTAAAAATTGATTTATGTTTCCTTCCAAATTTACAATGATCAGAAACATTAAAAGAATCAAATATAAGATACAGTAGATCCTTAATGAGTATTTTATTTGAGATTTTTCATAGGTTTTTATAGTTATAGTGTCTTAAACTTCAATTCCATAACCAAGATTGATCTTCCATTTCACTAAGACAAGGTAGATCATGACTCTTAAGGTATCATAAGTATAATGTGTGTACATTCTCTTGCGTATGGGAAGAAAGAATAAACACATCATTGGAATTGTGTACTAAGAATTTATCAAACCAAAATTCACAAAGAAATATTCATCACATAACTAACATATGCTAATGAGGTTGTTCTTAAGACCCCTAACAAATAAAACATTTGAAATAAATTTTTTTTCCAATAAGAACAATGTTACCTATACCAAAAATATATCCCTAATCATTATCTCCAAAAGTTACCTTTCCTCTTTTAGTTTTGATAATCTTTTCAAATAAGTTTTTGTTACCAATCATATACTAGGAACATACACTATCCATATACCATGTATTTCTATTGGTTCTATCTTTTTTTCCCTGAAAATAATAGAGTTAGACATTTGGAATCTAAACTTTCTTGGATCTAGAAATATTAGAATGTATGATTTTTTGCATCCTAATTTTCTTATAAAAATAAGCATTATGAAAACCTAAATATTGGGTTTTGTTTAAAGAACAATTTTTCTCCCAATGTCCACCATACTGAAATTTAGTACAAAAATGGAGCTCTCTGGGGAACAAAATAGTTATTACTAAAAACATTTTTAGAATAGGTATAACCAAATACAGAATGATTCTGCAGAGGAAAAATTCAGGAATACGTCTTGTCAAAGTTTTCCATACCAGAGGTAATGTTTGACAGACATTTCTTTAAGGAAAATATTTATGACTTTAGTTTAATAACCAAATTATTATCTTAAAATATATTAGTTTTAGAAATAGAGTTATCCTCAAAAATGTTATCCTTTAAAATTACATTTTCAAGATCCTTAGAAAGATTATCCTTCTCATAATTAACTTTCTCAAGGTTTTTTGAAACACATTAAAAATTTGAAATTTTTTAATCTAGAACTACAGAAAGATATGATACTTCATTAATTAAAATAGATATTCTAGAATTTTCATTCACTAAATTATTTTTAATTTTACAATTTTCATTTTCAGGGAGTTTATAAAATCTAGAAACTTTTTCAAATTAAGGTAAGGAATTATATTTTGATGAGGAAAAGTCATCAAATGAAGATTCATAAAATTTTTTATTAGTAAAATTTTAATTTAAATACATATTATTTAAGGATTTAGCATTATTTACCTTATCCATTAGACAATGATTTTAAATGTGTAGTTTGGATGGTATATGAATATTATTCTATCTTGAAGATCCATACTCTGAAGAATCATCTGATGAGTCACCACTACTGGCACTCTGGGTGTCATTTTATTTAAAAAATTCTTATCCTTAGTCTTGTAATACTTCATCCTATTTCTCTCATAATTCTTATCCTTTCTATCTTTTGTTTTAATTATAAGAAAATCTAGCCTAATATGTCCATATCTCTTTCATTCATAGCATGTGACTTCTATGTCTTTCTAGAATTTTCATTCTTTATTCTTTTATGTATACTGAAAATATTTCTCTCTCACTATCTTTTTCATCCTTCGAGAAAGATAAGATAGATGAATTTCATAATGTTTTGTTTCACTAAATTAATATTGAATACTGCGTTTCTTTAGCATAGATCTTGTAACCCTTTTTGGAGTCTTGAATTTTGTTGTATTAAAGGATACACTTCCATTTCAATTCTTCTTTTTATTCATATCATTATCTCTTTTTATTCTTGTTTCATGTTGAATAAGAGTTCCAAAAATCCCATCAGGAGTAATTTGAGATTCTTTGCTATTATCATCAATAGTTATCTTTTTATTCCAACTCATTTGGCATGATATCAATTATATTGTCCACAAGAGCTTTATCATCAAGAACTCTATCTCCCATAGATTGTAGACTATTGAAAATGGTTATAAATCTGCACTCCACTTTGCAAATAGGTTATCCATTATGAAATAAAAATTCCTGATATTCTTCTCTAGGCATAGATCTTCTAGTTTCTGTCACTTTGGAAGTACCCAAATGAGTAACCTCAAGTTTCTTCCAGACGAATTTAGTAGCTTCACAAGATGAAATTTGACTACATTTATATTCCTAGTCCTAGAACACAAAAAATTATTGAGTAACTTGTATTTTAGTGGATATTATGAATTTTCTTGGATGGTGATGTTTTTTTACTTCCTTGTCAGAAAATTTTTAATATCTATTAAGGATGAAAAAATTTTCTACTCCAGTGTTGATAACAAAAGTCTTTATTCGATCTATCAAGTACTCATAATCATTACCATAAAAAATAGATGGTCTAGTAGGATTTATATTGTCAATAAAACCAATATTCATTCCTTCCATTCTATAATAAAATATATTTCTACAAAAAATTTTAATTGAAAAAGTTTGTAAACAAAGATAAAAAATCTCTAAGAAAAACATGAGGAAGAAATGTTATGAAATAAAATTTAGAACTAGGAAAGCTTGAGCAAGAAAACTTATATGTGAGTATATGTATTTCATAGACATCCTTTAATAGAAATTTTAGGATCAAAATATGAATGTAGATGCTCAATTATAAGGGTGGGGGTGAATTGTAAGTTTAAATACATTCTTTTTTAACCATAAGGAAAACTGTGATTAAAAAAGTAAAACTAGGTAAATTCATTAACGCTAAAATTGTTATATAAGGTACACTTTTTATGTTCTAGAAATATGGTTTCAGAAAGTAAACTTAAGTAACGTTTACTTAGGTAAAGACTATCCATTAACGTGGATATAATATTAATTATCTGAGTACATAAAAGTATAAGAAATCATAAAAAGGTTATACATTCTTCCATTAAAAAAAATACAATAGAAATAAACTCGAAACAAAACAAGTAACAAGTATGAAATATTTTAACCCGCACTACGGTAAGACCTAAATAGGAATATCAGAATCTATCTTGCTATCCCCAAAACCCTTGATTTTTAAGGGTGTCAGCATCTATATCTTCTTATCCCAAGAAGTCCTATAAATTTAAGGTTGTTGGAACCATTGACTTTTTATCCCTAGAATCCCTCGACTGTACTCAGCAACAATTGAAGTTGCACGAAGCAAGATGAACGAGCTGTTCAACACGAACAAGGAATGGGAGTCTCCCTCTCTATAAATCACATCAACAACATGTAATCTCAATAGTGATGGAAAGATTATCCGATGATGAGATCATTCAAATGATATCTTATTTATAGGGACAACTCCAATGGTCGGATCCCTCATCCAATGATTATATTTTTCTTTGAATCTTGGAGAGACCTATGCACATGTCAGCCAACCAACGGTTAGTTAGAGATAGATTACACGACATCGTGTCATAAAAGTAACATGTGTTAGGAAAATAAAGTTTCTTAAACAAATCTATTTTTCAGATTCAAAGGGAAAATAGAGATCAGGGTCTTAACATTCAGAGTTTATAAGACATGGATATTCAGATTTTTATTACAAAGAATTCAGAATTCGAATTCTATAGATTCTGGAGTATGAATTATAGTGAATTTGGAATCTGAATTCTATGGAATTCAGATTCAGAATTTTAGAGAATTCGGAATCTGAATTCTATAGAATTTTTCATTGGAATTTCAATGAATTCAGATTCTAAATTATAGAGAATTCGGAATCTGAATTTCATTGAATTTAGAGTCTGAATTTCAGAGAATTCAAACTCTGAATTTTAGAGATTTCAGAATCTGAATTTCAGAGAATTTGGTCTCTGTAAATAGAACACTCTATATCCAACGAATTATAAAATTACAAGGTTTGACAAAAAAAATCCTAATCTTAGACTTAGTTATAAAATTAGTTTGATTTAGAGTGATTATAAAATGATACAATGAAAATAAAGGTAAGGATACAAATTTTTTTAGAGAAGGAAAATTTTATTTATGAAAATAATCACTAGGAAAATTTAATTTTTCTTAAGATAAACTGTTTGTGATTTTTAAAACATAGAGGAATAGAAAATTCATATGGAATCCTTATTGTCTCAACATCACCTTGGTCGATTCATCGAAGATTTGGGAGGAAAGGGAGAATTTCTCCCCTTTTGTGGTACATTTTGAGGTCGTTGAGTACGTGGTAACAATTTCATATCATTAAGCACTTTCACCACAGATGATGTCAATGCATGATGTGTTCCATGTATCTCAACACCAAAAGTATATATCTTATCCATATCATGTTTTTATATGTCATGATATTTAGGTTGAACCTTATTTATCTGTGACTGAACATCGAGTCAGGATAGTTGATTCAGAAACCAAGGTACTTAATGGGAGGATCATACCTTTTGTTTGGGTTCTATGACAGCTCGGTTCCAAGTCTCATGAGACGTGGGATAGGGATTCACTGATGAGAGATTAGTGACATCATTTTATGTCATGGAAGCTTCTTCGTAGGTTTTATGGGGGAAAAAGTTTCTATGGTGGGGATGTTGTAAAATCCTTTTATTTTTTTCAGGTATTTCATATCCTTATTTTTAATCATTCATTCACTACTAGGAAATGACCCTATACCCACTGTTTTATATAAAAACATTGGTATAGGTCACCCTTATACCCATGGTTTTAAAAAAACTATGGGTATAGGTATTGGTTTAAAAACATTACACACAGTTATGGTAAACCATGGGAATAAGTTGTAAATTCTAACTTATGCCCATGGGTTTTCAAGAATCATGGATATACGTCCCAACTATACCCATTGTTTTTTAAAAACCATGGGTATAGGGTAAGGTTCAAGATTTATGCACACAGTTCCCAAAAAACTATGTTTATAGACCCATACCCATAGTTCTCCAAAAAAATGGGTCTATGTAAATCATATACCCATGGTTCTTGGGAACTGTGGCTATAGTTTTCTCTTATAAACATGAGAAACTTATCTCCATGGGAAAACATATAACCACATTTTTCCACTAATATCCTTATTTTATAAAAATAAATATATGTAAATATAAATTTTTAAATGTATAAACATATGTGGGCCAGTGGTTAGGCACGACGATTGTGAAGCAGTGGACCAGGGTTCGAATACAGCCACCATATTTTATTAAAATCCTATAGATACTATTTGAGAATCGTGGGTATAAGGTTATTGACATGGTGGAAATTTTTTCATTCACATATTCCCACAGTTCACAACCATCAGTATTGCATTTTTAAAACTATAGGTATAGTGCAGAGATATATAGATTCCTCTAACTCCCACGGTTCCTAAAACCATGGGTATTACCTATACCCAGGAATTTAGGGTCCATACCCATGGATTAAAACTATAGGTATAGGGTATTATTCCCATAATATTAGGTGTGTATTAATTTGGGGTTTCCATCGCTGAAATTATAATTTTTTTGAAAGTTTCATGGCCACTTCATGGTTTGTGCCAAGTTTTCCCAAAACATGCACCCTCCTAGAGAAAACCATGAAACCCAAGGAAGTGGGATTTTGAATGGTTGGTACACAATTTACAAACAGATCACCCACTTAAGAGGAACTTCATGGCTCAATTTAAATAGGCGAATGAAAAAGCCATTATCTTTCTAAATCGTGATCCTCTTCTCATGAAACCATGCGAACGAGTTTATAATTATTCAAAATTTTAATTAAAAATTTCCAAACCCCATATTAGGTCTGATGATGGAGTAGAATGAGCAATAGTTGCTTCTTACCAATCTCGGATCTCCCAAGAAATGTTTTTGGCACCTTGAATTCCTCTAGAAAGAAATTTGATGTTTGGGGAATAACCTTTGATCTCACTCAATTATCGTTCTTCTGGATGAGGGTGTTGCATTGTGAGTTCCATTGATCCTAAGGTAGGATGTTCCGTCACGATGACTAAATTCTAATAAACCTAAATTGTTTTATTTAATTTCAACTTTCTAGAATTAAATGAAATTTCTTGATTGAAATAAAATTTCTTTCAATTATTTTATTAAAACCCCAATTCCCTGGATTTGGGGTTTTGGGAATTAGTTTTGTCATAAAATTGTTAAAACACCCACTTCCATTGAATTAGAGTGTGTATTTGAATTTTTTTTTTTAAATTTGAATTGTAGATTTGAGGGAAATTGTTTCAACTAAAATTTTGAATATAATTTTGGAAAATTGATCTTAAAATTGAATTGTGAATTGATTTCAAATCCCAATTTCTGAAAATGGATAAAAAATGTATCTAATAAAATCATTATGGGTTTAGCTTGGTGAAAAGGTATGTTTTTATTAAAATATTATTTTGGGGATTAAATAGAATATAGGAATATTTTAACTAGAGAATGGGATTAATTTTATTTTTAGGTTTCATGAAATAAAATTTCCATAATTTTTTTATTCTAAAGAACATGCCAGACTTAGGTAGTTAGTGAGTTATTTTTATTACCCACTATACATTACAATGTTCTAAAATATAAATAAAGCACATCATATCCATTAGGAAATGATGATGAGTTCTCTTTGGCCCTAGTTAAAAAGGAGGTATGTACATATGACCATGTCACCTTGATTGTGGAGTCCCTATAGACTAGAAAAGTCATATGTTCTTAAGAAGATGACCATGTTTATTTCTTGCTTTTATTTCAAGTAAATATATTCCATTTTTATAAATTGTTTTACATGACCTCTTATTTCAATATATTGTTTCACATAAAAGTGTCTATTTAATATTTTTTTTTTGAAAAAAACTATTTTTTTAAATATTCCATCATTTTTATGTGCATATTTTGTTTAAAAGTATATCAATCATTAGAAATGTAATTACATGTTTTTAAATGTTAAGCATGAATTACTTTAATTTTTTCTAGGAAATGCAAAATTATTTTGTTATAAATGGAATGATATATTTGGTTAATTAGTGTGGACATCTATTATGGAATCCTTTTGTGAGACCCTATTGGGATTTTTAGCTATCACCGTACCTAAGACATTATGTGCTTGTAGATTATCTCCATCCAGGTTTGAGAAAGGGGTAAATCACCACATGGTGGTGGTTCTAACAATTGACATGTAGACTTGGTGAGTTGCGTCCATTATAACATGGGTAGTTTTTCCTATTTTTATGGTACATTGTTATAGTACATTCGGTTATTATACATAATTTACTTCTGGTACATTACTCCTAGTGGAGTTCCTTTAGTTTCTATAAAGAAATTTTTATCTTTCTTCTACATTATTTGTGGAAAAATTGTTCCCACTTTAATTTTTGTATGATTTTAGATGCTAGTTACTGACCCATGGGGAGCGGTAATTCCCTTTAGGATATGTTAGGACCGGCTTGGTTATAGGGTTACCAGGGTACCTGGGATGGTTCGTGACAAATCATGTGTCTATCTGTAGTCAATGATAAATGGGGTTATAGTAGTTAGATTTCTACATAGCTCATGTTTTATGTTCTCATATTTATTTATTAGTATTTTTAATTTAAAGGGGATTTAGGTATTTGATGTGATATAGATATGGGTAAGGAAATTCCCATGACAATCCTCAAACTTAGGGATATAATGTCGTCCAAATTTATAGAGGTGGCAATAATTTTAGGAATCTAGAAAGGAGAGAAAGATGTATTCTTATATATATTTTGATGCTTAAAACTTTAATATTTCCATAAATTGTTTGATTATATATATATCTAACACCTTTTTATTTGAACTATTAAATAAGATAATTTTATAGACCATCATTGCACCTTCAATTAATCATTCTCTAGGGAACAATATAGAGAGACTCTTGTTCTTATTAGTTCAAATGATTAGTCAGGCATAAATTTGGGGTGTACAATAAATGGGGAAACATAAGTAAATGGGATATTTATTCGTATTATATTTTTTACTATACAATGTCATCATTTTTAGTGTCTATTTAGTTTCAAGTCATGGTATTATTGATTTTTTTCGTAAGGGAGATTTTCTATGAACATGTGAAAGGGTAATGTGAATTATTCATCAATGAAAAATATATTTTGATGGATCATTGTAGTATGTATTACCCTTATTATCTCCAAGAATAACTGAATAATATTTTTAGGGAAGTGTATATTTATGTGTTTTCTAGAGTTATTGATGACTTCCATAAGGTATTTTATGATATGGTTTTTATCTTTCCAACACAATACAACAGATTGTTTTAGGTCGATTTATAAAAAATGTTCTCTATGATTTTATTATCCCCTTATTAGATGGTACATTCCTATCATTGAGAGTTATAAATATAGATAAATTATCTATTTTAGATGTTTTAAATATGGACTATTGTTTTTTCTTGGTGTGGTCTAATATTGTGAAAAATATGGGGAATGGTAGTTTTTTGTTTTATATTTATTAAAATCTATCGAATCATATGATGATAATGATTTTTTATTTAATCGTTATCATTGAGGATATTTTTGATCCCATAAATGGGGATAAAATGTTCTCAAAGATCATTCTATGGTATGTTCTTCATTAGATTATGGTGAATTAGGATGATATCATGAAATATATTTATGTGTTTTTATAGGTTCATTATGTTAATTGTTTTCCAATTTATTTCCCAAACACATAATACTGTTCATCAACATAATTATTATTACATTCCATGTGTTATCAAATTCATAAATGGTTGTGTTAATTAATGATATGACCCTTAATTAATGGTTATATAGGTATCATGAATAGAATATGATAACTATTTTAGTACTCTGTTGATAACATTAGCTATATAGGATGTGGTAAAAGTGTATTATTTTAAACTATGAGCATTATTTCTTTATGAATACCATGTCACGGAAGGGAATAGTGGTTCATCCATTGATGATGGATTTTGTTGAATCATTATTTGATCCCAGGAATATTATAGTGGTTAAATTATCACATAGCTAATCCATAACTATACAAGGTTAATAAATAATTTCTATCAGATTGTGTCCCATTTTTTAACCTCAATCTAAGAGAATCTATATATTGTAAGTATAAATAAGTGCTAAGAAACATTTGAATACTTTATGTAGAATCCAATAACTTCCCAAAATTCTGAATATCAAATGATATGATTTATATTTTAGTTCTTTTTAAATGATTTTAAAAAAATTTTAATATGTATTCTAATATAGTAAATGTTCTAGATATTCTATAGTTTTTTCTTAGTAACATTATAAAAAACACTACCATTCCAACCATTAACTTCAATTGGTACTTATGGTGTTTCTTCCTAAGATATAGTTGCATTAAATCATGATTGAGAATATTTTGGTCTTCATTAATCACACGATTCTATTTTCTACCTTGTCTTAGAGAGATTTGAATATATGTTACTTGTGGTGGAAAGAGTTCTTGTTGGATTATGACATTTAGAACTATTATACTCCGGTGAAACGAAATGTAATGGTTGACACCATAAATAATAATTCATGTTGTTATATTGATAGAGATATTTTAAATTCATTCTATATAATGGATGATATTATTGATTAAATATTGATATAGTGGTCGGTGACTATAAACTTTTCTTATACCATATTGTAGTGAATTATTCCGCTTTATAGCTGGTGGATGAGTTTAAGATGGGAGATCATGTGGTATAGGGATATACTCACATGAGATATATAGGGGATGATCATAATAGAGTATATATTTTTTATGCTCATTAATCTCTTGTTTATATATGATAATATACATGGAGTATTTTACAGTTTACCTCAAGCAATATATACGGGTATATAAAATATTTCATTAGATTTTTGGGGGGGATTTCTAGTGGTCGAGGATGAAGAGATCAATGGATGATTTATTGATTTGGTGATTAAAATATTTGTAGGTTTACGAAAATAATCAAAATACCAGTAGATCAAAATATCTATTTAATTTTTCTCAATGAAAATAGGGGGAAATTTGGATAGATATTATGACCATTTTACCTCAATCTGAGGGACGATTTTTTAATAATGTTGATTGTTTAACTATTGATCAAGTTTTAAAATATCACTATAATAATGGAGTTTAGTTTTTTGTATGTATTATAGAAGCAATATATATGGTATGTTTTGATCCATTAGATGTTGGTGGGGAAAATCATATTTAATTGAGACAATCTCTTCTCCAAATGAGTGTGGATGATTTTATAGTGTTGGTTTTTATATTTGTAATGGTTTTTCATAAATTTTAATACTCACATGGATGGTCTGAAAAATTAATATCTAGAAGGTTTAAGTTATATATCAATCATATATTATTGATTTTGAGGTCCATGTGAAAAGAAAACACCCTTTGTTATGTTTTTTCAATAATTGTAGCTATAATTGTTATATTTGATTTTATTCACCAATGGAATTTGATAGAAGGCCTTAAAGATATCAATTATGATGAACCATAGTTATTGTGTATTTAATTATTAATCCTAATGTTTTATAGAGAAAAATAAAATATGAAAATTATTCATGAGTTGTTTATGGTTCATAAAACCCAGTAGATTTCATATTTTTATCATTGAAGAATGTTATTTATGTCCAAGTTCAATGATCATATGATTTTAATGTTTTCTCTATGACAAGTGTTGTGGGGGTTCTTTTTGAGGATATAATATTTTTCATTAAATTATTGGAAAATTTACTGTATTTGGCCATGATAGTGAGGTGTTGTATTGGTAATATCTTCTCCTACTGATGGATTAGAATCCTATTATTTTCTACAATATATAGCACGAATAGTATCATCCCAAAAATTCACATATCATAGATTAGGGATATCTAAATAACATGGATGATATATTTTTTATTGAGTTTCTTATTATTATTTTGGATTAGTAGTAGAATTTTTTATAAGGGCGTATATGTAACGACCTGTCCCCCAGGGCCCTTGCTGTGACTACCCCAAGCCTGCCTTCCATATGCCAGGGTTTGGAGACTAGCACTGAAAAGGCATATGCCTGAAAGTGGGAAGGAATTTCCTTTAAACCTGTAATCACAAAGTCCAAGATCACGACAAGATGAGAACCATGTGGTAAAACAACAGTAGTAAAAGTGTATACTGAATGTAAATGGGATAGAATACAATCCCAACTAAAATGATAAACTACAACAGAAACAATCTCTTGAGATCGTCCACAAATGATCTTACTTGAAGGATAGGTATATATCATCTTCACAACTCTCCATGAAAACCAGTCACCTCTATGTATCTCCTGGTCCTGCCTCCTAAATCCTTAGCCAAGCTGCTCGTTGTCTGCATAAGACACAACAAAGTGCATATGAAGCCCATGAAGGGGTGAGTATAACAACACCTAGTAGGGCCCACGAGATCCCCAAAGGACTCACATAATTCCACAATGGAGAATCCCTAATACCTGATATCAATCAAAACGAACAAAGAAAAATATTCAGCTCAAATGAAATATACAACTCAGAAATCAGGAATAATGATGATTAGTCTTATGTTACATCATTTTATTCCATTAGGAAGTGTCCACAATTAAACCACGAATAGTTTGTTCCATTGTCAATCCACACAAGGTTGTTTATCATCAATCGATGATAGGCCACTCTATGGAAGGTCCTAATTGTGTCGCACACTACGGATCCACACAGGGTCGCTGTGATGCTGATCCACACAGGGTCACTGTGATGTTGATCCACAAAGGTTCCCTATGATGCTGGTCCACACACAGTCACTATGATGTTGATTCACACATGGTTTCTATGATGCTGATCCACACAGGGTCTCTATGATGATCATCCACACTGGGTCACTATGATACTGGTCTACATAGGGTCACTATGATATTGATTCACACAAGGTCACTCTTCCCTTGAGAGCTAGCCACAAGATTCCCCACACTCAGTACACTTGTGTTCCTAAGAATATTCTCCTCAATATATTGGTTGTTCCTAAAAAACAACAAAGTTCAATGAATAAGTAACCCAAAGTACCACCCTATCTCTAGGGTTCCAACGCGATAGAAGACACGCCAATCAGACGCCCAGTCTATGAGTTATAAGTGTTTTAGTACCGGTAGACCGATTGGATTCAGGTTTGATCCTACTCATCCATACAACAACTTTATCAAAAATAATTATGAAGTATCTCAATGGTATATTCTCATTTCATGGATTCCAGAGCCGTAGACAGTTCTTCAAACAAATGTCTGGTATGTGAGATACCACCTTTTTAAGTGTATCTGGGCCCAAAATGGTTCAGTCCGCCCTGACCCGCCCCGGCCTAGGCCGACTGGACCTGGTTCGGGTCAACCCAACCCGTCCCGGCTAGAACTGAATGGGCCGGCCTGAGTGTGATGGGACATGGAAGGTTCGTCCCAGTAGGTCGTGGATCGGCCCGCCCCACCTTGGTTGGGCGTGACCCGTCAGGCGACCCGACTTAGTGGCTGGCACGGTCCGCCAACTAGGTGTCCTGACCCCACTTCCTGAATGAATAAGCCGTTTGGCATTCCTCAACCGGTGGCACCACATAGTGACACACACTGTCAGTAGGATCCCCGTGGTGCGGTTCCCCTCCACAGCGACTTGCTGCCGGGGATTCCTTCCGTGATGCGTGACAGCGCGCTGCATGCTGCCGCTGGGGCTGGCCATTGTCGGCTGCCCCGTATGTCTGTCACAGTGCCTCTAGGCACCATCTCTCCTCCGTCGCCGTCGCCCTCCAGCGCCGGTCACCCGCACCACACTGGCGAGGCTTCTGCGGGCCATCAGGTGATCTATAGTGTCATGACCCATCCTCAGGACTCGTGTCGTGACTACCCCAAGCCCACCTACCATAGGCCAGGGGCTGGCGACTAGCACCAAGGCGTACATCCCAACAAAAAGGGGAAGGCATTGCCTTTCTAAAGTAAACAAACACCACAGAGTAAGCCAACAGAACTAAACACTAAGTAAAATGAGTACAATAGTAAGTGCGGAAAGTAAATGGGCCAGAATACAAACCCAAACTGAAAGTAAAGTACAAATGGAAAGAAAGTACAACAATTGAAAGTAATGAAGCAACATCGAGCCATCCACTGGAATTCCCACCTGAAGGGTGGGTACAGATAGCCCCCTCAGCTCCTCGGTTCCAGCCGTCTGCTCCGTGTATGTCCCGCCCAGTGGTCCACCTCCACGTACCGACTCATCCACAAGCCTCAACCACGATCAGCGCTGTCCGTCGTCTGCATCCAACACAACGTAGTGCGGGCATAGACCGCACAGTGGTGAGTATACGCTACTCAGTAGGGACCCTGAGACCCCCAAAGGTCACCCAGAATCCACAAAGGATAATCCACAAAAGAATGATACAATCACTAAGTAACACCCAACACTACTTAGGTATATTCCTATACATATTCCTAAGTCATCAATTCCAGTTCGACTCCAACATCTGAGCCCAAGTTTGATCATGTCTACATAGGATAGTACAATTCAATCCACACAAGAAAGCATAACACAATCCACATAGGAAGCAAGTCAACCAAATCAAAGATAATGATTGAAAGTCAAGACTTAGCTCACATAGGTATGCTAATTCATATGGTGATAGAGATGATCAGATGTAGCCACAGATTCATCTAATATGGGACACACGTAGGATACTAGACCAGCTAAGCTGTCAGACCCACGTGGGATACATGACCATCCACTCTGTCAGACCCACATAGGATGCTACAAAAGATGTTAAATACTTCCAGACCCACATAGGATACAAAAACAATAGTACTGCCAGAACCACGTAGGATACAGGAACAGTAGTCATCACCGTCGAACCCATGGAGGATTTCTGTACGGTCTTAATTGCTGCCGAACCCATGGAGGATTTCAGTGCAGTCATCTTCGGTGCTGAACCCATGGAGAATTTCAGTGTAGTCATCATCGTCGTCGCAGTCGCAGCCAGCTCTAGGGTTCCCACACACAGCATGCTCGATTCTAGGAGGGTCTGCACCACGAGCCAAGGGGTTCGATACAAAAACTGACATGTAGTCCGGATTTGATGTATCCCAAAGTTCCGTCTTGACAAAAGGAACTCAACGTGACAGACGACGCGTCAATCAGACGCCCTGTCTGAGAGTTATTTCTTTTTTTATTCCCGGGGCCCAGTTGCTTTTTAAGTCAAAACCAACCCGACTGCACTCCAACTGTGTCCAAACCTTGTGCGGAGTAATCCAAAAGGTCCGTCTCAAAAAGAGGAATCCAATAAGGTCGACACCATGTCAATCGGACGTCCGGAGCTCAAGTTATAACTGTTTCTGCTCCGAGGGCCCAGTTGGTTTCATGTTCGAACCAACCCGGTAGTACCCAACGTTTGCCTAAACCTTGATTGTAATATACTAAAACGACCGCCTCAATCCAAGGATCACATCACAATGGAAAATGCATCGATCGGAGGTCCGTAGCCCATGTTAAGGGCATTTAAACGAACCTGTCCGGTTTTAGGGTGTTTTGGGCCCGAACCGACCTGGCCCAAGACCCCCTAGGTCGACCAGACCGGATCCGGGTCCAGCCCGATAAGGAGCGGCCTGGCGCCGCCGGCACGACCCGGCCCGGCCAGCCCGGCCCAGCCCGGCCCGGCCCGGCCGGCGCGGCCCGGCCCCACCTACGTGGCCCAGCCCGGCCTGCGCTGCCTGGCCCGGCCTGGGCGTCCGGTTAGCCTGGCACGGGCTCGGCTCGCGCGGCTAGCTCGGCGCTGGCCGAGCTATCGCGGAAGGGGGGGAGGGGGGGGGAGTTACCCCCATTGTTTTGAAATGGCGGCCCCCACGTGGGGGCCGCTCCTTTTTCCAACCGTGGGTTACGACCCCCGGCCTTCTCCGAATGGCTGGCCCGGCTGGCCGGCCTGTGTCACCACCACGGGACCCCGCAGTCCCGCCCCTCCGATGCGCCGGAGCCCGGCGGTTCCGGCCGCCACTCCCTACTCTGTCGCGGACAAAGGCCACAGCCTTGGTCTGACCGGCGTGGTGCAACGATGCCACGTCCCTCCACCACAGACCCACTCCGGCCGCGGTCTCTTCGTGGTTCTCCAGCGCGGCGCGAAGGCGCCGTGCCCCTTTACCATGACCCCACACCGGCCGCGGCTTCTTTCGGCCTCAACAGCACGGCGCGACGATGCCATGCTTCTTCTACACATTCCTCCAAGTTTTCGCGTGGTGTCGTTGCACCGCTCCACCTTCTTTCGAGCTTCGAGAAACAGAACAACAAAAGGAGAGGAGGGACGACCATGTTTGTGTGGTCCAACCTTCTCCTGTTAAATTGATAACAAGCGGCCCAAAGAAATTGATGAAGAATGGAAAAGAATATTCACGATCAAAATCAAACCCCAACCTCGATAATGAGTTGATGATCGATGAGCGTCGCAGAAAACGACGTCACGGGGTGTGGCGCCGTACACATTGACGGATATTTTCCGAGGTGAAATGACGTCTCCCTTCCTTTGTCGCGGGAAAAATAATGAAGGAAGGCGCATCAGTGTTCTTTGAGTTCTTCAAGGAGGATGATGAAGTTCTTCGATGGTAGAACTCTCTATCTCTTGACACAACGAAGCAACCAAAATAAAATAAGGCTTTAGCCTTATTTTATTACTTTTTCCAACACTTTTAAAATTCAAACATTCATAATTTAATTCACTTCATTTAATTAAACATAACTTGTTAAAATTAATTGAAGTGATAAGTTGGAACGGTTAATGAAAAAAGAGGTTTTTAAAAAGGAGTTAAGGAAAAATGAAAAGGTGGGGGCTCATGTGGGCCCCACATCATCTTAAATCCTCTCAAGGGGGGTTAGAACATCATTGGGTCCCACCCCAACTCCCTCACATGTGATAAACCACTTATGAATGTGATATAAAAATTGTAACACGACTTTTATTTCTCTTTAATCTTAATCCTTTTTTTAAACAACTAATTCCGAGAAAACACAACTCTAGAAAAGGACTTCCTAAGCAAAAACCGATGCTGCAGTTTCATCGGTGCCCTCGGTTTTTGATTCCGAGAATCGGTTCAAAAGATAGGAAAACCAGCTCGTTCGTTCACTGAACGTACCCGAGCTAAACTTTGGAAATTGATTCCGGGCACACCGGGCCTCATATTCAGGGGCCGTCAGATAATGCGTACTCGTAAAATACCAAAGAAAATTAAGAAATAAAACACATTGAAATTTACGAGTGTTTATATTACTCCCACCTCAGGGCTTTATGTCCATGTGAAGATACATCACAAACTAGGGGAACAAATGAGGGTACTGGGCATGCATCGGAGCCTCCTGCTCCCAAGTGCCCTCTTGGAGGTTCCCGTGCTACCACCTGATGCGCACTAGAGGAATCGACCGCCCATGTAGGACCCGCTCCTGTTGATCCTCGATCTCCACCAGGACCTCCGCAAAAGTCTCCCCATCATAAAGCTCTAGCTCCCCATGGTCGATGATATGCATCAGGTCGTGCACGTATCTCCTCAGCTGAGATACATGGAAGACGTCGTGCACCCGGTACAACTAAGGTGGTAGAGCCAGGTGATAAGCCACCTCGCCTATCCTACTGAGAACCTGGAATGGTCCTATGAAGCACAAAGATAACTTGAAGCCTTGGGAAAATATCTATAATCCACGTCAAGGTGAGACCTGCAAGAATACATGGTCGTCATCCTCGAACTCTAGCGGTCTTCGCCTTCTGTCAGCATAAGACTTCTGTTGGATTTTAGATGTCGTCATCCACTCCTGGATGAACTGGACATTCTCTGTCATGGCCTGGACCATCTCCGGTCCCACAAGTGCTGACTCCCCAGGGTCTGTCCAACACAACGGTGATCTACAAGGTCAGCCGTACAATGACTCGTATGGTGCCATCCCGATGGTGGAGTGGTAGCTGTTGTTGTACGCGAACTCCGCCAAGGGTATGTGGTCCTCCCAGATACGACCAAAGTGGAGGACACATGCACGGAGCATGTCCTCAAGGGTCTGAATGGTCATCTCCGTCTGACCATCCGTCTGAGGGTGAAAGGCGGTGCTCCGACGTAGCTTCATTCCGAATGCCTTCTACAACCCCTTCCAAAGCCATGAAGTAAAGTGAGAATCTCAATCAGGGATGATAGATGATGGAACACCATGAAGCCATACAATCTCCTGAATGTAGAGATGTCCCAATCTCTCTACTAATCCCCGCTCTCTGATGGGTAAGAAGTGGGCCGACTTGGTGAGTTGGTCGACAATCACCCAAATTGAGTCGTGACCTCTGGAAGTACGTGGAAGTCTAGTCACGAAATCCATAGATATCCTGTCCCACTTCCACTCCGGGACCTCCAAGGGCTGTACCAAGCCTGCTGGTACCTGGTGCTCTGCCTTCACCAACTGGCAAGTGAGGCATCGAGAAACGAAATCTACCACAACATTTTTCATACCCGGCCACCAGTGATGATGTCTGAGATCCTGGAACATCTTCACCACTCTTGGATGTACCACTAAAGGGTAAGTGTGAAAATCACTCAGCACCTCCTCCTACAAAGTAGCTGGTACCATGGTATGTCCCTTGAAAAGGATGATGTGCTCTCATCTGACAGAGAATTCATCAGGTGCATGTCCTGAGGATATCTGTGCATGCCGTGTCTCACAGTCAAGATCCCCACGTTGTGCCTCTCTGACCCGCTGAAGAAGTGGAGGAGTGACTATGAGTCACTGAAGAAAGACTGCTCAATCTCTATCCACTAAGGATATATTCAAAGTGGCTAGCAGCTCTGTTACCTCCCCAAGTAGCTGAATGCCCGTCCTCCTGCTGAGAGCATCGGCTACTATGTTCCCCTTTCTAGGAGTATAGACTATCTCAAAGTCATAATCCTGGAGGAAATCGAGCCATCACCACTGTCTAAGATTTAGTTCCTTATGTGAGAAGATGTACCTGAGACTCTGGGGGTTAGAGTAGACTGTAAAGTGCTCACCCATCAGATAGTGTCACCACATCTTCAGAGCGAAGACCAATGCTGCTAACTCCAGGTCATGGGTAGCATAGTTCTGCTCATGTTGCCTCAAATGTTGTGATCCATAAGTATTCACCGCCTGCTCCTGCATCAGGACACATCCAAGTCCGGTCCCTGATGCATCACAGTAGACTACATACCCTACTCCCTCCTCCGGTAGCCTCATGATAGGTGCGCTGCTCATCCTCTGTCTCATCTCTTAGAAGCTCTGCTGAAATATGTCTGACCACACAAAGGGTTTCCACTTTTTCTTCAAAGCTATGAGCGCTATCGAAACTCTAGAGAAGTCTGGCACGAATCTACAATAGTACCCGGCTAGCCCCAAGAAACTGTACACCTCTGTCATGCTTCTGGGTGGCTCCAAAGCTAGCACTGCCTCGATCTTCACAGGATCCACCAGAACTCCCGCCTCATAGATGACATGTCCCAAGAAGTGGACCTCACATAACCAGAACTGACACTTCTAGAGCTTACCATAAAGCTGGTGCTCTCGGAGTGTGTCCAATACAACCCTCAAGTGGTGTGCGTGCTCCTCCTCAGTGGTCGGGTATATCAATATGTCGTCAATGAAGACCATGACAAATCGATCGAGGTATGGATGAAATATCCTATTCATGAGACTCATGAACACTTCTGGAGCATTGCCCATGCCGAAAGGAATCACCAAGAACTCATAGTGGCCATACCGACATCTGAAGGCCATCTTTTACATGTCCTCATCCCGAAATCTGAGCTGAAGAGAGCCTGACTTGAGATATATCATTGAGAACCACTGTGCTCCCTTGAGCTGATCGAAGAGGTTGTTAATCCTCGACATAGGATACTTGTTCCTCACGGTCACCTAGTTTAGGCGATGATAGTCGACACAAAGTCGCAAGCTCATGTCTGCCTTCTTGGCGAACAAAATCTGGGAAGCCCAGGGTGAAACACTGGGTCAGATGAATCCCTTGCCCTACAAGTCCTCCAGATGTACACGTAGCTGTCAAGGCTCAGCAGGAGCCATCCGATATGCTGGAGTGGATATCAGAAGTGTCTCGGGGTACATGTCAATATAAAATTCTACCTCCCTGTGAGGAGGTAGTCCTGGAATGTCGTTAGGAAAAACGTCTGCATACTGATCCACCACTATAGAAAAAAATCGGACTCCGCACGTCAACTGATCCTAGGATGAGGCTAGAATACTGATGAGTGATGGGTTGTCCTCTCCTCTGAATGAGTCCATCCTGTGCTGCAAAAGATCCCTTCTCACCGGTGAAGGTGAACCTGCTCCCGTCGGTGCGAACACACCGCACCTTGCGCCAAATACAGTCAATCTGAGCATGGATTGTAGATTACCAATCCATGTTCAAGATGACGTCGTAAGGCCTCAACGCCATTAAAAGAAGATCCCAGCCAAAGCTCTCACCTCCTAGAGTAAGCTCACACTGCCGGCACCAGTGCGTAATCGTCGAGTCTGCTCCCGTAGGCGTATCTAGCCTTAAGGATCAAGCCAACGGCTCCGTCGAAATCTCCGAGATCCGAAAAAGGGATGTGGCAATAAAAGAATGACTCACTCCTGTCTCTATAAGAACTACAGCAAGGGTGGAGTAGACACAGATAGTACCTAAAAACATCTCTGGCGCGCCGTGGTCATAGGCCTCCGCTGCCTGAAGTTGAGCCTACCAATGTCCGCCATCTCCCTGTGGTCGGGGTGGATCTCCTGGTGGTGGTGGTGGTAAAGCCTCAAAGCGTCGCCCACCACCTGCTGCTCGTCCAGCCCCTCTACCTC
Source organism: Viscum album (assembly GCA_963277665.1). Classification (NCBI taxonomy): domain Eukaryota; kingdom Viridiplantae; phylum Streptophyta; class Magnoliopsida; order Santalales; family Viscaceae; genus Viscum; species Viscum album. The sequence goes on along the minus strand of OY728142.1, from coordinate 1,627,204,833 downwards.
ATCCACCTGCTCCTTGTGGACCGCCACGGTCGACCCTCTGCCTCTGCCTGAGTGGCCCCTCAACCGTCTGCTGCTCCTCTTCCTGGCTGGTCTAGCAGTCACGAGCCATGTGGCCCTACCCGCCGCATGTGTAGCACTGTCTGCTCCTCAGAAGTCTAGATCTGCTCCGGGGGCCCTGCACCTCTAAGCTAGTGTCCTGAGGCCATCCGCCTGATGGTCTCGTCCTCCTAGACCCTTGTGATGTCCGTCGACTGCCAACTGCAGACGACTATGCTACGTGTCGCCCTGTGGTAGGTCTCCCTGCTGGTGTAGGCTCAGCAAGAAAGCTATCTATGAGAAGAGCTCAATCCAGTACTCCTTCCTATATCAGAATGCTGAGGGAGATCATCAATGCCCTAATCTCAAGCCTCAGTCGCTACTCTAAGGTCTGGGTCCGGAAGAATGAGTCTCATACCATGTCCGTCGAATAGCGCGAGAGATCGGTAAATCTCGCCAAGTACTGGGCGATCGTCATGCTGACCTGCCACAGCTGTAGTAGCTCCTGGATGCGCACCGCGTGGAGGGTGGCTTGGATGAACTCCGAGGGGAAGAGGCTCTGAAAGTCCGTCCAGAGGAGAGATGCCTCATCATGCACCTAGCACATCAAGCTCCACCATCTGCCTGCGGCCACGTGCAGGTGGCTCGCTGCAAGGATCACCATGAGGTCAGTAGGTGTCCCCACTAACCTGAAAACTCGAACTATAGCCTCTATCCAGTCCTCTATTGCTTGAGGGTCCATCTCCCCGCGGAACCTGGGCAGTCTCTGACACTAATACTCGTGCAGTACACTAAAGCGACATGCACTCTCAGCAGCTGGGGCTGGTGGCATCGGTGGCTCAGCGGGTAGAGGTACCACTGGTTCCTCTACTGAAAAAGGGCCCCACACCGAGGCCTCGTCGGATGGTGGGTTGTCGTCTCACAAAAAGCTCTGAACCCCAGATGGCTGCCATCGTGGGGCCATACTGAAAAGAAACAGGTGCATCACGGTCAAAACAGTATACCTGGTGAGCTGACACAATGTAATCACAAAGAAAAACTTTTTAAACACAGATGCAATCAATGTTTTCGTGCATTGAGTCAGAAATCATAAGTCAGGGTCCTGGTGTATGGATACGTCGGCCGCCCCACCAACACTAGACTCCCTAGACTGATAACCACACTAAATACCCTGAACACTATTGATTCAGATAGAAGAATGATCGGAGTCCTGAGTTCTGCGGTAGAAACGAACTCCTCTGAAACCAATTTTTCATGACCCGTCCTCGGGACTCGTGCTGTGACTACCCCAAGCCCGCTTTCCATAGTCCAGGGGCTGGCGACTAGAACCATTGCATAAATCCCAAAAAAAGGGGAAGGAGTAGCCTTTATAAAGTAAACAAACACCATAGAGTAAGCCAGCAGAAGTAAACACTAATTCAACTGAGTACAATAGTAAGTGCGGAAAGTAAATGGTCCAGATCACAAACCCAAACTGAAAGTAAAGTACAAATGGAACGAAAGTACAACAACTGAAAGTAAAGCAGCAACGTCAAGTCATCCACTGGAAGTCCCACCTGAAGGGTGGGTACATATAGCCTCCTCAGCTCCTCGGGTCTAGCCGTCCGCTCTGTGTACATCCCGCCCAGTGGTCCACCTCCAGGTACCTACTGCTCCACAAGCCTCAACCATGATCAGTGTTGTCCGTCGTCTGCATCCAACACAACGTAGTGCGGGCATAGCCCATGTAGGGGTGAGTATAAGCTACTCAGCAGGGACCCCGAGTCCCCCAAAGGTCTCCCAGAATCCACAGAGGATAATCCACAAAATAAAGATACAATCACGAAGTAACATCTAACACTACTCTGGTATATGCCCATACATATACCTAAGTCATCAATTCCAGTTCAGCTCCAACATCCGAGCCCATGTTCGATCACATCCACACAGGATTGTACAACCCAATCCACTTAGTAAAGCACAACACAATCCACATAGGAAACAAGTAAATCATATCGAAGATAATTATTGAATGTCAAGACTTAGCTCACATAGGTATGCTTCTTCGTAAGGTGATAGAGATGATCAGATGTAGCCACTGATTCATCTATGCTGGGTCCCATATAGGATACTAGACCAGCTAAGCTGTCGGGCCCACGTAGGATACATGAACAGCCACTCTGTTGGACCCACGTAGGATGCTACAACAGAGGTGAAATACTACCGGACCCATGTAGAATACAAGAAAAGTAGTAATTCCAGACCCACGTAGGATACAAGAACAGTAGTCATTGCCGTCGAACCCACGGAGGATTTCAGTATTGTCTTCGTCGCTACCGAACCCACGGAGGATTTTAGTGGAGTCGTCGTAGCTCCTGAACCCACAGAGGATTTCAGGGCAGTCATCATCGTCGTCGTAGTCGCAGCCAGCTCTAGGGTTTCCACACACAACATGCTCGATTCCTGGAGGGTCCGCTCCACGATCCAAGGAAGTCGATACATCAACTGACACGTAGACCAGAGTTGATGTATCCCAAAGTTCCGTTTCGGCAAAAGGAACTCCATGTGACAGACGACGCGTCAATCAAACACCCGGTCTGAGAGTTATTGGCTTTTTCATTCTATGGGCCCGGTTGATTTTTAAGTCAAAACCAACCCAACCGCACTCCAACTACGTCCAAACCTCAAGTGGAGTAAGAAAAAAGGCCCGTATCACTAAGAGGAATCCAACAAAGTTGACAACATGTCAATCGGACGTCCGGAGCTCAAGTTATAAGCGTTTCCGCTTCGAGGGCCCGGTTGGATTCGTGTTCAAACCAACCCGGAAGTACCCAAAGATCTCCGAAACCTTGTGTGTAATATATCAAAATGACCGTCTTGATCCAAGTATCACATTACAACTGACATTGCATCGATCGAAGGTCCATATCCCACATTACGAGCATTTAAACGAACATGTCCAGTTTTAGGGGGTTTTGGGACCGCACCAACTCGGCCTAAGACCCCCTGGGTCGACCCGACCCGGGTCCGGGTCCGGCCCGATAAAGCACGGCACAGACCGGCCTTCACGGCCCAGCCCGGCCTGGGCATCCAGTTGTCCTGACGCGGGTGCGGCCCGCGTGGCCAGCTCGGCGCTGGCCGAGCTGTCGCGGATGGGGGGGGGGGGGCGCTACCCCCTATTTTGAAATGGAGGCCCCTACATGGGGGATTCTCCTTTTTCTACCTGGGGGTTACAAACCCCGGCCTTCTCCGAACAGTCGGCCCGGCTGGTTGGTCGGTGCCGCCGCCGTGGGACCCCGCGGTCCCGCCCCTCTAACGCACCGGCGGCGGGTGGTTCCGGCCGTCGCCCCCTGCTCTGCCGCGGCCGCAGGCCGCGACCTTGGTCTGACCGGTGAGGCGCGATGACACCACGCGCCTCTGCCGAGGCCCTGCTCTGGCTGCGGTCTCTTCGTGGTTCTCCAGCACGGCGCGATAGCGCCGCGCCCCATTATCGTGACCCTGCTCCAGACGCAGCTTCTTTTAGCCTCAACGGCGCGGTGCGACAACAACGCGCTTCTTCGACGCATTCCTCCAAGTTTCTGCATGGTTTCGTTGCACCGCACCACCTTATTTCGAGCCGCAATGAACAAAAAAACAAAGGGGGAGGAGGGCCAGACGTGTTTTTGCGGTCCGACCTCCTCCTATTAAGTTGATAACAAGCGGCCCATAGAAATTGACGAAGAATGGAAAAGAATTTTAACGATCAAAATAAAACCCCTACCTTGATAACGAGTTGACAATCAATGAGTGTCACGAAAAACGGCATTGGGGGGTGTGGCTCCGTACACGTTGAAGGAGATTGTCTGAGGTGAAACAACATCTCCCTTCCTTTGTCATGGGAAACATAATGAAGGAAGGAGCGCTAGTGTTCTTCGCGTTCTTTATGGAGGATGATGAAGTTCTAAGTTGGTAGAACTCTCCCTCTCTCGACACAACAAAGCAACCAAAATAAAATAAGGCTTTAGCCATATTTTATTACTTTTTCCAACACTTTTAAAATTCAAACATTCATAATTTAATTCCCTTCATTTAATTAAACATAACTTGTTAAAATTAATTGAAGTGATAAGTTGGAAACTTTAATGACAAAAGAGGTTTTTCAAAAGGAGTTAAGGAAAAATAAAAAGGTGGGGGCTCGTGTGGGCCCCACCTAATATTAAATCCTCTCAAGGGGGGTTAGAACATCAGTGGGTCCCACCCCAACTCCCTCACATGGGATAAACAACTTAAGAATGTCGAATAAAAATTTTAACATGATTTTTATTTCACTTTAATCTTAATCCTTTTTTTGAACAACTAATTCCGAGCAAAAACAACTCCATAAAAGGTCTTCCTAAGCAAAAACCGACGCTGCGGTTTCATCGATGCCCTCAGTTTTTTATTCAGAGCACCTGTTAAAAAGTTAGGAAAATATGCTCGTTCGTTCACTGAACGTACTCGAGCTAAAATTTGGAAATTGATTCCGGGCACACCGAGCCTCAGAATCAGGTGCCGGCAGATACTGCATACTCATAAAATACCAAAGAAAATTAAGAAAAAATTTCCCTTGAAATTTAAGGGTCTTTACAACTAGTGGTCGGTCTTTCCTTTTGTTTATTCCTATAGCCCCCCTGAGATTCTTCTGTCACTATGTGTCTCCTAGATTCAGTACTTCGTCAAGTTGAATATCCGCCTCCAAAGAACATGACAAAAACTGATGTGGAAGAGATTCTGGGACTTTTTTTTGGCCCGCACACTTTACTTTAGAATCATATCAAGTGGGTAGTTATTAAATCATCACATAGATAAAGATTAACCCCATTCAATCTTTTCCCACAAAAACCATCTGTTGTTTCATTCGAATTGTTGATCAACTCATTTTAGTTGATCCACATTCTCCATGATTTTCAAGAACGAGGAAAAGAAACAAATTCTATTGAATATAAATATAAACACCCCTACCTCAGATTAGGAGGAGATGTCACAGTTGTGGAAGGATAATCTATGTTCTTTGAAGCCACTTGCATTCATCGATCCTAGATTGATTCCTCCAACAACGTCATTCCAATCTCCATTCTTCGTGGGAGGGAAGTTTGTTCTTAGATTCATCATCAAGGATTCTCCCACGATCCACCAATCCTCCTTTTCTCCAATGTTTGAAATAATAAAATAGAGGATTTAAGTGTTTAACTCCCCTTTAAATTAATGGTTCATTAATTGTCTTGTTTAATGAATCTTAATAACTATGTGAAGGGTGGTTACACAACCTATGTGTAACCAAGAATTTAATATCCCTCATTAAATTCCTAACCACCTCTGTGGGCTCCGCCACCGTCACTCAACAGGAGGTAGAAAAATAATATAACATTTTTATATAATTTTATTATTCATTCAAAAGTCCATAAAACTATATTTTTCCCCCGACCTACTATGGTTGAAGTTAATAATCCCTTAAGAAAACCCCGACGCTACATGTTCAACGATGCCCTCAGATTTCAATTCCAAGCACCAGTTCAAAATATACAAATTCCCGCTCGCATGTTTACTGCCCTTACCATAAAAAAAGTTCAAAATTCCATTTCGAGTACACATGGCCTCGGAATAAAGCATCGTCAAATTTTGAAGACTCATAAGAATCCAAAATAATTAGATAAAACTAAATGTAATTCTTGGGTCTTTACGGAACAATTATATCAATTCATGCCTCATGGAGTTATTGGGTTTGGAGAATTGTTTCTTATAGCATAATTCAATGATGTCTGATCATTATGCCTAGTTTTTTTTAATCTTATATCTTTTATTAATTTGATAGTTTATTTCTAAAGAATGTTTTAATGTGGTCATCTCTTTCATATTTTTTTTCTTTTGTGAAGAAGGGATTCCAATTTTAGAGTTACCTTATATCATGTTTTGGTTTTTATGGTTTTTTATCAACATATTTTTTTCATTCATTATTATAGAAGATAACTTTGTTAGAAGTATATAAGGCAAAGTATTTTTTCTACTAGATATGGAAAGTCTAGAACCACATGGAATGATTATAAAGATTTCACTAGTTAATGGTGTGTTGGTTCGAGAAGTATGATCCTTGAGATATTTTTACCTCTTATTTTGTGCTAGTAAATAGGTTCATTTTAGTATGAGTGGTTATGGCCTAATTTTATATTATTCTATGAAGTAAGTATCTATAAGTTTTTTATTACTATTTTTGAGGTTGTCTTAATATGATTCCTTTCAATTAACTGTGGTATTATTTTTTAGGTTATCAAGTTTTTGGTAGGAGGATGAGACTTGAATCATGATTCATGGGTGTAAAAAGATTATGCTTGGAGGTATCCATTTCCCATAATTATACTTTTTTATATCTATTTTAATTTTTATTCTACACCTAAATAATGGGATATCACACTATTATTTTTGATATCCTCATTAAACCTATATCATTACACAATGATTCCTTATCACACATAGGTTTTGGTCCCCATGTTTAGAATAAATTTTCCATTTCTTCTCAAATTCTCATAAATTAACTTAGAGCACTTTAAATAATTCACAGGAATTATTCAAATTTTAGGTTCCCTGGTCGTCTACTTGATATTATTAAACCTTTTCATTTATGTGATAAATAACATTAGATTGGTGGTACACTTATCTTAATATTTCTATCATTATTATATAGTACTTCCTTCAGGAAGAGATTATAATTATTTTTTTTGTTTATTTATGACAATTTCTCTCAAGGAAATTGATGAAGGATTTTTATGTATATATTTTTATATGGTTATTAAGATTTTATTTATGTCTAACATTTTTTTTTATTTTCATTCCAACGTTACAGTTGTTGAAACATGGGATGAGGAAGAGGATTAAAGAAATTTATTACTTAATTAATATTCAATTATTAAGTATTACTTTTATGGTTTCCTTTGTGTAAAGATTTTTTATTGGACTAATGAAGATAATAATTCATAAAAAATAGGTAGTTATAAATGTTTACATTAAATTATTATTTTCCAATTTATAACTATTGCTGATTTTGAAATTATTTATTTATTATTATAAAGTTGTTTTTTCTCATCTTCCTATATCAATATATGGTTTATATATCATTTTTTTAATTAAAAAACTATATTATGGAAATATGTTATTGATAGTGATATATAGAATTTTCTTTGTTCATTGAATTTTCATTTGCTTTATTATTTCATTATTTACGTTCATAAAAAAACATATGAAATATGAAATTATTTCTTATTGAATCAATACTTTTTTTGTTATCTCATTCATTAGGTTTGGTTGTTGTGGTGTTTCTATTTTTTTTGAAATATTATTCTGGCAGGATTGGTAACAATTTTGTGGTTATCATTTTATATAAACAGAGTTAGAGATGGTTCTGTGGTTACCATTACATTAGTGAAGATAGGATGAATTATTATTATCTATATTGTTTCCTAGGAACGTGGAATTATTTTTGAAATAAATGAAATAAATAATAGGAACAAGTTATGATCATATAATTAACAGTATCAGAATATTGAATAATGTTATTTATAGATGATTTTTGTTAAATAAAAATTAAAATGTTAATTTGGATGTGGTTATATGAAATGAAAATTATTTTAATTTAAAATTATTAATTAATTTAACATTTTTTATAATTGATAAATTATAAATATGAATACTTTTTATAATTGTTAAATTATAGATATGAATATTTTTCTATTCCATTGTCATTCTTTTTTGATTTTGTGATCTCTTTATCATCAACCCCGAGTTGTGTTTCACATTATAATATAGACTAAAAGTTACCCTAATTTCCTTGAACTAGAGTAATGTGAATTCATCTTTGTACCTCAAGTGAATGGAAATATTATTTCTCTAAACTAAAAAGAATAAATTTGAAAAGGTATTGTCTATCACTGTATTCATTAGTTGATATGGAAAACCATTGTGTATTTTCTATAAATAAAATAAAAACCCTTGAACGAAATAAAAATAAATATAGGAATAAATAAAATGATTAAAGGATGAATTTAGATTTAATATTTCAATTTATTAGAAAATTGTTAATATAATATAAAACAGGTTAATTACATGAAATGTGTATGAATAATTGAAAATTTAAGGAGATAACCATTTAGTCTTTTGTAACAAATGAATAAAAGTCCATTAACAGTATGAAAATGATTTCCATTTTTGAATCAAAGTAATTACATGATAATATTTTATAATAAATTAATTGGATAATGGATCAAAAATACCAAAATATGGTTAATAAAATGAATCATTTATCAAGGAACTCAAATTTTGCCCAATACACCATTACATAGGATCATCTGTCAAACCATTCCATACATGAGAAACAGTTTACATATAAGAAAAGATCTAGGAAATGATTCCCATTTCCTCCCCAACTCCCTTCCCTAGAACATGTATAATTAAGGAGACAACAATAATACACATCAGATTCATCTCCTAAAAAGTTTTTATTCATTTTTATTTCTACAGACTAAACCCACATCTCTAATGGGCGTGGACCAGTTTTTCATGAACTACTCTGAGTAATAGTTATCACATACCATGTACTACTAATCAATTTTATTCCCTCCTATTAGAATTATCTATAAATGTTTTATTTCTTAATGAATAACTTATGTGTATTTGATTTTATTTATAAAAAATTAATATTTTATGAATCTAAAATAATGGGTATGAATTGAAAATAGACGCATGAAAGATGATATCAAGGGAACCTTTAAATAATGTATAATTTTTTTACTTCTTACGTGCATCGGGGAGGATGAACAAGTTCGTCTCTCAATGTAATAAGTATATTTAATCTAATTTTAATGGTTTTTTGAAAATAAAATAAAATAACACAAAAAACTACTTAAATTAATATGGGGGGCAGTTCTGTTTAAAAATCTAAAAGAAGTATACTAGAATAAGATTGTATTTTTCTATTTTTTTGTATGAAATGTGCTTGAGAAAACGTGGTGGTAAGATGGATTTTTAGAAATTGTTTTTAAAAAGGCGTAATTAATCATGCTATACCTATTCACTTATTTATTATTATCATTTAAATTAAAATCCAAATAATTATGATCCCTTAACTAGATAGCCCTTGAAACCTATGAGAATTAACTAAACCACAAAGATGAAATTGATTAAACCCTAGGAAAGCTTTGGAACATGAAATTGTAGAACCCAACATGAATTTATGTGTATAGTCTATATTATCGTTAGTGGTAAATTATGTAACATATAAACTATATAAATGAAAATTAATTGAACTTATGGATTATATTTTAACTATAATAATTTATCCATTGCGGCCTTGTTTTACCGATTATGATTGTTTTTTCACAATTCACACATTACCCGACCTCATGACCTTTATGTTAATTGTTTAATGTATTATATAGTAATTTAATTGAAAAACTCAATTCATGGATCATATTATTTGAAATTAAATATTTCATATATTCAAAAAAATATGTGAATAAGGTTATAGGTTGATCAATTATATATAAAAACCACTCTTCCAAGAGTGGTGTGGTAATCATTGAAACATTTTTCATGTGAAAAATTAAGAATGTTTATAAAACAATAATGTTTATAATCTTGATTTAAAACCCAAATAGGTTTAGTAGATAAGAATAAAACTGAATAAAATAATGAAAATTAGAAGAATATAGAATATATTGAAGAGAAACTTAGATGTTTATTATGAAAACACAAACCTTAAAACTTGAGTAAGAGGGAAAGGCTTCGATTGACAGATCCTTGCTCAAAGAGATAAACTTATGAGTATAGAGAGTTCTAGAACAACCAAAATGATGGGAGTAATCATCTATAACAACAAAATCATATCACTCCACTCTTTGTTCAAACTCCCAAATGACATTCCTATAGAGCCCTTTTATACCAAAAAATTGGAAGTGGTTTTGTGTACAAAAATTTCGAGATACCACTTCTATCTTCATTTTGGGTTAGTAAATTTCATTATCTCGGCATGGAAATAACATAAATGTTTTTTGTTTGAATCTTTAATATCACCATGTATACTTTATGGATATTACGCATATTGAGTGAGATATATTTTAAAAATTCGATGCCTAACTTTTTAAATCATTTAGATTTGGTTCCCTATATAGATCATCTTGGTTGGGCCCCAAAATGGAACAATTGGTCTTGGGTTTCTTGAGAAGAGTTGCATCCCCTTGAATGTTTTATTATCTCAAAAAATTAAACCCTATTTTTATACACATATTTATCATGAAATGTAAAATATAGAATATATATCCTTTGAATTCCATGTAGTTCGTCCCATTTTCATTTTGCCTCATCTTCAACCCTATAAATCACCTCATCCTACAAGGAAATATCCAAACAAGTATAATTTCCCTTTTTACTAGTGAGAGAAATTGAATAATTTAATTAAATGGTATGTGAAATTTGAGATTATATTTTTCATTTAAAATACCAATAAATGTTTAAAACAATGTTGTGATGGTGAAATAAATTAGGGAATCGTGGTGTGATCACATCCCCACACCTAAACATTATCATTCATGGGAAAAAACTAATATCATGTAATACCAAAATTGATTGAAAATATATTCATGTCCATATTCCTTAATCTATATTGTAAATATTTGAATAGTAAGAATCCCATCAAGAGTCAATTAGAATAAAATTTGAATTCATTATCTAAAATAATTTTTCAGAATAAAATCTACTGAGATTAATAATAGTAATCATAAAAAAATAAAATTTTGGGTTTGTGATGCCATTAATTCCCCAAATGTGTGTGTTACATCCATTTCAAGATCATATTTTCACCATTTATTTAGTTTTTTTAGAAAATGCAGAAAAATTATTCTGACCTAGTTTAATTCAACGAACTTATTCTAAATTCATTGCAATCAAATTCTATGACCCCTCATTTAAACATTCCATAAAGTCAAACTTCTTGTTATAAACCTATATATCCACATATGTTTTAAAATTAATCTATATTATATTTATTAAGATGATATATATTTTTTGTTTTTGTTATTTATTTTGATTTTTTAGGGTGTACAATAGTTGGATATTATATACACATTCTTAGGTCAATTCAACACATTAGTGAAACCAATCATAAGAGAAATAAACATAAAGATCAACCATTGATATAAGATACATTTTTTTTACCTAACATGTATATAAATTAAATTGAGTAGGAAAAATTTCACAATTCATGGTTGTGTGAAAACATCTGTGGAGAAATCAATGAAACAATTTACCATAAACAAATATCATAAATAATGGTGTCAAAATCTAAATGATTTTATAATTAAACAACCAAACATATCATCAATAAATTATTTTTTTATAAAAATAAAATTGTGATGAAAAAATCTTACTTTGTACTATCATGGTACCAATGGATTTTAAAAACATTATTTTTCCATATGATTCACTTGTAAATAAGAATGTTATGATTTGTTGTTTCTTCAATTTTTTTTGAAAAATTATGATATTATAGACAAAAAACACAAATATAAAAATCCTAAAAAGCTTTGCCAAAATTTTGTCCTCTCGCACTAGATAAATTATTTAATTTTTCTCAATGTGAACCTATTAGAGGATATGTGAACATGAAATAAATAATTTATAATGCACATATATTATAACAGCGAAAGGTTTAGGAATAAATTTATATGCTCAAGTGATGATGGGGTCATGTAGTGTGAAAAACTCAACAACATGGGTGGGATGTTTATAAATGTTTTTCATCAATCATTTCCCATTGACTATGAATCTCATCCTAGTGTCCTCTTGGGTGATCTCCACCATACCATAAGGGAATACATTATATATAACATATGGACCTAAACTTTTAGAGAACAACTTAAGGGGCATCAACTTAAATCATGAATTATAGAGTAATACATTATCCCCAACATGAGACACCATATTTCGATCACTATATCATGATTCACTTTGGTTTTTTGTTTTTATAGCCTTGAGTTTTCATCTGTTGAAATTCTAATCATCTCATGCTCTTTAATTTTAATCTTTATTTGAATTCCATCTTTTCACTATATCCACGATTCATTACATTATAACCCAATAATCCTGATGCTATAATTCCATAGGGAGATGAAATTATTTTCTAAAAACAATCCTAAATGGGTACATATAAATGGGAGTCTTGTATGCCTTCCTATAAGATTACATTCCATCATCTATGTTCTAAATATAATCATTCTTATTCGGCTTCACATTATGATCCACAATCAATTTCAACAACCAATTTAAAACCTTAGACTAGGTGTCTATTTTGGGGTGTTATGGTGTTGAAATTTTTTGTTTCACCCCATAATTTCAAAATATGGAATCCAAAAATTTACTATAAAAGTATTTCCCCACATCACTGATGGTAGCCTTTGGCACTCAAAACCTGAAAATATTCTATGCCTTGACAAAATGGACTACAACATGAGAATCATTAGTACTGCTGACCATGACCTCCACCCAATTTATACCAAAATTAACCACAAAAAAATATATAAAAAACCAAATGAACTTGGAAACAGAACCATGAAATAGAATCCCTAAACATAAAAAATATTCCAAAATAACATGGGTTGTTTCAGCTTTTCGTGTCTCTCAGAAATGTTTCTATTGTATTGGAAATAAGTGCCTGAATTACACATAACATGGTAATCATGGAATAAACTAGGCAAATATATCCAAGAGTCTAATAATTTCATAATTTTTCATTGGGATCCAATTTATTATCTATAAGAAAGTTTATGGGAGAAATATATTATATACTCAAACCCATGGTCAGGAACACACCACCTAATAACATGATCAACGCACATGTGACAGAGGTAGACATTATCCCAAAAATAAAACCTAGAATTAATTTATAATTTTGTAACATGATGCTTTTTTAAAATTTTTAAGAATTTCATAAGCAATAAGGTATTTAACTAAATCAGAATACCAAGTATGTGTGCCTGATAGTGCATAAATATTCTCATAGAAGAAAGTGTCTTGGAGTGGTATATGGTCCAAGGTGTTATCATTACGTTTGTGAGTAATCCTACTCTTGTGGTCTGCCACCAAGTTTTTTGAACCCTTATTATCCTTTATCTCAATATAAAATTATTGAAGAAGGACAATCCATAGGATATGTATTGGATTTTCATCTGGATTCTTTAAGTGGTACCTCAGAGTTGCATGGCGATAAAGAAAAACTACTTTAAAGCCCAATTAATATGAAAAACATTCACCTAAAGAAAATATAAAGGTAATAAACTCCCTTTCTATTGTTATTAGTTAGATTTGGATGAATCCAATGTCCTCAATGTATAGGAAATAAAATGTTAACATCCCTCCACACTATTTGTAAAGACAACTCCAAATTCTATGTTTGAAACATCACACATAAGCTCTAGAGGAATGTCCGACCATGAGGACTATATGATAGTTTGAGTGGTCAGTTGCATCTTTAGCTCATCCATGGAAATCCTATAGGAATCATCAAACAAATAACTAAAACCCCTCTGAAGTAAACTTAAAAAAGGAATAGAAATTGTGACATACTAAACTCAAATACCTCTTATTTCATTATTCAATGGCTTTTAATTTTTCCGGGCTGAGTTTTGGGTTGAGTCTTGAGTAATATTTTTAGATTTTACAATTTATGGGAGAATTTTTGTTTTGTGTACAGTCTGGAAAACTATGCGCCCAAACCGTGTGGGTTGATTAATGTATCGAAATAATAATATAAGTAGTAAAATAATATAAAACTTTAAGGAGTGATTAGTAATAATAATAATATTTGTAGTATGATAAATATTATTATTATTACTTTTGTAATTTTCGTTAAAAAAATGATGATTTTTATTATTAGAATTTTCAATATTATATTATTATTATTATTATCTTATTATTATTATTATTAATATTATTATGGTTTTATTATTATTTTATTAATAAGTTATTTATTTAGTAGGGGTTTAAAGAAAAAGAAAAATAATTATTTTAATCCTCAACCCCCCTTTCCCTGTACATGTGGGTCGCACCCCTCCCCCTTTGTTCTATGTTCGTGCAACCACCTCCCTAGACACCCCCCTCAGCTCTCTCTATCTCCAGTGACAATTTCGGTGCCCACTCCTCTTTATGTAGCTTTCCACATGGCATGATACTACTCCTTCCGAAAACTAGCTTAGACATGAGGCCCAACCCCGTGATCTTCCATGCATCGATGCGGCCCGACCCCCCCACTCTGCCCTGCTCCAGTCACACCACCATTATTGATCATGACCTCTCACTAGCTCCATATCTATTCATCTACCACTCTTCCAACCACACCCTCTCCTCTAGTGGTTTGTTATCCATTCATGTTTTTGTGATTTCTCTTCAATTTGTCCAAAACCTAATGATGGGGTAAATTTGTGTCTTTTTCTTGGGTTCTAGGGTGTGTGAAGTCTTCCTTGGGTCATCTTTAGGTGTATTCCAACATCTAGTATTGAAGGAAAAGAAATATTGGATCATCTTGGATTTCTTATGCCACGTGGGGAAATTTTCTAAACACGTTGTTTTGTTTTCACTATTAATTTGTTACTCTAAAGGCATATTGAGTCCCTAACCATGATTATATGTAGTTTTCTTCATCTTTGGTGGTGCATACACACATGCATGGGTATGTATGTATATGTATATATATACATCTCCCTTAGGGATATTACCTCATGGGGTTGGAAATACGTGCCCTGGACTAATATATATATATATATATATATATATAATTTTGTTTAAAAGAGTGTATTTGTGTGAAAATGCAGAGAAATAATGAGTGGTCGCCACCTTTTTTTCAGGCAATGAAGTGTCTCATCTTGGTCCACTCCCCTTCTAAGGTAGGTTCCCTAAGCCCACGCCTTTAATTTTAAATCCACAATTGCTTTATTGAATTATAATGTGATTTATATTTATATTGTATTCATATTCTTTTCAATTTCGGTGCAGTTTTTAGAAATAGTTCTTCATTTTTTACATAATTTATCATATCTTATATCCAGATTTTTTCATATTGAAACATGTATTAGACATTGTTTGGAATTATTGATTTATTTATAGTGATCAATTGTTTTTAACTGTTGAATATTAAAAATATATTTCCTAAATGGGTTTTTAGTATCTAATAATTATTTGTAATGGGTTGCTTAAATTTATTCATTTTTTAGGCTTTCACCTAATAATGTGGTTCCTTGGTTGTGTAATTTTTCCATTAAATTGTTTTGGAACATAATGGAGTTATTAAATAGTGTTTTTATAAAAAATAAATATTTCTTGTAATGTAATTAAGCACTTTTGACATTGTATATTAGAAAATGATGTTTTATATTTTCATAGAAATGGATCTAGAAATGTGGTTAAGTGTATTTTGGTGAAATTAAAGGATTTGGTTATGTGTGTTATATAAAACGTGATTTTTTGTGAAAAAATTATGTTTAGTTTGAAAATTATATGACATGAAGTACAAATTCGTAATTTTTATCTGTGCTGTGTTTTTTAAAACTGGAATTGGAAATGGTTCTAGAAAGTAAATTTGATTCAGAAAATTTAAAGGATCGAATGGTTAGTTCTTATGGAAGTGGTGAATCTTTTCATTATAGAAATGGTTAGGAATATTCTTTTGATATATTTGAGTGAGAGTATTAAAGTACCAATAAGAACATTATGTCATTTTTGGAAGTGGAATTTAGTTTTGAAGTTGTTTTGAATGCGTGATCACCTGGTTGTAAACTTAAAGTACTTTATGAAATGATTTGAATGTTTGTGTGAAATGAAAAATTGTTCGTCACCTTCAACAATGTGAAATAAGTATATGTATAAAATGGGAAACACTATTTAGGATTTCCCTTTATGTATTATCATATAGGGGATGTCCGTGTTTGGGGTAGGAAAGTGTGGTGATGATAGGTAAGGTGAGTCACTTGTGTGAGGGCCTTCTACATAAAAAGAATATTTTTATTATGGGTTTCATGGGAGTCTTTTAGAGAGTAATGTAATGGATATTGATTAGTCCCGATTAGATGGGTTGATACCCTCATACTATTGTTGACTGGCCAGGAGGTATGTGACACATGTGTGGATAGCTTAGGGAAACTAGTTGGTTATTGACCTAGGGGATTCAGTATACGCCGACAAGTGGTTCCAAACCGAGTAGATGTAGGGATTTCTTCTAGAGATGTTTAAGAAATACCCATGATTATACACTTATATGTTCCTTCTTATTTTTTTTGAAATTTTTGGTTATTTGAAATCATGAAACCTTTACTTTTCATTTCATATTTTAAAACCATACTCTAGGATTATTTGTTATTCAATGAAACTAATCGAAATAACTTACATGCCTTATAAATTGTTTTCAGAAACTGAAATAAAAAGAAAATTTCCCTAAAAAGTAAATTATTGTTACTTATTTTGGTAAAATAATGAAAACATTTTTTTATATCCTATTTCAAACTAGAAAATATGGTTTTCACATTGAAGGTTTGGTATAAGGAATGGTTTATCTTTGTCATCCCTACCGAGAATCTCAGTGCTCATACGTACTCTCTATTTTCAGTTTCAGGTTCTCCAAATTTTGGATTGCTCTAGGATATAGTGTGGTTCTGTGGTTGGGGGTGACCCCTGAGGTCATATTGATTTATTTTTCATCATTAAGGTTTATTCTCTTTGCACTGTTAGAGTTTAGTTTTATTATTATTTTTATTCTTGTTTATTTATTAACCATTAAGAGTCCAAATAATTCCAAATAGTTATATTTTGATGGCCAAAACTATTTTCCATCCTATAGGGATCATGAACACCCCTTAGACCATACTATGGGACGACTCGGGTGACAAGTTTAGGGTCGACCAGGGATGGTTCGTTATAAAATTGTATCAAAGGTGGACCGTGTTGTTTGGGGTGTCTGGTAGATGGAGATTGTGTCTATAGATATTTGGAAGGTAGGTCTAGGAAGTGTGTTTTGAACTCTTTCTTGCACTGATGCTCGAGATACTAGGTGTAGTATGAGATTCATGTATTTTATTCTTCTTCTGGATAGTGGGATAACAACGAAGGAAATTTTGTGTCATGTTGTGACCCTGCATGGAGTGATGACCCATGTGAAGTCCAGGTACATGGTTCATGTTACTATTAGTGTTATGACTTACTTGGGGCATGACCTACTACAATGTCTCTAATTTAAGAAAATACACCAGTCCCTCCTTCGTCTAGTTTGGTGTATGTTGGGACTTATCCTGGTTTTGGTTGGGGTAAGGGTGTTTTTGAAAATGAAAATGGTTTTGAAATGAAACTATTTTCCTTTAAATGGTTTTAAATTGGTAAATAAGTGGTCTAGGTGCTACATTGGGGACTCCTTATGAATGTTTTGGCATGTGAGGGAATCTATGGGGAGTGCTTGTTGGCATATATAGATGGAAGTATATTAACACATGTGAAACAGCTCATGGGATTACATGGTTGTGTATTTGAAATTAAATTCTTGACATTATTTTTCAAAATTCATTTTGAAAAGGGGAAATGATTTTGGAAAATTGAATTTGGTTTAAAAATGAGGGTTTGGTATTTGGAAAGTGTCTTTAGAACAATGAATTTTTGGAATTTAGATTAAAATGGGGTATTTTTTAAGATTTATTTTGGCCGTGTTTGAAATTTTTTGGTTTTTAGTGAATCATTCTGGCATTGGATGTTTCATTCAATTGTAATTTGATTTGATTTTAGTTTTTGGTTCATGTTTTCCATGTTGTTCAAAATGTTCTACCCATAAATGTCCCACAAAGTTCTAAAGAGTCATTAACAGTTCCTAAGTTTTATTGGGTGTTGCCTATCTTTTGTGGTGTTGGAGGTCTGTTAGAGGTAAATATATGGATTTAAGAGGTAGAGTGTGTCTTCAATGTGTTGGAAAACCTAGAGGCTATCAGGGGTCATGATGTTTTGGAGTTTTTCAAGAGTCTAATTTTGGATTAGTGGAACTTGGTTGTCGCATATTTATTGGAAGTTTAGGGGACATAGGAAACATTTGAGGTCACATTCATCCGATGGTTCATATATGAGGAGGTGATGTTGAGGAAGGAGGTTGAGTTGAGGGATGTTCAGTTGGAATACAAGTTGGTAGAAGATTACATTTAACACCTTAAAGACATGGTTCCTGGTTTGTAGTTAGTGGTGCTTGGCTCTTCAGGACCTCCTATTGTTCATAAGGGCTCCATATATGGCAAGAAGTGAAGACTAAAAGAACCTATTTCCAAGGATTCTTCCATATTATCACATCCCAAAAAAGTACAAAACTACATGTGGACGTTCAGGTCGCTAGAGAAAGTCCTATAGGAATCATTTCATGAAGAATGAGTTGTGAACGATGGATGATATTTCCTAACATTGAGGCGGGAGATGCTTCAGCAAGAAGATCCCTAGCCTCAGGTCTCACGATGATACTCGTGCACAATCAGTGTGTTAGGGGTGTGTTATATATTTTCTTAGTTCACTATCCTTTATCTTGGAATAAAGAAATTTAAGGTTTCCGTATTATTTCCCCCCTATCATTGTATGTTCATCATGCCATTATAAGTTTATGATGGATTTTTATGTCGTTATCCAAGCATTACAAACTATTTGAATGTGACTTTTGGAGTTTTTTATCATCTTAGGGGATTTTTGGCCCTCACATAGATTGGTTTATCTCTTTTTTAGCTATTCTCATTAGGATATGTAAGTGACAGTGGGAGAATCTATGGTTTTAGTTGTGCTCGGGTTTACTATTTTTCTTATGTTCTTCCTGTGTGTTTTTCCCAGCCTCATTGGGGGTTATTTTCTTCGACTGTTTTTGTGGAGAAAGGGTTGTGGTGGTTCTCTTATCCTAGTGTCCCATTTTTCTGGGTTCCTCCATAGTGGGTTTCCTATTTAAGAATTGGTGGTATGGTATGGTTGTGCTGTAAAATTGAAGGAGTTCAGGTTGGGGGTTCCCTAGTTCTCGATTGAGGTGGTGGTGTTGTTGGGTTCTGAAACTCCCATTCTAGTTGAGGTCTTATGGTGGGGATAACCCGATAGTATTTTCCCCTTGTTCATCGACTATGGTTTCTTCTTGAACAGTCAGTTGTGACTTGTTTGATTAATATTCACCTAGAGGTTTTTGGTCTCCTATCAGTTTTGATGGGACATAGACTCAAATTTTGGTTGACTTTCGTCTTGGTGACGTTATTTGGGAAGAAAGTGTATGTGGTAGGGAAACATATCACACCATGACCTTAGATACCTATTAATTCATTATTCCTGAGATTTTTATTTTTATCTGTTGAGGTTTGGTTAGATTTTGAGGTAAAATTTTCAGATTTTACAACTTGTTGGAGAGTTTTTGGCCTACGCACGGTATAGCAGATCATGCTACCAAACCACATGGTTTTCTTGGTGTTTAAAAAAATAGAATTAGATATAAAATAAAAATAAATTTTTTGAAGTGAGTAATAATATTAATTATAATAATATAACTGTTTGTAGTTATTATTATTTATAAGAAAAATTATTATAATTATTATAATAATTTTCATTATTATATTTTTGGTATTATTATTAATATTGTTAGGTTATTATTATTATTAACATTATTATTTTTGTCATTATTATTATATTTTTAAGTTATTTATTTAGTATAATTTTAAAGAAACAAATTAAAAATTCAATCATAAACCCCCCCATTTCCCCTTACCTACAGATTGTGCCCCTCCCCCTTTCTTCCCTATTCGCACATCCACCTCCCTCGCCACCTCCCTATACTTCTCCCTCTCTGACAACACTTCCAAAATCACCTACTCTCGGTCTAGCCAGCCATTCAGTGTGAGCCTCCTCCTCTAGCTGACCAGCTTCACCCGCTACTCCGACATAGCCCGACTCGATGCTCTACCTTTCTTCGATCGCACTACCTTTCACAGATGTAACCCAAGTCACTAACACTATCTACAATTGTCTACCTCTTTGATGGATTCACCCTCTCCTCCTCTGGTTTGTTTTCCTTTTATGTTCTAGGGTTTTCTCCAATAATCCCAAACCCTAATCATGGTGTTTGTTGCTGTGTTTTTGATGGGTTTTAGGGTGTGAGAAGGCTTTCTCATGCTATATTTTGGTGTGTTTCTACATCTTCTGTTGGCTGAATTAGCTTGTCTTGGTTGGCTGAAACCACTTGGGGTAAGCCTCTAAACTCGCTGCTTTGTTTCACACCCTTAATTTGTAACTCATAGGGTATATTTTGTCCCTAAACATTATTATAGAGAGTTTTAATAATCTTTTGTGGAGTAAAATCACATGCATAGCTATGTGTGTGTGTGTATATATATATCTTTATTGGGAATATTCCCTCTGCTAATGGGAAATAAATTACATGTAATAATATATATATTTAAGATTGTAGGTGAATGTTAATGTAGAGTGGTTTCGAGTGGTCACCGCCTTTTTTTGTCAATTGCCGACGTGTCTCAGCTTGGTCCGCTCCCTTGTTAAGGTGGGTTTTGTACACTCTCACGTTTAATTTAAAATACGTAAATCCATAATTTATTTAAAATGTGTATTTTTGTTTATTTAGTATTCATATGGTTTGTGATTATGTTTTAGTTTTTAGAAATATTTATTTATTTGTATTACATAATTTATTCTAGCTTCCAGCCCGGTTTTTTGATATTGAAACGTGTCTTCGTACTTTTTTTTATGTAGTGATTTATTTCTAGTTCTCAATTGGTATTAAATGTTTAATATAAAAATTTTGATTCTGAAATGGGTGTTTAGTGTGAAATAAGTATTTCTAATGGGTTTCTTCAATTTATGCATTTTTTCATGCTTTCACATAAATATGGGGTGCCTTGGTTGTGTAATTGTGCTTTTAAATGGTTTTGGAACTTAAGGGAATTATGAAATTATGTTTTCTAAAAATTAAATATTTCGTGTAATGTAGTGAGACCTATTTGAAATAGTGTTTTTGAAAATGTTCTATTATATATTTTTAGAAATGGTTCTGGAAATACGGTGAAGTGTATTTTTTAGAAAATAAAAGAATTGGTTATGTGTGTTATTTAAAACATGACTTTTTTAAAACATTGAAGTGTATTTTAGAAGTAAATTACATGATGGACCATTTGGTAATATGTAGGAGTGTTGTTCACTTTTAAACTGGAATTGGAAATGGGTTTAGAAAGTGAATTTGATTTGGAAAGTGTAAATGATCATATTGATTGTGCTCGTGGAAGTGGTGTCTCATTTTGTTATAAAAATAGTTTGGAAAATTGTTATGATAAATCTTAGTGATAGTATTAATGTCCCTGTTGTCACCTTATTCCATTTTTGGATGTCAAATTTAGTTTTCAAGTGGTTTTGAATGTGTGAGCACCTGATTAGAAAAGTAAATTACTTTGTGAAATGATGTCAATTTTTATATGAAATGAAGGCTCATTTGAAAGATTCAATATTTTGAAATATGTATATGTACATAATGTGAACCCCAATATAGGATTTACCTTTATGGGTTATTGTATAAGGGATGTCTATGTATGGGGTAGGAATGTGCGGTGATGAAAGGTAAGGCGAGTCATCCATGCGAGGGCCTCCTAATTACAGAATATATTATTATCATGGGATTATTCAATATCTTTTAGAGGGTCGAGTGACGGTTACTGATCAACCCTAATTAGATGAGTTGGTACCCTCATGGAGTTGTTGAAATTCTAGGAAGGTTGTGCCACTAGTGAGGCTAGGTTAGGGCAGCCAGTTGGTCATTGACTTAGGGTCTTCACCATACTCTGACAGGTGGTTTTGAACCGAGTATATCTTGGGATTGTACGTAGAGATTTTTAGGAAATTCCCATGATTACACACCTATATGTTCCTACTACTTTTGTGGAACTTTCTGTTATTTTTACTCATGGAACCTTTACTTTCCATTTAATATTTAAAAAACCTACTATAGCATTAATTTTCTTTGAAAGGAACTTATAGATGCGACTTACATGCCTTGGAAATTGTTTTCATAAAGTGAAATAAAAAATGGGTTTTTATCAAAATTAAATCTAGCTATGTGTTTTGGTAATATAATTAAAACCTCATTTTCATATATCTAATTTCATACTATCAAATATGTGTTTAAATTAAAATGTGAGGTATAGGGTGTGGTTTATCTTTAGAATCCCTACTGAGCATATCAGTGTTCAGACCTAATCTATCATTCCGGTGTATGGTTATCCTCATTTTGAATCACTCTAAGAGTGAGTTTGGTTCTGTGGTTAGTGGTTACCCGAGAGTTCATCTAGAGGTATATGTATCCATTTAGTTTTATTATCTACATACTATTAGAGTTTAGTTTTATTATTCTATTTATTCATGTTTATTTCTACATATTTTATGGGCCAAATCATTCATAATAGTTTTATTTTGATTACTGATAGTAGTTTCCAGCTTGTGGGGATCAAGAATGCCCCTCGGGCCATTCTGCGGGCCATCTCAGGTGACCGGTTTTGGGATGACCTGGGATGGTTTGTGACATAAATCTTACTGAAATTATCGATTAAGCACTGATAAAATCTTTCATTCCCTACGACAGATTTAAAATAATGCACATATGAAGGAATGGGTATGGATGAAATAATATCTACCTTATATCTTAAAAAATTGATTCCATTTTTTGACACTACAATCCCTAAATTAATGACATGATCTACCATGCAATGACATTTTTTGATGATAAAGACTATATTCTTCCCAATGAAATGATTCAAAACCTTCCTAAAACTAAATATGAACTAAAAAAATGAAGATCTATACACTATAAAATCATCCATAAATACCACAATGATGGTCTCAATTAAATTAAAAAAAATACTCACCATGAATCTCTGGAAGTTACCTGGGGAATTGCATAGTCCAAATAGAATCCTTTGGTAAAAAATATGCCAAAAGGAAAAGTGATCATTGTCTTCTCCTAATTTTATAGAGCTATAGAAACATAAAATTATCTTGAAAATAAATCCCAGAAACAAAATTGTTTCTTCCCATCTAGTCACTCTAGAATTTGATCTATAAATGGGAAGGGTTAATGGTCTAAGCTATTGTATTGATCTAGTTTCCTATAATCAATAGACAAACAATAACTTTTTTAACCATCTTTCAAAATAACTTCTCTCTTTGATTTCCATCAATAGTAACTCCACTTTTCATAGGAACCACCTGAATAGGACTTAACCCCTAGGAATCTAATATGGGATAAATTATACATACCTTAGGCAAATTTCAACTAATATTTTGACGACATATAGAATGGTTGGATTGAGTGTCGTTTGTGGCTGCCTAACTTGTTTATCCCCATCCTCCAAAATAATCCTACACATGAAAATGGAGGGGCTAATAAATGATATTTCATCCAAGGTCCACCAAATTTCCCGGACGTTCTCCCTCAAAATAGTCAATATTGTTTCTTTAGGTTCAAATGGGATATTGTTAGGAATGATTTAGGGTAATTTTTCACCACATTAAAAGTATGATAATTTTAGATTTTGTGGAAATTTCTTGAGTTCCAATGATGGGGTGACAATATTGATGGATACATTGAAGGGAATGAAATATGTGTATAATTTACATGAGTACTAGAATAAATTTAATCAAAATTAGAGAATAGTGCATCAAATCTATCAACATACTCAACAAAAAAGTCATAATCAGAGTGAACCTGGTCAAAATTAGTAATGGATCCATTTCAAAATCAAATACAAGAGTTATTTTTGAATTAGAAACTAGTGTGTGTGTGATATTAGATATCAAAATATAATAAATTCACATATTATATATAAGAATAGTACATTCAAAATTCATGGTATTTTCAACGACCCAAACTTTCATTAATGGAAATTTCTCTAGATCTAATTAAATGTCTCATTATGTAAAATGTTTATATAAAATGTGAAATTTATTGGATTTATGTTTTTGGATTTTAATATATCATTAAAAATTGTGACCAGTGCTAATATTGTCGTTGAACAGTGATCACATGATTAGTATAAATATAGGGGTTTAACAAATCTAATTTTCTCAGAAAATTGAAGCGATGGCCTCATTCGGTAGATTTTTCCCAAATGAAGCCCATTTGATGGATATTGGAAAGGAGTTGGCATCATTGGGATTCAATATTGACTAATACCAAGCCGATCTTCAACACATTTATCTCTAATAGAACCTCCTACAAGAGAAGAGGAAGTTCTTGGATATTAGCACTCGAGAAATGTTATTCGAGCCAGACCAAGAGTCTGTCACCATCGCAGACCTTACCCATCAGTATTATGCAGGTGTTATAAGGGGTTATGTAACAAGACCTTAGCACAATTATTATGTGCATTATTTTTTTTATATAATAATGAATATAAATTCATTTTATTATTATTACTTTGTAAATAGTTTTTAAAGGGAAAATAGTATATTTAGTTAATATTCAACTAAGAAAACTATTTTGATGAATTAAAGGATTTTTATATTAAAAAATATTTTAATAAAATATTATTATTATTATTATTATTAAATTAGTTTTTATTAAATATAAATGATCGTATAATTTTTGGAATGAAATTGTAATTTTTATTATGGTTTGGAAACTGTTTTTTTGTCAAAACCCATGAATTTTTAATAAATATCAGTTTTTATTTTAAAAGTAAAAATTCACATATTCACATAATTATTTAAATAAAATTAATAATATTTTTTGAATCAGGATTTCAAAATTATACAATGGTGATTTTTTCATAATTTTCCGAGACAATCGAATTTTTGGGTAAAAATGAAATACCATTTAATTATATAATGTGTTTTATGACGTCATAATGACCCAAGAGTGATGTAATAAAATACTATAAATGATATGTTCTTAAAATAAATGTTTCATAATTAAAATATTTGGATTTTAGGTTGGTTTGGTTAATTTTACAAAGCTTTAGTGGACCCTCAATAACTTATAAAACATTTTAGCCTTTTAAATCTATTTCCTTAAGTGTGTGACTCACCTCCACATATTCAACCATATTATATTAAGAAGTTTGAACATTGGACTTATAAAATATTTTTTCCCACTTCCGTTTGGAAAAAACCATGGGCAAAAAGAATGGGAAGGTTTGAGGTATTTATTAGTTTAATGTGTGGTGACCCAAACCGAAATAATAAAGAATTCCCTCTCCTTTCCTACATAAACCCACACAAGCACCCACTCATTCTTCACTAACAGCCTTTGGAGTTCATCCACCCTTTGACCTCTTATCTCTAGAATCCTCCCAAGGTGCCCCAAGCTCCCAATAAGCCTCTCTCAAGCCTCTCTCAAGCCTTTGGGATCACACTTCCAAGCAAGGGATTCTCACTTTTCTGATTTATGACCAAGTTTCCTTATATTCTGATTCCCTTTTATTATCAATTATAAATGTTTGGGTATGATTTCGAACCTCCAACATACTTCCTGCTTCATGTTTGAATAATTAGAGATCCCCTTTCTCTCACATTAATTCCTCCCATGAACACCCGTTACCATGCCGAAATTCCATAAGGAATTTCTCTCTCCTCATTTATATTCATGAAATTCTCTGGTATTACATATCTACATTTCATTACATTTTTTGGGACATGTATCTATATGCCCCACTTAATTTTCATTTAATGTGAATATGATTATACACCTTTTTCTCTCTCATCAACCATTTTTATGAATTATTATGTTACACAGTTATACTGCCGAAATTGCACAACGTTTTTCAAAGCCGAAGTCATTGTGTGGTGAATACCAAGACCATTTCTCTAACAAGGGTATTAACCATTATATGCATTTAATTATTGATTATATAGTTTCATGTATGAATTGAAAATTCCTTTATCATGGAATAAATTATGATGTTTAATGAATCAATGTTTTATTATCCTTGTGGCACACTTATGCATTAAATGAAATGTTTAAGAAGGGTATCCCCTGACAGCCCTAAAATGCATTGGGTAAAGATTAGAATCATGGTAAGTCAAGAGAAAATTAGGGTTTACTCAGGCTAATTAATGTTAAATGAGGTTTTACTCATGATACATGTGAAATGAGCCTTGGATCAAGCTAAAATCATGTTAAATGTTGTTGCCACATTTCCATGTTATTACTATCATGCTTTATCAGGAACTTATGTTCTTGTTTCTCTTGTGCTCCATTGATATTCCTATTGTATAACATGTATTGTAATTCCTCATGTAATTCCATGTTTTTCCCTTATTGGTATTTATAGCTCACCCTTTTCTTATTCATGTCCTTAGGTTATCCCATGCATTGCTAAGTATGAGGAAATGTAGTGGTCATGAAAAGGAAGTTTTCAACAAGATGTTGCGTCCTATGATTTATGTTTTTATGTAATGTTAATAAGCCCCAAATACACTAGACCTATTGATATTATATGTTGTATCATGTGATGTTTTCTATTCCATAAATCCTGTTTATGTGTGTAATAAAATTCAGGGTAGTTATAGTCAGTATCAGAGGATAGGTTTAGTTATTTTTTTGGGATTTGGATTAAAAAACCCTAGTAAAGCCTTATAGATAAGAATAAGTAAAATTAAAACAAGTCTATGTTTTTTTGAGTAATGAGTAAGTGGTTTATCAAGAAAATACATCCCTTTCTGGACACGAGCAGGTACAGGCAGCTCTGGCACAGATGTACCTAGGGATGAAAACCCTAACAAGGTGTTTCGGGATTGACCCAGTGTATCCTGGTACACGACAGTGAGCCTTGCTGCTCTCTTGGTTAAGACACTCATGGGGGATATGCTTTGGTAAATTCAAAATCTTAGTATGAATCCTTATTAGGGGAATTAAAAATAAATTCCCCTTAGAATATATGTTAGAAAGTATATAATGAATAACATAGATTGAAGCCTATGGATTCAAAAGTTAATGAAATAAAAGTTATTTATAAGTCATCAGTTTTGTCCTTATATAACCCTTTATGTGTTACCAAAAAAATTCCTTTTATTCAAGGCAATGGCCAGTAAGAGGAGGACTTGGACTAACAACTGATGTGAAGATCAATGTGATGCATTTGATAATTAGATTCCCAATCCGATGGGAGTAGGAATTGCAAAATTTGTCACATTTCTTTGTCAGTTAGCTCAAGATTTGAGTATAAACATGGGTCAAGAGGAACATTAAACCCCCTTAATAATGAACATGTTTCTATCAAGAGCTTTATGAGAAAAAATCATCACACTTTTAATGGATCATCGGATACCTCAATCGATGAATAATGGATCAAATCCATTGAAAAGATCTTCTCCGTCCTTTAATGTTCTGAACAAGATAATGGACTCCGGGCTGCTTATCATATAGAGGATGAAGCTGATCAATGGTGGACGTTGATAAAAAATATGAAGCCTGAGGAGGAGATCGAGGCATTGGAATGGAAGGATTTCTGGAAGATGTTTTTTGATAAATATTTTCCACACACCATATGACTTAAGATAGAAAGGGACTTCCTTTCCCTCAAGCAGAAATTTGACGAATATACCAGAGAAAATGAGGCAAAATTCACAAGGCTTTCATGATACACCACTAGATTTGTCGTTACCCCAAAATGCATGGTTGACCACTTATTTGGTGGGATAAAACCTAGCCTGCAGAATGCCATAGTTATCCGTGACTTTGATAGCTATGAGGAAATTGCCTAACGTTCCCTCAAGGTCGAAATAGAGATCGGAGAATCTTATGGGTATCATGGAAATAATAAGTGTAAGGCAGAATTCAATGTTGGCGGTCAGATGGATAAATCCAATGGTTCTATTAATATCTTTCACCCCACATGCCAAAGGTGCAGAATGAAACACCCCAGAAATTGCCTGAAGGGATGAGGAAATGCTTTAGGTGTGGAAGAGAAGGGCATATAGCTATTAACATCCGACAATAAAAAACCATGGAAATGACAGAGGAGTGGAGCACTCTGTTTTACTTTCAACGCATTGTTCATTTCTTCAACTGCAATGAACCATGGCATCATGAAAATCAGTTCCCTACGCCAAGGGTCTTCAGAGGCAATAAACAACCTCCAAGGTAGTAAGGGTGAGATTTTTCCATCACTACTGCCGAATTGAATGTAACGCCCCAGCCCCAGTTACCCAGAGTCGGTGCATTATTGCGTAGCATTGGCATGTTCACAAAAGATCAAGTCTTGAAAGAACGATTAGTATAGTAGCCTTGGAAACACTAGATACATTCATAAGTCTTACATTATATCATAATGTAAAACAAAACCACAACATCTTCTCTTCATATCCCTTTATATTATCCCTACAGGTCATTCATAATATACTTCTTCACATCCTAGAAAAATTAGAACATTGAAAGGGGTGAGCTTAGATGCTCAGTAAGGATAACAATATAGTGGAAGCTTTCATAAATAAACATTAACATTTAAGGAAATGTATAACTAAAACAAAATCCTTTTAAACTTGAACTTCAACATATTATGGAAAAAGTAAAATGAGATAATTCCATTTACTTATTCACATGGATATTCTACTGGTCAAATAATCACATGCAATATGAATAACCACTTTCATAATGATGGAATGCATAATGCCAGACTATGATAACCACGTAGCAAAGGCCTCGTGCCAAGACTACAAATAATATTTTGTCAAGGCCTCATTCCAAGACACTAGTTTGTCTCATGAGACCTACCAATGCATCGAGGAGCTATAGCAGGCTCCACCCACCACTTACTAAGTCCAATGCATTCCTCATATGAATAGGTTTAAACATATCATAAACCATAACATAATCGTATCACATAAAACATGCATAAATGAAACATAACAATTCCACATTTCAATCACAAGATATCAATACAACACATTGATATAATAAAAACACTTTCAAAACAATTTTCAATACCAAAATAAAAGAAAGTTAAAACATTGTATTTATTTTTCATTTAAAAAATTTATGGCTTGTAGAGGAAGCTGAAACTCAAATTATGGTCACGGCGGCAGATAAGTCGTTGTCGCCGCATATGTATGGCAAGAAAAATATTCCCTTTTTGTCGTTTAGTAAAACTCTTCGTATAAAAAATATTCCTTTTGAATAAACGGAAAAGTCAAAGGGGTTTATACACCGTATAAAAGAAAGTTGTGTATAAAACAAAATATGCCTCAATGAAAGGAGATTGAGATGAAGAACCTTACAAAGATCATTTTTTTAAATAAAGTAGGTATATTATGTGTATTCACTATAATTACACATAAATAAAGAACAAATATAATATATGACATAATAATATCATGAGATAATTTGAAAGTAGGAGATTAACCCAAAGAATGGAAATTGGGTTAAGAAGTTCCCTTACCTCATGTCCAACTTGACTCGACCGTTCTTTAACCTCCTGAATAATAAATTAGAGTTAATTTATAATTTATTAAGAACCTTTTTCAAGTTTTTTATTCTTTTTATATCACTTATTACCATGTTATGAACATTATGAAATTATATAAGTTAATAACGGTCGTTTTGTCGATCTTTGGTACTTGAGTCAAAAGTAAACTTCTTATAATTACAAGTTGTTCATGTGGTGAAATATCCATTATATCCAGAATTATAGTCATGATTTATATATCATATATATCATATATATCCAGTATATACATTCATTCATCATATTACATAAAATTTAGAGGTAAGAAATGAAATGCACCGTTCATGGAGACGGTAAGCCGTACGTACGCATGAACGCTACTTTCATTTCTATTTCATATTTAATGGAATGAAATCATAATTATATGAATGTATAATATAATTCCAGTATAATATAGTGTATAATAAAATTTACTCCATCCTTTATACATCCCACATATGGCATTAACTATTCAAATCACTTTGAGGGGGCGGTAGTCCGCACTTCCTAAAATGAAAATATCGTGTTTACCCATAATGGAAACAATTAAGGTATGACATAAATGAAAAATACAGAACCTTAAGTAAAACATAAACATATTATATATCATATATATAAATATATTTACATCTTAATGGCCACCTTTGAAGGTGTTATATGAGTGTTGAACAATCATCGTTTCGTGAGGCTGGAATTCGCCATCCACAGAAACAGTATGTTCTTTAACCATTAGATGTAGGTGTGTGTAAGTTTAGCTTGAATCCTTCTTATAACAACATAATAGTATATTTAGGATACTGGTGTGGTTACAAATGAAATTAATAAAAAGAGTTTAGGGGGTTGGAGAAGAAAAGTAAAACACAATAACATAAGAGAAGACATTACCTTAAAATCGGGTAACTCTTTTGATTTGAGCCAAAGGCTTCCTTGGGAAGAATTATGCCCAATGTGAGGCTTCTAGGAGTAAGAGAGGGAAGTTGAGAGAGTATTTGGGCAGAGTATGGCCGATCCAAAAGGCTTTGAAGGTGTGAGTAAGGCGGTAGTGTTGGGGGCCTTTTATAAGAGGAGAGAAGGGGCACTCTTGGAAAGATTGAAATGTTACATTATTATGAAATGCTTTTTTCGGATTCTAAAGGTCCCACACTTATATATTTAGAGGATAATGTGATAAGGGTTCGAAATATTCTCATCCAATATGCTTTGGACAAGTTTAATACTTATATTTTACATTATCCTTCAATTTTATTAAAATCGTTAATTAATGAGGTAATCGATGCATCATCATGGTGTCGTAAATAATTTAATTTATTTAATGTCTAAAAATTATATAAAAATACCATGATGTAGGAAATCTTTTTATATTTCTAATTAATATTTATAGTCAAAAATATTACTTGTATAACCCCATTTAAAAATTGTTTTAGTAAAACAACTCTTGTTTGTGACCTTTTTATTTTAACATTAAATAAAAAGATATTTATGTCCTTTTCCTACCAAAGTGGCTCTATGGGGTCCCCAAGTTGACCCATGGATTATCTTGGTCGTCCATGACACATCCAATAGTGGTTGGGCAAGTGTAAAGGTCATTCCATATTTTTATAATACAATTTTTACCTTAAATTCCATTAATTACCTTTAATCGCGATTAATTAAACTTAAACGTTACTATTCACCAAAAAATTATTTTCATCCCATTGAACCAAATTTTACTTCTTAATGAAAACCATGTATGTCAGATTTTTGAAAATCAAATCACAGAAGTGGTAATGTTTCATTTAATCGAAAAATCAGTTTTTTAGCTTCCACTTAGTGGTTTCACTATTCATAAAAAATTGATGTTTTTCAGAACAATGCCAAAATTTCACCCTAAGCTATAATTGATATTCTGAATCCAAAAATGATGTCTATTTTAAAAAATTCCAAAAATATAAGTTTCATTAATTAATTTTATAATTAATTCCCGCTGTCACAACAAATAGCGTGTTTTTAAGAAACAATATATATCAAAATATTGACAATTGTTTATGTCCAATTTCAAAGTGAAATTAATTCTAATGACCATAATTGGATAAAATAGTAAAAATATATTATAATTATACTTTAAAACCACTCAATAGTATAATTTATCAATATAAAATACTTTGATTAAAAAATTTGTTTTTAAATATTTTTCCCTATTCATAAAAAATTTGAAGTTCTCAAAAAATTACAAAAAATTCAACATTGGATAATTTTGATATTACGAATACAAAAATGAAGTCTATTTTGAAATATAAAATTTCTATAATTTTAAAAAGTGGGTATTACTATTTATAACGACTAATTTGATTAGTTGTGGTGTGTGTTAGAATCTCGAACTTGCGTATAATGTAAGCTATTGCATTATTGAAAGAGAAGCGTATCGTGGAAGCTCGGGGTGTTACATTCTCCCCTCCTTCAATAAATTGCGTCCTCGAAATTTGAAATTTTTCTTTGAAAATAAAAGGTTGAAAATAGAAAATACCTTTGTAGAAAACCCACATCAGAAATAGGGTTAATAAAAATATAACATTAAAAAAAAGAAAGATAAGTAAAAAGGATACCCGAGATAGCCCATACTAGGATTATATAAAAATATGGATATGGAGGATAAACAAACCATCAAGGTCTGATGGAGAGATGTAGAAATCCAGATTAGGAGAAAGTTAACCATAAGAAAATCACAAACTTGTGATTGGTTAAACAGTCGTTGAATCCCCAGTTGGAAAAGTTAATCGGAAACGTTTTGGTTTTAAGTTACCTTTTATAAAGTTGAGGAATTTATTTAGGAGATTAAATAAGAACTTAAGGGAATATACATACTTTTCACGTATACTTTCATTCTTTAATAAATTTTTACCACAAACCCATCTTTCACTCTAAAAGGTAATAGAACTCAAAAATATTCTATTTATCCTAATAGTATAAGGTTCAAAATATTAACACATACCATTTAGATTAGTAAAACTATTTTGTAATAACCAGGGACTTCCTATAGGCTAGTGGTAGGTAATAAAGTCCTGTCTAACTATGGTTGTGGGTTTGATTCCTGCAGCTTTGTCCGATGCGACGGTTTAGGCCCCACCCTGCAAGTTTCCCTTTTCCTAAAACTATAGTATTGAAATATTCCAAAAATAATCTTCATAAATGTTTTAATCTTAAAAAATACCATCCAAAGTTCAACTTAATCTATTCCAACCATTATAGTAATCAAAAATACCTCCGTCCAGACTTTCTCTAAAAGGTCTCTAAATTCCAAAATCAATTGTATCATCAGATTCGTCAAACAAGGTAAAGTTTCCCTTATTGTCACATAAAAAAAATATGATTACCTTAATCATATTAAAACCTTAATGAAATCAACAAGTACTATAGTACAATCGTTATATATATATCACATTATTCTAATAACCAGAATATAATCCATGAGTCCTAAAGAACCAATACATTAATTATTCTACTTCAACTGTAGTAACAGCATAAGATTGTCCTTGATCCCTTGGCCTTTTCTGAGGTAAGTTTCCCTGACTCTTAGGACATTCATTTCATAATGACCCATTTCCCTACAATTGTAGCATTAAACATTGATAGCCTCTTTATTTCCCTTACAATCATGAGCCTGGTGACCTTTTTCTCCACATTTGTAACAAACTCCCATTCCTTTTAGGCAAGTACCAGGGTGATTCTTCCCACAATTATCACATAATGGAAAATCCTTCTTTCCCTTTTTCCCTTTATCTGTCTCTTGTTCCACCGTTATCTTATTCTCTTACTTTACTTTGTTGTCATAGGACTTAGAGAATTCCTTTTCTGTCTTGATAGCACACGAGACAATATCTTCGTATGACGAGAAGGTTTGTGAGACTAATGCTCGACGGAGAAATGGTTTTATCCCATCAAAGAAACGATCAATCTTCCTTCCTGGGTTACGTATATAATCTGAATCATGCCTCGCTAACCTTGTAAAGTTAGCCTCATACGTTGCGACATTCTCATCCTCCTTCTGCCTCAAACTCATAAATTGCCTTTCCATATCTGCTCGATGGTCATGTGGAAAGTATTATTCTAAGAAAAGATCTTTGAACTCTCTCCATTACATACTTTATACTTCTTCATCTTCCTTTGTGTTTTGAATCAATGACCACCATTGATCGGCATCTCCAGTGAGGCAGTAAACTGCCATGATAACCTTCTCCCTTTCGCTACTCCCCAAGGTGTGGAATATTTTCTCTAAGGAGTTTATCCATTGCTCAGCTACTAATGGATTTGTACCCCCACTAAATTTTGGTGGTTGTTGCCTCATGAAGTGGTCTAACATTGATCCTCCACGCTTCGGATCAGGGTGCCCCATACGAGTAAGGTTATTATTCATAACCTGAGTGAGTTGTCCCAGTATGGTAATAAGTTGATCAGCACCAGTTGAATCTCTAGATCCACAATAATTATCTTGAGCATGAGGGAAATCCCTACACGGAGTGCGTGCATTGATACGGTTTCCATTCCATCCACTAGGCACCATTTCTAAACAATGGAATAAACTAGATTAGTTTATAAATCAAAATACATAATTCCATACTTGTAAAATACTTAACATAAATTGAACTATTTATGGATATAATACATAAAAATGTTTTCTTTGAGGAAGTATATACTCATAACCCTTCATAGTGGTTTGTAAAGAAAATTAGAATTATCCTAAGCATATCCCCCGGGAGTGTCGTAACCAAGAGTGCAGCAAGGCCCATTGTTGTGGACCAGTTTCCGTTCGAGTCCAGCTCAAAGCGGTGTTTTCGGGGTTTACCCCTAGGTACATCTGTGCCAGAGACGCCTCTACCTGCTCGTATCTATACAGGGATGTATTGCTCGGAAAACTCACAAAATCTTTACAACAACAAAATTCTAGGACGTTCTTCTATACTAATCCTCAAAGACTATCTTTGGGCTATGTGCTCTAATCAAAGTTTAAGTAAATCTAGCTTCGAAGGGTAGTACTAAACTACCTCGGATACCAACTGTAACGCCCCATCCCCAGCTACCCAGAGTCGGTGCATTACTTCGTAACATTGGAATGATAAAAAAAGATCAAGTCTCGAAAGACCGATTAGTTTAGTAGCCTTGGAAACACTAGATACATTCATAAGTCTTACATTACATCATAAAGTAAAACAACACTACAACATGTTCTCTTCATATCCCCTTATATTATCCCTGCAGGTTATTCATAATATACTTCTTCACAGCCTGGAAAAATTAAAACATTGAAAGGGGTGAGCTCAGATGCTCAGTAAGGATAACAATATAGCAGAAGCTTTCATAAATAAACATTAACATTTAAGGCAATGTATAACTAAAACAGAAGCCTTTTAAACTTGAACTTCAACATAATATGGCAAAAGTAAAATGAGATAATTCCATTTACTTATTCACATGAAATATCAATAACCACTTTCATAATGATGCAATGCATAATGCTAGACTATCATAACCACGTAGGCAAGGCCTCGTGCCAAGACTACGAATAATATTCTGTCAAGGCCTCGTGCCAAGACACTAGTTTGTCTCATGAGACCTACCGATGCATCGACGAGCTATAGCGGGCTCCACCCTCCACTTATTATGTCCAATGCATTCCTCATATGAATAGGATTAAACAAATCATAAACCATAACATAATCGTATCACATAAAACATGCATAAAGGAAACATAACATTTCCACATTTCAATCACAAGATATCAATAAAACACATTGATATAATAAAAACACATTCAAAACCATTTTCAATACCAAAATAAAAGAAATTTAAAACCTTGTATTTATTTTTCATTAAAAAAAGTTATGGCTTGTAGAGGAAGCTGAAACTCAAATAATGGTCACGGTGGTGGATAAGTCGTTGTCGCCGCATATGTACGGAAAGAAAAACATTCCCTTTTTGTAGTTTAGTAAAACGGTTCATATAAAAAAGATTCCTTTTGAATAAACGTAAAAGTCAAAGGGGTTTATACACCGTATAAAAGAAAGTTGTGTATAAAACAAAATATGCCTCAATGAAAGGAGATTGAGACGAAGACTCTTACAAAGATAATTTTTTTAAATAAAGTAGGTCTATTATGTGTATTCACTATAAGTACACATAAATAAAGTACAAATATAATATATGACATAATAATATCATGACATAATTTGAAAGTCGGAGATTAACCCAAATAATGGAAATTGGGTTAAGAAGTTCCCTTACCTCATGTCCGACTTGACTCGACCGTTCTTTAACCTCCTGAATAATAAACTAGAGTTAATTTATAATTGCTTAAGAACCTTTTTCACGTTTTTTATTCCTTTTATATCACTTGTTACCATGTTATGAACATTATGTAATTATTTATGTTAATAACGGTCGTTTTGTCGATCTTTGGTACTTGAGTCAAAAATAAACTTCTTACAATTACAAGTTGTTCATGTGGTGAAATATCCATTATATCCAGAATTATATTCATGATGTAGATATCATATATATAATATATATCCAGTATATACATTCATTCATAATATTAAGTAACATTTAGAGGTAATAAATGAAATTCACTATTCATGGAGACGGTAAGCCATACGTACGCATGAACGCTACTTTCATTTCTATTTCATATTTAATGGAATGAAATCATAATGATATAAATGTATAATATAATTCCAGTATAATATAGTGTATAATACCATTTACTCCATCCTTTATACATCCCACATATGGAATTAACGATTCAAATCACTTTGAGGGGGCGGTAGTACGCACTTCCTAAAATGAAAATATCACGTTTAGCCATAATGGAAAAAATAGAGGTATTCCATAAATGAAAAATACAGAACCTTAATTAAAACATAAACATATTATATATCATATATATAAATATAGTGACATCTTAATGTCCACCTTTGACGGTGTTATATGAGTGTTGAACAATCATCGTTTCGTGAGGCAGGAATACGTCATCCACAAAAACAGTATGTTCTTTAACCATTAGATGTAGGTGTGTGTAATTGTAGCTTTAATACTTCTTATAACAACATCCTAGTATATTGAGGATACTGGTGTTGTTACAAATGAAATTAATAAAAAGAGTTTAGGGGGTTGGAGAAGAAAAATAAAACAAAATAACATAAGAGAAGACATTACCTTAAAATCGGGTAACTCTTTTTATTTGAACCAAAGTCTTCCTTGGGAAGAATTCTGCCCAAAGTGAGGCTTCTAGGAGTAATGGAGGGAAGTTGGGAGAGTATTTTGGCATAGGTTGGCCGATCCAAAAGGCTTTGACGGTGTGATTAAGGTGGTAGTGGTGGGGGCCTTTTATAAGAGGAGAGAAGGGGCACTCTTGGAAAGATTGAAATGTTACATTATTATGAAATGATTTTTCGGATTCTAAAGTTCCCACACTTATATATTTCGAGGATAAGGTGATAAGGGATCTAAATATTCTCATAAAATAGGCTTTGGACAAGTTTAATACTAAGAGTTTACATTATCCTTCCTTTTTATTAAAATTGTTAAGTAATGAGGTAATCGCTACATCATCATGGTGTCATAAATAATTTAATATATTTAATGTCAAAAAATTATATAAAAAATATCATGATGTAGGAAATATGTTTATCTTTATAATTAATATTTATAGTAAAAAATATGACTTGTATAAACCCATTTAAAAATTGTTTTAGTAAAACAACTCTTGTTTGTGACCTTTTTATTTTAACATTAAATATAAAGTTATTTATGTCCTTTTCCTACCACAGTGGCTCCATGGGGTCCCCATGTTAACCCATGGATTGTCTTGGTCGGCCATGACACATCCAATAGTGGTTGGAAATGTGTAAAGGTCATTCCATATTTTTATAATACAATTTTTACCTTAAATTCCACTAATTACCTTTAATCGCGATTAATTAAACTTAAACATTACTATTCACCAAAAAATTATTTTAATCCCATTGAACCAAATTTTACTTCCTAATGAAAACAATGTATTTAGTATTTTTGTAAATAAAATCACAGAAGTGGTAATGTTTCATTTAATCAAAAAATCAGTTTTTTAACTTCCACTTAGTGGTTTCCCTATTCATCAAAAATTGATGTTTTTCAGAACAATGCAAAAATTTCACCCTAAGCTATAATTGATATTATGAATACAAAAATGATGTCTATTTTACAAATTTCCAAACATATAAGTTGCATTAATTAATTTTATAATTAATTCCTACTGTCACAACAAATAGCATGTTTTTAAGAAACAATATATATTAAAAGATTGACAATTGTTTATGTCCAATTTCAAAGTGAAATTAATTATAATGAAAATCATTGGATAAAATAGTAAAAATATATTATAATTATACTTTAAAACCACTCAATAGTATAATTTATCACTATAAAATACTTTGATTAAAAAAGTTGTTTTTAAGTATTTTTCCCTATTACTAAAAAATTGGAAGTTCTCAGAATATTACAAAAAATTCAACTTTGGATAATTTTGATATTACGAATACAAAAATGAAGTCCACATTGAAATATATAATTTCTATAATTTTAAAAAGTGGGTATTACTATTCATAACAGCTACTTTGATTAGTTGTGGCGTGTGTTAGAATCTCGAACTTGCGTATAATACAAGCTATTGCATTATTGAAAGAGAAGCGTATCGTGGAAGCTCGGGGTGTTACAGTGAACACCGACAATGAAGTGGTGATAGGTATGCTAGTTATTCATTAAGGAATAGAGAAAATAATTTTTTATTCTAGTTCTACACATTCTTTTATATCCTGAAAGTTTAGTAGAATAATCCCAGCACCACCACAAATCATAGAAGTGAAGATGTTGGTGAGTACGGAAAAAGGGGAAATCATTTCATCCCATTAATATATCTCCTCTCCTATCATAATCCGTGGATTGAACTACCCGGTGAACCTTTTCATACTCCCTCTGGTGGGATTTGATGCAATTCTTCGCATGAATTGGATTTCATTATATAGAAACAACATAAATAGCCATGAGAGGTAAATCACTCTCCATGTGGAGAATTGACCCCCGATTCTATACAAGTGTAAGGTGGAAGATGGATCAACATTAGCTCCATCGTCTCAAGTGTGGATATTACTGCCCTATGATCACACGTATCTGGCTCATATCATTGGGTCTAAGGAGGCAACCACCCTTGAATACATGCCTATTGTGAGGGAATTCGCTGATGTGTTTCCCAAGGAAATGCATGGTCTTCCTCCTATAAGAGATGTTGAATTATAAATTGATCATATAACTAGTGA
This sequence comes from Viscum album, assembly GCA_963277665.1. NCBI lineage: Eukaryota > Viridiplantae > Streptophyta > Magnoliopsida > Santalales > Viscaceae > Viscum > Viscum album. The sequence continues at coordinate 1,627,165,985 of OY728142.1, read as the reverse complement.
ATTTACAATATCCAAGAATCCTTATTGGATGGATGTTTTGGAGCATGGGGAGATGAAGAAACAAATAAAGGAGGATCTGGATAAAGGGTTTATATGCCAATGTTCCTCACCATGGGGTGCACTGGTCCTCTTTGTCAAGAAGAAAAATGTGTCAATGTGCCTTTACATCGATTATTGTGAGCGTAAAAAAATCCCGATAAAGAACAAGTATCCTCTCCCATGAATTTATGACATGTTTGATCAATTGCATAGAGAACAATACATCTCCAAGGTGGATTTGCGGTCGTGATATTATAAAGGGGGAAGAGGGAAGATATCCCCAAGACTGCTTTTCGTACAAGATACGGGCACTATGAATTCCTAGTAATTCCTTTCAGACTCACTAATGCTCTATAAATATTCATGGACATAATGAATATATTATTTAAATATTTCCTTGATAAGTTTGAGGTATTCTTTATAGATGATATTATAATACAATAAAAAACCAAGGAGGACCATGAGGAGCATTTAAGAACTATACTAGAGACCTTGTGGAAGGAGAAGCTCTATGAAATGTACAAAAAGTGTGATTTTTGGTTGAAAGAGGTATCATTATTGGGATTTACCATCTTAAGAAATGATATATCTGTGGATCCCTTAAAGACAGATGCAGTAGAGGGATGTCTGAGGACAATATTGGTAACAAATACCCATACCTTCTTGGGGATAGTTGGATATTATCGATGATTTGTGAGAAATTTATCACAATTGTCCATCCCTCTTACCGAGATAACTTGGAAGGGTGTAATGTTTTCTTGGAGTGATTAATGAGAAGAAATCTTCAAGGAGTTATTAATGAGGCTTATAGATGCGCCCGTGCTCACATTACCCATAAGTGGAGAAATTTTTGGGGTATTTGGTGATGCTTCAATGAAGGTCTTGGGATGTGTGTTGATGAAAACTGAAAAAGTCATTACATGTGCTTCAAGGAAATTGATAGATCATGAGAAAAACTATCCAACACATGACCTTGAGTTGGCTGCAGTGATATTCAATTTGAAAATTTTGTGGCATTATCGCTTTATGGAGTAGTGTGAAATATATACAGGACACAAAAGCCTCAAGTATATATTAACACAGAAAGAGTTGAACATGCATCAATGAAGATGGTTAGAGCTGATCAAAGACTATGACTGTTAAATCCATTACCACCCTGGGAAAGTGAACAAGTTGGATGATCCTCTAAGTAGAAAGGACACAGTAATTCTATCATTAATGAGACTTGAGAATGATCCAATGATCATAGATTTGATGAATATGGACATGAGAATCATAAATAAGGGAACATCATCAATCCTTTCACCAATTATTGCTCAACCATCGCTTTTGGAAATGTTAAAGGATGCTCAATGAAAGGATGTGGAAATTTTGAAAAGGGTGGAAGCTATCTGAAATGGGAAATCCTCAGAGTTCGTGGTTAACAAGGATGGAATTGTGAGATTTGGGTCACGGTTATGTGTACCATCTGATCCAATGATAAATAAGGAGCTTCTAGATGACTCACATAGCTCAACCGTCTCTATTCACTCAGGGAGCCGAAGGATGTACTGAGATCTCTGAGTGAACTTTTAGTGGGACAATATCCAAATGGATATTGCTGAATATACATAAAAGTGCTTGGTTTGTCAGTAAGTGAAGGGTGAGAGGGAAAACTCTTAAGGGATGATGCAACCACTACCCATGCCAACATGAAAGTGGGACAACATTACCATGGAATTTTTCACTGGAATTCCTTGTCCATCTATAAGAAACAATACTATATGGGTCTTTGTGGATCATCGTTCCAAGACAACTCACTTTATCATGATTCAAGAGGACTACTCACTAGATAAACTTTCACCTATTTACATTAAAGAAGAAGAAAGGATGATTGGATTACCACTATCAATTGTATCCGATCGAGATCCAAGATTCACCTCTATGTTTTAGTAGAGTCTTTAACATGCTATGGATATTGAACTGAACTTCAGTACGACCTATCATCCACAAACTCATGGCCAATCCGAGCAGACTATCCAGACACTTGAAGAAAATATTGAGATATTTATCAATGTACTTCAAAGGTGGATGGTACCAACATCTTCCACAGGTTGAATTATCCTACAATAACAGATTCCACTCAATCATTCTAATGGTACCATATGATGCCATTTATGGGAAAAGGTGCAGAACACCAACATGTTGGGAAGTAGTCAGTGAGCGTAAGCTTATAGGACAAGAAATGGTCAATGAAATGGTGGAGAAGGTAAAAACCATTTAGTATCATATCAAGGCATCCCAGAGTCGATAGAAGAGTTATGAAGATAACCATCAATGAGACCTTGAGTTTAAAGTTAGAGAAATGGTATTTCTACGCATATCCCCATGGAAGTGGGTCATGAGGTTTAGAACGAAAGGGATGTTATGTCCTAGTTACATCATCCCCTTCGAGATTCTTGATCATGTTGGGGTTGTGGCCTATCAACTTGCACTTTCACCATCCATGGCCAAAGTATATGATGTCATTAATGTATCCCTATTAAGGAAGTGTATACCAGACCTTTCACATGTACTCTTTTTAGAGGTGGTACAGTTAGAGGACGATCTTTCTTAAGAGGATAAACTAGTGAAGATCATAGATCATAGAGAAAAATTTATATGATATAAGACAATTCCCCTCGTCAAGGTGTTGTGGAGAAACCACAAGTTTGAATAAGATACTTTGGAATCAGAGGAAATGATGAAGTAGAGTTAACCACATATGTTTTAGTGTAGTGAAAATAAAATTTCAAGGGTGAAATTTTTTAAGGGGAGAAGATTGTAACGACCAAAACATTCATTAATGGAAATTCATCTTTATCTAATTAAATGTCCCATTTTTTAAAAATTTTATATAAAATGTAAAATTAACTGGTTTTTTGTTTTTGGATTTTAAAATATCGTAAATAATTGTGATTGTTTCTAATATATCCGTTGACCAGTGATAACAAGATTACTATAAATATAGGTCTTTAACAAATCCAATTTACTCAGACAAAGGACGCAATGACCTCATCTAGTAGACCTTCCCCAAATGTAGCCCATTTTTCGGATCTTAGAAAGGAGGTGGCATCATTGGGATTGACTCTAGATCAAGGCCAATCTGAGCTTCAACATTTTAAGCTCGAACATAACCTCCTACGAGAGAAGTGGAAGTTGATATATATTACCACCTGAGAAATGTTATACGAGCCACCCCAAGAGTCTGTCACCATCGCACACCTTACCTTTTGGTATTATGCGGGTGTTATAAGGGGTTATGTAAAAAGACGTTATCATTATGATTATGTGCCTTATTTTTGTATATAATAATGAATATACATTCATTTTATTATTATTACATTGAAAATAGTTTTTAAAGCGCAAATAGTATTTTTAATTAATATTCAACTAAGAAATCAATTTTGATGAATAAACGTATTTTTGAATTAAATAAAATTTTAATAAAATAATAATATTTTTAGTAAATTAATTTTTATTAAATATAAATGATCATATAATTTTATGAATGCAATTGTAATTTTTATTATGTTTTGAAAGCCGTTTTTGTCAAACCCCATGAATTTTCGATAAATGACAGTTTTTATTTGTAAATAAAAAATTAAAATATTTAGAGAAATATATAGATAAAATGAATATTATTTTTGAAATCAGGATGTCAAAATTATCCAATGGTGGATTTTTCGAATTTTTCTGAGACAGACGAATTTTTGGGTAAAAATTAAATACAGTTTAATTATATTATGTGTCTTATGACATCATAATGACCCAATAGTGATGTAATAAAAAAAATAAATGGTTTGTTATTCTAATATTTGTTTTAAAATTTAAATATTGTGAATTTAGGTTTGTCTTATTTATTTTACAAAGCTTTAGTGGACCCTCCATGACTTATAATCCATTTTAGCTTTTTAAATTGATTTCATTGAAAGTGTGACTCACCTCCACACAATAAACCCTATTATTTTAAGAATTTAGACCATTTTACTAATAAAATATTGTTCTCCACTCCCCTTTTTCAAACAACATGAGAATAAACCATGGTCTGGATTGTGGTATTGGTTAGATTAATGTTCGGTGACCCAAACCTAAATAATAAAGAATTCACTCTCCATTCCTATATAAACCCACCCAAGATCCCACTTCCTCTTCACATGAAGAATTTGGAGGTATTCCTAACTATGAAATACTGTCTATAAAATCCCCCCAATGCACCTCAAGCTCCCAATAATCCTCTCTAAATCCTCTCCTAAGCCTTTAGGGTCACACTTTCAAATAAGGGAATCTCACTTTTCTTATTTATGTCCAAGTTTTCTTATATTGTTATAACCTTTTATTAACAACTATAAATGTTGCGGTATGATTCTGAACCTCACCCATACTACCATATTAATGTTTTAATAATGCGATATTGCCTTTATCTCTCATTAATTCCTCCCATTTACACTCGTTACAATGCTGAAATTCCGTAATGAATTCCTCTCTCTTCATTTACATTCAATCAATTGTTTTGAATTACATATCTAAATTTCATTACAGTTGTTGGGACATGTATCTATAGGACCCACTTAATGTCAATTTCATTTAAATATTATGAGACACACATTTCTCTCTCCTCAACCATTTTTATGAATTCTTATGTCACACAGTTATGCTACCGAAATTGTACAATGTTTTTCCAAGCCAAAGTCATTGTGTAGTGAATACCATGCCCATTTCTCTATCAATGGTATTCAACATTATGAACATTTACTTATTTATTATATATTTTCATGTATTAATTACACATTACTTTATCTTTGAATAAATGATTATGTTTAATGAATTCATGGTTTATGATCCATGTGGCACACTTCTGCATGAAATGAAGTGTTTAAGAAGGGTGCACCCTGATAGCGCTCCAATGTATTGGGTAAAGATTACTATCATGGCCCGTCAAGTGAAATAAGGGTTTACTCATGATAATTAATGTTCAATGAGGCTTTACTCATGATCTATGTGCAATGATAATTGGATCATTCTAAAATCATGTTAAATGTTGTTGCCACATTTCCATGTTGTGATCATCATGCTTTATCATGCCTTTATGTTCATGTTTCTATTGTACTCAATTGATATGCCTATTTTCTAACATGTATTGTAATTCATGATGTTATTCCATGTTTATTCCTTTACTGGGCTTTATATCTCACCCTTTTCTTATACATGTCCTCAGTTTATCCCATGCAATGATAAGTACGAGGGAATGTAGTGGTCATGTAAAGGAAGTTTTCAATATGATGTTGCATCCTATGTTTTAATCTGTTATGTAATGTTATTAAGCCACAATGAAACTAGACCTCACAATATTTTATGTTGTATAATGTGATGTTTTCTATGTAATAAATAATGTTTAAGTGTGTAACAAAATTCATGGTTTTTATAGGGTTCTACTTGGTTATTCAAAATGGGAGAAAAAAAGAAGAATAGTCCTCTGAGGGGTAGTATATGGAGTCCATAACATTGAATAAAACAACTTCATCTCCAAACTCCATGGAAACTATACCCTCATGTACATTTATGATTTTTTTTCAGAATTTCGGAGGTAATACCTAAGATAATGGGAGTGTGACAATTTACTGAATCATGCTCCGTGTTAAGAACATATAAATATGTGGAAAATATAAGGTCTCTTACTCAAACTAGTACATCCTCAAGGGCTATCACTGGATATTACATATCACTATTTTCCAAATGCATGACTAATATCACCAGCATCAACTAACCAACTTCTAAATAAGAGAACACATAGTGATGAATCATATTTATGGAACCTCCAAATGCAAATAAATCATTTGAAAAGTATAACTTCCCTATGGTGTAGGGGATATAGATTGTCATCAGATCCTTGGAATTTGTTTTAATTACTTGGTTTAGTGATATGAGTGCTGACACATTCTTTGTTATATTTATTATCACATTTCCCTTGATCCCACTCTGATTAGTATAGAGTTATTTTATTAATTTTGGCATACCTTGGGATTTTTGTAATTACTTCATGTAGAAATATTTTGATCACAACACACTGGAATATGTCCACACCCACTATTTATCATTGCCTTTTAAGCCAAGTTTTAGTTTTTAGTGACTGTATATGGAAAAATAAAGGGGTTTAGAATGAAAAAAATTAATTTTTTTTATATTTATCTTTCTCCATTGGCTTCTCATTAGCTGGTCTTGAATTGTGCTTCTTCAGAGTTTGGTTGAATCCAAGTGGAATGATAGGCGAAGATGCATAAGTTTTATTATTCCCCCTTCTGAATGTGATGGAATTAACATTACCCTTGGGATTTGGAGAAGTATTGGAAGGTATATTAAATGTGTTCTTTCTACTAGTTCATGGAGGGTGGCGGCAGTCTTGCTCATTTGTGTGTTCAATTTCCTCAACTCTAAACCTTGACTCTTCAGGTCATTTATTTGATTATAAATAATTTACTTCATAAATTAATTTTTTTAGAATCTGAATTTGTTGAAGGATTCCCATGTTGTTGGTATATTGATTCTTGATCTTCAAATCACCTTTGGAGTTGTTGGAAGCCCTGTTGGTAAGGTAGAGGATGCTAGAAATTTTATGGAAAAGGGGGCCTGTATTGTTTTCCAGAGCCATACTACATGCATTTTTGGTCCTTAAGCCCTTGGTCATATGTTGGTATAATGGAATCATACTTATTTTTGGGATACGTTTGTCATTTATCTTGATATATTCTCTTTTGGACTACTACTATGAAATCTTTAATCTAGTGTAGATAGAGGAAACAATCAGTTGGGTGGTCTGTTGTAATTTAATTTCCACAAGTTCTATTTAGAGAGGGATGAGATTTTTTTGAGCCCAAGAAATATGCCTCAACATTATTGTAAATTAATCCATCATGGAATGAATTAAATTAATTTCAAGAGAATATGTACATATATAATGTACTCCTCTAATATGTCGTGTACCTCTATCACAAAATGTTTGGTAGTTTTGTTCCATCCTTTCAATCAGTGCATGTTCAATTATTATTGTTTTTTCAACCAATTCCCCTCTATATACAACATTCACCATGCTCATCTCCATAGGTTTGATACCTTCATTGAAGTTTAGGATGAGGATTTTATACTTCGTCTGGTGATGTGGGTAGTTTGAACACAAATTCTTGAATCTCTCCTAGTAATCACACAATTAATCCTCTTATACGGGCTCAATTAATGAGTTATACTTTTGAATGGAAGTGGTCCTAAATGGAAGGAAAAAAATATCTCCAATAAATGATGTTTCAAATCATCAATACATGTTACATCTTTAGGTTTTATAAGACACATCCAATCCTTCACAGTTCCATCACGTGAGAATGGGAATTCTCTTCATTTGATTTGTTCAATAGAAAAATTTCATAGTTATAGGGTTGATAAAACCACTTGAAGTTATTTTAATTTTATTTGATCCTCTCTAGAGAGGCCAAGAAATTTTGGATGAAGGTGTATCAATCCAGATTTTAGTTTGATGTCTGATTAAATATTTTGGTATGAAATACTATTTTGGTGATAGTTAATATATAGGGAATCCAATTATGCAATGGTTCAATTATGTTCATGTTTGTTGTTTCCATCTAGTATTTCTTGTTTTAGGATTGATTGAGATTTTTTTTTCAATTTACATTCTCCCTAAATAGAGGAATTGTACAATTGGTTAAATGTTGAAAATTCTAGTAGACTAAGACTGTCTCAGACGATCCCTAAGGCTGTGTTTAATCTCTCAGTAAAGATTTAAGAGATCCTCGGGATTATTTCATGTCATCAACCAAAGAAAAATTAAATGATGAAAATTTAAGAATATTAAAAAAAATAATTTTGAGATGATGGTCCAATAAAGAGAACAAAAAAAAACAAGAAATGAAAAATTGAGAAATGGGAATGAAGAAATAAAGAAGGGAAAAACAATAAAATGAAAAAAATACCTCTAATTGGTTGAATAAATTAATTACCTTCTTAGAAACAGATTCAATTTGAATGATGTTATCATGAGAACATATAAATGATGTGTAATTGTTTTTACTTATTAGGTGTAGTAGAGTGGCTGAACACGGTCATCTCTCAAAGGAGGAGGTAAATTTAATAACTTATTAAAGTTATTTTTCAAATAAAATAAAATAATAGTTACATAACATATAAAAGAATGGGGGGGGGGTCATTTATAAATATAGAATAATTATGTGAGAATAAGATTCCATTTTTTTGTTTTTGTTTTGAAATGCGATTGAGAAAGCATGACGATGTGATGTTTTTTAGAAAATATTTATAAAAATATGTAATTGATCTAACTCTACCTCTTCACATACTTATTTATCATTATCATTTAAATTAATAGCCACTAAATTATGATCACATAACTTATTAACCACCAAAACATTTAAAAATTAATTATGCCATGAATTTAAAATAAATTAAACCCTAGGCTAGCTTTGGAACATGAAATTATATAACCCTTCATTGATTGTTTATTTAAGGATAGATTATGGATTGTGTTAAAATAGGGAACAAATAAAATCTATAAATTATGATGAATTTAGAGTAGGGATTATATTTTAACTCTATAAATTTATCACTTGTTGACTTGTTTTACTGATTAAGATTTCACTTTCACAATTCACACATTACCCAACCTCATGAGTTTTGTGTTAATTGTTCAATTTTTTGCTTAATTTCGATTAACATAAAAAATAAATTCTTGGATTACATTATATGAAATAAAGTATCTCATTGATTCAAAACAAGTAGGTGATTATGGTCAGAGGTAGATTGATTACATAAGAAGAATACAATATAATGGGAGGTGTAGTCATCATAGAAATGTTTTTCATGTGAAATTGTTTAGAAAGGGTATGACACTATAAGGATTGTACTCTTCATTTCCAACCCAAATATGATTAGCAGAGAATAATAAGATATAAAAATATAAAAAAATATAGAAAAAATATAATAAAAACTGAGAAGCTTATTTTGTAAATAGAACCATTACCACACAAGAAATAGATAAATTCTATGATAAAGGGATCTTTGCTACAAGAGCTCTCCCTATGAGAATAGAGAGTTAAAAAACCTCAAATTTGATGATAGGTCTACTTTTTTAGTCCAAAATGAAATAACTTCACTCCTTGTTCAAACTTTTAAATGAGGTTCCCATGGTTCCCTTTTATAGTAAAAATTGGAAGTGGTTTTGGGATACTAGATTTCGAGATACCACTTGTGTATGGGTTTTTGGTCGGTAAATTTCATAATTTAGAAATAGAAAAAACATAAATGTTGATTTTTATAAATCTTGACTATCACCATTTCAGATTTTTAGTAAATTAGACATATTTAATGAGGAATATTTTTAAAATGATGAGCTTCACTGAATTTTTAATGATTTAGTTCTCTGGACAGATCAGATTTTTTGGGCCAGCAGATGGCAGAATTGGGCTTGGGTGTCCCGAGAATAGTTTTATCCCACTAAGTGGAGTACCGGTTAAAAAAATTTAACCCCATTTGTATGAATTTATTTCTCCTTACATGTAATATATTGGACACATATTATTTTTCTTACACATAATTTGGACCATTTCCTTCTACATCATCTCCAACCCTCTAAATCAAATCCTCCTACAAAAAAATCATAGGAATGTATAACTTACCTTTTTAACAATGATAAAATTTTAAAAATTCAATTAAATGGGATGTGAAAATTGAGATAATATTTTTAATTTTAAATACAAAAAATGTTTAAAATAGTGATTTAAGGGTGAAGTAAATAATTGAATCATGGTGTGATCAAAGCATGATAATCATATGAAAAAAGTGTATAAAGATGAAGTTAAAGAGATTATGATGTTTTAAATATATAATGAATATGAACCTTATCAAATCATTTTTCCATGTTTAAATTGATGATATTCAAGATAAATTTGTCAAGAAGAGTAGGATGTATAATTGAGATTTCATGAAATAGATTAGTCCTATAAATGTTTACCTATAACATAGGAACAAACTGAATGTTCACATCGACTGTTATGATACTATAATTTATGGATCATTTTATATTAATACTAGTCTAAATAATGACAGAGTTCATATTAATGAAATGACAATAGAAATTGATGACGACCTTTATGATTTCAAATTTTTTTTGAGAAGTTAAATTGTTCCATTAAGAGGCCATTTTACACATGTTTTACTAGATACAAAAGAATTTTATTTGTATTTATGTTATAAAATTTGAAAGATGATAAAGGATGGACTATCAAATGATTTAAAAAACTACTTCATATCCTAAAAAATATTCTACTAGAGGAAAAAAATATTCTTTTTCAAATACGTGAGACAAAACTAATGCTTCATTTAATATGTATGATCTCTAGAAAAATATATTCCATTATGAATGACTAAAAAATGTTTGTCAAGAAGAATGAATCAATATTAAAATCTCATAAGTTTGATGAATCATTATAAAATAAAGATGAATCAAGTCCATTGTAATATGTATAGTAATTTTCTATAATTCCAATATTTAAAAGACTATATGGATGTTAGGAAACTGCAAGACAATTGACATGGAAAACAGATACAATAATTAAATGTAGAAACCCATGTCATCATTAAGATTATCCTTAGTTGAAGAAAATTGATTATGAGTGTCCGAAATTTGTAAATTATCTATGAAACATATATATTTCATTATCTAGAAATATAATAAATCATTTTGGTCTATAGATTAGTACTCCTAGTACATAGCCCGTCATGTTGGTAAATTATAACTTTCCATAATGGTTATTCATAAAGAAAAAATTCATTATTTTTTCACTTCTTATATCATGACCAATGTATCCTCGTAATGATATTTATGTTTATTTGAATCCATTAATCGAATATCAATAATTGATGTGGGATATAGGTATTACAATGTATGGTGCTCATAGAAGTGAATAATTGGCATTAAGGGACATATTATATGAGATAATGAATTAATTTCATGTTTATGGGATATTTATAGGTAAAAACATTAATGTAATGTTGGGTTGTCCCATTTCTAAAGAATGAACACACTAATTTTAGTGGTGACATTCCTCGATGAGTGTGTTTATAGGACATATAATTATCATACCTTAATGAAATAAATATCAATGCTAGATGATATAATTTTATTGGAATAAATAACATGGTAGAACACCATATCCACTAATGGGTGATCAACTATTCGATAAAGTAAAAGATATTGATAATGTATTATGTAAACCATTTAAAAAAACTAACGAAATAATAATATAAAAAGAGATCAATTTTCATTGAATTATAATATTATAATTGTTTTTACATGATAAATTCCTCTTATGTTATGATTGTAGAATGAAATTTATTTGATAGTGTTATTGTCACATTAAAAAATTTTCCGGAAATCAAATATGGCATCAAGGCTAGGTTGGACATGATTAAAATGGGGATAAGGGAAGAGTTGGAACCAGTTTAGGGTAATGGTAGGAATATTCTTCCTCTAGTATCATACAATCTATCCAGATAGAAAAAAAATTCATTTTCTTTAATGGTGTAAATATATTAGAGGGGTATTCATCAAATATCAAGAATGCAATGTCAAATAATAATTTAGATTTATAGGTATGAAAATCAAACAATTTCCATGTTTTGATGAAAAATTTAATTTCAATTGATTTATATGGAAATATTCCTAAAAATGTATAACATAAACTAACCCAACTCATCTTTTTTCCAATTCCAAACACATTAATGTTATATAACCGGCGAAGTTTCTAATCTTGAATAAGAAGGGTAGAGGCATAATATGTGAACTAGGGATATTTTTCCACCATAATTATTTGATATATTGGTCTATTTAATGGTTTAATTGGTTTGATAGGTTCAACTATGTGGTTATAACCATTACAAATTAAAGTACACCATTGAATTATATGTGATGATTTTGAATTGGTATGACAAGAATCATTGTTGTCTAGAAGGTTGTATTTTAGAATGATATATTATTGAAGAAGATACCAAATTATGTACTAATTACCTATTAGATATTGATATAATTAGTCTCCCAAAGTATCATAATAACAAACACATTATGTTAGAATGAATTTACAGAAGATATGTTGTAACAATTAGAATCACAAAGTAGGAGAAAGTATAATTTTACATTTTACATAATAGTGAAGTTGTTAATCCATATATTGAATCCTAAAAAGAAATTATTAGATATTTTAATCCATAAAAGTGTTGAAGGATGTATATGAAATAAATATAATCAATAGTTTATAGGATGGTTATGAGATCATATTTATAAGGAGTTATCTAAAAATTACAATTGAATTGATAAATGACTTCGTTTAAAACTCAAGGGACTAAATTAAAATTTATATCTTACACTAGTTTTTTAAAAGATAGTTATACAATATATACAAGAAACATGATGAAAATAGTATGATGAAAAAAGTAGATTTATGTTTATAGAGTGGGTGTTTCATATATATGTTTCCAAGTATAGAAATTAAATTTATGTAAATATCTCATATTTGTGCATTATCGAAAAAATATATGAGTTGGATTATACACCAATTTGTGTTCTTCTTTTCCCCTGAAAATTGGTTTACAATATTTGTGCAATGGAATTTGAAGAAATGTGATTCATGAATGTTAATTTTAGTGTAAAAGGGGAAAAGGAAATGAAATTCACAATTAAATTACAAGCAATTTATGTATTTTATGTATCCAATCCAGCAAACAAGAATTGATCGACTGTCTTGCTAGTGAATAAGAAAACTGTAGTGTAAGATGAAATTTATTTCCAGGAAGCCCCTTTAATTTGGATATGAAAATTAGTTAATAGAGTTTCCATTGTATAAAATGTATTGTACATTATAGGGAACCACAAATAGGGGATTTATATTCCTGTTAGAGTATCCAAATCCATTCAACCATTAAAAAGAGAAATATATTTAAATGAGAATGTTTTTTTGTAATATATTATTATTTTCCTCACAATATTATATATTTTATAGTATATTAACATAATATAAAATATATGTTTGACTAATCATTCAAAAAATTTCTTTTATACATGATGATGTTCCCAGTCATAGTTAATAATAAGCTCCTGATGCTGAAATTGTAAAATTACTCAGGGATCAAAAAAATATTAAATTAAAAAAAATAATAACCCATCATCCTAATGTTTTAAAAAATTCTCAAAGAAAAAATTAAGGGTATAAAACCTCAGGTTTGATGGAATCAACAGAGCTATCCTCTTGACCCTAAAAAGTAAATTCTCTTTATTCATGTTGGGGTTATAATGAGGAAGAATGTTCCGATTCATATAGAATCATGGATCCATGTACCTCTTGTAATGTAGGAAACCCTTTGGGGATTATATAAAAGTAATGTTACAGTAAACTTTGTCTATTTTATCGAAAAATTATATAATGAGGCATTGATTTAGTTTTCATTATTACTTTTGGAGTTTGTTTATTTTAGATTATTTTCATAATTTAAATGGATTAATGGCTGCTGAAAAATACTATAGAGGATTCTTGATGATTATTTCAAATTTACATCTTTGGGATGCTGAGGGGAAAGTAAAGACCCACCCACTAATTAGTTATTCATACATTATACAGAAGGTAAAATATAATTCATTCATCAGTCTTCAAGATGAGAAATCATTTAAGTTGTATTATTGTCGAAATCATATTATTTGATTTTTTTTATTTTATATAATTTGATTCAAAATTCAGAAATTAGGAAACAATAATGGAATGCTGAAAATAAATAAAGTGCATCAAAACAAATGTACACCTATCAAAATGATATGTTGGGGTATACATCACTTAAAATTAAATTGGTATATTTTTTGCAATAAACAATGAAAATTTTAGGGGATATAAAAAAATAAATAATACTTTGTTTGAATGAAGATTGATGTATCAAAACCTAAAGAAACATCCATCCCACCTTTTATGCTATAGAAGTAGGTCCACATAGATAAGGATGGTAAACTGGTTAATGAAAATAGAAAATAATTATGGGAAACATGTGTATGTAAGACATAATAAAAAATTATATTGATTTATAATAGTATTAAATAAAAATATCTTTTTATGTTTATAACTTTTTATATGGTATAGATAAAAGAATCCACAATGATCATACAAGAAAGAAAAAAACATTCAGTAGCTTTGATGTGGCTAGAATTATATGGTCACATTAGAGGAGTATGTTTTGTAGTGTCTCCTCAAAATATATCTAGAAGATAATATGACAGGAAGAGATATATAACATGATTAAAGTATTATAGAAAAAACTTTATGATTTTAAAGATATTATGGTCCAATCTAGTTTAGAAGACTAATATTTGAGAAAAGATCAATGTGAACCAACTGTGGAACAAATATCCACACATGAACAACCAAATGCCCCCTCTATAATTAAGGATAGTCCTTCCCCTAAAATTAATACCTTATAAGAGATTAAAAATATTTTCACTACTATTTATCTTAAATTTAAATAAAAAATACTCAATAAATTTATATTACTAAAATTCTATAGGGTGAAGTTGTATGTGATTTCTATCATTCAACACTAATGCCCCACCGTCTAGAAATGGGTATGGTTTATAAGATCCCAGGATACAAGATTCACAATAAATAACACCCAAAATATCACATGAGAGTGGGGGTTGAGGTAGATCGAGGGCCGATCACTCAGTTTCTAATTCCACTTAATGATATGGATATTACAACAACCAATGACGTTATTGGAACATTACTAAAATAGACATATAATATTATAAATATAAATTTTGTACGTATTTAAAATTTTATTTTTGTCAAAAAATAGATAAAGATTATGAAAATGGTATAAAGTGAGGTTTGTTATTGAAAAAAAATAATATGATAGGGAAATAGATGGTCAGATCAAGGTATTATTGTTAATCAAACATGAAAGAAAAAGGACATTCTAGGGTACCTTCCCCCCACCAATTCAAGTAAATTATTTTTATCCTTACTAATTCATTAAAATACCACATTTATAGATGGATATATATATTGAATTTTATATGAGGAAGAAATATTTGGAACTATCATTACATATATAGTTTTTTTGAGAGTATAAATGAGATTCCCATGTTTTAATGTATGAGAGTCTCAATGGTGAATACATACATAAGGTACATTTTCACCGTACATCTATCCAAAAAAGGATATAATATTTTCATTATAGTTAATAACTATTTATATTCTCTAAATAAGTTTAAATTACTACTATATAAAGGGAAAACCATGTGAATCATGGTTTTAATTCATTAACCCATGTATCATTTATACAAATAAAACTACTTGGAGAAGCAAGAAATTAATAAGAAATAAATGAACTAAATGATGAGTTTGATAAAAAATAATAGGTGAAAGACAAATTTTGATGCCTAAAATTCAGGGGTAAGACTCTATAATCTAATGAAATAAAATGAATTTTATTTTTTTCTTAATATATTTGGTTTTTTAGAGTGTACTAGACGTTAATCAACCTCATTTTGGATAATCTAATAATTTATATTTTTGGATCTAATGCATGGATATCCAACAAACAGACCACACATGATGTGTATTGTGAATTGTTAATACACTACAATCAATAGTTAATTTATTAACATCGAATTAATTTTTAGATAGTTTTTTAAAATTAATTTTTAATGATGTGGGGGTCATGAAATATAGGATAAATCATGTCATGTAGTTGATGATCGAATATAAAACACTTTTGGAATACTTCAAATGGAATCATATTAAGGTATATATAGAAATATTTAACTTTAAAAAAATATTTCAAAACAATTTAATTAATTTGGTCAATGTTTCTAATGTTTATAAATCCATATAATAGAAATGATTTGGGATATTATGTTTGAAAATTTACGAGAGATGTCAAAAACCCTGAAAAGACATGAATCTGTGAACAAGTAATTATTAATGGTAATTAACATTTCATTAATAAAAATTCATAATCATTTGTTTTTACATATTTCTTTAGAACTATCGATATTTCTGACATCCTTCATACTAAAAAGAAGAATGATTTTTTTAGAGATGACTATATAGTGTACATGGTGTTTTAATGCTTGGATACATCAAATTTCTATGATTAACTACTATTCTTATAATCTATTATGGGATATTACCTTTTAAATATATTATAAATTTCAAAATTTTTCTTATAAATACTATATATTATTTTTGATCTATTCCTCAAGGAGAATTATAATGGAGGAAATATATTTTTTATATTTAAAGAGGAAGAATACATGGTGTTATAATATCTGAAGACAACATGAAGAGCTTACTTCCTACTAGATATTTATTTAGGTTTCTCATCATTTATCTATTTTTTCAGTAATTTCCTTATCAGTTTTATCTGATAATTATTTTTTTATATTTACATATCCATTCAAAACACTTGTCACATTCTCAAAAAAAGTAAACGTGCTCAGATTGTTTTCAATGTTTCTATTAATGATCCATAATTAATATTCAATGTGTACTAATTTTATTAAATCAATATGAAACACGATGTAGTTGATGTGACTCAAAGTATGAATTTTTAATAAAAGTTTGATTTAATTTAAAAATATATTAAATATTTAAAACAAAGAAAATGTGATTGTATTTTTTTCAAACATTAGGAAAACGATCCATAATTATTTTTTCACATGTAGTAATTGACTTCACATCAATCGGGTAACCATGGCCGGTATGAATCAATGTATGAGTTTTCAATAAAAAAGTGTCATTTTAGTTTAAAACATACATCAAATAGTCAAAATTGAGAAAATAGGGTTAGTTTTTTTTTTTGATATTTATGAAAATGAACCAAAATTCGTTGGTCACATGTATAAATTGACCGCATATCATCATGAGAAACGATGTGGTTGATATGACTCGAAGCACATGTTTTCAATATAAATGCACTATTTTTTATTAAATCATGTTTCAAAATATCCAAACC
The DNA here is from genome assembly GCA_963277665.1 of Viscum album. Taxonomy (NCBI): domain Eukaryota; kingdom Viridiplantae; phylum Streptophyta; class Magnoliopsida; order Santalales; family Viscaceae; genus Viscum; species Viscum album. Next base: position 1,627,148,858 of record OY728142.1, on the reverse strand, counting down.
CAAAAAAATAACATTTATTATTTTTAAAACATAAGAAAATTGTCCATAATTCCTTTTCAGATGTAGTAATTGACTTCACATCAATTCTACACATGGTGAGATTTTTGTTACACAAATTATCCCGTTTTATATGTGAATTGCAATTTTAGTAAATAAGAAATGTATCATACTCAAAAATAATCAAATGAAACATGATTATTCTGATAAATTAGGATAATGATTCCTATGAAATTTCTGACATGTAGAAGTTAGCTATTCCCCAATCAGATACATAGGGTACCCGGCATGACTCAAATTTTTTAGCTTTAGTTTAAAATGGAAATTTTATTAATATATTCATTATTATTTTTGTTTAATTTATTTATTTATAGTATCAATAGCATAATATTGTTTTTTTGTATACTTGTGGATTCTATTGCTCGAGTTGGGGTGGTTTGTTCAATGCAGCTCGTTCTCATGAGATATTAGACTTTGTGGCTGCAATTGAGAAAACAGAAATAAGGATATGGGTCAAGAATGTATAAAGAAATTCAGAAAAGGTTAATTATAACTACATAGTTAGTTAATTTTTTCTATATTTTATCTAATATGTTTATGTTAATTTCCTTATAATTTTATCTAATAAAATTTATTTTTTTCATAGATATTTTGGGATGTCATAATTTTCATTCAATTGTCTACATGAATCCAGAAAATAGATAAAGTGTTTCTTTTGTATGGGGGATAAATGGACCCAGGATTAACATACATGGATATTAAATAATTTTAGAAGAATATTCGATACATTACAAAAATACATTCCCAAGGACCGTAATTGTTTATGTCTTTGCAAACATGGAAACAAAATCTTCTATCCCAGAGAAATATCTTCAACATCTCTCATGAAGATCACGACCTTTAGTAATTCTACCTAAATACTTTCTTCATATCATGGGGAAAGGAAACATAAGAAAGGGGTGAGCTCAAATGATCATAAAGGGTAAATAAAGTAAATGTATATCTATAATATGAACAAATGGGTATGTAACATGAGCTTAAAAGTTGATGATAACACCATGAATATTAGAGCTCATTATAATGATAGGAAGTCCAAAATACATGGATCATAAGATAATTAATATCATATTTTGTGAATTCATAACAAAGGAATAAGACATGAAATTTGTTGAATGAAAATTAGTTTATAACATTGTGAACATGTATATGTTGAAGAAGGGTCAATCAATAAATTTTAGACATGAGATCAAGCCCCCACATAAATTTATGGACATGAAACTAGGTCCATGCATAACAATATGAAAATGAGATCAGGTTCACGTATAACATTATGGACAAGAAACTAGGTCCATTCAAAACATTATGAATATGTAATCAGGTTCACAAAAAACATTGTGAAAAAAGTAATCATGTTCATAAATAATCTAATGGACATGAATCCAGGTTTAAGAATAAAATCATGAACATGTTATAAGTATCACTCAGAATATTGTGAAAAATTAATTAGGATAACTTATAAACTTCTGTACATGAAACCATGTCCATGCATAACATTGTGAACATATAACCATGTCCATACATAACATTGTGAACATGTAATCAGGTTCACACATAACATTTATACTCATGATTCATCAATATTTACCCAATTCAATGGAGGGAGATGTAGGTCCCACCCATATCATAATAAAAATCATTCATACATATTCCATAAGATAATAAAAAATTCATCATATCATCACCCATAAAAATAAATAGGTTTTATAAAAATAAAATCATAACCCAGGAAATGAAATGTCTTTTAGTAACATTTCATCATCTAATAAACCATGTAAAATAGATAGGTTTCATAACCATCTCATTGAATCAAACCCCCCAAAAAAAGTGGGGTTCAAAATCTTATAACTTGTTAAAGAGAAATAGGCGTTGTAATAATTATTCCTTCAAAATATAAATCATTCAAGAAATTATTTGAATAGAATCTTTAGGTAATTTCCTTGAAGAGAATTAATAACATCAACAGCTTTATTCATTGATGAAAAATAATTTTGAAATATCATTTAACAATTTTTCTTGAGGAAAAAGTCCTTTCTTGTATAAAAAATAATTTTTATTACATAAAACCATTTTAAAATAATTTTAGTTGAAAATACCCTGAAAACATATAAAGAATACAAGAAATCATTTTTAACACTTTTTTTTTGAAAAAATATAAAATAAGCTTCAAAACATTTTAAAATTAGTTTTCACTGAAAACAATTTGAAAAATTATAAAGAAATATTGATTTTTTTTGAAAACATTCTTACTTGACAACCTATGAATTAAACTTGAAAATATATGTTAAATAATTTCATTTAAAATGATTTGAAAACTTATAAATAAAGCATGAAATGATTTATAAAACCATTTTCCTTGAAAAAATATAAAATAATTTTGAAATATTTTGGAAAACCATTTTCCTTGAAAATATATTTTAAAAACATAATTTTAAAAATTAACCTTAAAAAAACAGACTCATTCAAATGATTGATAGTGGATAAATTCATATTTGTATTAGAAGGTAAAAAGAACATTCTTTTTTGCATCGTAAAAACATTATAAAAATGACTTGTTTAGGAAGAGGCAAAAAGATTACTATGAAAACATTTTAAAAATAAAAAATGGTAAATATCTCATTTAATGATCATATGAGAATAGTTTAATATTCATTGGAATTATGTTCTGAAAACATGATTTTAATGGAACACATATTTTTCACTGAAGAGAATATAATGACAAGATTTATTAAGAATTATTTCTTGATTATATTTTATAAAAAAGATTATAAATGTGGTACCAATACATTAATATTTAATTAATAACCATAGGATAATAAATTTCATCCATGATCTTGGGATATGGATTATAATATTTCATCAAAGGAAGTATAAATAGAAACGAAAAAAAAGTGATGAGATTGTTTTAATAAACTTATATAAAATGGTAACTATGAACCATAATCCCCATGTAATAATGTGAAATTAAATTAATCATAAAATGTAATTTAAAGAATTAAATTCATGATATAACATGTTATAGGTAGCAATATTCATCTTAAAAGAAAATTTAGGTGCATCACAAAACACGAGTCATAACGAAGGAAAATTGAGAGAAAACGTTTTCAGTGATTTGTTAATCTTTGAAACATAATCCCGATGAATGAAAGATCATACAACAGATATATGAATAAAAATAAATTTAGGTATAGGAAATTTATAATACACTCAAGGTTAGTACATACACCATACAAAAGGAATGGTTGGAAATCATAACTTGTTTCTCATGAAAATTAAAAGTTAGAAGAAATCCCTTAACCATGGGAGTTCAATATCAACATAATCATTAAAAAATAATTTATGATTAATATAAATTTATTATAATTATTTAAAATTACTATATTACAATATCTAATATCATATATGGTTTGATTATTACCTCATATTACCCTCTTTTTAACAATATTCTGTAAAAGTTTCACTTCGGGTAATATTCGCTTTATTCTTCACATTTGTCTTAATTTGTTATATCATTGGTCCTTATAATTATTAATTATTTAAAAAATGTAAAATGTGATATAAATATCATTTATATAAATTATTTGTGAATTATAATAATTTACAGAATATATATGAATGAAACGGAATACACCATTCATGGTGAGGTAGGCCATAAATACTCATGAATGCTATTTTTGTTCAATTATAATGTTGAAAGAATTTAAAAGACATATATGTATATATATATATTTACTAATTTATATTTATAATATAATATATACTATATATATTCACTAAAACCATCCTTAATAAAATCTGTTTAGTGAATGAATGAATCATATCTGTTTGAGGGGGCAGTAGTCCAGACTTCCTCAAATGAAATTATCATATTTACATAAGATGGAAAGCATAAAGGTATGTTATAAATAAAAATTACAGAAGAATAAAGACATTATAAAATTAATATATATCACATTTAAATATATTTTCCATCACATTGGATACCATTATTGGTGATAATGGAAAAATGAATAATCATTGTTTCTGGAGCCAGTAGTTCACCGTACACAGAAATAGTATGTTTATAACCCATTAGATGGTGGTTTGGGAAAGTGTAGGAAAATAATTTACAATAAAACATAATAGGATATTTTGGATATTTTTTTATATAATCATTGAATAATGATATTGGAGGTTTTCGATAATGGAAATGAAACTCGAGATCTTAAGATAAGACATTGCATCTTGATCGCGTAACTCCCTTTGGATTGTGCCAAAAGGCTTCCTCATATTGAATTATGATTAAATAAAGACTTATAATAGGAAAGATAGGTATTTTGGGAATTTAATTGGTATGATATTGTATTTACCAATGTGGTTTTATTGGTGTGAGTGTGTGGGAGAGGTGGTGGCCTTTTATAGGGATGGAAAATGACTCACCTGGAAATTTTGAAATTATGTTAGGTGTACACATGATCATAACTAAAAAAATTAAAACCAACCCAACATAAATAAATATCATAAGGTTTATTGAGATAATAAATATAAAAAAATTTTATTTTATAAGTGTATATCTGATTTGGGCCCATAATATTAATTCTTAGTCCCTAATTAAGATTAATTTGACCTTAATCATAGTGATTAATTTTTACCACATTTTCTAATCATATTGGTAAAAAATAAACATGATATAATTAGAGTCCAAATATTATACTTATCAACATGGTGTATAATGGTTTTTAAAAATTCAATTCACATAAGATGGAAAATTAAAATTAATTTTAATCCCGTAGTTGGTACGAAATTAACGGGTTTTAATATAAAAAGAAGTTCAAATTTTTTTTACGTATTTTATATTCAATTTCAGAGTGTAATTGATTATAATTACATTAATTTTATTAATATATTTTTAATTGATCTAATGTTACCTTAAAAAAATAAAAAAATAATTTAACATTAATAAATATTTAAATTAAAAGGAAATATTTGACTAAAAAGTAGTATTTCTCACTATTCATAAAAAAATAAAGCTTCTTTGAAAAATACCAACAAATAAACCTAATATAATTCATACATTAGAAAATAAAAATTTAATTTTATATTATAAAATTAAATTTCTAAATGTGAGTAAAAGTAATTTTATTATTAATAGTGGTTTATTCAAGAAAACTATACTTATAATCATAATAGGACTTTACAAAAAAAATTATCATTGATTATTAATATGTTTTATATACATAAAAAATTATAAAAAATATATGAAAATTATTTATGACTATTCTATTAAGTATTTTTAGTGGATAGGTTATAATTTTTTTTTTATGTAAACTAATTATAACATTATAAATATTTTTTATAGAAATATTAGTGTAGAATTTAATGTATGGTAAGTTGGTGTTGTGTGTAACATATGCCAAGTCGTGGTAGCATGTAACATTCATCGAGTCGATATTTGATATATCATATACCGAGTGGGTGCATTGTAACGTATTTCATGTCAGATTCATTTGAAAAAAATGTTTGACTTAGTGATTCAATAAAAAAACCTATTTTTAGAGTTTTGAGAAATGAAAAATATAAATAGATTTAATTAATTTGAAACAAATAATATATAAAATATCAGGGTGTCACATTATACCCCCTTAAAAATTAATTTCACTCTAAAAATTCATCTGGGTTAGGAAAGGTTAAATACATTAATGTATTATTCAAAAAAACCTAAGTGGAAAAAATGAATTCAAAAAATTCTCTTAAAAATTGAATGTTTGGACCATAACGGTTACCCAATGTTACATATAACTGGGTTTCCACATTGGAGAATATAGTATGGGAGTCAATATTATACAAAGAGTAAAATGATATATATTTATAAAAAGTGGCTGAGGTCATCAATCACAAAAAAACTGAATGATCCAAGAAACGTTGAGGGCCTTAAAGTTATAGATCATTGATGGTTTATAATTATATAGGTTTTACAAAAATTAATATTTTAGGAAAAAATATTTTCTTTTTTCATTATACTAACATTGAGTAATTATTTTTTTGACAATGAATATAATTTAATATTCTTAGATGATATATTTATATAAACAAATTTTCATTCTATATTTTTTCTTATATCTATTTATAATTTATCAATTACTCTATGTAATGGATGTATATAAATTAACATTGATACCTAATTTCATAAAATAAAATTTTAGCATATCATAAAGCCCATAAAATAATTAAATTCAAAACTATTTATCTAGATATATTCTTAAAAATAAACATGTTTAATACATTACTCTATAAATATAAAAAGGTACACAATTTTTTCATCATAAATAATTATTCAAAAAATTAATAATTATACATTAACCATGAAATCACGTAGGCCAGTGGTAGTCAGGAAACCCTTAGCATCTTTTTGTCATGGGTTCAAGATCATGACCTTATCACACTTTATTAGTTTTCAATCAACATACATTATGAAATTTTCTAAAACATCACTAATATAATTTCCAAAATATAATGGACCTCCGTGAAACAAGGTTGACAACTAAATATACTTTTATCAATGTTTTTCTTTACAAACTCAGTGCATAAATTCTTCCTCCGAAGATTAACATAATCTTTTAAAAAATGGTTAACCTTATTAACCTTTTGAAGGATGATAATCCAAAACCTATGAAATAAATTAATGAAATAATATTAAAATAGATCCACTATATATAAAAAATAATCTACTATTTGTCACATTCCAAACATGTTACTACCATCATTGTGTATTTTCTTGAAGTTCGGTAATAACCCGAATCACCATATATAATTTTGGAAAACATTCCTACTTCATTATATTTAAGGTTAATAGATATATTACATAAATATAATAATTTTTAATCTAAATACATGATGACATAACTACTTTTTAAACTAATAAATAATCAAATCTAGGGTATTCAGTGCAATCCAATTTAATTTATCCAAATCAATCATCTCTTTATCGAGGTGAAACACAATTTTCTCTACATCATGATTATATTAATGGTATTTTACACTTAAAAAAATACCCATTTTATATGTATTCATCACTATTAAAAATATCCCTATCAATCATTAATGAAAACTTATACTTAAAAAACTTATATATTTTAGGATTAATATAATATAATCTTTGAATTCAAAAAGAAATTTACTTTATTCATCATACTTTATTCTTAAACTATTACACAGGCTTCATCAACTTATTCCATAATACCTAATTAATATAATATGAAATATGAATCATATCATAATGTTCCATAACCTAAATATAATAATTATTCTTATGTTTAATTTAAATATAATTGGAATAACATCATATACCTTTCACATGTTGCTTGAGGTCCCATTATCTTTAGTATTATAACCAATACTCGTGCCAACTTCATGATTACCTTCATGATATTTTCACTTGTGAAATATATTCATATATTTCCCTAGATTTTCACATACGGATCATTAAATGTTAAAGATATTCGTTAAATTTATCTCTATTGAATAAAGAGAAAATTTAGAGTGTTTAAAACATTTATCTTATTGGGATACCATATAATAATGCAAAATTTCTTCTAGGGTTCCAAAATCAGGGCTCCAACTACTTTAATATATGAATCCTTTGGTTTATCCTAGGTTTTTCTTATTTATCCTATATTAAACTCTTTCACGATTGTTCATGAAGATTTTTTGGAATACCAAAAGCATATCCCCTAGGATTGTCAAACCAGGTCTACAGCAAGGCCTATTTTCATGTACCAAATTACACAAATTCAAGCCCAAAACTTTTTTTGCAAGTTATTACCCCACGGTACATCTTTTCCAAATCTAAATCCACATGTAGTATCCATATATGGATTTATTCCTAGGAAACCACTCACTTTATCCTTTACCAAAATTCCATGACATTTTACTAAATGTTAACTCATCCTTAAAATAATTCATAGAGACATCCCTAGACATATACATAGAATCATACCTAGGGATATCACTATATTTTTCCCATCCCTATTGTCAAAGTTTTAATAAAAATATCCATTGATACTAACCATAGTGACTCAAGATTAACAAAAATGGATATTAAATCATTTTAGATGAATATTCGGTACATTACAAAAATACATGTGTGAGGACCTTAATAGTTTACTGTCTTTGGAATCATGGAAACAAAATATTATATCATGGTGAATGTTTATTAACATCTCCCATGAAGATATCCACATTTAGTAATTCTTCCTAAAACCATTCTTCATAACATTGGGAAAGAAAACATAAGAAAGTGGTGAGATCAGATGATCAGTAAGGGTAAATAAAGGAAATGCATAAGCATAAGATAAACCAAGGGGTATAGAACTTGAGAATAAAATTTTAAGATTATACCCTAAAAATTAGAGATCATAATAAATATTGTATGTTCATAAGATAGGGACCATAAGATAATTAAGAGCATAAATTATGAAATCATAACAAAGTAATAAGACATATAATTTGTGTCATGCATATGGGTTTATAACATTCTGAACATTTATAAGTAAAAAAGGATCACTCATTATGTTAAGGACATGAGATCATACCCCCATATAAAATTATAAACATGAAACCAGGTCTATGAAAAAACTTTGGTAATGTGTAATCAGGTTCTTACATAACCTTATATACCTGAAACCAAGTCCACGCATAACATTGTGAACATGTAATCAAGTTCTCTCTAAACATTGTGAACATTTATTCAGGTTCACACATAAACTTGTGGACATGCAACCATGTGCATGCATGACATCGAGAACATGTAATAAGTTTCACTCTTAACATTTTGAACATGTAATTAGCTTCACTCATAAACATATGGACATAAAACTAGGTCTATTAATAACACTATGAAAATGTAATCAGGTTTATGCATAACATTTATACGATTGAGTCATCCATCTTTACCCAATGCATTGGAGGGAGATATTGGTCCCACCTTACCCATAATAAATTCATTTTTACTTATACCATAAGATAATAAAACATTCATCATATCATGACTCGTAAAAATAAATAGTTTTTATAAACATTATATCATAACCCAAGAAATAAAATGGCTATCTTTAATATTTCATCAAATCATAACCTATGGAAAAGAGATAAGTTAGATATCCATTTCATCAAAGTATAACCCATGATAATAAGTGGGTTTAAAAATCATATAACCCATGGAAGATAAAAATTAATAATTATAATTCTTCCTTAAATACCTAATCCATTAAATAAATTATGGGAATATTACCTTTAGGTAATTTCCAGGAAGGTCCTGAGTGATATCAATATATTTTATATTAAATGAAAAATAATTTTGAAATATACTTCAACAAAATTTATTGAGAAAAATATCATTCCTTCTTTGAAAAATTCTTTTTAATACATATAAACATTTGGAAATCATATTATTATAAAATAAATTTAAAACATATAATAAATACATAAAATCACATTGAAAAACATTTTCCTTGAAAACTTATAAAATAAGATTAAAAAATTTTTGAAAATTTTTTTTTATTGAAAACACTTTTAAAAATTATCAAGAATGATTGAAAATGTTTTTAAAACTTTTTTAATTAAAAACATATGAAATAAGCTTGATTTTCTTAAAACCATTTCCTTGAAAATACTTTGAAAACCAATAAATAAGTATTTAAAATATTTTGGAAACTATTTTTCTAGAAAAATATAAATGGATCATGAAAATTTTTTGAAAACAATTTTCCTTGAAAATATTTTTTAAAAACACTATTTAAAAAATTATACTTTTAAACTCAAAAAAATCTCCAAAGGATTGTTTGAGGATAAATCTATACATGTCATATGAGGTAAAAAGAGAATTCCTTTTGCACAGTAAAAACATTAGAAAAATGCCTCATTCATAAAGTGATAAGAATATTTATTTGAAAACATTTGAAAAATAAAAAAGGTAAATATTTCTTTTAATGATCATAGTATAATAGTAAAATGTTCTTGGAAACCCTCTTTGGAAAACAAGATTTTAATAGATCATAGATTTTTGACTGAAGAGAAGGAAAATTCAGGCATTCTTAAAAATAGTTTTAAATTATCTTACGTACCAAAGAGTAGAAATATGCTACCAAAAAGGAATATGTAATGAATGACCATATTATATAAAATTTCATGTGTTTTCTTGGGATATGGATCATAATAGTTCAACCATGGAAGTATAAACATAAACAATCTCAAAAACCAATGACTTTGTTTCAATACACTCTTATAATGTGGTAAATATGAACCATAATACCCATTTAAGAATGTGAAAATAAATGAAATATAAAAAATAATAAAATGATGTAAATTAATGATATAAAATGACAAATGGATGTATGTACACGAGAAAAAATAATTTATGGGCATAAATATGAGTCTCAAGGAATGAAAATTTAGACAAAACTATATCACAAATTTGGTATCTTTTGAAACATAATACCCTTGAATGAAAGATCATATAATGGATATATGAATACTAATAAATCTATTTATAAGATACAATTTATAAAATCATGTGTATTGAATACAAAAAAGAAGAGGAATGAGTGGTGAACCAAGCATGTATCTCATGGAAATAAAAAGTGAGATGAAATCCCCTTACATTGTGTCTTACCTCTCATCATACTCATTAACACTACTTGTATAATAAATATAAATTTATTATAAATATTTAAAAAACAATATTATTATATATAATATTACTTATGTTTTTTTAGGATCTTATATTACATACCTGTTAACAATCCTATGTTAATGATTTACTTCAGTTAATATCCACTTCATTCATTGCATGTGTATTATTTTGTTCTTTCATCGGTACTTATACTTATGTATTGATATATGGAATGTAAAAAATGATATTAATATCATGTATATAATTTATATGTGTATTATAATAATTTATGGAATATATAAGTATAAAATGGAAAACACCGTTCATGGAGATGATAGGTCATAAGTACGCATGAATGCTATTTCAGTTTAATTGTCATGTTGAAAGAAAGTAAGAGACATATATGTATAAATATATCTATATTAAAATAGATTTTTTATATAATATATATAATATATATACTCATTACAACCATACTTATTATAATCCACGTAGTATATGAATGAATCATATCACTTTGATGGGGTGGTAGTCTACACTTTCTCAAATGAAATTATCATATTTTCATAAGATGGAAAGAATAATGGACAGTTAAAAATAAAACTTATATAATAATAAAGAAATTATAAATATATTATCTATAATAAATAATCATAGTTTCCATCATAATGGAAACCATGATTGGTGGTATTGGAAAAATGAACAATCAAAATTTCTTGAGGAATTAGTTCACCATAGGCAGAATTAATATATTTATTACCCATTAGACGGAGGTGTGTGTAAGTTTATGTAAAAACATTTACATAGAAACATACTAGTATATTTAGTATCCTGGTGGTGTTATATATTAATATAATAATGATATTTTTTGTGGTGGTTAATGGATGTGAAACAAGAGTTCTTGAAAGAAGACATTACCTCTTAAATGAGATACTCCTTTTGCTTTGTGCCAAAAGACTACCTTGGATTGAATTCAAACTAATGGAAGGATTATAGGATGAATTTATTGATTTATTTCAGTATATTATCTATATTTTTTCTGAACCTAAGAGTGTTGTGAGGTTTGAGGATGTGGGAGAGGTGGTGGCCTTTTATAGGGAAGGAAAATGACTCACATGGAATTTCATAAAACATGATAGGTCTATACATGTTCTTGCCTATCAAAATTCAATAAAAACCAAAAAAATCACTAATATAAGGTTTATGGATGATATATTTCTATAAAAGGGTTATTGGATAAGTTTCTAGGTCATTTGGGCCCTTAAGATTAAGGTTTAGTACAGAATTAATCTCAATTTGACATTAATCGTTGTGATTAATTTTAATCACATTTACTAATCATTTTGGTAAAAAATGAACATGATATAATTAGAGTCTAAATATTATTTTTATTTAAATGGTGTATGTTGGTTTTTCAAAATTCAATTAACATATGCGAAAAAATTAAGATTAATTCTAATCACATAGATGGGACGAAATTGCATGTTTTTATAGTAGAGAAAAGTTCAAACATTTATATTGTTTTTATATTAAATTTCAAAGTGATATTGATTATACTGACATAAATTTTATTGAAAAAGTTATAATTTATCTAATGTTTCCTCAAAATAAATTAAAATATAATTTTACATTAATAATTATTTAAATTTTAAGGAATTTTTTGACTTAAAAATAGTAATTTTCATTATTTATCAACAAATGTAGTTTCTCAAAAAAGTGCCACAAATTCACCCTAGGATAATTTCGAAATTTTAAATCAAAAAATATTTTTTATTTTATCAAATTATATTTTTAAATGTTTCTAAAATTTATTCTATTATTAAAAGCGATTCATTTAAGAAAATGGTATTTTTAATCATATAAGGTCATTACCCAAAATTATATTATTCATCATAAATATTTTTTAGGTATATAAAAAAATTATAAATAATACATGAAAATTATTTATTAATATTAATAGAACTATATTTATTAGTTGGATTATAGTTATCTAATTAAAATAATTATAACATTAAAAATATTCTTCAAAGAAACATTATTTTTGCGTGTGATGTATGCTATGTTGGTGTTGCATGTTATATACCAAAATTCATGTTTGTGTGTAATGTATGATATGTTGATGTTATGTGTATTATATTCTGAGATGTTTCTTTGTAATGTACACTAAGTATGTTCAATGTGAAAGGAATATTTAACTTATATATTTCATAATAATAAAAACTATTTTCAGTGTGGTGTGATGTAACACCCCGAGATTTTATGAGATATAATCTTTTTAATTTCTTTGATATCTTTTGTTGTACGCTACACAAAGATTAGCATGCACTATACGCAACATCGTAATTTTTTCAGTATATGCAATAATATTATTGGCTCGTGTTACACACAATTTCAAGTTCTTTTGGTAGAAATTATTCTACGCAACAGATTATAGGTATTTATCAATGTATAAATGATCTATATTTGGAGTATGTTATACACAAAACCAAATTATGCTTTCCCTACATGCAACACTGACTTGGCTTGCATTACATGCAAGAGCGACCTTCCTCGATAGCTTGCACTGTACGCAATACTGAGTTTCACTAAATAATGATATATTATTATAATATTATGAACTACCTGTTATGAATAGTATTAAATAAATTTTAAATTTTATAACATTATAATTTATCTTACAAATTTTCTAGAATGAGATAGGAAAACAAAATAAATTTTTCAATAAATGAAGTATTTTTTTTCCAGAAAATGCAGTTTTATCACCTTTTGATGGCGCACCCACTTTAAATATATATTATGACATGTTTATAAGTTCAATTAGACAAAATAAACTTATTTATTGCAATAAGGAGATAAAAATTTACTTTGGATAAATTTTTTATATTTTTCTGTTAGCTTTCAAATTTTGATGAATAGTAAAAATACGCTAAATTTTAATTTAAAAAACTTTTATTCATCAAGATAATTTATAGGGTTAATTATAATATTGAATGATTTTTAAGTATAAATAGAATATATTTCTACCATTTAATATAATTCAAGTCATTGAAATTAATTTTACATTGAATTTGTGGGTAAAAACATTTCAAACATTTTCAATGTTTTAAATAAAAACCCATTTTTTCGAGAATAGAATTAATTTTAAATTAATTACTGCATATTCTATGTCTTGAATTTGGAAAAAAGGATTCCATATTTGAAATAAGTAGGTCAAATTTTGTTAATAGGCTACTTTTTATTTTTGGGGATTTTGAATAGTAACTATGGTAAATTTTATTTACCGCAGTTAAAGGTAAATCAGGTAATTGAGGGTGGAAATAATATTATAAAATTATACTAACACCTGAAAAAATTCTATTGGATGAATTAAAGTAGACCCATATCACCTAAGGGTTTAAATAGATTCATTTCAGAGACTTTTGACCAAGAAAATGATGTAATTATTATTAAAACCAAAGAAAGTGACAACATGTCATTGTCTTATATATTATAAGTGTAATAATTTTAATTTAGTGATAAGCTTCTTAAAACATAGAAAATAAATAGTCAGCAGAGAGATAATAAAATTATATACATCATGTAAATTTATTTATAATTTTTAGGGATTATATAAGTATCATTAATGGTGACATAATAGTGATGCCGAAATTGATTATTTGATGAAAAATCAATAATACAGTTTTTATTAAATTAATAGTGACGAAAAATGGCACAAAAACCTGACCAAAACTTATTGGTAGTATACATGTAAACCATAATCATCCAATGGTCGAATATTTGACCATTTGTATCCTTATAAAATAGATTATGACACTTATTTTATTTTATTTTAAATGATGCCAAAGTTTTCATCTTCATGAATTAATAAATATAACAATTTAAATGTTGTGATTTTAAGATGATAAATTAGAGTAAAAGTATTATTATGGAATATATTAGATTTATATGCATCATAGTATTTTATTTTTAATTTTTATGCAAAAAATAAGTATATTAAATAACTATACATAAGTGTTGCAGTAATTATTTTTTCAAGGGAAATACCAAATAAATGGGTTTAAAAATATTAAAATAAATGTTATATGAAAAAATTAATGTGGTCTATGAATTTCTTAGATTAATATTATAGTTTTTGATTCTATTGAATATTTTGGTTCGAATTTATCCTCTGTTTGGATTTTATTTAAATTCAAATAAATGAATAGTATCAAAATTGACACTATTGTTATTTTATAAAAATAAAATATTATTAAATTGTTTAAAAATACAAAAATATTTAAAAACTATAAATTGAAATTTATATTGTCTATATTTTTATAAAGATTCAAAATATTTACAATTCACAACACATAAGTAATTATTTATAACAATTTAAAATTTAGAATATTATTACCACAAACAAAATTAAATAGATTAAATAAAGATAAATCAAGTTGATAAGGTTTAAAATAAATTCTCAAAATGTCTAAATTTTATTAGTTGAATATATTACCACCATATCTCATCAAATATTTAGATTTTAGTCATTTATGGTTGTTTTTTATATGGGTTTTGAGTTTATTATAAATTAATATTTTTGAGGATTCCAAAAGTGCCCTTCTCCTCTCTTATATAAGGGCACCTCCTCCCTCTCTTCCTAACACAATTTTGAGCCTTAAATCTCAGAAAAGCCATGAAAATTTCTCCTCTACACTTCCCTAGAATCATACTAGAGGTCTTGTTATTCTTCAAAGACCAACTTTAGGGCCATAAGAGGAGGTTTAGAAGAGGCACGTCGAAGAAGAGGTAATATCCTTTACCGATTCTTTTAAATTCATTTATTATTCTACTTACTCTTATTTTTTTGTTTCATAATAATGTAATAAACTCAGTATAACTCATATAGTGATATGTTATTATAAATATGAACCAACCCTATTTCACCTTCTATCCATCCTACAGAAAACGAAATCACCGCATGTGTGTACGTACGAAAGACCGTCTCCATGCCGTGGTGTAATCTGTTTTTCCACAACCACCTTACTTGGATGGGTATAATGGTGTAAAGAATAGCTATATATGGTTATTATAACATCATACTAATTCTGATAAATTATATCATCCACTCCAATTCCATTCAATAATTATGGGAATGATATCATCGCTCGTGCATACGTACAGATTACCATCTCCACGACGTGATGAGATTCATTCTACATGATTAACCATTCAAGTATTATTATAAAGTATATATAATAAATAATAATGAAAGATATTAAATAATAATGATACTTGATAGATTTACATATATGTTTCATTTACATAATTTCATTCAATTCAATAATGAAATGAAAACAGCGTTCATGCGTACTTACGACCCACCATCTCCATGAACAGTGTATTTCATTTCATTTATTGATCTATCATATATATTTATATTCTGAATATATATTATCTATAAATAATATTTTACATTCTGGAATTAATTAAATCAGGATATAAGTAATTTTATAAATAACAAAAAGTCGAAACAGGTATGATAAATGAAACGATTTTACCCAAAATGATGCTTTAAGAAGGAATTGACAAAAGAACGAGTAATATAATGTTCTAAGTGAATCATATATGATATTATAAAAATTATTATGGTTTTGTTACAATTTAATAATATTTTTAAACCCACTATATAGTTGTTTCGGACACTTATGGAATAAATTGGACCTAAGGTAAGGGATAATTTTTCAATCTCATTTTTATCTGAGATTACTTATATGTAAGTATTTACTTGGGTTATATTTATCACCCATGTCCATGTTTTATAAGAATTTTTTCATAAAATGTTTACTATTCTTACATGTATTTTTAAATTCATTTTTACCCTTTTTGACTTTTATATGTAGTATGGAGGGAATATATCTTATGTTTACCATACGAGGTACTTTTTGACTTTTTCGGTAAAAGTACGTGGGGAATGTTTTTATAGATTATATGGAATGAATGGATTTTTATGGTTTCATAATGCCTTATTTTCATGAAGCTTCATCTACATGATTTCATGATTATTTTCAATAAATTCCTTTTCTTTTAAAATTACATGGCATTTTGTGAAAAGAAAATGATTTCGAAGAAGAAAGGATATTTTCCTCAAGAATTCATTTCAAGTTTTTAATCAACATGATTTCCCATATAAGATGAAATTTTTTAGTATGACTATGTTTCAAGGACAATGTCTCTATTATTTACATGGTTTGATTTTTTTTATGATGAAACGATATCTATTTGTTTTATATGGATTAAGATGGGATGATATTTATGAAACCCATTTTATGCGATGGGTTATTATGAATGATGTATATTTATTTTGTGGCACACTTAAGAATGATTTCATTATTAGATGGGTGGGACCTATATCTTCCTCCAATGAATTGGTTAATTATTTATATCTCATGAGATAGACATGGATAGAATGGAAAGTGAATTTGATTCAGTAATATAGGGCTTGAATGAGAAGTAAACCTGGTTCAGTAATGTACTTTGTCCACTATGATGGTCTTGGGATAAATGCCTTGGCTAATATAGAAATCATAACATGTTATTAATGGTTTCCACAATTAAATTTTTTATTCCCATGCTATTTTAATTTGGGTAATGTTCCTTTATGATCTATGCCTTATGCACTGCCAATATTTATGTCATTACTCATGATTTTGATGTTTTATGTTCACATACTTACGTTCAATTGTTTAGGGATTGTTTCCTATTCTCCATGTTTACCCTTACTGAGAATTTTATCTCACCATTTTTATGTTTTCTTTTCACCAGGATATAAATAAAGTTTTTAGGTAAGAAAAAAATAGGGTAAGATCTTTATGGGAGATATTGAAGATCTTTCACCACGTTTATAAGATTATGTTCCAGGCTTCCAAAAACACTAAACTAATACGGTCATTGGACATATGTTTTTTTATGTATTAAGTATTCCGAAAAATTAATGTAATTTCTATGTACGTCAATATTTGGGTCTCTACCGTTGGTATCAGAGTGAAGGTTTAGTTAACCTTTGTAAACAAGGCTGCGAAAACTTTAGTGAAATCCCTAGAGATATTTCTATAGTATGTCTAGGGATGTACCTAAGTATAAGTATACGTATAGGTTATTGTCCTTGAATTACGGTAACAATCATAGAATAAAACATAAGATGTTATATATTGAAGGTAATCCTCCTTTATTTTTTTGTTTTCCTAGCATGATTTTTGACTCTCACACTGATCTTTTTGGGTTTTAGATGATTGATGGAACCCAAAAGAACCATGTTGATCAATGTAATGGACAATGAAAAGATTATCCTCATGAAAAAACCAATGTGATGGGAGATAGAGTGAAAAATCTTATTTCTATACTTACTCAAGCTATGAATCATTCTGGAATTCCAAATGAGCAGAGAAAGGAACGATATTCTATTGATTCATTCATGAGGCAACACCCACCTTCTTTCAATGGGTCTTTTGATCCACTTATTGCTGAGCATTGGATCAGTACAATTGAAAAGTTATTTTCCATACTTCACTGTTTAGAACATGAGAAAGTCATTTTATCTGTTTACCATTTAGAAGGTGAAGCAGACCAGTGGTGGAATTTAATTTAGAATACAAGGCCCCAAGGTGAAATTGAATCCATGGAATGGGATGAGTTGAAGAAATTGGTTTTAAATAGGTAATTCCCTCATATTCTTTGAAAAAAGATGTAAAAGGAGTTCCTGGAGCTTAAGCAATAAGATGATGAATCTATTGGTATATACGAAGCAAATTTTACAAGGCTTGCAAGGTATGCATCTGGCTTTATCATCTAACCTGAAAGTAAAGTTGATTGATTCTTCAGTGTCTTAAAACCAAGACTTCAAAGGGATTTAGCTATAAGAGACTTCAGAAGCTATGAAGAAATTGTGAATTGTGCTATCAAGGTAGAACTAGAAGTTCAAGTTACATATCCATATCATGGTTTTGATAAGAATGGAAAGATAGAGTTCATGGAATGTTTCATTATGTTCAATGTGTGGAAAGAAGCATGGTGGAGATTATCTTAAAGGGACTAGAAAATGTTTTAAGTATGGAAAAGAAGGTTATCGAGCAGTTGAGTGCTGAAGTAATGGGAAAAAGGTAGCTAATTATGTGAATAGAGAAAAGAATACAGAGAAAGCACCACCAACACTTCAATGCTACAAGTGCAAGGAAATATGTCATTATGCTAACCAATGCCCTAATACAAGTGTTAATGATGATTGACATAAAAAAAATCTTAAGAAAAAGGTCAAAGGGATGTCACATGCGTTCACTATTGGTGATGTTGAGTATGACAACAAAGTGGTTGAATGATTAAGTGTTTATATAATGAGATTCCAAAATAATGTCATGGAATCTCATTTATAGTATTGTGGAATATTGGAATATCAATCAATTAGTTTATTGTGGTTTTCAATAATTATATGGTACCAGTAACCATGGGAAGTGATTGAAATATTTTTGTAAAGCAGATGATATGCACATAATGAAGGGATATGGAGAAAATAATATGTTTGATAGTATTAATGAGCTCATGAGTGATATAAGGAAAAAGTGACATCAGGGTTTGAGAATAATGAATTTTTGGGATTTTGGTAGGTGGAAAGAGTTAACTTTTGACATCATTTATGTTTTCAATAAGGTTATATGGAAATTCATGTTGTAAGATAATACAAGATTAAGGTACTCACATGTATTGAATGCGATGAACAAGAAATATATTTTGATATATGCGGGATAAATGATGGTATTCACATGTTTGGTAGATGAACTCTCTAGTAATCTTTTTCTTTATACTATGAGATTTTACAGGAGTATTTTGGAGAAGACTGAAGGTTGGAATGGATTGAGATGGACATCTGATGGTATTGTTTAAGGAAAAACCTTTTTTTCTAGAATTTTATAATAGTATAGTTTCATAAAAAGGACAACCTGCAGGATGGGTGACAACCCATCTTGTTGGACAAGGCTGCGGTAATCAAACCCAAAACTGAAGTGCGATAGGCCTTTACCACCTACCACTGGACTACAGGAAGTCCCTAGTTTGTAGAAATTAGTTTCATTTCATTACGCGGAATGATAGATGAAGTATAAGTCCATTTTTGAACCATATACGATTAATATCCCCATATATGGACTTATGTATATTTAATAACTTTTGATAACCTTATGATTGAGGTATATGGAATGACCTATCATTCTATCACATGATCTACAAATACATCAAGATTGAAAAATTCAACTTCATTTCATTAAATAATAGATGAAGTGGAAATTGTTCATGGAATGACAAATAATGATATTACACTGAAATCAAGTAATTATTTCTCCTTATGCAAAAATTCATCAACATTAGGGAAACGATCTAGAAAACCAATTTTTTTTCCTATTACTCTCATGTCCGATGAATTAGATGGTACCTTCGATCATCCCAAATTTACGGATTTGTGATTTTTGGCATTTTCATAGCCATTTCCTCTACCACTCTTTATCAGAAGATGAAGGTTAGATTTATCTTCCATATCCATGTTTTCACCTATGTCGTCCTATGTGGAAACCCAGTGCTAAGTTACATTGGGTGACCATTATGATTTTAACTTTCCTTTTTAAAATGGAGTTTTGGTATTCCTTTTTTATGATGTGGGTTTCGATGAAAGAAACATTCAATTAATAAACCATTTATAACCCCAATGAATTTTGAGGGTGAAATTCATTTTAAGAGGGGTAGAATGTAACACTCCGAGATTCTATGAGATATATTCTTTTTAATTTCTTTGATATATTTTTTTGTACGCTACACCAAGATTATCTTGTACTATACACAACACCGTATTAGTTTTCTATAAACCCAACAATATTCTTGGCTCTTGTTACACACAATTTCAAGTTCTTTTGGTAGAAATTATTCTATGCAACATTGAGTGCAGTACTACAAATACGCCGTTTATCAGCGCTAGAAAAGCGCTGTTAAAGCCGGTGAAGATAGGGGGGTCCCCTTTATCAGCGCTAAAAAAAGTGCTGATAAAAGGGGTCTTTTTTCATCGCTAAAAAAAGCGCTGATAAAAGTACCCCTTTATCAGTGCTTTGTTTAGCACTGATAAAGGGGTCCTATATCAGCGCTTCCTTTATTAGTGATTTCATTTTAGCACTGATAAAGGATGCTTTTATCAGCACATTTAACAAAGCACTGATAAAAGTTAAAAAAATAAAAAAAAATTAAAAAGAAATGAAAATAAATTAAAAAAATTAAAAAAATCATGCTAATCTAGGGGGGAATTATTAGCGCTTTAGCCCCATTTTTAATAGCCCTTTCCACCCCCTCCAGCGCCCCGCACACACCCCCTCCACCCTTTAGCAGTGCTAGCCCCCCACATCCACCCCTATGCGCACACCTCTGCCTCCAGCAGGATTTGAACTCAAGACCTCCCCCTGCACACCTAAGCCCTTACCACTACTCTATTTTGATTTGTTTACTATTTCATGATATCTCTAATTATATATATATAATTATATTTATTCGTATAGTAATATATATTTATATTAATATATATATATAGTTATATTAATATATATAGTTATATTAATATATATATAGTTATATTAATATATATATAGTTATATTAATATATATAGTTATATTAATATATATATAGTTATATTAATATATATATATTTATATTAATATATATATAGTTATATTAATATATGTATAGTTATATTAATATATATATAGTTATATTAATATATGTATAGTTATATTAATATATTTATAGTTATATTAATATATATAGTTATATTAATATATATAGTTATATTAATATATATATATATAGTTATATTAATATTTATATAGTTACATTAATATATATAGTTATATTAATATATATATAGTTATATTAATATAAATATAGCTATATTAATATATATCTCTATTTATATATATATATATAGTTATATTTATTCGCATAGTAATATATATTTATATTAATATACATATAGTTATATTAATATATATCTCTATATATATATATATATATTTAGTTATATTTATTCGTATAGTAATATATATTTATATTAATATATATATATAGTTATATGAATATATATATTTATAGTGATATTAATATATATATTTATAGTGATATTAATATATATATTTATAGTGATATTAATATATATATAGTAATATTAATATATATGTAGTTATATTAATAAATATATATAGCTAGATTAATATATATATATATATATATATAGTTTTTTTTGAGTCAAAATAAATCACACCTCAATTCCATGTTCCAATCCATAGTTATTGATTTTACCCCATTTTACATGGAAAATGCTCCCTTAGTTTTTTTTGAGAAAAAATAGATATCATTAATGACGAATATCAGCAGACGTACATATGCAAAGCCATGAAGGAAAATTGTCCAGCTAGAGCTGGTTGGCCTCAAAGGGACTTGATGTTGCCAACTAGTGGGCCGCATTGTTTCCTTCCCTTTCGGTAAAGGAGAATGTGGAGAATTAAAAGCATTGGCAGAGCGAGGGAATTCTCTTGATGATGATGCCAAAAGACTGGAGTCCGCCGTCGTTGTGGTTAATGCCATCGATCACGGTGAGGCAGTCAGATTCAATGCTGATATCAACCCACCCACATTCCAAAGCCAACATCAAAGCTGCCAGGATGGCATTAGCCTCAGCAACAACAGGTTCCCAAAAAGCATGATGTGATTCATACTTTTCCACGATGATTTTCCCTAGATGATTTCAGGCCAGGAGACTGAGGGAGACAAGTCCATCCTTGGGGAGAGATGAGTCCACGTTGATCATAAGAGTACCTTCCACTTGGGGGTTCATATATTTCTATTTTAAATAAAATGGATATTAGTTATAATTTAGATAAAGCTAATATATTTTATATGTAAATGTATTTTATTATTTATATTTATAATTAATTTTTATGTGTGAATATATAAAAAATATGTATATATTGTTATATATTTGATTATAAATAGAAGTGAATTATAAAAAATGATTAAATTTCAAAGACATAATATCAATATGAATGTAATACCTTGGAATAAATTCAGTCCCCACCAAAATAGTTAATAATACCCCCTTAAACGAGGATGAAAATTCACAACATGTTAAAAAATCGGGTACCCCAACTAAAAACTCAGTTTTGGAGGCCTTCTGGGCCTCTTTTGGCCTCAAAAAACCATCAACCAAGATATTCCCGGTAATAGAGACGTAGAGCCCGTCACATTCTTCGATTTGATATGTTGTAGAGATCCAACGGACACCTGGATCAAAAGTTATGTCTGTTTGAAGTTTGAGTTGCATTTTCAACATATTTTGGATCTTTTTTTTTGATTTTTTAATTTTTTTAGTCTTGAAATTGTTATTAAATGACTATTACTCTATATTAATTAGAAAATTATTAATTAAAAATATTATTTTAATTTTTTAAGAATCCATTTTCACTAAATATTTTATATATTAAGTATATTAAGTGTAAATGTACATTTATACTTATCTAAAATATATTTAAAAATTATATATTATATTTATATCAATATAAATATATTAATATGTTAATATATTAACATATTTTTCTCAATTTTTTTTAATTCGACCCTTTATCAGTGGTTTTAAAAAAAGCACAGATAAAGGCCCCCCCTTTATCAGCATTACTGAACAAGCGCTGATAAAGGTACCCCACCTTTATCAGCGCTGGGAAATACTATTTTTGTGGTAGTGGTATATGTTATGATCAATGTAATAATAAACTATATTTTGAGTATGTTATACGCAAAACCAAAGGAAGCATTCCCTACACGCAACACTGACATGGCTTGCATTACACGCAAGAGCGACCTTCCTTGATAGCTTGCGTTGTACGCAATACCAAGATTTACTAAACAAAGATATATTATTATAATATTATGAACTAGCTATTATGAATAGTATTAACTGAATTTTGAATTTTATAACATTATAGTTTATTTTACAAATTTTCTAGAATGAGATATGAAATCAAAATCAATGTTTCGATAAAAGAAGTATTTTTTAAAAAGATGCAGTTTTACAGCCTTTTGATGGTGCACCCACTTTAAATCTTGTTTTTGACACGTTTATAAGTTCAATTAGACAAAGTAAATATATTCATTACAATAACGATATAAAAATTTACTTTGGATAAATTTTTTATATTTTTCTGTTAACTTTCATATTTTGATGAATAGTAAAACTACGCTAAATTTTAATTAAAAAAACATTTTTTCTTCGAGATAATTTATAAGGATAAATTATAATATTAAATGGTTTTAAAGTATAAATAGAATATATTTTTACCATTTAATATAATGCAATTAATTTTCATTAATTTGACATTGAATTCATAGCTATAAACATTTCAATCTTTTGCAATGTTTTAAATAAAAATTTGTTTTTTCCGACAACATGATTAATTTTAAATTAATTACATCATTTTATGTGTCTTGAATTTGGAAAATGGATTTCATATTTGGAATAATTAGGTCAAAATTATGTTAATAGGATACTTTTTATTTTTGTGCATTTTGAAAATTAACTACGGTAAATTTTATTTAACACAATTAAAGGTAAATCATGTAATTAAGGATAAAAATAAAATTATAAAATTACCCTAAAACCAGACAAAATTAAATTGGATGAATAAAAGTCAACTCATATCACCTAAGGGTCAGAATAGATTAATTTCCTGGACTTTTGACCATGAAAAGGATGTAATTATTATTAAAACCAAAGAAAGTGACAACATGTCACTCTCTTATATCTTATATATGTAATAATTTTAATTTAGTGATCAACTTATTAAAACATCGAACATAAATAGTCACTAGTGATATAATAATATTATCTACATCATGTGAATTTATTTAGAATTTTTATGGATTAAATAAGTTTCATTAATGTTGACACAATAGTGGTGCAGAAATTGTTTATTTAGTGAAAAATCAATAATACAGTTTTTATTAAAATAATAGTGACCATAAAAGGCACCAAAACTTGACCAAAACTTATCGGTCGTGTTCATGTAAACCATAAGCATCTAATAGTAGAATATTTGCCCATTTTGAGACTTATAAAAGTGATAATAACACTAATATTATTTTATTTTAAATGATGTCAAAGTTCCCACCTTCATGATTTAATAAATATAACAATTTAAATGTTGTGATTATGAGATGATAAATTACAGTAAAAGTATTACTATAGAATATATTAAATTTATCTGCATCATAGTATTTTATTTTTAATTTTTATGCAGAAAATAAGTATATTAAATAATTATACATAAGTGTTGTAGTAATTATTTTATTTAGGGAAATATCAAACAAATTGTTTTAAAAATATTAAAAAAAATACTATATGAAAAAATTAATGTGATCCATGATTTTTTTAGATTAATATTACAAGTTATGAATCTATTAAAATTTTTGTTTTGAATATATCCTCTATGGGGATTTTATTTAAATTCAACTAAATGAATAGTATCAAAATTGACACTATTGTTATTTTATAAAATTAACATATTATTAAATTGTTTACAAATCACAAATATATTTAAAAATTATAAATTGAATTTTATATGGTCTAAAATGTCATAATGTATCCAAATATGTACAATTAATAACACATATGTAATTATTGATGAAATTTAAAATTTAGAATACTATTACAACAATTAAAATTAATTAGATAAAATAAGAATAAATCAAGTTTATAAGGTATAAAATAGGTTTCCAACATGTCTAAATTTTATTTTTTTGAAGATATTACAACCCTATCTCAACTAATATTTGGATTGGAGTCATTTTTTGAGGTTTTTATGTGGGGTTTGAGTTTATTATAAATTAATATTTTTGAGGATTCCAAAAGTGCCCCTCTCCTCTCCTATATAAGGGCACCTCCTCCCTCTCATCCTCACACCATTTTGAGCTTTCAAGATCGGCCAAAACCTACAAATTTATCTTATCCACTTCCCTAGAAACATACTAGAGGTCTTTCTCTTCTTAAAAGATCAACTTTAGTGCCCTAAGAGGAGGTTTAGAAGAGGCACGTCGAGAAATAGGTAATATCTTTTACCGATTCTTACAAATTCAATTCTTCTTATACTTCCTATTATTTTGTTTTTTCATAATAATGTAATAACATAAGTATCACTAATATACTGATATTTTATTATAAATATTAACCAACCCTATTTCACCTTCTATCCATCCCATGGAAAACAAAATAACTACACGTGCGTACGTACAGAATACCATCTCCACGCCGTGGTGTAATTTGTTTTTCCACCAACACATTACATGGATGGGTATAATGGTGTAATGAATAACTATATATTGTTATCATAATTTCATAATGATTCTGATAAATTATATCATCCACTCCAATTCCATTCAATAATTAGAGAAATGATATCATCGCTCGTGCGTACGTACATATTACCGTCTCCACGACGCGATGAGATTCATTCTCTATGATTAACCATTAAAGTATGATTATAAAGTATATATAATAAATAATCATGAAATATATTAAATAATAATTATACTGGATATATGTACATATATGTTTCATTTAGTTAATTCTATTCAATTCAATAAGGAAACGAAAACAACGTTCATGCGTACGTACGACCTACCGTCTCCATAAAAGATGTATTTCATTTCATTTATCGATCTATCATATATATTTATATTCTAAATATATATAATCTCTAAATCATGTTTTAAATACTAGAATTATTTAAATCAGGATATAAGTAATAATATCAATAACAATAAGTCGTAACACGTACGATAAATGAAACGATTTTACCCAAAATGTTGCTTTAACATGGAATTGGCAATAGAACGGGTAATATTAAGTTATAAGTGAATCATATATGATATCATAATTATTATTATATTTTTTTTAAAATTTAATAATATGTTAAAACCCACTATACAGGTGTTTCAGAAACGTATGGAATAAATTTGACCTAAGGTAAGGGATAATTTTGCAATGTCATTTTTACCTGATATTGCTTATACCTAAGTATTTACTGGGGTTATATTTATCACCGGCATCTGTGTTTTATAAGAATGTTTTCAAAAAGTGTTTACTATTCTTAAATGTATGTTTAAAGTAATTTTTACCCATTTTTACTTTTACTATGTGGTATGGAAGGAATATTTCTTTTGTTTTCCATACAAGGTACGTTTTGACTTTTCGAAGAAAAGTACGAGGAGAATGTTTTTTAACTTATACGACATGAATAGATGTTTATGGTTTCATAAGGACATATTTTTATATGGATTCCTCCACATTATTTCATGATTATTTTCAATAAAGTCCTTCTCTTTTAAAATTACATGGCATATTGTTAAAAGAAAATGATTTTGAAGAAGAAAGGATATTTTCCTCAAGAATTCATTTCATGTGTTTTATCAAAACTATTTCCCATCTAAGATGAAATTTTTTAGTATTATTATGTTTCAAGTATAATTTATATATTATTGACATGGTTTTATTTTTCTTATGATGAAATGATATCCATTTGTTTTATATGGATTATGATGGGATTATGTTTATGAAAGCCATTTTATTCGATGGGTTATTATGAATGATGTATGTTTATTTTGTGGCACATTTAAGAATGATTTCATTATGAGATGGGTGGGACCTATATCTACCTCTAATGCATTGGGTAATGATTTATATCTCATGAAATAAACATTAATATAATAGAAAGTGAATCTGGTTCAGTAATACCAGGCTGGAACAACATGTAAAACTGGTTCAGTAATGGACTTTGTCCACTATGATGGTCTTGGGGGCAATGCCTTGGCTACTATATAGATCATAACATCTGCTTAATGGTTGCCACAATTAAATGTTTTATTCCCATTCTATTTTATCATGGTTATTGTTCCTTTATGACCTATACCTTATGCACTACCAATATTTATGTCATTACTCATGATTTTGATTTTTTCTGTTCGTGTTCTTACGTTCAAATGTTTACGGATTGATTTATGTCCTCCTTGTTTACCCTTATTGAGCATTTGAGCTCACCCTTTTTATGTTTTATTTTCCCCAGAATATAAAGAAAGGTTTTAGATAAGAAAACAAAAGGGGAAGAGATTTATGGTAGATGTTGAAGATCTTTCACAATAATTAGAATATTATGTTCAGTGTTTCCAAAGACACTAAACTAATACGGTTTTTAGGAATTTGTTTTTTTATGTATTAAGTATTCAAAAAAAGTAATGTAATTTATATGTATGTAATTATTTGGGTCTCTAAATGTGAAATAAAAAATAAAAAAATAATAAATTAAATAAAAAGAAATAAATCAAAATATCGTGGGTTGTTACAGGGTGTTCAAAGACAAATTGGTTTCCTATTCCATCCAAATAGAGCTTTTCCTTTCTGTTATGGCTTCTTACAGACATTCGGAAGAAAAACAATTACATACTCAATATTCCTCACCACAATCAGATACACAGTGTTCTTGGTTTGACTCAAACTGAATGTTTTTAGATTTTAATTTATATTGTTTTTTGAAACAAAAATCACAAACTAAAAAATAAGGAATTGATGTGATTAATTTTATACATTATTTATATGATCTATAAGAAATTTTTGATGTTTAGGAATGAAACAAACCTCAATTGGACACATGGTGTGACACATATGGATCCCTCTGTGACTTTTTATTTATATTTGACATCAATTTTATTAAAAAAGACATGTGATATAATCAAAACAAAGAAAAATATACCAATTTTTTAATAGCATAGAACCATGTTCCATATTTCATTTTTGATGTATAGGAATCAAATTCACATTAATTATATGCACATTATTACTTGTATGAATTTAATTGTGTATTTTTATATAAAACTGAATTTAATTTTATTAACAAATACATGCGACATACTAAAAACTATGAAATTGAATTCAGATTGTTTTGAAACATTAAGAAAACTATTCATAAGTAATTTGTGAAATCTATGAATCATAATCAACTTAATAGAATATGTGGTGTTCCTAGTATAGCTCAATATATCTACCATGAGTTTAAAATTTACATTTTAGTTAATAATGTAAGTCACTCCTTGAAATCAATGAAGAACAATCAAATTTATCTTCAAAATTAGGAAAAATAATAAAAAGTATTTTATGTTGTGTGGGAATTAGAATCATGTAAAACCTACACATTGTGTGAATAGTAAGAATCAATGTGACTATTTCCAGTTTAAAATTACATTTTTCTATAAAACATAAGTGAAATACTCACAACTGAGTAAATGAAATAGGATTATTACAGTACTTTCTGGAAATGATCTATAGGCCATTTTTTATGTGTAAGAATCATCATAACATCAATCTGATGCATGGTGTTAGCATTATGACTCTTAGAGTGTCATTCTAATTAATATGGAAATTATATTTAGTAAAATGAATAAGTGACATGCTCAAAACTGAGATAACACATTCAGGTTTTGATACTTTTGAAAAAAAATCCAGATTTCATTTGTGACTTGTAAGAGTTACTCAAATGTCAATCTGATAAATCATGTCAATGGTAAGACTCAACACATGTCATTAAATTTAAAATTGACATTATATTTATAAAAAAAGAAATGTGTAAATCTTAAAACTAAGAAAAACATTAATATTATTTTGATACCATAAGAAAATGGTCCAAAATTCATTTGTGACATGAAAGAATCAGACATTCCTCAATCCAAGTAATTATTTTTTTTGATATTACTCAAAGTATCTATTATCGGTTTAGAATTTACATTTTAGTTTAAAATACATTTTATTCCATGAAAAATGAGTAATTTTTTTTGATTCTCTCGATAATTTAGGAAAATTATTCATAATTCATTTGATAAATGATGGAATTAGTATCGTATCAACCTAAAACTCTATGTGACTGATATGACTCAAATTTTGTGTTTCTATTTTAAAATTACTTGTGGGTAAAAAATACTAGTGACATACTTAAAAGTAATCAAATTCATTCATATTCTTTAAATACTATTGGAAAGTAATCAATAAGTAATTCTTGACATTTTTGAATCAACCAAACCTCAATCATACACATGGTGTGTCCGATATGACTCAAAGTGTGTATTTTTATTCAAAATTGATGTTACATTTCGTAAAAAAGATAAATAACATACTCAAATCCCCAAAAACCCTTGAATATTGTTGGGATACTTTTTAACAATGATACAGAAATAACTTTTTATGTGTATGAATTAGTTTTACCTTATCCCAATATACAATGACCTTAGTACAAATCCATGTGTGTATTTTTATTTAAAATTGAAATTAATTTTAGTAAAAAATTCAAGTGAAATACATAAGATAAGGAAAAGTCATTTATATTTATTTTATAATTTAGAAAAATGATCCATAAATCATTTGTTTCATTTATAAATTAGTCACACCTCAATCCTTGGTAGGGTGTTTTTGGTATAACTCAGAGTGTCTGTTACCAGAATAAAATTTACATTTTAGTTCAAAAATTTTGTCACTCCCTAAAAACCGAGAAGACATGTTTATATTTCCTTGATAATTTTTGAAAATGATTCATAGGTAATTTTTTCCATTTAGGAATCAATCTAACAAAAAAACAACATACAATGTGACCGATATTACTCTGAGTGAATGTTTCCAGTTTAAAATTACATTTTAGTAAAAAAGAAACGTGACATACTCGAAAAAACAATGAATTTGGATTGTTTTTATACTTAAAAAATGATAAATAATTCATTTAGGATGTGTAGGAATTAACTAAAACTAAATTATATGCACAATGTGATCGGTATAATTGCAAGTGTGTATTTTTTTATTAAAAATTGACTTTACTTTTAGTGAAAAAGACATTTCACATACTCCAAACTAATGAAATTCATTCATATTATTTTGATACATTAGGAAAATTATCCAAAAGTTGTTTTTTATGTTTTGGAATAAACTTCACCATAATCAAATACATGATGTTCTTAGTGTGAATCCATGTGTCTATTTTTATTTTAAATTGACATTAATTTTATTAAAAGAAGACAGGTGACAAACTCAAAACCAAGAATAATCATTTAGATAGTTTTTATACATTATAAAATTGATCTATATGTCATTTTTTTACTTTTTTGAATCATTCTCACCTCAATCCAAGGTATGATGTTTCTGGTATAACTCAAAGTGTCCATTATTTGTTAAAAATTGAAATTTAGTTCAAAAAGAGTATCACTGAATGGAAACCACGAAAACACATCATGATTGCCTCAATTATTTAGGAAAATGTTTCATAAGTCAATTTTGAGGAATCATTATAACAACAAACATACACACAATATGGATGGTATGACTCGAAATGCATGTTCCCATTTTAAAATGAAATTTTAGTAAAATAGAAAATTACATAATCCAAACCAGGTAAATTAATTAATATGGTTTTTATAATTTATGAAAATGATATATAAGTCAGTTTTTACATATAAAAATAATCATAACATTAATTTAATGAACACTATGATCGGTATGAGTCCATGTGTTTTTTTATTTAAAATCGACGGTAATTTTTGTAAAAAAGAGATGTGATATACTCAAAAATGAGAAAACACATTCATATTTTTGATATACTTTTTAAAAATGATTAATAATTCATTTATGTTGTTTATAAATTATCCTCACCTCAATATGATGCACGGTGATACTGGTATAACTCAAACTGTGACTTTTTATATAAAATTGACATTACTATTAGTAAAAAAGATAAGTAAAATAATCCTAACAAATAAAAAAGAGTCATATTATTTTTATACATTATGAAAATGATCGATGAGTCATTTTTTAAATATATGAATTAGTTTCATCTCAATCATTTTCACAATGTTCCCATTTTAAATCAGAGTTTCCATAATTAGTTTAAAATTTAAAATTTTGTTTATAAAGTGTTCACTCATTGAAAATAGAGAAAAAAATTCATATTGTCTTTATAATTGAGTAAATTGATTCATAAGCCATTATTGGACATGTTAAAATTAGTCTGACGTCAAAAATAGACATGATTTAACCACTATGATAGAAAGTGCATGATTCTGGTTTGAAATGGCATTTTTGTAAAAAAGAAACACGTCATACTAAAAACTAATAAAATTCTTTTGGATTGTTTTGATAGTTTAGTAACATTATCCATAAGTCACTTTTGATGTTTTGGAATCAATATTACCTCAATATGATTTTTAGTGTGACTGGAATAACTCCCAATATGTCCTTCTATATAAAATTGACATTTATTTTAGTAAAAATGACAAGTTACATTCTCAAAACCAAAAAAACAAATTTGGATTATTTTTATACTTTTATAAAATTAATCATAATTAATTTTTGACTAGTAATATTATGTCTCACATCAATCCCCCAGATGGTGTTACCAGTATGACTTCAGGTGTGGATTTTATATTTAAAATTGATATTAATTTTAGCATAAAAGACAAATGAAATAATCTAAAACAAGCAAAAACAATCGGTTTGTTTTTGATAAATTTTTAAAATGATCTATAATAAATTTTAAATGGGTTAGAATCATCCGAACCTCAATATAACTCATAATGTTATTTATATGACTCCAAAATCTATCTTTTTATTTAAAATTTTCATTTATTTAAGTAAAAAATACAAGTTACATACTAAAATATAATAAAACACATGAGGATTATTTTGATAATTTTGGAAAGTTATATATAAGACATTCTTAATTTTTAGGAATTTTCCACAACTCAACAAAATTCACGGTGGGCCCGATATAACTCAATGTGTTTGTTATCTTTTTAAATTTGAAATTTAAATTCAAATAAGGTTTTAATTACTATAAAATAAGACAACAATATTTTATTTCCAAGATAACTTAGGAAAATGATTCATAATTCATTTGTGACATTTAGGAACAAGCCTCATCTCAAATCCACACATGATGTGACCAGTATGACTCAAATGATATGTTTTTTTTATTTTAAAAAGATATTTTAGTAAAAAATAATTTTGACATTCTAAAAACTAAGAATAAACATTAAAATTATTTTGATTATTTTGGACAAATAACCATAAGATATTTTTTTTTTCAAATAATAAATTTAATGTACATCAATTTGGAACATTATGGGAGAAATATGACTCAAAATTCATGTTTCAAATATATAAGTACCATTTTAGTTTAAAATATGAATCACGTCACAAAATCCAAGAAAATGAGCTCAGATTACTTTTTAGTAAGTTTACTATCATATTAGTTAATTAATTTCCTTATAATTTCTATATTATACTTATTTAGATAAATATGGTAGAAAATATTCATGTATATGAACAAGAAATATTGTTACATGCCTGAATAAACAACAACTCAATCCAAAACATGGAGTTCCTAGTTTGAATCAATGTTTAGTTCAAAATTGAGACTATCTATTTAATTTATTTTTTTATATTATTACTAACATAATAATTCTTTCTTATATAGGTGCCTTATGTTTCTTGGGATATGGTTTTTTTATTCAGCAATAACATGACTAGGGGTTGGGGGATAATGAAAAATGAACATTTTTTAATGTTTGTGATAATTTTATCTTACTCATGTAATTGTACAAACCAATGTTTGAAATGTATATAATATTGTATTTTTTATTGTATTTGTGTTTTAAATTTTATTTCATTTAAATTATGTATTTGGAACCTATTTTTTTCTTTTGTATACACTATTTCAATGTGCTGTATATTACACAGGACACTGTAGTATGCCCCATTATCAATGATTCTAAATGTAATAATAAAGGGACCCTTCATCAGTTCTAAAAACCACTAAAAAGGACCCCATATATTAGTGCTAAATAAAAATTATGATTATTTATGCCTTCAAGATCAATTTTATTATGTTGATAAAGGCCTTGGAACTTTATTCACACTATAGTAGTTAGTTTATATTTTGTGCAGATAAAGGAAAATTTCAATACTGTTAAAGGCTTAATTTTTATTAGTGGGGTGTGGAAACTCTGAACCTCTTGGGTCTCCATCTTACATATGAAGAAACACCTCATCCCATCAATGTGTGAAAACCACATCCACCAATTAAAATATTTAATCTATACTTGAATGGTGTATTGTAAGTCCATTCCTAATATGGAATTAAAAGGCCTAATCATTTACATAAAGAGGTCACATGAGAAACACTCTCCTACAATCATCAGAACACATTGTAGGAAAACATGGGTGATTACACAGTCATCTCTATTAGGTGTACCCTAAAATAAGGGTTAATCAAAGGGGTTAAATATAACCTATATATATTGACCAAGGTATATAGTAATAAAATATTTTATAATGCTTTGGAATAAGGAAATGTAGCTAAGTAAGAGAATAAAATCCATACCACTAAATATCCTCAAAGCCCCTCTATTATAGGGCTCTAATTCATGTAGATACCATCACCCCTATCCCCCATCTTCCAGTTCCTTGTAGGGACTACCTAGGTTTTGTTGTGGAAACAAGTAAAACTTAATTCCACTCCATGTTGCTCTCCCCACTCCAATTCCACGTATGCCTCCATGTGGATCTCCCTTATCATATATATACTTCTTCCTCAGTGTACAATCCACTATATATTAATTATCTATATGTCTAGTTGTAAAATCCCTCAGTATATTCCACGATCATTACTACAGTAACACTGGCTCTCCCTAGATTGTCAAGACCCATCCCCACTGCCTGAGATTTAGACACTCGATCTAGATAGTGCCTCCAAAATATTCTCGCACATCTGGATATGTAAATCTATTGTTGGATACCTACTGATGAAGCCACAAGGCATGTGTTCCCACTTCTAGCACCCACTGTTAGTGTCTTCTCAACCTGAAATATCTCTATCATAATGGCATGCTTTAGCACCCTAGTATTAGTTGGAATTCATAAAGTTATAACACTAGACCAAATGTCTCTATATAAACCTAACTCAATGGACTATATCCCAAATAATATATCCCAAACCATATCCATTGAGTATCATTAGATTTCGTTAACCCTCAACAAATACTCATCCATAATCAGGCATCTATTATGTAGCTATAAAATCTCATGGATGCGTGATGATCACAACGTAGCTGGTGAATACTCCCCCCTAAAGAGAAATGAAAACAATGAATGATAAAGAGTCACCCAATCATAAGACAAAACCACCAGGCTCCAAAAAAAACCCCATGAATCCATGAAGAACGATCAATTCCAAGACCACCGTATTGTTTGGAATATTTCTAACAAGACTAAAGACTCGCATAATTGCATCAAGCTAATTCATATCTTCACATGGGTTCATATCATGCATGAATCTAAGTGGTCACTAATTCTGAAACATATTAAGTGTTTTATGCCTAGACACACCATCAAATGATACTATGGAAAACATATACTACTCAAAAGGTAAATGTATTATTTTAAAACCACCTAGCGACACTGCCTCATGAATAAGACCTCGTATTGAATCCTCTTCACTAAAGGAATCATCCTCGCAACCCTATTACTAAATCCTAGGTTTAAATCACCATGGAGGAAAAATATAATAAGAAATATGATAGATGGTTAAAGAATATATTTGGAGAGATAACTCAAGAAGTACACAAAAACGCAAACTATTTATATAAGATCCATGTATGAATGCTTTTCACGAAAACCAATTTCCTTAGGTACCAATTTCAAAGGCAGGGGATAAGTGTCATTGTGTATAGATATGGAACCTACCACACCAACACTAGAGTACCTAGCATAAAATAAAAACTCTAAAAACATAGCACCATTTACATAAACCCCAATCCAATATCACTTCTATAAAAAAATCCAAACTCTGGTCCTAAGATAGAGCATTACCGATGATACCAATCAACCATGACCCAACCCACTAGGGTCCTCCTAACAAGTGATAGGACATGTGTGACTACCATATGATTTCCTACAATAGTATAGGGTCTGGAAAGTAGTGTCTTAGGCATAACACTCACATGGGAGGCCTTAGTCTATGGTACCTATATTAATAAATACATATCCAATCCCATAAAATAATTAAATGTAAAATAAAGATGATACGAAATACATGGAAACATATAATTCCTTGAAGGTGTGTATAATAAAAATTCATGGAAAGAATAATAGGAAATTTCCAAGACCCCAAAAAGGTACATAAGTCTAACCTTCTAATAAGATATCATTAGATTCAATTACAACTCATAGAATGAACCACAATTGTGTAGCCAAAATCCTTACTCTCTCTAGTCCTAGTCCATCGAGAAGCACATTGAAAATCCATTCATATAAAAAATAAAATAAATGTGAAGGCAGAGCCCATACAGTGGTGAGTATAATAATACCCTTTAAGAAAATTGATAATCACAAACCATAAATAATCAAGGGTATTCATATCATCACGGGATATGTAAAAACTAAAATGAGACATAAAAATACTCATTGTAGACACTAAGTCTCAAGGTATGGTCTTAACAAAATTTACAGCCTATGATTCCATTGTAGTGTCTATAACCACCCTCGCATCGGAGAACTCACTCTGTGAGTCTGATAGATTTAATTCCATCCAACCAAAATTCCATTCTAACTAGGTCTTACCGTAAGGATGTAACCACAATAAGTCTAAATAGATTAATACATAGACGGGTATCAAACCCAAGGGCATGGATTATACCAACAACAAAGTCTGAATTACCCCTCTATATAGGGTATTGAATAAATTGTATAGTTGTTCATGATGTTTCATAGAACCCCACATAGGGAAAGAGAATATAGAAGATCCCATCCCATGCATGGGGGGGGATTATACTACACTATCTAAAGAAAATCCATCAGATAGATTCACAATTGTATGGTCATAATGTAATTCCATACTAAATCCTCACATGGATGGATTCAAAGAATAAAACCTTAAGGAAACTAGTTAAAGATGAGGGGAAGGACTTCATGTAATCTTTTAAGAAGTTCATAGTTTTTAATTAGGGTACACAACATGTACCACAAATCCCCGACCTATCGATTTCCATTACCATGTTCCTCATCTCATGCCCATGTTCATATACTCATATTCATGTAATTAGTTCATGACATATACTTATCTGTGTATGATTACTAGTCCATTACCTTGTACTTAACCTATTACATTGTTCCTAGAAATTTTTGTTCTCGCGTATCCTCCAGAATACACAATTTGGTTTCAACGATGCTCGTATAGTGTGTGGTAGGGACTATACAGTGCGTGACACTTTTATCTTTGGCAGAAACCCTATAAAAATAGCTAGGTCTCCACATAGTTTGTATATATAGATAAAAACCCATTTAAAATGAAATTTTATGTACTTTGTGGTTCTTTACGGATTCTTCGACCACTCATATAACCTCTAATCCTAATACACATAATATCAGTAAACATTGATTAGTTATGGATGAGCCTTGCAGTCATTACTCGTCTATAATCCGACCATCCAATACAAAAATATAATAACTAGTATCACATTCTTTTCACCACAAATCAATCACTTTATTATAGATTTTTTTATGTCTTTATTGGTAACACGCCATGATCTTTATGAAATATTTTTTTAAATAATTTTATTTCTTTGATAGTTTGCATTGCATGAAATAAAAAGTTCAGATGGACTATTGAATATTATATGTCTATTATAACCTATAAAGTCAATTGGTAAGAATAACCAGGAATACATAATTTATGAAATAAATATTAAGGTACAAATAAATATTACTTTTTTGTTAATTTATTAAAAATGTTCAAATAATTTGTAGTTATCCACTTTATTCTACAAAAATACATTTTTCTAAAAAATGCATTTTTTATATTTTTATGTGGGAATGTTAATTTTTAGAACCTCTAGATTTTTTTTTGGAAAAATTAATTTTATTTTAGAATTTTACTATGATAATTTCCATAAAATTAGTTTTTATAGTATTATGAAAGTATTTATTTTTGATGGAATAGATAAAATATAGATTTTTTAAAAAACTTTTTTATATTTTAATGTATTTATAAGGTAAAATTATGCTATAGATTATTTTAAAATATTAATTAGTTTATTTTTATTTTAAAATATAAAATTATGTTTTTTGAAAAAGTATTTGGACCTGAATTTATTTAAAAAAATGAATTTTGATTTAAAAGGGGAATTTTTATACAAAACTAATTTTTGTGGAAATTTCTAAGGTTTATATTAATTTAAATAATGAAATTTAAGTGTTTTTAATTTCAAAAAATGGATTCTAAATTTTTTTAATAAATGGGTCAATGTTTTGTAAATATGTCTCTTTTATTTTAGTTAATATTAATAGTAACCGTGGGAAAACTTATTAACTCAATAATCGGTAAAACATGTTAATTTGGATTAAAAATATGTGATTAGGCTATAAATTTGCATCATATTTCTTATTTTATGAAACTAATTAGACCCTTATCACCTAAGGATCAAAAGTTCATTGTTTAATGGAAACTATAGTATAAAAATGACCTATATATTATTTAAATGAAATGATGTCACAAAATGTCACTTTCATTGTCCTATATATGTCTTATGTGCCCAAATGAGAAAAAAATACATTATGAATGTATATAAGTGTAAATTTAAGATAAATAATATTATTATCATGATAAGAATTTATTTATGACTTTTGGGGGGATCTTGGATGAATTATGATGTTTATAATATTTTATTTAATGAAACGTCAAAGAGGTGACATTCATGTTTTAAATAATATATGATTTTTAATATAGGGTTATCAAGAAGATATATTTAAATGTAAATATCATTCATAAATATAAAATTTTTATATACATAATGGTATTTTATTATTAAATATTTTTAGGAGGAACTACGTACCTCAAATAATTACACAACACTAATATAGTAATTATACAATTTATTGAATAATAAAATAATTTTTATTAAAAATATTACAATTAAAATATTGTAAATAAGATTAGTATACCCATAAAATTTATCGATTGTGACATATTAGGGATGGATTTAGTTTTTTTTA
The DNA here is from genome assembly GCA_963277665.1 of Viscum album. Taxonomy (NCBI): domain Eukaryota; kingdom Viridiplantae; phylum Streptophyta; class Magnoliopsida; order Santalales; family Viscaceae; genus Viscum; species Viscum album. The sequence goes on along the minus strand of OY728142.1, from coordinate 1,627,109,975 downwards.
ATATATTTTTTCATTAATTTTATTAATGTCAAATTAATAAATTGTGTCAAAATTATCACTAATGATATTTTATGAAAATAATGTTTTGTTAAATTATTGAAAATCATAAAAATAATAAATAATGAAAAAATGCATATTTGAAGGTATAAAATATCATTAATTTTCCATTTATTTTCCAATTAAAACATTATAAGTAAAAATTACAACATTTAATATTGAATATTGTTAACGAAGTAAAATATAAAATATATTAACTAAGGTTTAATCAATTTAATAATGTTAAAAGGAATACCAAAACATGTATAAATTCTATTGGATGATGATATTACAATCTTATTTAATTTTATATTCTAATACATGTACATTTGTTTGTACTTGGATATAAAATCAATTTATAATAATTTAACCTTCTGAGAAATTTGAAAAGTGCGCCCTCACCTCAATTATAAAAGGGAACCTCCATCATCACTTAAATACGACACATTAATCATTCTATATTAACTAGAACCTAAAAATAAATCTTCTAAACAAAATTATACAACTTATATAGGTTCCTAATTTCTCAGATTTCCAACCATAGTTCCATTTAGATGAGATCCAAAGGAGACATTTTGAAGAAGAGGTAATCGCTTTAATAAATCAATTTCTTTTTTTACTCTTCATTATCTCCTCTAAATATATCATATTTTTCAAAGAAATATAATCAGTATACCAAATTTTATTATATGTTATTTTAGTTATTAAATAACTTTTATAAAACCTCTTTCCCATCAAATAAGAAGCATAAGTATTGATCTTGTGTTCATACAACTTACAGTCTCCACGTAACAATACAATTCATTTTTAATCACCATATTAAATGTATAGGTATTATGATTGGATTAGTTATTACACATAATATTTATATTATAATTACTCATTTTCAATTATAATATTACATCCACCTTATCATCATCCATTATTTTTATAAATGATAACGCCGATCATGGGTACATATGAACTACCAACTCCACAATGTGATTTGATTCATTTTCACTTATATTACACACAAATGGTATTAAAGATAATTTTTATGAAATTATAAGATATATGTAACAGGATAATGATTTATTAATCGTGTTTTATTAATCATCTATCTTTAATTCCATTAGAAGAAAAATGGAAACAATATTCACGTGTACATAGGACTTATCGTCTCCATGAACTGTGTAATTCAATTTTCTATTTATAATTTTAATGAATGATTATAAATAATTATATAATAAATATATATGAATTTTAAAACATGATTATAATCTTGGATATTATTTTACAGTGATCAATGAATAATTACAGGGACTACTAAACTAAAAAATGGTTAGAAAACTAAGCAGTTAACACCCAGAACAATGATTTTAAAAATAAATTATTAATAAAATGATGATTTATTGTTATGAAAAAGGATACATGATAAGTTATATGTATATATGGTATTATAAGATATGTATAAAAAATTAATATTTATTATATATTAGGTTTCAATATGAAAAAATAAATTCAATACTTCATGTAATGTATTTTTTTCTCACTTTTATTATGATGGCACACATGCCTTATGCACAAATTGTTTATTTTTTTTGTGATTAATATACCTACCTTGAGTGTATTTTATGAGTATTATCATGATGATTATTGAAATTAAATATCAATATAATTTTATTTCTTTTATGGGATATATGATTCCACTGATTATAAAGTGGTAAGGGTTAATTTCAAAATTTCATCATTATTCTAGATAGTTTATTTTTATTAATCTAATGGGTGACTATTTATATTACATTTAATTGTTTCCTTTTTTCAAAACACTTTCTAATATTATCCTAAAATTATTTGAATTCATTTTTACCCATTTTTGACTTTTTACAAAATTTCAGGAAGTGAATATTTTATATCGTTTTTTAAACAAGGATCTTTATGATATATCTATTTTTTTGAAAGGAATGTTTTTTAACTTATAGTTCAAACATATATATTCCTAAATTCGTGATTCATTATTTTATTGAAACTTTCATTATATATATAAAAGTTTTTTTAAATAATTTTTTTTAATTTTAAATTTCATCACTTTCAAATAGAATGTTTTCAAAATAGAAAGGATGTTTTCTAGAATAATTATTTCAAGTCATCAATCAAAATAATTTTCTATTGAAGAAAAAATTAATTTATGTTAGTTATGTTTTAATGGGAATGATACAATGATACCATTATTAATTTTTCTATGAACGGACTATGTTTATGATGTCATGATATTTATGAATTCAATTTCTTTTCCATGAGTTATGTTATGATGGAATGTTTATGAACCCCATTTTTTGAGACTTAATACGATTAATGATTTAATACATATGGAAAAAATATATATGGTTATCATTATATTATAGGTGGGACCTATATCTCCCTCCAATTCATTGGGTAATTATTTTTATCTAATGAGATCGATAAAATTGGAACAAAGAGTGATCTCGATTCAGTATGATACATTGCGCACCATGATAGTATTAAGAGTAAATATTGACTACTATGATGGTTTGGGGGTGTGAACCTATTCTAATATTATTGTCCAAAAAAATATCTTTGACTACTATGTAAATTATTTTCTATGATTATGTTCTTTCCACAATTCCATTTTTCATGATAGAGTTATTTTCTCAGGGATAATATTCCTTATTGATTAATTTATTATGAAATACCAAGATTTATTTCATGACCTAGTATTATGATATTTGTTATATAGGGTATGATTTTCAAATGTTATGTTATTATTTTTATATACATATTCTCATCTTTTTCTCTGTATCTCCCTTGTATACCCTTACTAAGAATCCAAGCTCGCCCTTTCTTATTTCCCCCCACGATATGATGAAAGTTATAAAGTATGATATATAAAAATGGTTCATGTTATGTTGGAATAAGAATAATACAATGTAGGTATTTGATGAACCAGATGATTATGTTTCAATTTTTCAAAAAGGCACTAAGCCCATATGGTTCTGGCATTATTTTATGTCATTTCATGAATATTAATCTAAAAAAGTAACATCTATGTATGAAAATCATGGGATTTTATCATTGTTATCAGATAAAGGATTATTTTATATTTGTAAATTAGGATAATAAATCATTAGTATGAACCCTATATGTGTGTCTAGATCAAAATCCATGGGTTTTGGTATTTAACATTAATACCCTATGTTTAAACCTATGTTATCGTAGATTGGAATTTTATATATAGTTTATAATTATTATGTGGTTTTCCACTATGATAAGTGTTTCTCACACAATTTATTATAATTTTAGTCAATGGTTTGATCCCAAAGGAACCGGGTTGACATTGAATTTTACAGACAATTTTCTAATGAGAAATCATCTGGGATAATTACTAGAGTGATGACATTGTGATTATTCTTAATAAGTTTCTAAAAATCATGACTGAAAATGAATACCTTAAAAAACTCTCAGTCTCACCATAGAAGAGGAGGAAAGTGTTAAATGAGAGTTTGGGTAGTGGATATCATAGAGGGAAGAAGATTCAATTTCTTATATTTCAATAATTTTGGAATAATCACCAAAGTGGTTACCTTTGAGTATCAAGAACATGTTTTAAATATGGAAAATTAAGGGAAAATGAAGTAACTACAATGAAAAAATGGAGAGTTTGGATAATGTAGTGGATGTAAATATTAGTCACCCAATGGTGTTATCAATTGATTAATTCTTTAAATGTGTAAATTATGTGCACTATAAATATCAATGATCTTGGGGCAATGTTTATGATAAAAAATAGAAAGGTGTTATGAGTAATGGTTATAGTGAGTCTTAAAATGAAATATGGAAGGAATAAAGTTCTAATGGAATATGATGAAAAAGCATAGTTAATAAATTGAGATGATAGTAATATGAATGAAGTATTTACGTACTAGAATTAAAATAATATGCCACATGAATCATGAAATTTATAATTATTTTTTATAATAAGTTTTTACATTATGTACTTTTATGGATATTTTGAATGATGCTGATGGAATAGAAATTTGATTTAATGGAAAATTTATATTTTTAGAGAACACATTATTATTGAAAAAATAACCCTTAATATGCGCATGGTGTTGCGATAATAATGAGATAAGGATATGTAATTTTGTGGGATAGTTTTTATGACCTTAGAGATTATTTTTAATATGATAATAAGGTGGTTTATGGATTGATTTTATAGAATTTTGGGATTTATTGTATTAAGAAAGAGTTAATTTTTGAAATCACTAATATTTTCACTATGGTTTATAGAAATTCAGGATATCACAATTTATTAAGAAAAAATATTATAGTGGTACTCACAATTTTGGTACATGTCAATTAATATCTATTTCAATATGTTATGGGGTTAAATGATAAGTTTATTTTTCAAATATTGTGACCTTAATTAAAAATATTTGGATTTTCATCTTTATGTAGGTTCATAATGGAAACCATTTTTGAAATTGATTAATATAAATTTTGGATGTGGCTATAGAGATTAATGTTTTACATCACCAAATAAAGAATTAGGCTTATTGGATGACCTAATTTATCCATTTTTCTATGATGAAAACCAGTGATATAAGTAATGACTTATCAACCCATTATAGATCTTATGATCAACTAGTTATTTAGGAATTTAGTATCCTATATTAAAAGATGATGAAAAACTTGATCAAGGAACAACTAAAGAGTGATATTGTACTTATGAAATTAATTCAAGTAAGTATATATTATCGAATGATATTTAAATAAAATTTTATTCTTTTATCATCATTTATTATGATATTAATGATGTTATTTAGCCCTATTTGGTCTATAGTTTGGTGGTCATTAAAATTATCTAGATCACATTCTCTATTAATCTCTATTAGTTATTGGGTGATTATTTTTCCATTCCAAAACCATCTTTTAAGGTTTTCCCTGTGTAGACTCCTAGTTATGTGATACATAAGTTATCATTTATGTTTCTAATATTACCTTTTTAAGGAATTCTTTATTTATTCATTTCTATGATGTGTATTTCTATAATAAATAAAAATTTATTAAAACTTTTATGAATAATATGAATTTTAATGGAAAAATACCATTTTAATGGGAAAAGAATGTGACACCCTAATACTTGTATGAAATATATTTTTAAATAATTTTATTTCATTTATAGATTTCCATGAATGCAATAAATTTTTATATGAACCAAAAAATATTATATTTTCATTATAACATAGACATTAAATTGAACTCAATAAATATGAGTAAATAATTTTTGAAATAAATATAAAGGTCCCATTTAATATATATGTATTGTCCTAGAACTAAGAAACACTATAATTGGTGCCCTGAGACGGGTCACCACATGATCTCAAGAAAACCTCCCCATACAAAAGAGGCTGTCAATTATAAGAAATGGTAAACTAGATCTTGTGAGGACACTATACCCTCTTCATTAGAGTAATAATTTTCATATAGATACAAAATAATGGTAAAAAATAAACCATAGACATTGATAATATTCCATTTTACAATGATTGGTATAATCCCACAACCAAATAGTAAACATTGTAACACCCCATGTTTTTCTAAAAATAAATAGAAATGCATGGAACATTGTTTTAAGTAGATATTTTTAACTTTCCTTTATAACATAACTATTCCACTTCTATGTTTTGAATTTTAAGAAACTGTCATCTACAATTGTGTTCAGTATATTATTTGGAGTCTATTGAAACCAACTTGTTTTTTTAGTGAATGGTAACATAACCTTATGAAAAGTAATATGACTCTAATTAATAGTAAATTGTATTATTATTTTATTTTCTTAAGTCTTTTTGATAACGACATCTTGATTAATTTTTCAATGGGATATAAAAGCAGTTATAGTTGTTAAATAATTAATTTTTGAATTAAGTATGATTTTATTTAGAAATTAAATTAAAAATATTTCGAAAATTATTTCCAAAGAATAGACTTAATTTTTGAAATCTATATTTCAATAAATGTATAGGGTGAATTTGTGGAATTCTTCAGAAACCATTGATTTTTCAGTGAATAGTAAAAAATACAGTTTTTAGTTTCGGTGTGTTAATGACATCATCAATGATGTAATAATGATGTAATAAATTTTTTCTACATGTTTATAGTTAAATAAGATGTGAGGTGTCCCAATTGGATTTTACCATGGGAAAATACCATGGGAAAGTCCAAGGTTTTTCAAATACCCCACATGAGGTGTCCCTTGAAAATTATTAAAATAAACCCTCAATTTTTCAAAAAATACCAACTCTTTCCATCACTGAATTCATTCCCAAGTCTCTGTAAATGAATCTATGGCCTCTTTACCTTCATAGTTGTCCTACAAATCATTCTTCAAGACACCATGGTCCCAACCATCATGTTTTAAGGGTTACTTTACAAGGTAAGGAAATTCTGAATTTCCATCTTCTTCCATTCAAGTTCAATTTTATGTGGTATAACTTTCAATTTTTCATACCATGTTATTATTTACTTATTATTAATGATCTAATATATATTATGATTCATTTATGGATGGGTGAACCTTGTCACCTATCTTTTTAAAATCTTCTAAAACCATCATGTGTAGCCATTAGGCTGCCGAATCCTTGTAAGAGATTTCTCACGTTTTCTTTTATTTTGAGTTCCCTATTTATTATTTATTCATATCTCCTTACAAAAGAGGCATGAAATATCACTAAATGATTTTTATTATAGATGTTATCATGTTTATGTAAAATTCCTCATCATTTTTCTTCTCCTCTCCCATTTATTTAAAGAATAAAAACATTGTCTGTTATGTGTCAAATTACTAACATCGTGAAGGATGTGATTTAAATTTCCATTAATTCTTTCATGTCAAGTCATGAAACCATTTATATTATTGAAACATGTTATAATATATGTTTTATGACTCATAGATGGTTCTGGAATTCATTCTTTCTCATGTTTTTAATTTATAAAACAGAATGAGGTCATTATTATCAAAGAACCACTAAAATGATCTAAATGAACATCATAACTGTTTTAACTTATGAATAATACTCATTTTAAAAATCAAAATGAATAATGGAATAAATTATGGTACAATAAATTTGTAAATACAATTCCATTATAATTAAGGAATTTCAATTCCAATCAATAAAAACATCCACCATGATCCAATCCTGGAAATCATGTTTAGAACTCACCCAAAAACCGTGCAAGGAGCAAAATACTAACAACTAAAGGGTGAAATGATGTTATGAAATGATATTATAAGATTTTATAAACATGAAAATATTTATGTAAACTACTAATAACACTCTTTTAACCATTATACAGTAAGTTTAAATAAGTTGTAAGTACGATAAACCTGAGGTAAGGGAATTCTTAACCCGATTTCCATTTTTTGGGTTAACCTTCTACTTCATTATTTATGTGATATTTAAATTGTTTGTGTGAGGGGTTCTATTTATATTATGTTCAATTATTTTTATTTACCGTATATTAAATGTCTCTTCAATTTTATAATATTTATATTTGGATTTTCCTTAAAAATCATCTTTTTAAATTATGTTCTAAAAAATTCAAAAGTAATGTCTTTATGCTATTAATCATGTTGTATGGTTATGTTTTGGTTATTGGGAATTGTTTATGATTAAGGTAGGGGCCTATATTTCCCCCTAATTCATTAGGTATTATTAGGTTGGAGGTTAGCCGTATGGTTACTCAAACTGTAACTGCGATGGTTACACAAAGTAAGGTAGCCGTGAGGGTTACAAATTATAAGGTAGCCATGAATGGTTATGATATTATGTATGTAAGGCCCAAAAATATCTTTATGATTATATTTATGTTCTCATGTTTTGTGTGTATCTTGTGTAAATCTCATGTTACACAAAGTGTGTATATATGGGTGACAAGAATGTATTTTGATAATATTTTTATACGTTATGAGTATTCATGGACTAATGTGATCTTTCCTTCTTTTTTCATCCCTTACTAAGATTTTGTACTCATCCCAAGTTTTTGAAATGTTTTTCAAAGGTTAATGGATGTTTAATACAAAGAAGGAAGTGATGTTAACTGTTGAAGAATTTTCATGGAGTCTTGTTTAATGTTTTAATGTTTTATATTTTTTAATAAATGGAAACTGTTTTATAGTATCCACTCTATAATAACGTGTAATGTTATTAATGAATTGTCCTAATTATCTAAAGTTGTAATCTTGAGAAGATATTCAATGTAAAATGAAGTGTTTTCTTGACTAAATGCAATATTATGTATGTAATAAGGTTGGGTCCTTATAGTTGGTAATAGAGGATCATTTAGATAACATTAGGCATTAGGGTGATGTTAATTGAATACAATAAAATATTTTCACTCTATGTTTAATTTGAAATGTTTTAGAATTTAAATATTACCATGTAGCTTCATCTAAGACATGTTTTTTTGGAATGGTTGTCCACTGAAGGAATTGGGATGCAGAAGAGGAGAGGCATTGACAGAATGACATCCTTCCAGAACTACAATCTAGAATGGTAGGGATTGGAACTAAGGAGTTTGTGAAAGTAATGGATCACCTATCACAAGCAGTAAATGGTGGTGGAATCTATGCAAGAGAACCAATAGAGGTACCCCAACATAACATGTCAGTAGTTGAACATTTTATGAGACAACATCCTCTTTAATTCAAGGGGTCTTCTGAACTAGTAGCATCTGAAGGATGGATCAAAGCCATTGAAAATATATTCGATGCAATGGGATGTTCAGACAATAAAAGTTAAGTCTTTCCAATTATCATTTTGAAGGGAAATCTAATCAGTGGTGGTCAAAGGTAAGGAATATCAGGGGTAGAGATGATTTTTATGCCTTAGAGTGGGATGAATTTTAAAGTCTTTTCCTTGAAAAATATTTTTCTAAGGTGGTGCGACATAGAATGGAGAAGCAATTTATTAAATTGAAACAGAAGGAGGAAGATTTAGTGGTTGTGTATGAAGATAAATTCCCACGACTAGCAAGGTATGCTCCAAATCTTATTATGGATCTTGATATCAAAATCAACCACTTTTACTCAGGATTAAATCAAATGTATAGAAGGGTGTTGGCCTCCCATGAATTCAAAAGTTATGAAAAACTTTTCCAATGTGCTGAGAGGTTAGAGATGAAGTTTGATAATGATCACGTGAATTTTGGTAACAATGAGAAGAAGAGGTCCAGTTGGCCAACAATGGGTAAGAATCTACCAAAGAAATATGATGGTAAGAAAATCCAATTTCCAGTTTGTGAATAGTGTGGCAAGAAACACCCTGGGGATTGTCTTAGCAAAATTGGGAAGTGTTTTAAATGTGGTAAGTTTAGACATATAGCCAGATATTGCAATGAAAATGATCCTAATAATAATCCTAAAAAGTAGACTGTAAAGTGTTTTGAATTTGGTGAGATAATTCATTATGTGAATGCCTTCCCAAAGAGAGATCTAAATGATGCAAAGAATCCAGAATACAAGCAAAAAGGTGTAGTGAGATCCTTTACGACTACGTCAGTAGATTTCGGTCCATCTAATGAAGTTGTATTAGGTACTTCGTTTGTTCACTCAGATTTTGATAAATTTTTGTTGGATACAGGGTATACAGATTCTTTCATCTCTGAGAAATATTTTGGTAAATTGAAAATATCACCTCAACAAATGATACCCAAACTTGTTGTTACAAAAACATGGGGAAATGTTATAGTAAAGAGGAATTAGAAGAATCTTTCTGTTGTGGTCTATGGAAATAAATTACCTGCAAAACATGTTGTTTTACCCTTATTCAAGTTTGATGTTATTCTAGGAAGGGATTGGCTTTCTGATTATCATGCTAAGATTGACTGTAAAGCTAAAGAAGGTGTTTTTCAGAAAGAGTTTCAATTTCAATACAAGAATGAACCCATACAATTGATAACATATCAGGAAGCTGAGAAACTATTTAATGATAGAAATGAATGTTATCTTGATCATATTGTTTTAAACCAGGTAAATATTCAAATTAATGATGTGCCAGTGGTAAATTAATACCTTGATATATTTACTGATGAGTTACTCAGTGAAAAACCTGATCAAGAAGTTGAATTCACAATTGACTTAGTTCCTGACGCTTAGTGAATTTCAAAAACCCTTATCGAATGGCTCTAATAGAACTTCTTGAATTGAAAAATCAGTTGAAATATTTTCTTGACAAAGGCTTCATTCATCCTAGAACTTCTCCATGGGGAGCTCCTATTTTGTTTGTTAAAAAGAAAGATGGATCCATGAGACTTTTCATTGATTATAGATAATTGAAAAACATCACTGTTAAAAACAAGTATCCTTTGCCCCATATCGATGACTTGTTTGATCATATCCAGGGAGCTCAGTACTTTTCCAAGATTGACGTGAGATCCAGATACCATCAGCTGGAGGTGAAAGAGGATGACATCTCAAAAATAGCCTTTCGTACTAGATATGGGCATTATGAATCTGTTGTTTTTTCATTTTGATTAACTAATGCAACTTCTGTATTCATGAATCTTATGAATAGAGTATTTCATGAGTTTTTGGATAAGTTTGTGGTTTTATTTATTGGTGACATTTTGGTATTTTATAAAAATAAATAAGAGCATGAAAAACATATCAGGGTTGTTTTGTAAACATTAAAAGAAAATAAACTGTATAGAAAATTCAGCAAGTTTGATTTTTGGTTGCAACAATTTTCTTTTCTTGGGAACATTGTAAATAAGGATGGAATAAAAGTTGATCCTGCCAAAACAAAAGTAGATGATGAATGGCCAAGACACACAAATTTTACAGAGATTTTTAGTTTTCTTGGGTTAGTAGGTTATTACAAATGATTTGTTAAGAAATTTTCACGGTTATCTAGTTCGATAAATAAGTTAACATGGAAAGGGGTTAAATTTTTTTGGACAGAGGAATGTGATGTTTGTTTTAAGGAACTAAAGAAAATATTGGTGATTTCTCTAGTTTTGTCCTTATCTTCCTGAAATGGTTAGTTTTTCATCTAAAGTGATGCTTCTTTGAAGGGACTTGGTTGTGTTTTGATGCAGAATGATCAGGTAATTTTCTATGATTTGAGACAACATAAGACTCTTTAGCTAAATTATCCCATAGTTAATTTGGAATTGGAAGATGTGGGTATTTCTTTGAAAATTTATAGGCATCATTTATACGGAACAAAATGTCAAATATATACTGACCATAAAATTTTGTAGTATATATTCACTTAGAAGGAATTAAACATGAGGTAGAGTAGATGGCTGGAACTGATAAAGGATTATGACTACACGATCAATTACCATCCCATAAAAGCAAAAAAAGTAGTGGATGCCTTAAGTCGGAAACATCATGCATCATTAACCATGTTACGTTGGGAACATGATCCCTTGATTAATGATTTGATGAATTTTGGCATAGAATTCATTGGTGTAGGGAATACATATGTTTTTTTTCATGGTTCAGTGTAGTCTTTGTTGTTAGACAGAAATAAGCGAGCATAGAAGGAAGAAAGTGAGATACAAAAAAAGGTAGAATTGGTTAAAATGGGTAAGTTTCTAGAATTTATCCTTGATAAAGATTGTGTTTTAAGATGTGGAAATAGGTTGTGTGTGCCTTGTGATTATCAGTTGAAGAAATATTTATTGTGCGAAGCTCATAGTTCTCCATTTTTTGTTTATCATGGCAGTACTAATATGTACAGAGACCTTCGGAAGTATTATTGCAGGGATGGAATGAAAATATATATTGCTGATTTTACTGTGAAATGATTAACATGTCAACAGGTTAACCCAGAACGGATGTTACCGAAGGGGATGCTTCAGCCTTTACCAGTGCCAAAGTGGAAATGTGAGAATGTATCCCTAGACTTTGTTGTGGGACTTCCAAAGACTTCTCGAGGTAACAATGTGATTTAGGTTATTGTTTATCAACTAACAAAGTCTTCAGATTTTCTTTCTATTCAGGATCCAATGACTTTGGATCAGCTTTCTTGATTTTACCTCAAGGAGATAGTCATGTTACATGGTGTTCCTCTTTCCATTATATCTGACTGAGATCAAAGTTTCACCTCTGTCTTTTGGAATGGACTTCAGAATTCGTTGGGCGTAGAGTTAAATTTTAGTACACCTTTTCATCCTGAATCAGATTGGTAGTCAGAACGAATGATTCAAACAATGGAGGATATGCTTCGAGATTGTTCAATGGACTATCAGGGATGTTGGGATCAACATCTTTCTTTAGTTCAGTTTTTTTTAATAATAACAGTTTTCATTCTAGTATTCAGATGGCACCTTTTGAGGCCTTGTATGGGAAGCGGTGTCAGACTCCAGCTTTTTGGGATGAAGTCAGTGAATGAAAGTTGATGGGGCTGGAATCAGTAGAAGAAGTGGCTGAGAAAGGGCAGATGATCCAGAAGCACATGAGGACTGCTAAGAGCAGGCATAAAATTTATGCAGATAACAGAAGGAAAGACTTATATTTCGAGGTAGGTGACCATGCTTTCCATAAAATCTATCCTTGGAAAAGTTTGATGCATTTTGTTTAGAAAGGGAAGCTAAGTCTACAGTTCATTGGTCCTTTTTAAATCTTGGAGAAAGTTGTAATAGTTTCATACCTTGTAGAATTCCCTCCAAGTTTGTTTTAGGTACACAATGTTTTTCATCTTTCGATGTTGAGGAAGTATGTTCCAGATTCATCACATGTCTTGTGCCCAGAAGCAATTCAGCTTGAAGAGAACCTTTCTTATGAAGATAATCAAGTTTAGATTCTTGATCTAAGGGAACATGTATTGCGGAATAAGGTAATACACTAGGTAAATGTTTTGTGGAGAAACCACATGGTTGAAGATGCAACATGGGAGTCTTAAAATGCTACGAGGGAAAAGTACCCTCAGTTGTTTAATAAGTAAATAAAATTGCGAGGATGCAATTTCCTGAACGTGGGGATAATTTAACACCCCATGTTTTTCTAAAAATAAATAGTAATGCATCAAACTTTGTTTTAAGTAGATATTTTTAACTATACCTAAAAACATAACATTTCCACTTCTATGATTTTAATTTCAAGAAATTGTCATCTACAATTGTGTTCAGTATGTTATGTGGTGTCTATTGGAACCAACTTGTTTTCTTGGTGAATAGTAACATACCCTTATTAATATTAATATGAATAGTAATATGATCATAATGAATGGTAAATTATATTATTATTTTATTTTCTTAAGGCTCTTTGATAATAAAATCTAGATTAATTTTTCAATGTGATATAAAAATAGTTGTAGTTTTTAAATAATTAATTTTTGAATTAAGTATGATTTTATTTAAAAATTAAATTAAAAATATTTAGAAAATTATATCCAAAAAATGGACTTCATTTTTGAAATCTACATGTCGATAAATGGTTAGGGTGAATTTTGGGAATTTTTCTTAAACAATTGATTTTTCAGTGTATAGTAAAAAATACAACTTTTAGTTTCGGTATGTTAATGACATCATTAATGATGTAATAATGATGTCATAAATTTGGTCGACTTGTGTATAGTATTATAAGATGTGAGGTTTCCCAAGTGGATTATACCATGGGAAAATAACATGGGAAAGCCCATGGTTTTGCAAATACCACCCATGAGGTGTCCCTTGAAAATTATTAAAATAATCCCTCACTTTTCCTATAATTACCAACTCTTTCCTTCATTGAATTCATTAACAATTCTACCTCAACGAATCTCAGGCTTCCTTGCCTTCATTTTAATCATCCCAAGGATTCCTCAATCCCCCAAGGTCCCAACCTTCAAGTTCTAATGGTTACTCTACAAGGTAAGGAAATTCTCAATTTCTTTCTTTTTCCATTCAAGTTCTCTTTTATGTGGTATAACTTTCAATTTTCTATACCATGTAATTATTTCCTTATTATTCTTGATCTAGTATATATTATGATTTATTTATGGATGGGTGACCATTTTCCCCTCTCTTTTTAGTATTTTCTAAAACCATGTTGCATAGCCATTAGGCTATCGAATTTTTGTAAGAGATTTCTCACTTTTTCCTTTATTTTGAGTTCCTTTCTTATTCTTTTTTTATATCTACTTAAACAAGAGGCATTAAATATCCATAAATCATGATTATTCTAGATGTTATAATGCTTATGGAAAATTTTTCATCATTATTCTTCTCTTCTCCCACTTATTTGAGGAATAAAAACATTGTCCATTATGCGTCGAATTACTGACATCGTGGAAGATGTGATTTCAATTTCCATTAATTCTTTCAAGTCTTGTCATGAAACCATTTAAATAGTTTAACCAGGTTATAATATATGTTTTATGACACATCTGTGTTTCTTGAATTGTTTTATACTCATGGTTTTAATTTATAAAACAAAATGAGGTCGTTATTATTAAAGAACCACTAAAATGATCTAAATGAACATCATTAATGATATAACTTATGAATCATCGTCAAATTAAACATCAAAATGATAAAAGTCATAAATTATGGTAAAGGAAATATGTAAATATCTTTCCATTTAAATTATGTAATTTCACTTACAATTAACAAGAACATCCAGCATGATCCAATCCTAGAAATCATGTTTAGAACTCACCCAAAAATAGTGCAAGGAGCAAACTACAAACAATTAAAGGGTGAAATGATGGTATGAAATTATAATATAAGATGTTATAGACATCAAAAAAAAATTTAAGCTACTTATAACACTCTTTTAACCATTATACATGAGGTTTAAACAAGTTGTAAGTAATATAAACCCGAGGTAACGGAATTCTTAACCCAATTTCCATTCATAAGTTTAACCTTCTACTTCATTATTTATATTCTATTTAAATTGATTGTCTGATGGGTTATATTTATGTTATGTTTTATTTTGTGTATTTATAGTATATTAACTCTCTATTAGATTGAATAATATTTTAAGGGGATTTTCATTAAAAATCATCTTTTTAAATTTTGTTCTACAAAATTAAAAAGTAATGTCTTTATGATATTATTCATGTTTTATGGTTATGTTTTGGTTCTTGGGAATTGTTTATGATGAAGGGTGGGACCTATATTTACCTCCAAATAATTAGGTATGAGTAAGTTGGAGGATGGCCATATGTTTACTCCATGTGTAACTACGATGGTTACACAAAGTAAGGTAGAAGTGAGGGGTAAAAATTATAAGGTATCCAAGAATGGTTACAAGATTATGTAAGTAATGCCCGAAAATAAATTTATGATTATATTTATATTCTCATGATTTGTGTTGATCTTGTGTAAATCTCATTTCACACCACGTATGTATATATGGGTGACAATAATGTCTTTTGTATATGTTTTCATATGCTACGAGTATTCATGGACTAATTTGCTCTTTCTTTCTTTTTTCATCTCTTAATGAGATTTTTTTCTCATCCAATGTTTTTGAAATGTTTTTCAAAGGATAATGGATGTGTAAGACAAGTAAGTAAGCCATGGTAAATGTTGAATAATTTTCAAGGAGTCTTGTTTAACGTTTTATTGTTTTATATTTTAAAAAAATTGAAACTATTTTATGGTATCCACTATGTAATAATGTGTAATGTTATGAATGTATTTTCCTATTTCTCTAAAGCTCTAAACTTGAAAATATATTCAATGTAAAAGGAAGTGTTTTCTTGACTAAATTCAATATTATGTATGTAATAATTTCAGGTCCTTATAGTTGGTATCAGAGGATGGTATAGATAACATTAAGGTTTAGTTTGATGTTAATAGAATACCATAAATGATTTTCCCTCTATATTTAATTTGAAATGTTTTAGCATTTAAATATTACCATGTTGCTTCATCTAAGACATGTTTGTTCATAGTGGTTGTCCGCAGAAGGAACTGGGATGCTGAAGAGGAGAGGCACCTAAAGAATGACATCCTTCCGGAACTATAGCCCGGAATGGTAGGGATTGGAATTGAGCAGTTTGTGACAGTAATGGCTCAGCTAACATAGGAAATAAATGGAGGTGGAATCCATGCAAGAGAACCAATAGAGGCACCACAACATAACATGACAGTAGTGTAACATTTTATAAGATAACATCCTCTTCCATTCAGTGGATCTTCTAACCCAGTAGCTGCTAAAGGATAGATCAAAGCCCTTGAAAACATATTCGATGTTATGGGATGTTTAGATAATCAAAAGGTAAGTCTTTCTATTTAGTGTTTTTAAGGTGAATCTGATCAGTGGTGGTCAATGGTAAGGAATATCAGGTGTAGAGATGTTTTTATGCCTTATAGTGGGATGAATTTAAAACTATTTTATTTGAATAATATTTTCCTAAGGTGGTGCGACATAGAATGGAGAAGTACTTTCTTGAATTGAAATAGAGGGAGGAAGATTCAGTGGTTGTGTGTGAAGCGATCATCACTCAACTGGAGTGGTATGCTCCAAATCTTATTCTAGATCTTGATAGAAAAATCAACCACTTTTACTCAGGATTAAAGACATGGTATTAAAGGGTGTTGGCATCCTGTGAATTCAAAAGTTATGAGAAACTTGTTTGATGTGCTATGAGGGTAGATATGGAGTTCACTGATGATCACATGCATTTTGGAAACAAAGAGAATAAGAGGTCCAGTTTGTAAGAAATCAGAAATAATCATCCAATGAAATCTGATTGTAGGAAAATCCAATTTCGATTTTGTGAAAAGTGTGGCCAGAAACTCCCTAAGTAATGTCTTAGAAAAACTATGAATTCCTTTAAATGTGGTAAGTTTGTATGTATAGACCTAGATTTCAATGAAAATGATCCTAAGACTAATCCTAAAAAATAGACTGTAAAGTTTTTCAAATTTGGTGAGATGGGTCATTTTGCAATTGTCTTCCCAAAGAGAGATCTGAATGATGCAAAGAATACATACCACAAGCAGAAAGGTGAAATGAGATCTTATGCAACTACGTGAGTAGATGTTGGGCCATCCAATGAAGTTGTATATGGTACGTTTTTTGTTCACTCAGATTTTTCTAATGTTTAGTTTTATACTGGGTCTACACATTCCTTCATCTCTAAGAAATTTTCTTGTAAATTGGAAATATCACCTCAACAAATAAGACCCAAACTTGTTGTTAAAACACCTTGGAAAAATTTTATAGAAAAGAGTAATTACAAGAATCTTTCTGTTGTGGTCAATGTAAAGACTTTACTAGAAAACCTTGTTGTTTTAACATTAGTCGAGTTTGATGTTATTCTGGGAATGGATTGGCATTCTGATTATCATGCTAAGATTGACTGTAGAGCTAAAGAAGTTGTTTTTCAGAAAGAGTTTCAGTTTGAATACAATAATGGTCCCATACAATTGATAACATATCATGTAGCTAAGAAACTATTGAAATATGGAAATAAACATTATCTTGCTCATATTTTTGAAAACAAGGGAACTATTCAAATTAATGATGTGCCAGTGGTAAATGAATAACTTGATGTTTTTCTTGATGGTTTACCCAGTGTCATACTTGATCGAGAAGTAAAATTTAAAATTGACTTCGTTTCTGATGCTAAGCCAATTTCAAAACCCCCTTACCGTATGGCTCCTATAGAACTTCTTAAATTGATAAATCAGTTGCAGGATTTTTTTGAAAAAGGATTCATTAGTCCTAGCACTTCACCATGGAGAGATCTTGTTTTTTTGTTAAAAAGAAAGATGGTTTCATGATACTTTTCATTGATTATAGAGATTTGAGTAACATCACTGTTAAAGACAAGTATCCATTGCCTCATATAGATTACTTGTTTGATCAGCTCTGGGGAGATCAATAATTTTCCATGATTGACATGAGATCTGAATACCATCAGCTAATGGCGAAAGAAGTATGACATCCCAAAACAGCCTTTCATACTATATATGTGCATTATGAATTTGTTGTTATGCGATTTTGGTTAACTAATGCACCTATTATATTCATGAATCCTATGAATAGAGTATTTCATGAGTTCTTGGATAAGTTTTTGGTTGTATTTATTGATGAAAATTCTGGTATTTTCTAAAAATAAAGAGGAGCGTGAAAAACATTTAAGGGTTGTTTTGAAAACATTTAAAGAAAATAAATTGTATGGAAAATTCAGCAAGTGTGATTTTTGGGTTGCAACAGATTTCTTTTCTTGGGAACATTGTAAATAAGGATGGAATAATTGTTTATCCAACAAAAACAAAAGTAGTTGATAAATGGAAAAAACCCACTAATGTTATAGAGATTCGTAGTTTTCTTGGGTTAGTAGGTTATTACAGACGGTTTGTTAAGAACTTTTCTTGATTATCTAGCTCGATAACTAAGTTAACATGGAAGGGGGTTAAATTAGTTTTGACAATGGAATGTGATTTTTTTAGGAACTGAAGAACGGATTGGTGAATGCTCCAATTTTGGCCTTAACTTCCCGAAATAGTGAGTTTATCATCAATAGTGATGCTTCTTTTAAGAGACTTGGTTTTGTTTTGATGAAAAATGATCAGGTAATTTTCTATGCTTCAAGATAACATTAAAATCATGAGATAAATTATCCCACACCTGATTCATAATTGGCAGATGTGGTTTTTGCTTTGAAAATTTGGAGGCATAATTTATATGGAACCAAATGTCAAATACATACTGACCATAAAAGTCTTAACTATATATTCACTCATAAAGAATTAGACATGAGGCAGAGAAGATGGATAGAACTGATAAAGGATTATGACTGCATGATCAATTACCATCCTAGAAAATCAAACAAAGTGGCGGATGCCTTATGTGGGAAACATCATTCATCATTAACCATGTTACCTTTGTAACATAATCCCTTGATTAATGATTTGAGGAATTTTGGCATAGAAGATGTTGGTGTAGGGACTACATCTGTTTTGTATCAGGTTTTAGTGAAGTCTTTGTTATCAAACCGAATTAAGCAAGCGCAGAAGGAAGAATGTGGGTTACAAAAAAGGTAGAATTTGTTAAAATGGGTAAGTTTCCAGAATTTAACCATGATAAAGATTGTGTATTTAAATTTGGAAAAAGTTTTGGTGTGCCTTGTGATTCTCAGTTGAATAAATATTTGTTGTGATAATTACATAATTCTCAATTTTCTATTTATCCTTGATGTACTAAGATGTACAAAGACCTTCAGGAGTATTATTGGTGGGATTGAATGAAAAGAGATCATGCTGAATTTACTATGAAATGATTAACATGTCAATAGGTTAAAGTAGAAAAACAGTTACCAAAGGGGATGCTTCGGCCTTTACCAGTGCCAGAGTGGAAATGGGATAATGTATCCCTGGACTTTGTGGTGGGACTACTAAAGACATCTCGAGGTAACAAAGTGATTTTTGGTTATTTTGATCGGCTAACAATGTCTGCATATTTTCTTTCTATTAGGGATACAATGACTTTGGATCAACTTTCTCTATTGTACCTCAAGGAGATTGTAAAGTTACATGGAGTTCCTCTTTCCATTGTATCAGACCGAGATCACAGGTTCACCTTTGTCTTTTGGAAGGGACTTCAGAAGTCATTGGGCATAGAGTTAAATTTTAGTGTAGCTTTTCATCCTCAATCAGATGGGATGTTAGAACGAATGATTCAAAATTCGAGGATATTATTAGATCTTGTTCAATGGACTATCAGGGAAATTGGAATCAACAT
The DNA here is from genome assembly GCA_963277665.1 of Viscum album. Lineage (NCBI taxonomy): Eukaryota > Viridiplantae > Streptophyta > Magnoliopsida > Santalales > Viscaceae > Viscum > Viscum album. Next base: position 1,627,090,249 of record OY728142.1, on the reverse strand, counting down.
CTTTCTTTAGTTGAGATTTCTTATAATAACAGTTTTCTTTCTAGTATTCAGATAGCACCTTTTGAGTCCTTGTATGGGAAGTGGTGTCAGAATCTAGTGTTTTGGGATGAAGTCGGTGAAAGAAATTTGATGGGGCCAGAATTAGTAGAATCAGTGGCTGAGAAAGTGAGGATGATCCAGTATCACATGAGGATTGGTCAGAGCAGGCAGAAAAGTTATGCAGATAACAAAAGGAAAGGCTTCTCTTTCATGGTTGGTTACCATGTTTTCCTTAAAATCTCACTTTGGAAAAGTGTGGCATGTTTTGGTAAGAAAGTGATTCTAAGTCCATGAATCATAGGTCCTTTTGAAATCATGGAGAAATTTAGAACAGTTGCATACCACAGAGCTTTGCCTCCGAGTTTGTTTCATGTGCATAATATTTTTCATGTTTCGATGTTGAGGAAGTATATGCCAGATTCATCACATGTTTTGAGCCCATAAGAAGTTCAGTTGGAAGAGAACATTTCTTTTGAAGAGAAAACTGTTAAAATTATTGATTGAAGGGAACAAGTATTGTGGAAAAAGGTAATCCACCAGGTAAAGTTTTAGTGGAGAAACCACATGGTTGAAGAAGCAACATGAGATCCTGGAAATGCTATGAGGGAAAAGTACCCTCAGTTGTTTAATAAGTAAATAAAATTACGAGGGCGCAGTTTCCAGAAGGTGGGGATAATGTAACACCCCAAGTTTTTCTAAAAATAAATAGAAATGCATGGAACTTCATTTTAAGTAGATATTTTAAACTATCCTTTAAAACAAATCATTTCCACTTCTATGTTTTGGATATCAAGAAACTATCGTCTACAATTATGTTCAGTATGTTATTTGGAGTCTATTGGAACCCACTTATTTTTTGGTGAATAGTAACATAACCTTATGAATAGTAATACGAATAGTAATATGACCCTGATGAATATTAAACTGTATTATTATTATACTTTCTTATGGCTTTATGATAATGAAATCTTGATTAATTTTTCAATGTTATATAAAAGCAGTTATAATTTTTAAATAATTAATTTATGAATTAAGTACTATTTTATATAAAAATTAAATAATTTTTTTTAAATAATTATTTCCAAAAAATGGACTTCATTATTTAAATATACATATCACTAAATGGTTAGGGTGAATTTTGGGAATTTTTCTGAAACAATTGATTTTTCAGTGAATAGTAAAAAATACTGTTTTTAGTTTCAGTGTGTTAATGATATCATTAATGTTGTAATAATGTTGTTATAAAACTGGTAGAATTGTGTATTGTTAAATAATATGTGAGGTTCCCAATGCGGATTATACCATGGGAAAACACCATGCGCAAGCCCATGGTTTTGCAAATACCACTCATGAGGTGTCCATTGAAAATTATTAAAATAATCCCTCAATTTTCCTATAAATACCAACTCTTTCCTTCATTTAAATCATTCCCAATTCTCCCTCAATGAAGATATGGCCTCTGGACCTTAATATTATTCCTCCCATGTTTTCCTTAAGCCCCCAAGGTCCCAAACCTCACGTTCTAAGGGTTACTCTACAAGGTAAAGAAATTCTCAATTTCTTTTTTTTCCATTCAAGTTATCTTTTTTTGTGGTATAACTTTAAATTTTTATACCATGTTCTAATTTCCTTATTATTGTTGATATACTCTATATTATGATTAATTTCTGTATGGGTGACCCTTATTCCCTCTCTTTTAAATATTTTCTAAAACCATGATACATAGTCGTTAGGTTACAAATTTTTTTTAAGAGATTTCTCACTTTCTATTTTATTTTGAGTTCCATCCTTATTAATTATTAATATATCCTTACCCATGAGGAATTAAATCCCTAGAAATCATTTATATTCTAGATGTTAAAATGATTTTGTAAAATTCCTCATCATTATTCTTCACCACTCCCACATATTTATGGAATAAAAACATAGTTTTTATGTGTCGAATTACCGACATCATGGATGATGTGATTTCAATTTTCTGTAATTATTTCATGTCTAGTCATGAAACCATTTATATGTCTAAACCATGTTATAATATATCTTTTATTACTCATTCACTATTCTGTAATTCTTTTGTACTAATGGTTTTAATTTATAAAACAAAATGAGGTCGTTATTATCAAAGAACCACTAAAATGATCTAAACGAACATCATTAATGTTTAAACTTATGAATCATCCTCATATTAAACATCACATTGATAAATGGTATAATTTATGGTACTTTAAATATGTAAATACCTTTCCATTCCAATTATGGAATATCACTTCCAATCAATAAGAACAACCACCATGAACCAATCCTGGAAATCATGTTTATAACTCACCCAAAAATAGTGCAAGGAGAAAAATACTAACAATTAAAAGGTGAAATGATTCTATGAAATGATAATATAAGATGTTATAACCATGAAAATATTTATGTAAACTACTAATAACACTCTTTTAACTATTATACAGGATGTTTAAACAGGTTGGAAGTAAAATAAACTCGAGTTAAGGGAATTATTAACCCGATTTCCATTCTTTGGGATAACCTTATACTTCATTATTTATGTGCTATTTAAATTTTTTGTGTGATGGGTTCTATTTATATTGTGTTTTATTATGTTTATTTATTGTATATTAAGTGTCTCTTCAATTGGATAATATTTATACGGGGATTTTCATTAAAAGTCCTCTTTTTAAATTCTATTCTATAAAATTCAAAAGTAATGTCTTTATGCTATCATTCATGTTGTATGGTTATGTTTTGGTTCTTGGGAATTGTTAATGATGAAGGGTGGGACCTATATTTCCCTCCAATGCATTGGTTATGTGTATTTTGGAGGTTGGACGTATGGTTACTCCATGTTTAACTGTGATGGTCACACAAAGTAAGGTAGCCGTGAGGGTTACAAATTATAAGGTAGTCAAGAATGGTTACAAGATTATGTAAGTAATGCCCTAAAATAACTTCATAATCATATTTATATTCTCATTATTTTTTTGGATCTTGTGTAAATATCATTTTACACAAAGTAAGTATATATGGGTGACAAGAATGTCTTTTGAAAATGATTTCATATGTTACGAGTATTGATGGACTGATGTGCTCTTTACTTCTTTTTTCATCCCTTACTGAGATTTTGTGATCATCCCCAGTTTTTGAAATGTATTTCATAGGTTAATGGATGTGTAAGACAAGGAAGGAATCCATGTTAAATGATGAATAATTTTCAAGGAGTCTTGTTTAATGTTTTAATGTTTTATATTAAAAAAAATGTAAACTGTTTTATGGTATCCACTCTGTAATAATGTGTAATGTTATGAATGTATTGTCCTAATTATCTAAAGAACTAAACTTGAAAAGATCTTCAATGTAAAAGGAAGTGTTTTCTGGACTAAATTCAAGATTATTTACATAATAAGGTCGGGTCCTTATAAACATACTATGTGATGTCATATTGTTCCATGTATATGAAAAACCCAAAACAAATTAAAGATAAAGAATCCACAAAATAGGTCATGAATCCATGTCTATATCTCTCATCCATGAAACTCTAAATCCAAAAATTAGAAACCTATCATGGGTTTCTTGCCCATTTCCTAAATAGTAACCATGAAGTCTACTTGGGTCTCATGCGGTGGCCCGAGCAAGGTTTGACTACTACCTAGTAGTCCCTCACCAACGATGTCTTGAAAATATATAGTCTAAACAGATAGTTTATGAATGTTCATATATGATAATAAGAGAATCAAATGATAAACCTGGTGCCATTAGTTAGGAAAATTTACTTTAACCAATTAAATTTTTTTCCCATGGGTTAGGCATTTTCATCAAAACACTTTGGCCTATGTCCATCATATAAACATTACATAAGGGGAAGAAATAAAGTTCCCTATATTACAAGGGGATGCACAAAAAACCCAAAATTACACTTACCATGGATCCTTATTCTAGGTATTCACATCTCATGCATCTGTTGGGGGTATGGAACCATTGACCAACTCACTAACCCATGCATTGTAGGGGTGGAGTTTAGAGCCTCAATCTAACCTTACTAATGGGAATATATCCTAAAATATTATTCCCCAAAAATACATATTAGCTATTTTCACAAGGTTTTTTAATCATTTACTACACATACCAATTCCTAAACCATAATCATTGATCACACATACCATTTACAATTCATATTTAATTCAACACCTAAATAATCTTCATGGATTAACGCATTAACACATTCACCAATTACAATTCATAACTAATTTAAACCGTTAACATTATACTAAGATCTCCCTTATTCCATATTAACAGTTAAACATAATTAACGTTGATTTTATTTCCAAATTGATGTTAAAAACTGATAAACATCTCATATATTTCATTTCATAAACACGTGTAAACATTATAAACATAACTATCATAGGTTCTATCTCATAAAACCATTAAATTCAAAATAACTAGACCAATACCATGGTCACAAATATAGAACACCATATGAGTGGCCTCTTCATGGTCTAGCAAACCTTAGTGCATCCCATTGAGATCATAAGGGGGGAAATTCATCATTTAGACACTCAATTTATCCATTCATACTAATAAAATCATATTAACAACCACATACACATAAAAAACATATAGACTATGATATATAAATTTTAGACCACCTAAATTGATTCTAAATATGGATACTTGATTAACCATGGCCTTTGATTGTATTTAGAAAACATTTGAATCTCCAACCTACTATCCATTGGAAAAAGAGTGTTTTAGGGAATAATAAGAAAAACAGCTTTACAATCTCTAATACTAAAAAAGGATGTAAGTGGTTTTTTAGAATCACTAGGAGATTCGATTTAGACCCAACAACTCTCCAAAAAGATTCTAAATGACTGAGATCAATCATTGGGAGGTTTGGGAGGAATGGTTCATCACCCACGACTACTATATGAGAAATAAAGAGGATGGTTAATAATCTGTTCTTAATGTACATGGGGAGAAATTGTAAACATAATTTTTAATGGGGTACACAGTTTGGAAACATGGTTGGATGAAATCTGCACATACTATACACTACATCTGTCTAATAATGGGATATGTTGCACAAATTCCTAGGGATCCAAAATAGTATTAAAAACAACGTGGTGACCCTATAGATTGGATCTATCCAGGTCCACATTATTTCACCTCCCCATTGCACTGTTTTACCAAACATGTGCCACCTACCCCTGAAAAAGCACGATTAAGGAGAAAAGTTACTTCTAACTGTGTTCCAACTGTATAACATGTACAAGATGGACCATTTTTTCCCTTTCATGTCCAAAACCCAAATAACACATTGAGGCCCCTCTTACACCTGATAAATATTGTATTAACCAAAATTAAGGGACATAATCGAGAAAATAAATGATAACATACCACAATGAAGTCTAAGACCATACAACCTTCCCAATTTATAATGTATTTTTCTCAAGATGTGCTCCCAAGTATCACTAAGCAGCCAAGGTAAAAAGATCTGGCCACTGGGCCTGTATATCCATCTCCCTCTACCATGTTTCCTCATAAACATTACTATGCTTCCATAACACTTAATGTAATGGAACAATATTCACAATTAAAACATTTACCCTATGATCCACAAACCGATCTAGATTCTTCTCAAAGTACAGATTAGCCTCAAGCATAAAATCATCAACATCTATAACATGATATTGGTGAAGTTAACACTATTGAATATGTGATATATAAAAAACATCATGCAAGATACTATACCACATAGTATGATCTAAATATTATTCCATTGGTTTGATCCTCTCTATATTATCAAATGGGATAACATACCCAGTCACTAAATCAACTTATTTTTTAATTTGATGGTAACTCATCCTCAAAGACACCTAATGAAACACATTATCACCCACCAAAATCTCAAGGACTTGATTAAGTTTGATAGAATACTACTTCTTCATAACTTAAGCCATAGACATACATTTTGGAATCAATTAGACATAATATGATATATCTTATGAAGAGTTAGTTCAAAAAACTATGATTTCACAGTGTATATCCAACAAAATAGTGACCTACATGGCCTACAATAGAGTTTCCAAAATGGTTCTATTGGAATTTTATCCTTGTAACTTTTTTTCTACGTGAACTGAAAAAGTGAAAAGTTACTTTCCCCAAATCCACCAATGACTTGGATGCATTCCCACATAATTTCCTATAGATACTTAATAGTATCCTCAGACTACACATCTATCTATGGGTAGAAATTCATATTAAACAACGAATGGGTACCAAGTAATTTCTGTTACCCCAACAAGAATCATGAAGTAAAACCTGGATCATTATATGAATCTATAGTCCTCGGTACCCTGTACACCCACACTCTCATTTGAATATTTAAATAACCCAATTTTTCCATGGTCAATGACTCTCAAATCTATAAAAAAATTTCTACCTTTGTTATTTTATCCACAAAAACCCATATCACATCACTCTTCCTAGGGATCTTTAGAAGAACTATCTAAAAATCCATAATGAAATCATCCCATTTGAATTCTTGAATGGTATGTGGCTGCAAAAAAACATCACCCCATTGGTACCCAACATTCACCTACTAGAAGGTGTAGCATCATGTCATGAAATGTGTAACCACTTTTTCAATCCATGGAAAACAATACTATTTTCTTAGATAAAAATATTTTTTGGTTAAAAGAGGATGAAACTCCCAGTTCAAGGCATAAAAATCATTCATTGACTATTCCCACTATAAAGTAGGCATGAAAACCCATCCATGAATATAAATGAACTAATAATAACAAACAATTCCACCAGAAGGTGACTCCCTACCTTCAAGAATTTCCTTAGGCAAAACACTCCAGATCATCATATTTCCTTTGATTGATCAAGCTTAGAAGTTTAGACTCAACTACCAAGGATGAAAGTGTCATTTTATATTTTCTATGATGAAACTCTAGATGCATATCAATATAATATGCCATTATCCTCCACTCAGAAGTAGATTCCTAAAACACCTGATTTTTAGTCTTCAAACTCAAAGAATTTACATCATTATGCACATTTCCCGATGAGTAAACCAGATGAATGTCAAATGACTGCATGTACTGAACCCATCTTCAATGAATAATATTCAAATCATGCACGGATAATTTGTACTTAAGGATTTTAGGATTTATATTCCCTATAATAATCTCTCCCATCAGGTAATGCTTCCAAAATTTTAAAGCATAAACTACCACGCCTAGATCAAATTCAACTGTAGGGTAATTTAATTTATGTGGCCTCAACTTCCATGAGACATAATCCACAACCCAATAATATAGAATCATCACTTCACCAAGAACAACATTGTATGTATCAAAAAATAAGTTATAATCATTACTCAGACCCTGTTGAATTAATATAGGTTTGGAGTTCAGTGTCTTCATTAATCCTTGGATGACATCCTCTCATGACCTAGACCATTTAAACTTGATTCCCTTATTGGTGAAGCCATAAAGCGATGATTCCAAATGTGAAAAGTATTTTATGAACCTTTGATAGTAGCATGTGAAACAAAAAATTCATTGGGTTTGAAAAACATGAATAGGATTCTACCAAGATAATGTTTCTTTCAATTACTCTGCTACCTTTAACACACCTTCCTTAGAGATGATTTTACCGATGAAATTCACCCTATAGATCCAGAAATGACACATACATAAATTTTTGTATACCCCAATCTATCATAGTATTATCATGTTGATTTCAAGATGTTTATCATGATCCTCTTGACTGTTTGAGTACACCAAGATGTTATCAACAATGAAAGCAAATAATATATCAACGTATAGCTGGAAGTCCCATTTACTTAAGGATATAAACATTTCAGTCATATTGGTCTACCCTAATAGGATAAAAAACTCATATAAAACATACTGAATACTTATTGAATTCCATTATATATAAAAATATCTCACACATAACTGATGATACCCTAATCTCAAATCGATTTTGGAGAATAATGATGTATCTATCAGATGGTAAAAAAGAACATCAATTCTTCGAATAATGTATCGATTATTAACTATCACTTAGTTAACCTTTTGTTAATCAACAAGCAACTGCAATTTCCCATCATCCATCTTTGAAAAAAACAAAGATCACCAAGGTGACATTCTTGGGAGAATAAAATCTCTTTTATCCAATTAATCCAATTGAGTTTTATGTTCCCAAAGTTTGGTTGGGGTCATTCTATTTTACATAATATAAGAATTTTCTACTCTAGGAATAAAATATATAATGATCATAACCTCTCTCTCAAGTGGAAACCCTGAGAAGTCCTTCAAAATCACATCCTGAAACTGATACACCAATGGTAAAAAAACAAGCTTCCCACTCCCCCGTCATCATGAAAACGATAAGAAACATTAAGAGTGAGCTCACCCAAATTCTAACAATATTGTCATTGAAAATATTATTGGATATATCATTCCCCATTTTGAGAATATGTGTCACCCACAAGATATGTGAACGTTACCCTATAGTGTTAATAGTAAATATTGTATTGATATAACACACTCCAATAAATCCCCAATATGAGATAAAAAATAACATTTCAAGCCCAAACAAGTCCCACGAGAAACGATACCCACCAACCTCAAGGGAAAAATCCTTACATTGGGGGAATATTTCTACTCATAACTCTAACAATGTATCAATAAACATAATTCCACAAATATATTCCACCACCACACTAAAAAAATAAAAAATCTGAGACCATATAAATGAATGATAGGAACCTGTACTGAATAAATCACTATAAATAATGGTAGGTACAAGAATCATAACTCATACCATCAATGTAAATACTTCACCCCCTCTTGGTGTAGGTTGAACTGCATGAAGCTAACCTACCCATCTAACCTAGGATTTGGTGTGAGTTCCTGGTGAATATTTACCATGCCAATATATCACCACTTATTTCAACATAACTAGTATAACCTATAGAACACCAACTAACATCCTGGTATGGGGTAACTTACCCAATAATTTTATTGTTCATTGGCCTTCATCCTCCACCATTTTCCATTTTTTGATTGTTCCTAAAGATCCTCCGCACAAGCCATATCCTTCCACACAGTCAGCATTCAACTTGTGGTCGGGGACACTAGAAACACATGTTTCCTGGTCTACCCCACTAAAAACAGAAAACTAAATATCTAACCTAAGAGGCATGTACTCTTCCCTGATTACTCTGTCCACCACCTCCCCCATTAATAATCTCAAAATACTGCCTACTACTAAAGAAAGTCACATTGCTTTATCTCTATACTCAAACTACATGTTCACCATCGAAAGCCTCAATGTGTTTCCCTTCTAAAATAAGGATATGATATGCCACCACAGAAAACCTCTTTATATGGATGATATTCACCAAATAGTTGACCTCATGTTTATTTCCATCCTATAAACATTTCACCATAGTGCCCTCATCCCCCAGACAACTTTGGAACAATTAAACAAATGTTTTTGAGGTATCCATCATAATCCATCACAAACATAGTCCCATGGCTTAACCTCATAAAATATAAACAATTCTACTCTCTCATGGTCTCCAAATAGAAATACTCCCAAACAATTTCCTAGAAGACTTCCCATAACATACCATCAGATTGCTGAGTCTGAACTAGACTATACCACTCGCACATCACCGGCCTTCCCAATATATATGATTCCAATATGACTCTCTTCATAAGAGGAGTCTCTATGTGATCCCAAATCATCCGAGTTCACTCTATCTAGAACATTGACACCTCAGGTTCACCCTCTCTAGAAAACATCAGAGGGTGATGCAACATAAACAATCTTGTCAGATCAATCATACTTGGCATGAACAACCTTGTGTCCTATTCCATCATCTACATAAAATGAACATTGTTCTCATGGAACTAATCCTCCCTTATATTACTCTGGACCAAAATGGTTTCTTTTTCTACTACTGGTTGATAATTCTCAGCGATATACCCATGTCACCCAACCCGCACACATTGTGGTGACTGCATATCTCTAATATGAAAAAATGTCTCAATACACATAACATAAAAATTCCATAGTTCTCTCAAAATAATTATCTATACTCTCCATAAACAACCAATTATTCATGAAAAATCTTAATGGATATGGTCACACAACTACCTCTACCCTAAACCATCCCTACCATGCGTTATGGTTGATATGGGGGAAACCAACTAACATAGTCAGATGTCCTTCATTAGACACAATTTTAACCATCATACCGTCACAACATAAATCATCCTCACATAGAAAACTTTTTATATTTACAACCTATCAGAGCAAAATTTTAACACATTCATTACACCTCATTAGGTACCATTATTTAAACACTCCATTATATTCTTCCCCTTTAACAATTTTCATTATATTGATTAGAAACCATTTCATTAGAATTTATAGTAAATAGAGAAAATACTATCCCTTAGATCCTACATGTCTTTTGTGTGTCTGTGTTCCTACAATGATGCTTTTCACATATAATACATAGTTCCTAAAATGATGGATGTGTGTAAACCTCATGTAAATTCTACCATATCCAAAATACCCTAAAATAGTCACAAAACATAATTAGCGCATCACTCAATTTATGTAGCATTTAACTGTAAAAATGAACATCAGGGATTCAAATACCACTATAAGAACCAAGGTTTTACTCATGAATTGGTCTTCCGCTCCCATTAATGAGATCAATTTCAAGTCCCAAAACAACCTAGACTCCCATCTACCATTACCAAATATTTTGAAAACAGATTAGAAAAACTACCTCTCATAACATATTGTAACATCCCTGACCAAGTATCCACTATATCTAGTGCCATGCATCAGATCACCACATGACCTTAGTCTTACCTCCCCATATTATAATGGCTATAAACTAGGTATGTGGGTGTACAAGAATTTGTGGGGGTACTCTAACCTCTTTATCAGAGTATATAAGACACCAATATATTTATTAGATAGAGTTTTTTTAATTTATTTTATGTCTTGTGTTGTCCGCTACACCAAGATAAGCTTGTACGACATTTAACATTGTCTTAGGTTGTAGTATACGCAACAGAATATCTAGATTGTGTTATATAAAATTTCATGTTATTTTGATAAAATTCATTTCACGCAAGATCGAGTATAGGTGAATAACGAAATATTATTATGTTACCTTATAACCAAGATGTTAAAATGGTGGGAATGAAAAGAATTAATTGATTTATGAAAATATTGTTTAAACATCTATATAATTAATTATTTTTTGAAAAATTAATTACAAACAAAAATGGAACATTTTTTATTAGAATGAAATGTTTTTTCGAAAAAAGTATATAAATAAAAATAAGTGAGTTTATAAAATAATTAAATCTCTACATATAAATTTTATTAATGAAATATATGTTAAATATATTCAATGTAATATTTAAAATTAATCATATATGTTTTAAACTCATGATATAAGAACAAATTCAAAATTTAAGATAAAATAATTATTTTTCAAAAAAAAATACAACTTTACCACCTTTTGAGGGAAAACACATTTGAAATCTAGTATTTTACACTTTTATAATTTATTTTTGAGAAAATGAAATTTTTATTTTTAATAGGGACATAAAAACATTCTTTGGTTAAAATATTTGTATTTTTTTGAGAAACATTCAAATTTCAATGAATAGTAAAAAATAATGCATTTGAATTCAAAAATTTCTTTTCGTCTAATTATGTTTATTGATAGATTATCTTTAGAATTGGTTTTAAAGTATATTTAATTTATTTTTTATCATTTAATCCAACTTAGGTCATTTAATGTAATTTCACCTTGAAATTTGATATAAACACATGTCAATTTTTTGATGCTATTGACTTATACCCCCCCTATTTTCTCACTCCGACAATGAGAATTGATATTATAATATTTAATTCAATTTATTTGTTTTGAATTTAAATAAATAGGAAAAAATTATTTAAACATAACCCTTTCATTAATTTGGACATTATGAATAGTAACATTGGTAATTTTTATTTACCATGGTTGAAGGTAAATCAGGTAAATTAAGGGAAAAAATAATATGATAAGGACAATAAAATTTCCATAAAACCTAAAAAATAATATTGGATGAATAAAATTAAACCCTTTACACCTATGGATCCAAATTTATTCATTTAACTATCTTTTGTCAATGAATGTAACATAATTATTATTTTATCAAAAGAAAGTGACATCATGTCACACTCTTATCTCTGATAAGTATAAAAATATTAACATAGTGATACACTTTATGAATATATGAAACTATGTAGTATCAAAATAGATAATGAAATTATCTACATCATGTGAATTTATTTATAATTTTTAGAAATTAAAAAATTATCTTAAATATTGACACAATATTGATACATAAATTATTTTATTAAGAGAAATATCAAATAAATTATATTCTAAACATTAAAATAAATATTATATGACATAATTTATTCCATACAAAAATTTAATCGGTTAATATGACATGTTATAAGACAATATAATAGTTTTTTCAATGTTATCGCACTGTATTAAATTTTTTTAAATTCAATGAAATGAATGGTGTAAAAATTGACCTTATTGATATTTTATAAAATTAATATTTTATAAAATTATTTTAAAATCATGAAAAATGTTTTAAAATATAAAAGTTACTTGGTATGGTTTTCATGTTCATTATGTTTTAAATTATTTGAAATCGACCCCGTATATTTAAAATTTATGAAATATTAATAATTAAAATGTTGTCACCGCAATTAAAATCATAAGAGAATAATTAAAGGTAAACCCAAAAGATAAGGCTTAAAAATAAATAAATACATGTATAAAAAATATTGTGGGGAATAGAAATATCCAAATATTATCTTAAACAATTTTCAATAGGAATGTTTTTTTATAAAAATATTAATTTATATTTATTTAATATTTATATAATTTTATAGGGTACCCCTCACCTCAATTATAAAAGGGAACCTCCTCCCTCATCTCTCTAATTAAATTTCAGATTTAAAGATCAGACATACCCAATTATTTTCCCTTATCAAATTAAATATTCATATTATAAATGTTATGGTCTTGTCAAAATATCAACTCTTATACCATTAAGAGTAGATTTAGAGGAAGAACATCAAGGAAGAGGTAATCTCTTCTACGGATTCTTTCTTACTTCTTTCTTGTACTCATTACTCTTTCTTAGTTGTTTCATTATAAAGTAATAAAATCATTATAACTCATATAATGATATGTAATTATAATTTTGAAAGAACCACATTCCACCGTATATCCATTCTATAAAAAATTTAATCACTACACGTGCATACATACAACTTACTGTCTCCACACTGTTGTGTAATATTTTTTTCACTATCACCTTACTTGGATGTATAGAATGAAGGAAATAATAACTATATATGATAAAAATAACATGATATGTGTTATGGAACAACATATATACCATAAACATCCATAAAATTTCAAAAGTATCGGAATGATATCATCATTTGTGTGTACGTACGACCTACCGTCTCCATGATGAGATGCGATTAATTATAAAAGATATACATTAAACAATGATTATATAAATTTACATAATGAATAAATATGATATGTATTATGGAAATATTATTTTTAAATGATATAAATATTACATATAATGAGAATCACAACTTATATAGAAAACCATGCATAAGAAAATGAAGTAGTTTATACCCGAATAACGATTAATAATGAAATATTATTACAAAATAGATATTAATAAGATAATTTATAATATCATAAAAATTAATATGAGTATTTAGTAATTAAATTAAATAATTTAAATCATTATATTGAAGGATAAGATACAAAAAATGATATTATAAAAAAGGTAATGGATTGTTTGTCTCACTTTTATTTCTGTGGGACATGTTCCTTATACACCACATACTTATTTTGTGTGGTGTTTATGCTTTCCATTAATTTTTTAGGAATATTATTAACAAGGTTATGATATTATATATGAATATAATTTTCTTTATTTTATGAGACATTTGATTCTATTGATTATAATTTGTAATGGTTAATTTTCAAATCTCATTATTATCCGAGATTGCTTATATGTAATAATTTACTATAGTATATTTATCATCCATGTTCATGTTTTCTAAAAAAAATTTTCATAATTTTTGTAATATCCTCTTATGGATGTTTAAAGTCATTTTTACCCATTGTTACCTTTACTACATGGTTTTTAATGAATATTTCGTTCATTTTTTATACAAGGTACTTTTGGACTTTTCGGGAAGAAGTATGAGGAGAATGTTTATTTAACTTATACGACATGAATGGAATTTTAGGATTTCATAACGCCTTTTTTTCATGAAGAATACCTTACATGTTTTACAGGTTATCTTCAATGAAATTAATTTATTTTAAAATTTCAATGTGTTTTTAGAAATGAAAACATTTTTGAAGAAGAAAGGACATTTTCCTCAAGAAATAATTTTATATGTTTTATCAAATTTATTTTACATCTAAGAATAAAAATATTTTTTTCTATTATACTATCCATATCATTATTATGTTTGATTATGTTTATAATGGATTGATATTTAGGAAATCCACTTGTTTTACATGGATTAGGATATAATGGAATACTCTTTAAGAAACCCATTTTATTCTTTAGGTTATGTTATGATGAATAATTTATGGTTTTGTCAAACATATATATATGATTTTAATTATGTGAGGGGTGGGACCTATAACTCCCTCATATTAATTTGGTAATGATTTATATATCATGATATATACATAAAGTTAATGACAAGTAAATCTAGTTTAGTAATACTGGGCTTGAATGACACGTAAATCTAGTTTAGTAATACAGGGCTGAAATGATAAGTAATACCAGTTTCATAGTTGACTTTGTGCACTATGATGGTCTTGCCAATGAGACGTGGATAATATGGAAATTATTTTCTATGATTAGGTTTTTTCCACATGTTCATGTTTTAAACCAATTCTATGTTATCTTTGTTAATGTTCCATTATGATTAATGCCTTACGTATTGCGAAGATTCATTTTATAACTCAATATTTAAATATTCAAAATATATGTTCATGGTTTTATATTCTTATGTCTACGTTTTACATGTTTTCTATTACTGATCATTTGAGATCACTCTATTTATTTTTTCTTTCCCCATGTATTTAAATAAATAATTTATTTTGGAAAAATAAAGGTGAATATATTTATGGGAGTTGTTTAAGATCATTCATCAAGTTAAAAGAATGTGTTCCAAGTTTCCAATGAAACTAAACTAATATGGTCATTGGGAATTTATTTGTGTAATGTATTAAGTATTACTCAAAAGAAAATGAATGTCCATGTACGTAATGCTTGGGCTGTTAGAATTTGTATCATGGTGAAGGTTTATTCATCGTTTGAAATGAGGATCAAAAAACCTTAGTGAGATCCCTTGAGATATTTCTAAGGATATGTCTGGGGTTTTTTATAAGGATATGTCTAAGTATTGGTTACAATACTAGTATTTTTGTGATAATAATGACTAACCTAGGGTTAAACTAAAAATATCACATATTTAATTAATATAAGTAAGTTACATTACTTATGTGTTTCTAACATCTAATATTTATTTCTCACAGTTTCATTTCTAGTCATAGTTAATTTCCATAACGATATTGAACATTGTTAACCATTGAATTTTTTTGATTTTGAAATTATGGGAATTATGAAGATAAATTTCCCCAGGTAAAATTTCATTAAGATAATCAGGATAATGGTATTAGTATTGGTCATACTTCTAAGGATAAAGATATAGTAAATGACATGTTAAAGCTATATGATGTTTTTTTTGTATTGTTTACATTTAACCTAAGAAGTTTGAGGTTGATAAAACTTAATAAATGACTAATATTTTAGGAATGAAGATGATGATAGATCTTGAGTAATTGTTTAAGAATAATTATGGATGATTGAGGTGTATATGTTTCATAATTCAAAGACTACATTACATGAATCATGAAATATATAAGTGTTTTTAGTAATAGTTTTTCATTTAGGACTAGAAAGTATATGTTGAATAGTTTTAAGGATAAAAATAGTCATTTATGGGTAGGGTGGTATACTTATAGAACACATTATTAAGGGGATGATAATCCTCAATATATCCCTTATGCTATGATAATGTTGTTTGGTTACATTTATGTTGGATTTGAATAAGTAAATTGGTTGATTATAGTTTCTTGGGAACTAATTATGGAGTTGTTGACAATAGGATTATGCTATCATGGATGAATTATAAAAAAATTTGGTACTTTAGGAATATATCATATAAGTTTTTGAATAAAGAAACATTCATTTTTTTCAATAAAGACATATGATAATTCGGGTAGTTATCGTTACTCAAGAGAATACATGATGAAAGTGTTCACATTTTTTTGAATATGAAAAACTAGAGATATCTTATGATATATAGGGGATAAATATTAAGTCTATTTTTTGTTCCTTTTTCTACAGTTTTTGATTTTCATCTTTCATAAGTATTTTAAGGTTATCCAATTTTTGGATAGGTTAAGATAGTCATCGGATGAAGTTTTTCTGAAAAAAATATTATATCACCATATATGGAATTATTCCAACCTATTTGTGATGAAGATAGATAGAATGACCTATCAAAAAATTTATGGATCACATGAACTGTTAAAAATTTAGTAATGAAAAATTCAACTTCATTTTTCTGGAATAAGTGATGAACTGGAAATTGTTCAAGGCATGACCAATGATTGTATTGAAATCAGGTAACTATTTTTATAATGTTCTTAAAATTTAGAAAAATGAAATTGAAAAAAATGTTATCCTAGTACCTTCTTATCTTATGAATCAAATGGTCCTTAAAATCATTATAGATTTATGTCTTTAATATTTTCAACATTATCCTAACCTGATAATCTATCACTCTCCATCAGAACTTGATTGTTAGATTTATTATTCCATTCTTCCCAAATATACCATTCTATGTGGAAAACCGATGATGTGTTACATTGGGTAAAAATTATGTTTCTATATTTCCTTTTTAAAATGATGTTTTTGTATTCATTTTTAGTATGTGGGTTTCTATGAAATAATCATTCAATTAGTAAACCTTTAATAACCCCAGTGAATTTTGAGGGTGAAATTAATTTTAAGAGGGGTAGAATGTAACACCGAAATATTTTGTTATGAGAGAGAGAGCTTATTTAATTTCATTAATGTCTTATATTGTATAATATATAAAGACAAGATTTTTCAATACAAAACAATGGCTTAGCTTACGGTATATAGAATGATATGCGGAGATTGTGTTACAAACTTGTTCATTTTCTATTGAGAAAATTCATTTTATGCAAGACCGATTATAAGTGAACAACTAAATATTATTATGTTAACTTATAAAATAGTTGTTAAAATTGTTGGAATTAATATAATTAAAAGATTTCTGAAAATATTGGTTACACATGTGTTTAATTAATTCTTTTTTGAACAACTGTTTACAAATGAAATAAAACTTTTTTAATTAAAAGGAATTTTTTTTCTAAAAAAACTATTTAAATTAAAATAATTGAGTTTATAAAATAATAATATCACTTCATTTGGATTTTATTAATGAAATATATATATTTTATATATTAAATATAATGTTTAAAATTCATCATATATGTTTTCTACACATGATATAAGAATAAATTCAATTTTTTGATTAAGGAAGTATTTATTAAAAAAATATAGTTTTACCGCCTTTTGAGGGAGAACCCATTTTAAATCTATTTTTTTCAACTTTTATAACTTTTTTTTGATAAAATAAACATCATATTTGGAATAGACTTCGGTTAGCTGTCATTGGGGAATTATTTCTTCTCGTTGATAGATGGGTAGAGAAAATTGAAATTCTATGAGGTAGGAAAGTCAAACCCAAGGGCAACGGTGATTGAATGCAATGGTCGAGGAGGAAACACTTGAAGTTCTCAGCCTAGTTTAGATGTGTCCTAGTCATCAGTGTCTGTGGGGGAGATTCTGATGCCTAGTTCTCTAATGGATCCCATTGTGTCCTCGGAGGTTGGTTCTGGTGCTTCTTTGGAGAAAAAGGAATCGGTGACCATGCCTAACCCAAAGGTTGTTTGGGTTTTTTCCAGGATAAGGTCAGATTTGGATGGCCCTCCCTCCTACAACTATCCAATTCGCCTGGAGAGTGTGAGGGTGAGTGTTGATTTGGACTAAATGGAGTGGGCTTTAACTGGTATGGAGCAGCATGCATACAGCAAGGTGTATGTAACCAATGATTCTTATGTTGAGGTGTTGAACTCATGTTATGGTGACTATTATAAGGGGAGGCAAGAGCATGATAGGTAGGTGGTCTCTCCAACTAGAGAGGGGAGGCCATGAGGTTGTGACTCGATTTAATAAACCCCTTTACAGGTGGACAATAGTTATGAAGGACATACAGAGGCTGGTACAAGCTATGATCCAGACATGTTGATTGATACAAACTAGGTCTATGTAAATAGACCCAATAGAAATGATACCGGTCAGTCATCTGGTGAAGACCTAAGGAAAAAAGAAAAATATGATTAATATTGGAATGATAAGTAAGAAGGACTACTCATATTTACCTCCCCCTTGGTGACTCGATCTGCTATAAAGATAAACGTCATGAAAAAATATTCAGAGGCTCTGTGTGATTATCCCTTAGATATACTACTATGTTCTGATGAGGAAGTGATTGATCAGGTTTTACTTCATAATGCGACCAAGGAGGATGCTGTTATTTTAATGGGGAGGCCTTTATGGTTGGCCCTCATTGAAGAGAAATACTCTTGGATATATAAAAAGGACATAATACTTGTAGGGGGATTAAGAAAAGGGAGAATCAGCCTTGAGGAGTACATTGATTCTTGGGATAAGCTAGTTTATGAGTTTAAAAGTCTGTTGTTGAGTGTACCATGATTGTAGGTAACTAAAATCTTTTGGAAAATGTTTAGGGAATCGGTTTTTGGGAATCTAAAATTATTTTTCAATTATGTATAAATTGTTTGAACCTATTGTTTGGTTTTGGAGGTATGCTGATCCTATTTGAGTATTATTGTGGACATATTTTGTTTTGTATTTTATGTGACTCTTTGGTGATACAAATGCCTCATTCTACATCGGTATGCTTCATATGGGGTCAGAGCATTTATCCCCCATTGGACCATGCCAATCAGAATTGGTAGGTTGAGAGGCTATGACTATGCCATTGGTTCTGTGCCCGTGCATCCTCCTTGGGACAACGTTCGATGTGGTCATGTAGTGTTGAAGGTTGGTCTTCATGGTGTTATTACCGGGGAGGGGTAGACCCTGTAGTTTTGTTATGGGATTTTTACTTTTATTGTCTTTTTCGATTTTAATGCTAGTACTGTAGTTTCTCAATTTTTCCATCAAAAGTGTTTTGATAATACAAAAGTTAATTTTCAGTCATAAAAGTGTAAATATTGACACTATTTCTATTTTATAAAAATAATATTTTATTAAATTACTTTAAAATAATAATAAATATTTTAAAAAACAAAAAGTGACTTTGATAGGGTTTAAAATTTTATTATGTGTCCAATTATATGAAATTTACCCCATATAAGTAAAATTTATTACTTTATAATTCTTAAAATTATGTTTCCACAATTAAAATTAAATGGAAATCATTATGGGTAAAAAAAATACAAGGATTAAAATAAAATCAATAAAATTGCAAAAAATATTAAATGAGATAATTTTGAAAAATATTCATCATGTCTTCTACATATTTAAATTTGGAAGCTTTGGGTTAAAAAATTTTATTTTCATTAATTTAATATTTTATAAATTTCTAATGGTACTCCTCATCTCAATTATAAAAGGGAACCACCTCCCTTAACCATTTACTTCACATTGAGCCTTAAATCCCAGTTGTCCCTTGTCATCATCCATTATAAAAATCTTTAGTCACATTATAGAGGGTCTATACTTCTCAAAAGTCCAAATCTAGTGCCTTTAAGAGGATATTTAGAAGAATGACATTGAAGAAGAGGTAAGCTCTACTATCGATTCTTTCAAACTTATTTCTTCTAATCCATCATATTCATTAGTTGTTTAATTATAAATTAATATAATCATAATAAATAATATAATTAAATGTTATTATAACTATGAAACACCCATATCCCTCCTTTTATCCATCTAATGAATAATGAAACCACCACAAGTGTGTACATACAGCTTACTATCTCCACACTGTAGTGTAATATATTTTTCACAACCACCTTACTTGGATGAATATAATGATGGAAATAATAATTGTATATTACTTTTATAAACTATTATCTATAATGTGACAATATATATACCATACAATTCCACACCATTTCACAATTACCTGAATGATATCGTATATCATGCCTACGTATGACCTACCGTCTCCACGGTTGGGTGCGATTAATTCTTCAATATATCAATTAAAAAAATATTATATAAATGTATCTAATGAATAAATATTATATGTATTATTTTAATATCATTTTGGTATGATATAAATAGGAACTAATAAGGATAATTAGAAATTATTTTTCAAAACATGAATAAGAATATGAATCAGTTTATACCAGAATAAGGAGTAATAACAAAATATTATTACCAAACGAATGATAATATTATCATATATTGTCTCATAAAAATGAATATGATTAGGGAATAATTCAACAACATCATTTTAATCAATATACATGGAGTTTATAAACAGACAATGGATAATTGACCTATGGTAAAGGGTTATTTTGCTTCACTTTCATTTATGTGGGACATATGCCTTATGCACTACCTAATTAATTTGTGTGGTGTTGATGATTCCCATGGATGTTTTATTATTCTTATTATTATGGTTATGATATTTATATATGAATATATATTTTTTTTATGAGGCATATAATTCTACTGATTATAAATGGCTAGTGATAATTTCAAAATATCATTATATACGAGATTGTTTATATATAATTATTTAATAGGGTTTATTTATCATCCATGTCAATGTTTTAAAAAAAAAATTCCTAAAAATTTTACTACTATACTATGTATGTTCTATTTATACATTTACTACATGGTTTTAATGAATCATTCTTTCATTTTCCATACGAGGTACTTTTTGAAATTTCTGGAAAAAGTACAAGGAGAATGATTTTTTATCTTATACAACATAAATGAAATTTATGATTTCATAAATCCATGATTCCATGAAAATTACCATACA
This sequence comes from Viscum album, assembly GCA_963277665.1. Classification (NCBI taxonomy): domain Eukaryota; kingdom Viridiplantae; phylum Streptophyta; class Magnoliopsida; order Santalales; family Viscaceae; genus Viscum; species Viscum album. The sequence goes on along the minus strand of OY728142.1, from coordinate 1,627,068,844 downwards.
GGTTTTATTTTTTATTTTCAATAAAATTATTTTCTTTTTAAAATGGGTGGCATTTCATTAAAAGAAAATAATTTTTAAGAAGAATGGATATTTTCCTCAAGAATAAATTTCATTCTTTTTATCCAAATTAATTTTTATCTAAGATTACGTATATTTTTTCAAGTATACTATCCATATTAATCTTGTGGTTGATAATGTGTAAGATGGAATTTTATTTATTAAATCCATTTTTTTACATTTATTATGTCATGATTGAATTATGTTTAGGAAACCCAATTTATTATTTGGATTATGTTAAGATGAATGAATAATGTTTTTGTGGAACATATAGGTATGGTTTTCATTATGTGATTAGTGTGACCAACATATCCCTCCAATTAATTGGGTAACGATTTATATCTCATGAGATAGAAATGACTAGAATGGAAGATAAATTTGGTTTAGTAATATAGGGATGGAATGAAAAGTAAATATTATTCATTAATAAAGGGTTGAAATTGAATGTAAAACCTATTCAGTAATAGACTTTATCCATTATGATGGTCTTGTAAATGAGTCTTGGATAATATTGAAATTATTTTATATTGTTATGATTTTTCCACAGGTTGTTTTATGCTAATTATATGATATTGTGCTTAATTTTTCCTTATGATTTAAGAGTCACATACTTCTAAGATTTATTTTATGACACATGATTTTTATATTAAACATAAATTCTAATGTTTTTACAATCTTATGTTTAGGTTTTCCATTTTTTCCTTTATTAAGAATTTGGGCTCACCCTATTTATTTTTTTCCTTCCCCCATGATATAAATAAAGGTTCTATGTTGGAAAAATAGATGTAAAATTATTTATGAGAGATGTTGAAGTACTTTTATCATGCTATAATAATGTGTTCTGAGTTTCCAAAGATCATAAACTAATATTATCTTTGGGCTTCTATTTCTTTAATATATTAATTATTCAGCAGAAAAATGTAATGTCCTTGTATATCAAGATTGTGTAGGTAGAGAGTAATCCAAAATATATAGATACTAAAAAAATGAAATAAATTAACCATAAACATGAATCAAAATCCATTTACCTATACTGGATAATATCCTACAACCAAATAATAAATATTCCATATCGTGTAATAAATTTCCATGTATAAGAAAAAACAAATATAAAGAAATTCAAAAGGAACAAGAAAACATGTCTCGAATATAATTCCATAACCTTAATCCAAGAACATTTGGAACCTCAAATCAACTATCTATAATAGTGACCTTTCCTTTGTCCTTTCCTACACCCATGTAGTCTACTCGAGTACCCAATGACATCTAGATTTGGGTTTAATTCCAACTCCTTTGGCTAACAGAATTAGTTTCTACAAAATATCCATTCAAAATACATTTTGTATGTTGGTACATAATGAATGAACAAATAAATAAAAGAAAAACATGGTGTGTTGAGTTAAATAAATTCACTTTGACCATGTAACATATTTCTCCAATGGGTTATATATTTTAATAAAAAAAATTGACCTATTTATATCATATAAACTATGCATAAGGGGAATAAATCAAGTTACCTTCATCACTAGTTAAAACACAACACACATAAAACCTTACACTAGCCTTGGAGCCTATTTTTAGTTAGTCAAAACCAATACAACCATTAGGTGAAAAAAATTTCGTCTCACTCCATAACCCACAAATTATATGGGTAGGATTTATAGCTGCATTATAACCCAACTCATGATCATAGATTCTAATTTCCAATACAAAACATATGTGAATATTTTATGTGTTCATGAATATTTTATCATCTACCTTATATAAAAATTCATAAACCATAACAATTTAACACAAATACAATTTACAATTTATATTTCATTCCACACATAAATCATCTTCACGAATTTACACATTAACGTATTTACCATTCACTATTCATAACTCATCAAACCCCTTTACATTATACCCAACACTATGGTATGCTATATTATCACATAAAAACAATTAACATTAATTTCATTTCAAAATCCGTAATGGAAACAAAACACAAATTTCATATATTTCATTTTGTAATCCCATGTTAACATGATTAACATAACTATCAATGGTTCTATAACATAAACCCTTCATATTCATATTAACTAAACCAAAACTGTGATAAAAATATAGAACACCCCATGGGTGTCCATTTTTCCCAGTACAGTCAACCTCAATGCATCCTATGGGTAACATGAAATGTTCAATTGATCATTTCACCACCAAAATTATCTATTTATACTAATAACAACAAATGAACAACCCCATACACATAAATCAAACATCAAGAGTATGAGAGATGACTTGTATACCACCTACCTTGATTCAAAAGATGAAAAGTCAATTAACCTCAGAAATTTATTTAGAGTCAAACATCCTTTGAAGCCCCATCCTAAGATCAATTGAAAAATGAGGGTTTTTAGGATTAAGATGAAGTGGAACAATTAGAGAAACCCTAGTATGGAAAAATGAATGAAGGGGAGTGTTAATCTAACTTGATGCTTCAGTTTGAAGCTAATGACCCTCCAAAAGACTTTAGAACAATGTAAGTATATCCCTCATATTTTTTAGGGGAAATGTTCCATACCATTGGCCACTGTAGAAGAAAAGGGTGGGAAATTTTGGTTTTATTTCTTAAGGATCAGGGAGATGGTTAAAAGTACATATTTAATGGGGAAAATGGGGTTTCAACATGATTGGACAAACTAGGAGCTAACTGTCAGCCATCCTTTAATGAAGAGTGGGGTCAATTTGTATGTCTTACTGGGGAGACTGCACGGTTTGAAAAAACCATATGGTGATCGTGTTGATTTTTTTATCGAAGTACAAAAGGTTTCACCACCACCATTGGAAATTTTTATTTACTGTTCACTTCCTCCCCTAGAAATCATGGTTTGGGGGCATAGATACATGTAACCATGGACAAAACCTTCAATATGAACTAAATGTCCCAACTTTCCCCTCTTTCAATTACTAAACCCCTGGAACACCCCAAGCCACCTCATGCAACCGGTAAAATTTTTATTAACCATCTGTAAGGTACATAATCCAAAACATAGACAAGAATATACCTCCCAAATTTCCGTAATATTAGAATTAATGTATTGGGAAGTTCTTAGAGAAATGATCACACAATTTTTAGTAAGTCACTTTATTCTTGAATCTATGTTGTCTACAAAAAATGAGTTGTATTCTTTTCATGAGTGAATATTAATTTCTATAATTTATAAAAAAATTTCTTAAAAAAATTATCTTCTATTTTGGAATCATAATGTAAAATTTTCTTAAAGGTAATCCTTGATAATTTTTATAAAACATTCATTTTTCAAGGAATAATGAAAATATTGATATTTATGGAAAGACATATTTTATTTTAAATTTTTTACAAAGTAAAATTATTTTATAGATCAGTTTTAAATTTTTATTAGTTAATTTCAATTCAAAATAATATAATTTTGTTTTTTCAAAATAATTTATACACTGTTTTTTATAAAATATTAATTGTTTAAAAGGGATTTTTTCAGAAAAACTATTTTACATGGAATTTTTGGGGTTCCATTTTAAATAAAAATTTGAAACATAAGTTTTTTTAATTCAAAAAAATGGAAACCATATTATTAATAAATGGGTCCATGTTTAGTAAATAATTAAATTTAATTTTCTGTCAAGATGAATAATAAATGTATTAAAATTTAATACCATGTTAAAGGGTATAATGGGTTACTTTAGATTAAAAACAAGTGATAAGATCATAATTTTTCCCTATTTATTATCAGATGAACTAAATTTAATGGTTAACATATAAGGTTATAAATTTAATTTTTTAATGGAAAAATTTCCATATGAATGACTTATTTATTATTTAAAACATTGAAAGCCACAAAATGTCACTATCATTGTCCTATACATCTATCATGTGTCCACATAGGATAAAACAATTTATGAACAAATCTAAGGGTCCAAATTTAGATTAATAAACTTATTTTCATTATATACATTTATTTACGACCTTTTGGTTCCTCTCTGATGAGACTATGATGTTTATAGTATTTTATTTAATGAAATGTGAAAGATGATACATTCATATTTTAATTACTATAAAAATTTTAATATAGTGTTATATAGAAGATATATTCGACTATAAATATTATTATGAAAACAAAAATATTGATCTACATCATTGTATTTTGTTTTTCATTTTTTTGTGAAGATTAATGTACCTTAAATAATTACACAACAATGAAAAAGTAATTAATAAATAAAAAAAATAAAAAAAATGATATTAAAAAGAGTAAGATAAATATAATTTTAATTAATTAAGGATCTGATTTTTTTTAAATAATATAGTGAGATATAGTAGGTGTATTAAATTATTTTTTCAAAGATATTTTTTTTCTAAAAATCAATGTATGGTATAGTGTAAAATTTGTCAATGATGTTATTTTATTAAAATAATAAAATGTTAAAATATTTATAAATCATGAAATATTAAATAAGAAAAAATTGGATAATTTATTGTAATAAATATCATAAATACACCATTATTTGTGTAATTAAAACTTTAAAAGAAAAAATTACAACCTTTTAATATTGAAAATGTTGTTACCATGGTTAAAATTAAAATTTCAAAAATAATGGTTAATCAAAATGATAAGGTTAAAAATAATACCAAAACATGTATAAATTCTATTATATGATAATATTAAAACCGTTCATTGTATTATATTCTAATCCATATCTAATTGGTTGTATTCATATAGAAATATATTTTATTAACTGTTAATCATTTGATAAATTGGAAAAGTGCCTCTCACTCTAATTATAAAAGGGATCCTCCTCCCTCACTTATTAACATCATCTCGAGCCTTCTATATCAACCTTAACCATATTATTTATCTTCTAAACATATATAGAAACCTTTTAGAGATGGAATTATTTTTTAATTACCAAATCATTAACCATTTAGAGGAGAACCAAAGGAGACACTTAAAAGTAGAGGTAATTAAACATAATGTTTTGCGGAGGGAACCCATTCCATTGTGATAGTCTTAGAAAATTTTCATTATTATGAAGAAAATTATTTTTTATGCTTATGTGTTTTCTATAATTCCGTGTTTTATGCCAATGTTATTTTGTCATGGATCATGTTACATTCAGATTTATGTCTTATGAGCTGGAAATATTTATTTCATAACATAAGATTTTGATATATGTTATGAAGAGTATGATTTTCAAAATTTTATCTTTATATTTTTATATCCTTATGCTCGTGTTTTTTCTGTGATATCCTTATTTATTATTTTCGAGAATATTTTCTCACCTGTTCTTTTATTTCTTTTTCACATGATATAATTAAATGTGTTAACTATTATATTTAAAAAGGAATTCTAGTTATAATGGAATCAGTGAAGGATGATGTAGATATTTTATGAACCAGTTGTTTATATTTCTAAATTTCCAAATTCACTAAACCTATATGGTTCTAGCATATATTTTTGATTCATTTCATGAGTTTTCATATAAAAAGTTGTAATATCTATGTTTGAAATTAATTATATTTTATATGATATGTCCTCATTTCCTTCATAGTTAATTTCGAATGTAGGTGTCGAACATGATCCATAGTATCAATACATTAGACCAAATAATATTCTCAAAATGATTGATTACATGATATTAGTAGAAACAACATACAAAATGAATACCTACTATGAATTCATGAATAATAATGGAAGAAATGAAGAAACAAAAATCACGAGGAAGGAACCTTGGATAATGTTTGTTCTTTCCTTGACTTGTTGATATTATAATTATGAGAAAAGAAGAAAAATCATGTAATAAAAAGAAATTTCAAAAGCACAAATGATAAAACGATACCCATAAAATGATTGACCCAAAAATAAATCATTTGGTTGATTTGATTTGTGTTTATCATGGGATAATAAAATAAGGATAAAAAATAATAATAGAACATCCTACCATGACTTTATATCATTCATTGATAAAGAAAAATCCGGTTTCATAGTCATTAGAATGATACAAAAACTCTATTGTCATTATAGACCTTTACAATATCCTTTTGATCCTCTAATCAGATGTATTTTGAGAAAACATCTATAAGATCCCCTATCTAGGTTTCCAAGGATGTGATGCTAACCCTTAGACTCAACTATCACATGGTATTTATATACGATTCATAGGTCACTGAATTGAAATAACTAAATTAAATAATTAATTAATTCATTTAATATATTTTATTAATTTATCCTGAAACATCCTTTTATAAAAATCCCAACGCCAATCAAGATTATATCATGACATTGGTAAATTCCATGGTCCAGATTCAATGCTAGACTCATATTTCTTATATGAGAGTCATTTTAATATTTAGTCCCCATTTTCTATAATACTATATACATTTGATCTTAATATATTTATAATTTATCAAATATAAATTATGGTCTCACTTAGCCTCAAAATAACATGTCCTCTCAATCTATATATTTAAAAATACTACTCGATATAATTCTAATATTAACAAGAAAAAAAGAGATATTAAGTTATAATTAAGTATTTCATATAATTTTCATATCAAAAACCAAATTTAACATCCAAATTCACTCTTTGGTATGTTGGATCACATGAAAGCATCATTACTGATGAAAAATGATGATTACACTACATCATTTCCCAAACACGTCTCTAATTTTTTTTATGAGTTGATAGAATGAATATGATCCAATTTTTTTTAATTAGAGGTCAAATAAAAATTTATCCCCCTTGACTAATTAATATAATATTGTGTCGCAATGTGGAAGTCTAACATTCCCATTATTATCATTCCAAAAATTTTATTGTGTGACATATTTCTAGGACTTCATATTTAATGATTGTGGTATCCACAACATTGATATTGGTGAGAAAAATCATACATGGAATATTTTCAATAATATTAAATATATCATTTCATAAATGATCAGTATTGATAATTATAGAGTCTTACATACACAGTTATGAAAACTAATCATGTACTATTTTGTCATATATATTATATTTTCAATATAGTCACCTTTGAGGGGTTAACATAACCATTGTAACGGTATAATAACCAAAGATTTGATGCCCCTTGTTTTTTCCCACATAAAATATGTGGTAGAAAATGTTTGAGGCTATTAAGTATCATCATTAAAATTCCAACTTGAGATCATATAATTTCATCTTTTCTCCACTCAAACACTATATCCACATCATGTATCCTCTTCCGTAATAGCTAAAAACTACGTAGTAATATTAAATAACATAGTTTTCTTTTATATATATAATTAACAATACACCTTCATGTAAAAATATTCTAAAAATATATTTTATTTTAAATATGATTATCATTTCAATATTAATAATATGTAGAGAGTGTGGAATTTTTTTAAACAGATCACCTTGATTTCTCAAAATTTAAAACATATATAATTGAAATAATTGGTTCTATAGATTTTTATTATATATATATTTTATTTTTTTGTAATATGTGTTGTAAAAAATCATATAGAAATTTATTTAATATTTTATATAAAATTTATAAATGAAAATTAATACCACGAATATAAACAAGAGTTAATAAATAAAAAATAGTCTATAAAAAAGACACCTGAGTATTGTTGACGAATGCTTCATTTTTTTCTCTCAATAGTTGCTGATAACATAAGAGATAATGTTAAAATATATATTATATCATAATTTTTATGTAAATAGGTTCTGGATTTAATTCATCTGGGGTCTCTAATAGACCTAAAATTTTACCACTTTAGACTACTATAAAATTCTTATACTAATGAAAACACCATATTTTTATTTCATTAGAAATGATGGTTTCTAGTTTAAATTATCCATTAGTGGGAATTTATCCATTTTAACTCTACTTTCAACAAAAATTACAATAACCACATTAATTTTAATTTTAATTAAAGGGTTTATGTACCCATAGAGGGGATGTTGTGAGGATACGTGTGGTATAACTTCCAATTGTATAATCTCTTGATGACCGATTTACTTCTCATGTATAGAAAATATTACATAAAGTAATAATTTCTTAATTATTTAAATATAGAGTATTTACACAACTAATAAGACGTTTCTTAGCTTATATGATGATTTTGAATATGCACGATACATTGGGATCATGTATTTTTGACACTAGTTGATCATGGGTTTGGTATTTTACATTTATGTTTTTTGACTATAAAAATATATTTTAATAATCTATTACATGTGTAACCTATAAAGTGTTTTATATTTTATTTTTTTCCACAACTATATAAGGTTGATATAGGTTAATAAAATATTCTTAAAATGAAAATAGTTTCTAGTATCATGAAATATATTAATATAATTTGGGATAACATAAATACTACACATAATAGAAAAAGAACTATTTTTTTAATAAATTAAGAATAATTATATTTCATATTGAGGGATCTTGTAATTATCTAAATTTATTTGTGATAGGTAAAATGTATATTTTATGTGGGATTAATGTTATATATGATATTAATTAGAAATTTTATGGTACATTAACTTGTTATTGTTGTGTCGTATCATTTTGTGAATCCATATCATTTTGATAGGATACATTATGATTTACATATATTGAAACATCAATATTATATTCTTCTTGAAACATATATAATAGGTTGGAGTGATATTGATGTTGAGGAAGAAGAAATATTTGTGGAATATATATTGAAAATTATATATCTATGTGATTAAATTTTAGTTTGATGAATTTTTTTCAATTGTGAGTGTCTCATGGAGACATAAATGATTTGAAGGAACACTCTAGTGATTTGATAACTTGGATTAAAGTAAAATATTGAGATATAGTCATAATTTGGTCATCTTGTGAGAGTTTTCTGAGTGAATGTTGAGGGATTTTATTCATTTTATTATAATAATGTGTTTATTTGGATGATATTTTTTAAATTTTAATGTATAAATTTTATAATGGGATCTCTAATATAGATATCCATGTTTTTAACCCCCTTTTTTTGAATATATAACGACTATGTTTTGTTTATTTAATATTTTAAGGATGAAATCTTATTTTCAAGCATTTAGAAATAAAATATAAGTAGTAAATTTAATTCAAAATGGATTTTTTATAGTATTGCATGAATTTGGGAGGAAATGATATCTTCAGAATTTTAGGGAGAAATTTTCGTGAATTTATTTATATATAGAACCAAGTATATTTATATATATTAGAGAAATATTATTGTATATTTTTATTTATGGTTATTAATATTAAAAACTTAAAAATAAATATTTCCATTTTCTATGAGAAAACAAAAAATAAAAACATATATTATCGATCATCATTAATATTATTAATTAGATTATGATGCTAAAATTGAGTTAAAATTTTATGAAGCCATTATGTTAAAACATAATTATTGAAATATTATTTATAGTATAGAGATAATTTTTTTAAGGTTTTAACAAATACATTTGGAATGTCAACCTTAAGATATCATATTATTACATTTCTATGATGGAATCCTTTGGGTTTAGATCTGTATGTTTTTAATTGAGTTGATAAATTAATAAAAATAGAAGTTTAAACAAATGTACATTGAAAAAATTTGGGCCCCATTATGGGTGAACCCATAACATCAACTCATCATGATGAATATCAAGTACTTTTCACATATTTTTCATCAATAGGTTTTATCCCCATGGTGGAGTAATAATATATTATTATGATAACTATACCAATTGATGGTTGGACTTTATGGACCTATAAAATCCTATATCCATTTAATTTCAATTTGAAAAATTATAGTATATTACTGAAAAAATAAAAATTAGTCTCTGGGGGAAAAATACTACTCAAATATTGACTGATGTTTAATTATTTCTACAATCCAAACCACAATAAAGATAGAAAATAATAATTTCAATCCTAAGAAATTTCATATTAAAAACTAAAAAACATCAAGAATTAATCCACATATAAAATCATTAACTTACATAAAAAATATATGCCTTAATTAAAAATTTGTGATAAGAATTTTTTAAATTATTAATAAATACCCAAAAAATGTTTTGAGCCATATTAGTTTTTGTTTTAATATTAAGGATGACCCTTTAGAAATAACTCAATATCCATTATGGAATATTTTTTTGTTTTGTAAATCATAGTAGAACACTATTCATAGTAATCACTTTTAAATAGGTGAGAAATATTATACTAATCTCAAACACTTCTATATTCACACTAAGTGATTAAATATTCCCCCTTAATTAATGTAAAATATTCTTGAATATAGGATGAAATGTTAAGGGATATTTTTAAAACTGCAATTAATACTCCTTATGCATTGGTTGAAGAATAAACAACAACCATTATATAATAATTGGTTTATTAGATGTTTTAAGAAATAATTTAGTGCAATCATTTGGAAGTTCATTATATAACCAGTAAGATAACACAAGTATCCCAATAACTATTATATTTAGTTTATCATAGATTCAATTTTTTATATTTCAGAATAATTTTATACATTGAAAGATTATATTTTTTATAATATCTTGGAAAAATATAGGGAGATAAACACTAAAGAATTGTGTAAATATTAAGGAAAATTTCATAGGCCTGGATTCTCCCTTTAAGGCCACTCATACTAAAAATACTAAATAAATAAAAAATAAGTGTAAGGAATATGATTGAAATTATCAACAGAAGCGTAAGAACAATTTTACGTGAAGTTGAGAATGATGAAGTATGGAAATGATGGTGTATGCATATGGTGTAAAAGGAAATGTGACCATTTTGATATGACCATTACATTATATTACGTGAACATTAAAATAATAATATTACACTTAGGAATATTATTCTGACCAATGGAATAGTAAAATAATGTTTGGTGAATAATTTAATTAGTTTATATCAAAATATAATTGAATCAATTTTTTTAATATTCGAAATTGAATATTTTTTCATAAGGAAATCATAATGTCATTTTATCACAAATAAAATACACTATGTTATTATTTAAATATATTTTCATGAAAAATATAAGAATGTGAAATAAAATTATTATTCATAAATTTTTTTATATTGGAGTAGTCATTTTTATATAAAATATGTTTGTGAAATGATAAGTAATTATTTAGTGGTTTCTAAATTATATTATGTCCAAAATATTAATTTTTTTGATAAATATGGATTTTTTGAAAATTAATATTAACAAATTGAGAAAATTAATATAATTAAATCATTTATATGTTTAATATTCAAAATAAAATTAGCACACAGTGAATTTTTTGGATTTTTTATGAAAATCTTTAATTATTGGTGAATAGTTAAATATGACAGAATATAATATGATAAAAACAATGTTAGGTAATTGATTATTTACAATATGGGTTATATAAGAAAATATTAATGGCCTCACTTGATGTAATTATTATATATAGTCAAATGGGACGTCATTATTGGTTTTCTTGAGTGAAAAAATTATCTAATTAATATTATATTAAAAAACTCTTTGGTCCCCCTCTAAAAAATACCTACCTTCACCACCACTATTATCCCCATGCACTATTTTCTATACAATAACAAATTTTCCTCCCAAATATCTCCCTAAACTCTTGTACAACATTAAAGGATTTATGGTCTTACAAAAATTTCATACAAATGAGCATTCAGTTGTAGTCTAAGAGTAAACATTGAATGGAAGAGGCTCCATTCTCATCGAAATTATTTTAATTATTTTCATTTTCTTTATCATTTAGTTTCATTAAATATAATATTTGTATTTATTTCCATGTGATAAATATTTGTTTTTTTAGCAAGATAGATTGAAAGCCCCAAACAATTATATAAAAAAGAGAGTCAAAGGAGGATGATCAAAAGACAACATAACAAAACAGTTTCATCAAGCCCCCCTTCCCGGGGGACCAATCTTTTTCCTCAGTTTTTCTGCAATAATTCATTCTTTGTCTCTCCACTCATTCCATATCTTGACATTGATACGCCCCTGACCTCTTCCTCTATAATAACGGTCATGAGACTTCTTAGCATGATGTAAAAGTGTGTCCACATCTTCGTCTGAGCTGTCAGCCTGCACCTCCTCCTCCTTCTTCATCATTCTCTTTTGGTTTCTAGTTCTTACTTATTTCCATGTGTCTTCCTCCTTATCCTTCTAATGATCGTCATTCCCTGGGCTATTTTTATCCTCTTTATTAGCTTGAGTGGTCATGGTAATAATTTATTTTTCCACTAATAATCATTCACATGAATAATGATTACATTTTCATTTATGAATTCTTTAATTACATCATTAGTGTGAGTTAATAGGATATTTAATTTTGTTGAATTGTAAGATAATATTTTTCAACCCATTCATTTTCATGGAATTTACCTATAGTTATGCATTGTGACTTAAATCATTATGCAAAAAATATAATAATGAACATGTTAGGAATAAGATTGGTGAACCCAAAATTATATTGACAATGATGTAATTGGCAATGTTTTAATTTCCTGAGATTCAATGTATGGTCTGTGAACTGTTAATCTAGAACACTATGTTATGTTGTCTTAGTGGTGTACCATGAATGGGGATTATAATGTAATATTTTTTAATGTTTCAATATTTACTATGTTTATATTACATTATAAATCGTCTTCACATGATTTTCATAATGTTTATTATATATGATTCTATATTTTTCCACTATAATGATATACTTCTTGCCTAATATATCTTAGATGAAAGTATGATTTACTGTGATTATTTCCTTAAAATGAATTTATATCCCAAAATTTTCTTTATTAATATCCCAAAGGTATCCTACAAAAATATTTTAAGTTCAAAGGGATCTAGGAATACATTATAGGGACTAAAATAAAAATGATATAATATATTTCTATGTTTTTGTGTGTATATATTCTTCAAATAATGTATACCCCTAGATAATTTTGGTTTTGTTTTTTGGATTCATATAATGAAAATAAATAAACTTAGTGTGTAGGATACCCATTTATTATTGTTTGGTATTAGATAAATGTCTTATTATTTTTACGAATAATGAAAATAAAATTAGAGAAAACACTTTAGGAAATTGAACATATAGGAAACCATAATATTTTTTTAAATTAAAATGTATGTTTTCTCAAAAAAAATTACTTTCATGTTTGGATAAAAAAATTAAATAAAAACCATGTAATATAAATAACATAGATAAATAATCTATGAAAAATGAGTATGGGGAATTAACAAGATTATTAATCTGTTAAGAAAACGTAATAGTAACTAGACCCCATGTTTGACACTCTCATGAGATATACATTGGTTGATTCATGTGTTCCTTACAAATAATTATGAAGGATTTAATATATTACAATTATAAAGAACCAAATAAAAAATTTACTATAGATATCAATTATTGAAACATGAAAAATAATAATTTTAGATGTATCCATTATTTTTAGTTAATCCTTATATTTTCATGGATTGCCATTTATATGTATTTTAATTCTTTTAATCTCATCCATTATTTTCTTTTATTCTAGTTAAGGGAAGAAATATAAGGAATCATGATAACAACTAATGTGATTTTTAAATTAATGATTTCATTATTGGGATATGAGACCAGAGGGTAGTGGGAGTCGAGGAATTTATGGTAGCGATTTCTCTACTAAATAAATAAATAAACAATAACATTAATCATGTGGAAATCCCTTTCTTATTAAGAAATATAATGTTTCAATTGTGTATTTCATATAAAAAAATCCCTATAAATTTAGTGGCTATTATTGACAAAAAATAGTGTAATGTCGTATTGACTCAATTTAAATGATATTATCTATTCTCAAATTCCCCAAGAAATATAAATTTGTACTAGAAATCTATCCATCAGAAGGTGAAACTAATATTTGGTGGACACTGTTCAAGAATAAAAATCTTGAAAACAAAATCGAAATAATGGAGTAAGATAGACTGGAAAAAATATTTCCCAAAAATATTTATCGATGAATTTTTAATCTTAAATGGGTGAGGAAATCACTTGGACTCATGAAAAAGGAAAATGAATTAACTAGGTCTTTTAAGGAAAACAATTCAAGGATTTCATAGAATACCTAAAACATTGTAACCACAATTTTTTATAATTATTAATTCGTAATTAGTAGGATGACTCTATGTATACAAAAATATTTGGCAATTCAAAAGTTAAAAAAAAAATTACGAACAAATCAAATGTGAAATTAACATCAAATAAGAGATTAGAGTATTTAATGGTTTCATAGGGACTGAGATAAGAAAAATAGAATATATTTTATTTCTTGGTGATAATTAGATAAATATTATTGATGAAATAAAATTTAAATTCACTAATTTCATTACCATGGGAAGAAGAATCCATCATTTAATCTCAACTGAAAATGTAAATTCTTCATGTGTGGAAGAGAGGGTCACAATTTTGATTAATTCCCAATGAAGATGAAGAATACACATAATATGATATGGAAAAGATGGTTATGGACAACCGTCTACAAGGGGTCCAATTTTTCAACTTGAGGTAACATGGAAAAAATAAAAACCAATTCCACAAGACAAGGTTTATCGATGTTAGCTGATAATAACCATCTTCATGGATGAAAGAGAATGGACATGATTATTATATTAATAATTCTTAGGATGATAAGGAAAATTAATTGGTGACTGTTATATTGGTATTTAGTAAATAATATAATACATACCAAATTATTTTTGTTCAAGGCGTTATTTCAAATAAGGAGTGTTCAATGTAACTATTTGAATACACCTTAGAATAATCATAGATGACGAGTTATTGATGAAAACACCGAATAAGAAAATAATTGTATATAGATAATGTAGATACCCAAAGCATGATGTACATGGACATTACATTAATTTTTCAGAATACTTAATACATAACAAAAAGATACACCAAAGGACTGTAATAGTTTAGTGTCTTTGGAAACTCGGAATATAATCTTTTAATCTTGGTGAAAGATCTTCAATATCTCCCATAAAGATCTTCCCCTTTATTTCTTACCTAAAACCATTCTTTATATCTTGGGGAAAAGAAAACATAAAAATGGTGATCTCAAATGCTCAGTAAGGGTAAGCATGGAGAAAATAAAACAAACCATATACATTTGAACATAAAAACATGAACATAATGTTTAAACATCGAAATCTTGTGCAATGACATAAAACATGGTAGTACATAAGTCATAGATCATAATAGAACATCAATCATGATAAAATAGATTGGAAATAAAACTTTTAATTGTGGTAAAATATTAAGCACATGATATTATTTCCATAGTAGCCAAGACATTGTTGCCAAGACCATCTTAGTGGACAAAGTCCCTTTCTGAATCTAGTTCACTCCTCATTCCAGTCCTGTAACACTGAACCAGATTAACTTAATATTCTAGCCATGTCTATATCATGAGATATAAATCTTTACCCAATGCATTGGAGGGAGATATAGGTCCCACCCATCTCATAATTAAATCATTCTTACATGTGCCACAAAATAAACATATATCATTCATAATAACCCAATAAATAAAATGGGTTTCATAAACATCATCCCATCATCACATAATCCATATAAAATAAATGGATATAATTTTATAATAAGAAAATTGAAACCATGTAAATAATAGAGACATTATACTTGAAACATACACATATGATATAATTTCATCTTATATGGAAAATGGTTTTGATAAAACACTTGAAATGAAATCTTGAGGAGAGTATCCTTTCTTCTTCAAAATCAATTTCTTTTCACAAAACGTCATGCAATTTTAAAAGACAAATATTTTGTTGAAATTAGTCATGAAATATTTTGGAGGAATATTCATGAAAATAAGTCTTTATAAAACCGTAAAAATCCTTTAATTATGTATAAGTTAAAAAAACATTCTTCTCGTACTTTTGCCGGAAAAGTCAAAAAGTACCTCGTATGGTAAAAAAAAGAAAGATTCCATACATACCATGTAGTAAAAGTAAAAAATGGAAAAAATAACTTTAAACATACATAAAAACACTTTTAGAAAACATGGACATGGATGATAACAATAACCCCAATAAATACTTACGAACAAACAATCTCGGATAAGAATGAGATTGGAATAATTATCCCTTACCTTATGTATGATATGCTTCGTATGTATCTAAACCTCCAGTATAATGATTTAAATAATGTTATTGACTTATTACAGAATCATATTCATTGTTATGATATCATATATGGTTTACTTATGACTTTATATTACCTGATCTTTAATAAATTCGATGTAAAAGTAGCGATTTTGGTAAAATCGTTTTTTTATTATACGTGTTTTGACTTGTTGTTCTTGATATTATTACTTATATCTCGATTTACATAATTTAAGAATGTAAAACATGATTTATATATAATATATATTCATTATATACGTATATATATGATAGATCGATAAATGGAATGAAATACACCTTTCACGGAGGCGGTAGGCCGCACGTACGCATGAATGTTTTTTTCGTTTCCTTATTGAATTGAATTGAATTAAGTAGATGAAATACATATATATATTCATAAATCCAGTATCATTATTATTTCATATATTTCATGATTACTTATTATATATACTTTATAATCATTCATGAATGGTTACCATGGAGAATGAATCTCATCGCGTCGTGGAGACGGTAGTCCGTACGTACGCACGAGCAATGATACCATTCCCATGATCGTGGAATTGTATTGAAGTGTATGTATAATATTTTAGAATCAATATAACTTTAAAATAATCATATATAGTTTTTTATTTACACCATTATACTCATCCATGTAAGGTGGTGGTCGAAAACAGATTACACCACGGCATGGAGACGGTATTCCGTACGTACGCACGCGCGGTGAATTCGTTTTCCGTAGGATGGATAGAAGGTGAAATATGGTTGTTTCATATTTATAATAACAAATCAGAATATATTTAATACTGATGTTGTTACTTTATAATGAAACAACTATAGAATAAGAAGTTTAAGAAGAAAGAAATTGGAAAGGATCAGTAATGGATATTACCTCTTCTTTGACCCGCCTCTTCTTAACCTCTTTTTAGGGCAAGAGGTTGGTATTTGAAGAATACCACGACCTCTAGGATGTTTCTATGGAATTTTAGAGGAGAATGTTTCAGGTTTTGTCCGAGATTGATGGTTCAAATTGGTGTGATGAGGAGAGGGAGGTGGTGCCCTTTTATAAGGGTGGAGAGGGGCACCTTTGGAAAAACTAAAAATATTATTTTATTATAAAATCATATTCGGTTTTTAATTTCTCAAAATTGATTTATTTCTAAGATAAGGTGGGGACGGGTAGAAATCATCTCATCCAATAGAATTTGGACTTGTTTAGGTTACTATTTTATCCTTATCATTTAGATTTAACTTTAAGTTAAATAATTTTACTTTTACCGTGTCTTCTTGTTTTCTTACACTATAAGGTTAATAAACATACAAAAAAAGCCAAACAAACTCCAAGTGGTTCATTATTAAAATATATAACATTATCTAAGTCATTTGGCCTATCCTTGGATTTTTTAGGAATAAAATAACAATTAATAATATAATATTTGTTTTAAAAACTATTTTATGTCAATTTTGACACTATTTGGTAATTGATTTTTGTGAAAATCATAACAGTATTATTAGTTAGAAAAAAGTTAATTAAATCAATACTAAAATGCCATATTAAGATATAAAATCAGTGTAACTCATAAAAAGTCTCAAATTAGATTTATTTGGGTATTTATAACATCAATTATGTTAATATTTAACTAATAAGGTAATTATTGCATCATCATTGTGTCATAAATAACTTAATTTATATAATGTCTAAAAATTATAAATAAATTATAATTATGTAGGGAATATGTTTAGAGTTATTATGAATATTTATAATCTAATTTATTTTTTCTATAACCCTATATTAAAAATGATTTACTTATTAAACTTTGATTTTAACTATTTTAACCCTTCTTCAAATAAATTAATAATAAATGTCCTAATCTAATCCAAGTGGACCTAAATGGTCATATATTATTCCTAAGGTTGTTTTTAGTCGAATTAAACTTATCCAATAGAATTAGGACATGTGTTATGGTAATAATAATATCATTTTCACCATTAATTACCCTATTTACTTTAAACTGTGGTGGTTAAAAGTAAAAAGATACTATTCAGAAAAAATTATTTTAATCTAATTGAACCACATTTTAGTCCTTGATATTAACCGTGTGTCTTGAATTTTTTAAATTCCACTCACAGAAGCAGTAAAATTATGTTTTATGTGAATTTCCAAATTCTCCTAGGAGGTGGGTAAAAGATGGTGAAAAGTTCAATAAACTTTTTATATATCTAAAATTATTATAAAATGACTCCAATGAATTACATTGAACTTATATAGGTATTATGTATCAATTTTTACCTAAAATAAATTTAAATAAAATAAATAATATTTAAATAAAAAGTCAGGTTTTAAATAGTATCCTAGTGTTTTCACTATTCATCAAAAATTGAAAGTTTTCAGAAAAATACCAAAAATTCACCCTAGGATAATTTCGATATTCTGAATCTAAAAATGAGGTCCATTTTGAACAATAAAATTTATAAAATTTCAAAAAAATTGGTATTACTATTCATAACAGCTAGTTCATGATAATATTATAATAATACTTTTTTTAGTGAAACTCGGTATTGCGTACTACACATGCTATCGAGGAAGGTCTTGATTGTGTGTAATGCATAACAAGTTATGGCTGCGTGTAGTGAAAGATCTGTTTGGTGTTGCGTATAACATAATCAAAACATATTTCATTTATACATTTAACAAAATTGTTACTTAATGTTGCGTAGAAAAATATCCACAAAACGAACTTGAAAATGTATGTAACATGAGCCAAGAATAGTGTTGTGTATACTACAAGCTAATATGGTGTTGCGTACAGTATAAGATAATCTTGGTGTAGTGTATAATATAACACATCAAAGAAGTTAAAAAAATGATATATCCCATTAAATCTAAGGTTGTTACATTCTACCCCCTTAAAATGAATTTCACCCTCGAAATTCGTCAGGGTTATAAATATTTTATTACATTAGAGTTTCTTTCAAAGAAACCCACATTGTAAAAAGCAATACCAAAACCTATCTTTAAAAACTAATGTATGAAATGTAACGGTTACCCAAATTAACAAATCACTGGGATTCAACATAGGACAACATAAGTGAAAATATGGATATGGAAGACAAATCCAAACATCAAGTTCTGATGGAGAGTGGTAGAGTACAAGGCTATGAAAAAGCCAACAATCACAGAGCCATAAATTTGTAATGATCTATGGTACCATATAATTTATCGGATATAAGGACACTAGGACAACATTTTTGGTTTTCAGTATCATTTCCCTAAATTTGAGGAATTTAAATTAGAAGGAATACTTAATTTATATTGGTATAATCTCACCTTTTTTCGTGCCTTGAACAATTTCCACTTCATCTCTTAATGAAATGAAGTTTAATTTTTCTTCTGTGAAGTGTTAGTAGATCATGCGATAGAATGATTGGTCATTCCATCTATCTTAAACCTAAGGTTAGGAAAATCTATATACATAAGTCCATCTATGGTGCGATTAATCATATATGGCTCCTAAAATGGACTTATACTTCATCTATAATACCGCTTAATAAAATAAAACTAGTTTCTACTAACCAGGGAATTTCTATAGGACAGTGGTAGGCGATGAAGGCCTGTCACACTTCAGTTGTGGGTTTGATTCCCACAACCTTGTCCGACACGATGGGTTGTCGCCCGTCCTGCAGGTTGTCTTTTTTCTAAAACTGTACTATTATAACATTTCAAAAATAATATCAAAAAGTTATAGCCTTAAACAATACTAACTCATGTTCAATATAATCCATTACAATCATTAGGATTATCCAAAATACTTCTTTCCAAACTCATAGTATAAAGAGAACAATTACTAAAAAGGTCATATAACAAGCATATGAATACCATCATTTATCCCTCATATATCTGGTTGGACACACTCCAATCATGTGAATACCTTAATCAAGTATTCTCTTGAAAAAAGAATACACATTGAACCTTAGTGAAAATGTGAATGCTATCAAAAGTTAACTCTTTCCACATACCAAAATCTAAAAATTCTATATACTCAAACCATGATATAACTTTGTCTTTATATCAGTCATGAGCTCTTGAATACTATCAAACATTTAATTTTCTCTTTATCCCTTTCATTATGCGCCTATCATCTTCTTTCCAAAATATTTGAATCACTTTTCATGGTTACCGGTACTATTCAACATGTACTTTCAAATAACATTGGAAAAACAATAGTGTAATAATCCTTAGATGTGTCTTTATTACATAATACCATTACCTATACAACATAACTCTCGATAAACATAAATTATTCCACTACCTTCTTAAACCATTGACCAAGCTTCAACACTTCTTTAATCTCATATATCATTTGTAGTCTCCTCATCATCATTCACATAATACTACCAATATAACCATGCTGATTCTCTTCATGAGATTTTCCCTTAGGGAATTGGTTTGCATAATACCCATACATTCCACATTTAAAACAGCTAATCATTGTTGATGTCGTAGCAATACCATTATCCTTCTCCATGGTGTTAACTGAACCTTTTCCTTTGCACTTACTGGATTTGTGTCCTTCTTTTCCGCACCCAAAGCATCTTCCAATTCCTTTGAAACATTTTCCTTGATGCCTCTTCCCACGTGATTTACATGATAGAAATAGACCTTTCTTTCCTCTATGATCATCATGAAACTCCATCATTCTCTTATTAGCTGAGTTGGGAAACTTACCGAAGTTGAGAATATTGATCATATTATGAGATTTCTGATTAGGAATAATAACGATATGTGTACCTCCAGATCCAATTTCATTTGGTTTCTTAGGAAGAATATCATTCCATTGTCCATCATATCCACCATTATCGTGAATCTTCCTGTTTCCGTCCAATTTCTAAAACCTAAAAAGAATAGTGTGAGAGGCCAAAATCATAATAAAGGGGGATTACCTTCAATATCTAACATATTAGGTTAAATTCTAATATCTTTACCATAATTCTAGGACTATAACCTATACTTATACTTAACCTTAGGGACATCCCTAGACATACCATAGAAATATCTCTAGGGATCTCACTAATGTTTTCACATCCTAGTTTCCAAAGGTTAACTAAACCTTTCCTCTGATACCAATTATAGAGACACAAAGCTTTATTTACATGGAGATTACATTATTTTTTCTGAATACATAATAAATAACAGAAATAGACACCAATGGACCATAATAGTACAGTCTCTTTGGAAACTCAGAATATAATCTTTTAATCTTGGTGAAACATCTTCAACTTCTCCCATAAAGATCTTCCAATTTTTTTCTTACCTAAAACCTTTCTTTATATCCTGGGGAAAAGAAAACATAAAAAGGGTGAGATCAAATGCTCTGTAATGGTAATCATGGAGAAAATAAAACAAACCATATACATTTGAACATAAAAACATGAACATAATGTTTAAACATCGAAATATTGAGCAATGACATAAAACATGGTAGTATGTAAGGCATATATCATAATAGAACATCAATTCTGATAAAATTTCCTTGAAATAAATCTTTTTATTGTGTAAAAACATGAATCACAAGATATGATTTCCATAGTAGCCAAGACATTTCTGTCAAGACCATCTTAGTGGACAAAGTCCTTTTCTGAATCGAGTTCACTCCTCGTTCCAGTCCTGTAATACCGAACTAGATTAACTTACCATTCCAGCCATGTCTATCTCATGAGATATTAATATTTATCCAATTCATTTGAGGGAGATATGGGTCCCACACATCTCATAATGAAATCATTCTTACTTGTGCCACAATATAAACATACATCATTCATAATAACCCAACGAATAAAATGGGTTTCATAAACATCATCCCATCATCACATAATCCATATAAAAGAAATGGACATCATTTTATAATAAGAAATGTTAAACCATTTAAATCATGGAGACATTATACTTGAAACATACACATATGAAATAGTTTCATCTTATATGGAAAATGGTTTTGATAAAACACTTGAAATGAATTATTGAGGAAAATATCCTTTCTTCTTCAAAATCAATTTCTTTTCACGAAACGTCATGCAATTTTAAAAGAAAAATATTTCTTTGAAAATTGTCATGAAATATTTTGGAGGAATCTTCATGAAATTAAGTCTTTATAAAACTGTAAAAATCCTTTCATGCCGTATAAGTTAAAGATAACATTCTTCTTATACTTTTTCCAGAAAAGTCAAAAAGTACCTCGTATGGTAAAAAAAGAAAGATTCCATACATACCATGTAGTAAAAGTCAAAAAGGGTAAAAAGGAATTTAAACACACATAAAAACACTTTTATAAAACATTGACATGAATTATAACAATAACCCCAGTAAATACTTACGAATAAACAATCTCAGATAAGAATGAGATTGGAATAATTATCCCTTACCTTATGTCCGATATGATTCATATGTATCCGAACCTCCTATATAATGATTTAAATAATGTTATTGACTTATTACAGAATAATATTCATGGGTATGATATCATATATGGTTTACTTATGACTTTATATTACCCTTTATTTTATAAATTCGATGTAAAAGCAGCGATTTGGGTAAAATCGGTTCATTTATTGTACGTGTTTCAACTTGTTTTTCTTGATATTATTACTTATATCTTGATTTACATAATTCCATAATTTGAAACATGATTTATATATAATATATATTCATAATAATATATATATATATGATAGATTGATAAATGGAATGAAATACACCGTTCATGGAGACAGTAGGCCGTACGTACGCATGAACGTTGTTTTTGTTTCCTTATTGAATTGAATGGAATTAAGTAGATGACATATATATATATATATATATTCATAAATCCAGTATCATTATTATTTTATATATTTAATTATTAATTATTATATATACTTTATAATCATTCATGAATGGTTAACATGGAGAATGAATCTAATCGCGTCGTGGAGACGGTAGTCCGTACGTACGCACGAGTGATGATACCATTCCCATGATTGTGGAATTGTATTGAAGTGTATTTATAATATTTAAGAATCAATATAACTTTACAATAATCATATATAGTTATTTATTTACACCATTATACCCATACGAGTAAGGTGGTGGTCGAAAACAGATTACACCACGACGTGGAGACGTTATTCCGTACGTACGCACGCGCAGTGATTGCATTTTCCATAGGATGGATAGAAGGTGAAATATGGTTGCTTCATATTTATAATAACATATAAGTATATATATAATATTGATGTTATTACTTTATAATGAAACAACTAAATAAGAAGAAGTTGAAGAAGAAAGAAATTGGAAATGATCGGTAATGGATATTAACTCTTCTTTGGCGCGCCTCTTCTTAACCTCCTCTTAGGGTACTAGGGTTTGTGTTTGAAGAAGACCAGGACCTATAGGATGTTTTTAGAAAATTGGAGAAGAGAATTTGGCAGGGGTTTTCCTATCTTGATGGCTCAAAGTGGTGTGAGGATGAGATGGAGGAGGTGCCCTTTTATAAGGGAGGAGAGGGGAAGCTTTCGAAAAACTAAATATATTATTTTATTATAAAGTCATATTTGGTTTTTAAAAGCTCCAAATTGATTTATTTCGAATATATGTTTGGTATGGGTTGAAATAATTTCATAAAATAGAATTTGGACATGTTTAGGTTACTATTTTAACCATATCATTTAGATTTAACTTTAAGTTAAATAATTTTTCTTTTACCGTGTCTTCTTGTTTTCTAACACTATAAGGTTAATAAACTTACTACAACAAGCCAAAAGAACCGCAAGTGGTTCATTATAAATATATATAACCTTATCTAAGTCATTTTCTCTAACCATTGATTTTTAGGAATAAAATAACAATTAATAATATAATATTTGTTTTAAAAACTATTTTATGTCAATTTTCACACTATTTGGTAATTGATTTTTGTGAAAATCATAAGAGCATTATTAGTTAAAAAAAGTTAATTAAATAAATAATAACATGTAATATTAACCTATAAAATCAGTTTAATTCATAAAATGTCTCAAATTACTTTTATTTAGAGATTTATAAGAACAATTATGTTAATATTTCATTAATAAGGTAATTACTGCATCATTATTGTGTCATAAATAACATAATTTATTTAATGTATAAAATTATAAATAAATTACCATGATTTAGGAAATCAATTTATCTTTCTAATGAATATTTATAGTCCAATTTATCTTATGTATAACTCTATATTAAAAATTATTTAGTCATTAAACCATTATTTTAACTATTTTAACCCTTCATTAAATAAATTAATAATAAATGTCCTAATCTAATCCAAGTGGACCTAAATGGTCATATATTATTACTAAGGTTGTTTTTGGTCTAATTAAACTTATCCAATAGAATTAGTACACATGTTAGGGTAATAATAATATCATTTTTACCCTTAATTACCCTTTTTACTTTTAACCGTGGTAAATAAAAGTAAAAACTTACTAATCACCAAAAATTATTTTCATCTCATTGTACCACATTTAAGTTCTTGATATTAACCGTGTCTCTCTGATTTTTGAAATTATACTCACATAAGTGGTAAAATTAATTTTTATGTGGATTTTCAAATTCTCCTAGGAGGTGGGTAAAAGACGGTGAAAAGTTCAATAAATTTTCATATATCTAAAATTATTATAAAATGACTATAATGAATTACATTGAACTTATATAGGTATTATATATCAATTTTTACCTAATATACCTTTAAATAAAATAAATAGTTATTTAAATAAAAAGTCTGTTTTTAAATAGTAACCCAGCATTTTCACTATTCATCAAAAATTGAAAGTTTTCAGAAAAATACCAAAAATTCACCCTAGGCTAATTTTGATATTCTGAATCCAAAAATGAAGTCCATTTTGAATGATAAAATTAATAAAATTTCAAAAAAATGGGTATTACTATTCATAACGGCTAGTTCATAATAATATGATAATAATATCTTGTTTAGTGAAACTTGGTATTGCGTACTACACATGCAATAGAGGAAGGTTTGATTGTGTGTAATGAAATCCAATTCAGGGCTTCATGTAGTGAATGCTCTGTTTGGTGTTCCGTATAACATAATCAAAACATATTTCATTTATACATTAAAAAAAATCTATACTTGATGTTGCGTAGAAAAATTTCCACAAAACGAACTTGAAATTGTCTGTAACATGAGCCAAGAATAGTGTTGTGTATACTACAAACTAATATGGTATTGTGTATAGTACAAGCTAATCTTGGTGTTGTGTATAATAGAACACATCAAAGAAGTTAAAAATAATAATATATCTCATAAAATATCAGGTTTTTACAGATCATATAAATCCACCGATACCGATATTTATAGGATTAATCTACAATAAAACATTATCATACAAAATTTAGCTTAATTAATTTTTATACTAGAAATTTATTGGATTTCCTTTTATGGAGCCAACATCAATTACCCGGATAAGGAATTCACTTTTGGAATCCCAATTTGTTCTTAGGTTTTATATATGTGTCAAGAGGAAGATGAATATCCTTTGAAATCTTTTTCTCAACAATGGTAATATTTATTTTTATTAAAAATTTATATCTCAAATTGTTGAGGTAATTGAGAGGATCTCCCTTAATGAGACCATGATTAAGAGATAATATTTTGACATTTTCCATGATTTATTTCTTAGAGTTCCTTGTGAAGTTGTGGTACATATAGTTCATGTACCAAGATATCCTCCAATATCAAATATAACCTATAGAATAAATACCGACAACCAATAATAACTTAAGGATCTTATTCAATGGAATTTTGTTAATGGTTTTGAGAACATATGTGCTTCATTATGGGGAGTGATGATCATCTTTTCCAAGAAAAATGATGAATTAATATAAATTTTCATTGAATAAAATGTAAAAAACTATGTTTAATGTCATACCCATGAAATATTTTAAAGTAATTTTTTATTTAATTTTTATTCTTGCTTTTTTTGGGTTTCCCATTCAATTTGGTAGAAATGGCGGGTTTTCAAAATTTAGGCCAAACCATGAGCCCATTTCCAGACTTAAAAATAAATATTGTTTCTTTTATGACTCCTTAATTTCTCAAAATTTTACCCATATTACACATTCCAATTTTCATCCCCTAAAATATTAAAACCATCATATTAATTTGGACCCCCTAGGAATCCCAAATAATGTTGTACTTGGTTTTTTTATTAAGGTATTAGGCCAGTCTGTAAGCCCACTTCCTACTTTAATTTTTTTTCAATATCTCATTATTTTTTTTACTTTTTTGGTGATTACACTTTCTAATATAAGACGAATACCCAAGGCTCACCCCCCATTATCTAATTTACCTCTTTCGAGCTAATATCCCCAACGAAGTATGGATACATTTTTTAGTCTTTCTCAAATCGCCCAGATTTGAAGAGGTAAAATTTTTCTATCCTAAATCCTTCAATTTTCAGTCTTTTCCATTATTTTAGTCTCCAAATGACCTAATAAAACTTATAAATCCTCCCAACTAGTTTTTTCTGCATCAAGATTCAACTATTAGTGGACTTGTGCTGATTTCATCAATATCCCCCAAGTGGGTTTTCTTCCTTCATACTACAATTTTCTTAGGGGTTCTTCCTTTTTCTTAGGGTTTCATCCATTTTTTGATGTTCCTAATTCAATAAAGATACAGTTGATACATAGTGTATAAATTTTTATCTTTTTAGTGAAATCTTGTGGATTAGGGCTCGATTTCACTCTCTTGGGGTGCGGTGGTGGTGCAGTTGAAGTTTTGCACAATGGTTTGTGGTTTTTGGGACAAATGGTATGTGATTCTATGTGTAACAATAATATTATGAGTTAGTTTTGATTGATTCAAATTTCTAGCATGATTCTCTTCAATTGTGTTGGGTGTGAAAATTATATTCGGTAGAATTTGTTAAGCGGTTTTTTTATATTGCATTTTTGTGCAAAAATTAATATTTTTGGTGTGCATACCATGTTGTGTTCATTGGGGGTTGTTTTATGGTTAATATAATAGTTTTATTAAATTATGTTATGTATTTGGAATATGATTTTTTGTGATATTGGTATGCTTTGGGTCTTTAAAGAGGGGTTTTAGAAGGATTTTAGGTGGAAATCATGGTTACACTCCTTGGAATTATTTTGTGATGGTCTTAAATGGTTTTTTGATTTATGTAAGAGGTGAAACTATGATGGAAAACTATTTTTCTAAGAGTGTACTTTTTAAATTGAATATTTTAATGTGAGAGGGAGTTTATGTGATGTGAACTATCTTGGAATGGTTTTATAAATTTTTATAAAGGATTTCATGAATTGTGAAAGAGAGGTGAAATGTGCTGTGAGATGTTTTGGTGTGAGTATGTTTTCCAAAATGAATTTGAATGGAAAAGTAGATCATGCTACATGTGTGTGGGATGTTTTGTTTCTGCAACTTGGATGTGGTATTTTCATGTTAAATTTGTATTTTATGGATTGTAGAAATTGTTTGAACACAAGAGGGAAAACCTAGATATCTAAGTGGGTGGACGTGTACTTGTATTCTTGTGATCTTGTGGGATTAAGCCCCTATTTAACATAGCAGGTTTGATGATGAAAATAATTAATAAAAAATGATGACTATGATGATGTTATTGGGGAATCCATTTCTTTGGGTATGAACCCTACTACTGGATCGTGTGCACATGAATATATATTTGTTTGGTAACTTTCCCCGAGTACGAGGTACATGAGACCCACAATGAGCTAGTTCCCATGGCTATTTCCCATTGCTAGTGATCATTAGATATTTTGTGCTTACCATCGACATACAATATGTTTGTATGGATAAATTCAGTATCTTTTTCATTCTATTTAAATGTTTTGATTTATTTTAAAGTATCCCACTTGAAAGCTGTTTTTATTTAATGTTGAATATTTTAGAAATTGTTACTAGCATTTATTATTTCCAAAACATGCAAGGGTTTTGCCTTATAATGATTATCATGGTGAATATATTGTTTTGGAATCATAATAAGATTTTGATCACACCCTACTTACACCTTGGGTGTAAGTAGACTTGGCTATTTTTTCACAGGTTTTTTAAATATTTTACTGCCAATGGTGCAGGTTTCTAGCGATCCTTATTGGTGCAGTGTCGTGGAGATGGCTTGAAGGTGGTGCCTCTTTCCATGAGGATGTTCTTGGGATGTCCTTTTTAGGTTTTTAACTTTTTATTAGTATTTAAAAATTGTGTTAAATTGTGTAATTCCATTCTGAAATTTTTTAATAGAGGTTTTGGTTTGAAAAATCCAGATTTTTTAAAGGATTCACTTGTTGTTTTATTCTTATAAAATTGAGTAAATTTCCCAAAATATTAATTTATCATGTCGGAGAAGTTGTTCCCGCACCTGGGGATTAGGAATACCCTACGTGCCTTGCCACGAGCTGGGATGGGTGCCATTTATTTGGGGATCAGATTTGGGTTGTGACAAAATGATATCAAATGGGTCAGGTGCACTCTTTGGGTAATGTTTTATGGTGAAGATTCATTATAGTCCGGAGTTAGAATTTTTGGGGATTAGAATTACGATTACAAGTAGGGTTCCTAGACATCACACCTCAAGACATGATACATTTATCCAGGGGATGTCAGTTTTTATCAATGCCCTTTGGGTTTCTATGATTGACAATGATTATGGGGAATGAAAAGATATTTGGGTTAATTCCCTCAGGAAGATCTTGGGGCCTAGAATTCCATGTGTAGGTAGGGATATTTCCCTAGAAAAAACTTCATGATGGTGCTGATATTGTTTTATAGCTGTAAAACATATTTCATAGTCACCTACTAAAACTAGTTTCCTCTAGCATTGTCTTGTGTCCTTTTGTTTTGGAATCTTGGATGTTTGGTTTTAAAAGAAAAATGACTTGGTTTAGTGAAGAGTAATGTTTTTGTGAAATGATCTTCTAATAAATCTGTAATGGATTTATTTGTGAAATGGTGTAAATAAATATTTATAATTACATTGAAATGGTAAATGGTGTATTTAAACTCTTATAAAAGTATAAATTATGTCAAAGTGGAGTTTGAAAATATATTTCAAATGAAACATTCTAAATTATTGGTAATTTCTTTTTAATGGAATAAAGTGTTTTTTAATTTGACTACAGAGTCTAGAAATGGATTTATTTATTTGGTAACTAGTAATATTTTTAATTTTTTTAAGAATCATTGGAACCTTCTTTTAAATAAGAAGAGATGATTTTTTCAATGAATGGGTGTTGATCAAAAGATAATTGACATAAAAATAAAATTGTTTTGAAAGGGGTTGAGATGTTTTGAAATTTATCTGAATATATTGGAAGTGAGTTTTCATTTGATTTATTGCACTTTTATGAAAACTTTTATAATATTTATGTTTGGTCTGATTTTGTGGTTAGTCTTTTTGAGAAAAATGATGTGTCAGTTGAATGTTTTGGTTCTGAAAAGTGGAATGAAATTTTGTTTTAACCATTAGTATTTACATGAGAAACCACATGCATGGGGTTATGTGGGATGATAGATGATTAATGGAACCTTTCTATGAGTTAAAAGATGGATATGAGGAGGGTACCTAGTGTGACACAGAAACATGGATGTGTGAGGCCCATGGGGTACCATTGTTGTATACTCTAACCACCATACCGTTTATTATCAAAGAGAATATTTTAAAGGAAAATTTTAATATCCTGAAATGTGGGTTGGGGTGGTCTGTCTTATGTGTTTTTGGAAATGGTGTTTTTGTCGGGGTATTGAGTCCAAGAACCCCTCTTGTTTGAACGACATTTTGGGTTTGTGTTTCATTGGTAAGTTGGGTTGACGGGATGTTTAGTGACCTCTAATGTGAAAAGTTAAGGAAGCCTTAACGGTGGTTCCCCTCATGTGTTATGTTCTGGTTTGTGTCATGTTCTGACCAATGGACCAGCTTGTTTGGGTCTTTTGGTTGTAACGTTGGATAAGTTAAGCCCCCATTAAGAGTTAATGCATGACTAAAGTGTAGGCCATAATGTTTCTCTATTAAAAGACCCTCCAGTTGTTTAATATAAGGTGTGATATTCTCGAGCATTGGAGATTGAGTCTACACCATTTAATTTCTTGGATTTGTGAATCCTCTTATAGAGGGAGATTTCTCATGGTAGGTTAAAAGAGACCATAGTTTTTTAAGTTACCTGATTCGTTGAAGGTGAACGTAGTTTGGGTTGTTAGTATGGATGATGTCTAAGTTGGCCTCAGGGTTCTTCATAGTCTCTTCAAAGCAGGGGTTCATGTTAAACAACCAGTGAAAGAAATCTGGTCATGATATGTGGATATGGCCACTTTCTAGAATTTTTTGTTTTTTGGGGACTTAAGATAAGGTCCCTCTACTTGTATTGTTTCTATCTATCACGATGGTCATGTTTGACGATGCCTTGTGATGTCATGTTCTCATTTGACTGTAAAGGTTAACTTGTACAATCTTATGTGAGTCTTTTTTTTGTCAGAAGTGTGGTTCCTTTTGGGAAATCTTGACAACCTTTTTTTAGAAGAATGGGTTTCCATATATCCTTTCCTCTTTCTATTTCTCATTCGAAGAATAAGGGGTGATGTGTGTGCGTCTTCTACGCACTTGATTTAGTGAAATTATGGGTTAAGGTAAAGTGAGTTTGGAATGTGTTATGTCTTGGTGATCCCATCATAGAACATGGTATAGTTTTCATGGAACCGAAATGAAAATGTTTCTTTTATGGGGCTTCTAAAGCCTAAATGTGAGGCTGAAGATACTTCAATCATTTTAGCTCCAGCCATAGGTATCAGAGGGAGGTTGGAGCATAGTCAGTACAAATCTTAGGGTCATTTAAACCCTAGTTAAAAGTATTGTTCTCATTAAAAATTATGGGATTAGTTTAAACCTCTTGTGTCATCATCTAGATTATGTTGATCCCATTTTGTGGAAAGAGGTGGGAGGACCTCATGTCCATGTTTTCACCCAATGTCATTATTTCCTCCCTTCTGTTTCCATTGAGTTTTTGGAAAAAATGTTTGAAATTTTTTATAAAAGGTTGAGCGCATGGTTTTTACAAGGTTACTAGAGACCATTCCCTAGAAAACTATGATGATAGATGGATCCACACGGTTGGTTCACAATTTTTCAAATCGTGTGGGCTAACCACGAGATTGTACCTACTCTTTAAAGTTTGGGGTCTTTTTGTACTGACATGTGTTGGTCGGTTAAGATGTTTGGTTGTTATGGTTGAGAGACCCACTATGAGTCTTATGTAATTTATTTTGGAAACATCTAATAGAATTATACCCCTTGTCTCTGGGAGTCCGTTTGGGCCTCCCCCTATTAGTGTCCTATTTTTCTAGCGGGAAAATAAAAGTTGTCTCTTGTGGTGGGGAGCCCATTTGTGTCTCCCTGTACTAGTAACTTGGATTTTTATGTGGCCTTGTCTTAGTGATAGGTAGAATCATTCAGAGCAATATAGCTGAAAATATCTTCTTTGGGTAATCATTGGGATCAGAGAGCACCCAACGTTTTAATTAATGTATGATAGTGGTAACCATGGTCGATGTTGTTTCTCATTCGGCTAAGTTTCTTGATTCCTATTAGGATAGTGTTTGAGGTGTTTTTTTGAGATATAAATGGAATATTCATCATCATTTTAGTATGTGGTGTTTGTTTTGATTGGTGAGAGTATTGATTCCTTGATTGATCAATTGGATCTGTTTTGGGCATTTAGGGGTGGGCAAAACATTGCAAAGGAGTCCATTATAGCCTTTTTGTTGGATTTGGTTTTTCTTTTAGCCTTGTTGTGTCATTCTAAGGGTGGAATGTTTTATGGTGGGGAGAATTTCCAAATAAATGACTTCGTTTGAAGGTATTTTTTCATTTAATTTCCATTCATTCTTTGTTTTGGGTGTTTCCCATGAATTTTTGTGGAAAAAGGAGGGTTATAAAAATTTGGGTCAAACCATGAGCCCATTTCTAGATTTAAAAATAAAATTGTTTCTTATAATAATCATTCATTTATGTTAACATTTTACACAAATTCCACTTACCAATTGGAATCCCCTTAAATATTTAAACCACCATATCAATTTGGACCTCATATTAGTACATAATAATGATGGGTTTGGAATTTTTTATTAAGATATTGGGCCAACCTATATGCCCATTTCCTCCTTTAAATTAATTTTTTACCACTTCAATATCACATTATTTGTTTTCATTTTTTGGTGATTATTCCTCCCACATGAAGCCAAAAAATCAATGTCTCACCCCCCATTAGAGAGTTTTCCTCTATAGAGGTCATATCCCCCATAGATTAGGGAAATCATTCATAGTATTTCTCAACTCTCCTAGATTTGAAGGGGTAAAATATTTTTTTCAAAACTCTTTAAAATTTCAATATTTTCCCCCATTTCAACACCCACATGACCGGATATGATTTAATAGAGCCTCCATACTAGATTTGGATGCTTCAATATTCATATATTTCTAGATTTGGGCCTTTTCATCATGATCCCTCAAGTAAGTGGATTTCCTTCCTTCCTTCTCCAATTTGGTTAGGATATCTTTTTTTTCTTATGTTTTCATCCATGTTTTCTTGAAGTCCCAAATTTCAAGAAGCAACGCTTTGTACCAAGGGTTTAACCTTATGTCTTTTGGGTGAATGGTTTTTAATTAGTGCTTGATTTCACTCCCTTGTGGTGCAAGGGTGGTGTGGTAGAAGTTTCTCACAAAAGGTTGGGGTTTATAACACAAATGGTTGGTGATTACATGTGTAAGCATTATTGGATGAGTTAGTTTTTCATGATTTATATTTTTAGCATCGTTATCTTCTATTTTTTGGTGAAAAAATTATATTTGGTAGCATTTGTTAAGTGGGAGGTTTTTCTTGGTAATTTTTTTCTCAAAAATGAATATTTTTGGTGTGTATTCCATGTTGTGTTCATTGGGGTTGTTTTATAATTCAAGGAATAGTTTCATTAAATTATGTTATGGATGCTGAATCTAGTTTTATTAAATATTTGTATTCTTTTTTTCATCAAATAGGGATTTTAGAATGTTTCTATGTGAATAACATGGTTATACACCTTAGAATTATTTTGTAAAGGTTTTAAATGGGTTATTGATTTATGTAAGATGTAAAACTATGTTGCCAAAACATTTTGTTAGGTGTGTACTTTTGAAATTATCTATTTTAATGTGAATGTTTTGTTATGTGATGTGTACTATCATTGAAAGGGTTTACAAAATTGTTTAAAGGATTCGTTGAAGTGTGAAAGAAAGGTGAAATGTGTTGTGGGATGTTTTGGTGGGATCCTTTTTTCCCAAATGAATTTGAATGAGAAAGGGGATCATGTGACTTGTGTGTGGGATGTTTGGTGTGTGTTACTTGGAAGTGATATTTTCATAAGAAAATTGTATTTTTTGGATTTTGGAACTTGTTTGAGCATAAGAGGGAAAACCTAAGTATCTTGGTGGGTGTAGGTGTAGTAGTATGCTAGTGATCCAGTGGGGTTTGACCCATGTTTCATGTATCCATTTTGATGATGAAAACACTAACTGAAATATGATAATGATGATGATGAAGATGATGGGAGAACCAATAGGTTACGGGTGTGACTCCTACTAGTGAATCATGTGAATGAGAACAGATATATGTATGATTACATTGAAAATGTATGAGTTACATGGAAACCATAGTGAGTTAGTGACTATGGTTGTTTTTCATTGCTAGTGCCCATTAGATATTTCATGCTTACCATCAGAATGTAGTATGTTTGGATGGAGAAATTCAGTAGCCTTTTAATTCTATTTAAAAGTGTTGATTTCTTTTAAAGAATCCTAATTGAAATCTATTTGTATTTAAATTTTCTTCTTTTAAAATTTTTTACTAGATTTTATTATTTCCAAAACATAAAATCTTTTTGTCTTATAATGATAATAAGATGGAATATTTTATGGTGTCATATTACGAAGATTTGTACCAAACCCTACTTACAGATTGTGTGTCTATAGACTTGGTTATTTTTTCATATGTTTGGTTAATGATTTTAGTGCCAATGGTATTGGTTTCTAGCGGTCCTTGGTGCGGTGTCGTGGAGATGGCTTGAAGGTGGTGTCTCTTGCTGTGAAGAGGTTCTTATGCTATCATTTTTCAATTTTTTTCTTCTGTAATAGTCTTTAAACATTATATTAAATAGTGTAATTTAATTTTGAAATTTAGTTAATGATTTCTTGGTTTGAAAAATCATATTTGTTTTATGGGATTCAATTATTCCATTATTTTTACAAACTTAGTTAAATCATTCCCAAATTGTATTTTCTGATACCCGAGCACTTGTGCTAGCCTCTGGGGATCAGGAATGCCCAACAAGCCTTGCCACGGTCTGGGTCAGGTTTCCATTATAATGGTGACCAGATTCAGTTCGTCAATGTTAATGAATATTATTCCACTACCATATTTTGATGATTGTTTATTTGAAATATATGGATACTAGTATATATACAAATTGGTCCATTAGTTGGGATATCTACAATTGAATATCATGAAGTTGGATATTTACCAGAACAGATTTTGAACATTGTATGTAATCTATGAGTTCATTGTGATTCTATTCTGACTTACTAATGCTCTGATAATCATCACATACATTATATATATATATATATATATTATTTAGATACAACCAATAGCAGTTTTCTGTAGTCATTAGGGATGATATTATCATATAAAGAAAAATAATAGAGGAACATGAGAAAATTTTGATTATATTTGGAAAGAATTTGTTAAATGAGAATTGTTCGGAAGGTATAATTAATTTGAGTTTCTAATAGAGTAAGAATAATTTTTGGGTATACTAACTATAATATGGGAATATATTGTGATACATATAAGAAAAGAGTCCAAAGAATGAAAAAGATCGAAATCAATAATAAATATCCATAGATACCTCAGATAATATGTGTACTTTTTTTGTTGGTAAGAAACATCCAAAATTTTTGAAACCCACAAAACATATTACTTGATATGGAGTAATGTTTTGAAGAATGATTAATGTGAAGAGTGAAACATGGAGCTGAAGAAGTGTCTAATCACTACACCTATACTAACACTAACTATAAGTGTTTATGGATTTGGGATTTATAATGATTATTCAAAGAAGGGATGGGTTATGTACTTATAAAAATTGATAAGGTGATATCCCATTCCTCTCAAAAATCAATGATCCTTGAGATGAACTATTTGATTCATGATCACAAGATTGATACCATTATAATTTTTTCCCAGATTTTGTGGAATTATATATATGGAGGGATGTGTGAAATATATACAAATTACGAGATCCTTGATTATAATTTCACATTTTCAAACACCAATGGTATTTATAACAGATTAAGGATTATAACATCTGTAACACCCCAAGCTTCTACGGTACGTTTCCCATCGAATAATGCGATAGCGTGTGTTGTACGCAACCTCGAGTTCTAACACACACCACAACTAATTAAACTAGCCGTTGTGAATAGTAATACCTACTTTTTAAAATCATATATATTCTATATTTCAAAATGGACTTCATTTTTGGATTCGGAATATCAAAATTAGCCTAGGGTGAAATTTTGGTACATTTCGGATAACTTTCATATTTTGATGAATAGTGAAAATTTCTAAATTTTAATTAAAAACAACTTTTTTTAATCAAAATAATTAATAGTGATAAATTATTAATTTGAGTGGTTTTAAAGTATATTTAGAATATATTTTTACCATTCAATTTAATGTTTATCATTGGACATAATTTTACAATTAAACCGAACATAAACAAGTGTCAATCTTTTGGTAGTTATTATCTCTTAAAAACACGCTTTTTGTTTTGACAGCGGGAATTAATTTTAAATTAATTTCTGCCACTTCTGTGTTTTGAATTTTGAAAAATGGATTCCATATTTGGAATCAGGATGTTCAAATTGTGTAAATAGGTTACTTTTATTTTTAGACATTTTGAATAATTACTGCGGTAAATATTTTATTTACCATGGTTAAGGGTAAATCCGGTAAATAAGGGTTAAAAAAAATTATAATAATACTAAATTACCCTAAAACGTGTCTTAACCCTATTGGTTGATACATAGTCGACCATGGGCATCTTTGGGTCTATTTCGGGACCCCATGGATCCACTTGTAAGTGATAATGACACTTTATTTTAATTAAGTCAAAATGAATACAAAAATGACACAAGCATATATCTTTTAGAACAACAATTTTTTTACATAGGGTTATACATGTTGGATTTTCGATTATAAATATTCATTAGAAAGATAAAAAGATTTCCTACATAATTATATTTTATTTATAATTTTTAGACATTAAATAATTTATTTTATTTATGACACAATGATGATGCAGTAATTACTATAATA
The DNA here is from genome assembly GCA_963277665.1 of Viscum album. Taxonomy (NCBI): domain Eukaryota; kingdom Viridiplantae; phylum Streptophyta; class Magnoliopsida; order Santalales; family Viscaceae; genus Viscum; species Viscum album. The sequence goes on along the minus strand of OY728142.1, from coordinate 1,627,032,115 downwards.
GTGAAAAATTAAAATAATTGATATTATAAATACCCAAATAAATATAATATGAAACTTTTAATGAATTAAACTAATTTTCTAGGCTAATATGATATATTAGGATTGATTTAATGGACTTTGTTCGAAGTAATCAATCTGTTATGAGTTTCACAAAAATCAACTATTGAATAGTGTCAAAATTGACATAAAAGAGTTCTTAAAACAAATATTATATTATTAATTGATATTAAATTCCTAAAAATCTAAGGTTCGTCCAAGAGACTTATATTATGATAGGTTAATAATTAATGGACCACTTGGGGGTCGCTTGGATGTATATAGTAAGTTTATTAACCATATTATATAAAAATACAAAGAGACATTGTAAAAGTGAAACTAATTAACATAGAGTTAATACTTAAAGATAAGGTTAATATAAGTACCCAAACCTGTCTAAATTCTATTGTATGAGTTTTTTTCGACCTATCCCCACCTCATCCTTTGAATAGTCAACTTTGGAGCCTTTAGAAACCGAATATGAATTTATTATAAATTAATATTTCTAGCTTTTCCAAAGGTGCCCCTCACCCCTCTTATAAAAGGGCACTCCTCCTTCTCATTTCTTCACACCTTCAAAGCCTTTTGGTTCGGCCAAACTCTGCCCAAATAATCTCCCAACATCCCTCACTACAACCTAGAGGCCTTAGTTTGATCATAAAGCCAACCTAAGGAGCCCTTTTGATCAAATCAAAAGGAAGAACCCGAAGAAGAGGTAATGATTTCACCACCCTTTTCTAAGTTCATTTCTTCTTCCACTTCTTCTTCCTTTGTTCTTACCATTATAAAATAATAACTCCTGTATCTCACATATACTGTGATGTTATTATAAGTATGGTACAACCATATTCAGTATTCTATCCACCCTTTGAATAACATGTCACCATACGTGCGTACGTACGGCTTACCGTCTCCACGTCGTGGTGTAATTGTTATTCAATATAATATTATTTGGATGGGTATAATAATGATGTGTAACTCATGTAAATAATAAATATAACATGTTAATGATTCTGTATATATGATATACCATTCATTTATATATTATTTTAATATCAAAAGAATGATATTGTCGCTCGTGCGTACGTACGGACTACCGTCTCCACGAACGCGATGAGATTCATTCTCCATCGTATCCATTCAAGTATAATTATCATTTTATGATTTAAAAATGATGTTTAAGGACTTGATATCATTCTGGATATGAATAAGATACAACAAACATGGCTTATGTAACAAAACATATAAAAGAAAATGAGTAAGTTAACACCCGAAACGATGATAATTCTAAGATATTATTAATAAATCAATGTTAAAAGATCATATATGATATCATATTAATATATATGATTCTTGTATAATTTAATAACAATTATTTCACCATTATAAAGGAGGTTAACCTACCCCAACCAAGGAAAAGTACAAGGTAAGGGTTATTTCACAATCTCTTCATTATCCGAGGTTGTTTATATGTAATAATCTACTGGGATCTCTTTATCATCCACATCCATGTTTCTTAAAAATGTATTTCAAAACATTTTTACTATTTACAAGAATATGGGTTAAAGTCATTTATACCCTTTTTTGACTTTTTATAAGAGGTTTATAAAGGAATCTTTCCGTCGTTTTCAAAACAAGGTCCTTTTTAACCTTTTCGACAGAATTGAGGTAAGAATGTTTTTTTAACTTATACGGCGGGTGCGGTTATTTTACACCGTTATAATATCTTCAAAGCTTTCCTTACAAGCTTATAAGAATATTTTCAAAGAAAATGTTTTATTTTATATGGATCTTAAATGATTTCAAAATAAAAGGAGATACTTCTTTAAAAAGAATTTTGATTTCATCTATGTCAACATCCTTTGATGGATTTTAAGATTATTTGAAGTTGATTTATTATGATACAATACTTCTATGTTGTATTGATGGTTTTGTGATATGTTTGACTGTGGATGTGCTATTTTTATACCATTCATAGTTTATGGTGAAATTATTGACATTTCGTATGCTAGTTTTAATACGAATGATTATGTTATGTTTAAACCTTTTCATATGGGAATGCATTGGACTTAATAAGTGACGGGTGGAGCCCGCTATAGCTCCTCGATGCATCGGTAGGTCTCATGAGACAAACTAGTGTCTTGGCACAAGGCCTTGACAAAATCTTATTTGTAGTCTTGGCACGAGGCCTTGGCTATGTGGTTATGATAGTCTGGCATTATGCATTCCAACATTATGAAAGTGGTTATTGATTTTTGCATGTGATTATTCGATTAGTAGAATATCCATGTGAATAAGTAAATGGCATTATTTCATTTTATTTATGCCATACTATGTTAAATGTTCAAGTTTAAAAGGCTTTTGTTTTAGTTATACATTGCCTTAAATGTTTCTTTTTATTTATGAAAGTTTCCTCTATATTGTTATCCTTACTGGGCATTTGAGCTCACCCCTTTTCTATGTTTTATTTTTCCCAGGTAGTGAAGAAGTAAATTATGAATGACTTGCAGGGATATTATGAGGGGTTAATAGTGTGGATATGAAGACTTTGTTGTTGTATTAGTTTTTCAATTTGAAATGTAATGTAAAACTTTATGATTATATCTAGTGTTTCCAAGGCTACTAAACCAATCGGTCTTTCGAGATTTGATCTTTCTTGTGATCATTGCAATGTTATGTAATTAATGCACCGACTCTGGGCAACTGGGGTCGGGGCGTTACAGTTGGTATCAGAGGAAGTTTAGTACAAACCTTGGAAGCTAGATTTAGATAAACTCTGATTAGAGCACGTAGACTTAAGATGAACTTTGAGGATTAGTATAGAAGAACTTCCTAGAATTTTGGTATTGTAGAGATTTTGTGAGTTTTCCGAGCAATACATCCCTGTCTGGATACGAGCAGGTAGAGGCGGCTCTGGCACAGATGTACCTAGGGGTAAAACCCGAAAACACCGCTTTGAGCTAGACTCGAACGGGAACTGGTGCACGACAACGGGCCTTGCTGCACTCTTGGTTACGACACTCCCGGGGGATATGCTTAGGATAACTCTCATTATCTTTACAAATCATTATGAAGGGTTTATGAGTATATACTTCCTCAAAGAAAACATTTTTATGATTATGGATTATATCCATAAATAGTTCAATTTATGTTAAGTGTTTTATAAGTATGGGATTATGTATTTTGATTCATAAACTGATCTAGTTTATGCCATTGTTTAGAAATGGTGCCTAGTGGAAGAAATGGAAACCGTATCAATGCACGCACTCCATGTAGGGATTGCCCTCCTGCTCAAGATAATTATAGTGGGGCTGGTGATGCAACTGGTGCTGATCAGCTAATCACCGTACTGGGACAACTTACTCAGGTTATGAATAATAACCTTACCCGTATGGAGCACCCTGATCCGCAGCGTGGAGGATCAATGTTAGATCGATTCATGAGGCAACAACCACTAACGTTCAATGGGAATACAAATCCCTTAGTAGCTGAGCAATGGATATTTTCCCTAGAGAAAATATTTCAGGCTTTGGGGAGCAGTGAAAGGGAAAAAGTTATCATGGCAGTTTACCGCCTCACTGGAGATGCTGATCAATGGTGGTCATTGATTCAAAATACGAAGGAAGATGATGAAGTATCAAATATGGAATGGAGGGAATTCAAAGATCTGTTTTTAGAAAAATACTTCCCTCGTGACCATCGAGCGGATATGGAAAGACAATTTCTGAGTCTGAGACAAAAGGAGGATGAGAATGTCACAAAGTATGAGGCTAACTTTACAAGGTTAGCGAGGTATGCTGGAGATTATATTCGCAACCCAAGAAGAAAGATTGATCGTTTCTTTGATGGGTTAAAACCATTTCTCCGTCGAGCATTAGTCTCACAATCCTTTTCATCGTACGAAGACATTGTCTCATGTGCTATAAAGACCGAAAAGGAATTCTCTAAGTCTTATGACTTTAAAGCAAAGCAAGAGAAGAAGAGACCTGCTGATCAATCTGGGAATGGAAATAAGGGGAAGAAGGGAAAGGTTGAATATCCATCTTGTGGTAAATGCGGGAAGAAACATCCTGGTACTTGCTTGAAGGGAATGGGAGTCTGTTACAAGTGTGGTGAAAAAGGCCACCAAGATCATGATTGTAAGGGGAAGAAGGAAGCTACCAACGTTCAGTGCTACAATTGCAGGGAGATGGGGCATTATGCAAATGCATGTCCAAAGCGTCAGGAGAACTTACCTCAGAAAAGGCCAAGGGATCAAGGCCAGGCTTATGCTATCACTACTGCTGAGGTAGAAGCTCCGAAAGACGTGGTGGCAGGTAATTTAATGGTTTCCTCAAGTTTAGCAAATGCATTATTTGATTCTGGATCATCGCATTGTTTCATATCTTCCCAGTTTGCTAAGAAAATTAGATATTTCCAATTTGATTTAATAAGGGAGTTGTCAGTTAAAACTCCTAAGGGAAGTATCGTTGCAACAAAGTTTTGTGAATCAGTCCCCATTAGAGCACATAAATTTTCTTTATCTGCTGATCTCATCGTCATACCTATGATCGAGTTTGATATAATCCTCGGTATGGACTGGCTTTCGGACTATGATGCGAAGATTTATTGTAAGAAGAAAGAGGTTACGATTCTTGATGATAATGATAAGGAGCACCTTATTTTTAGAGCAGAATCGTCACCACCTAATTCTTATTTAGATCCACCCCCTGTAGCTCAACTTAAATCAATTATCGGGGAGGAAGAGAATGAAATAACTCTCGGTGAGGAAAGGAATGTTCAAATAGAGGATGTACCTATTGTGAAAGAGTTTGTAGATGTATTTCCGGAAGATTTACCTGGACATCCTCCAGAACGAGAAGTAGAGTTTTCTATTGATTTGATTCCTGGATCAAGGCCTATATCGAAGACCCCTTATAGAATGGCTACTGTAGAGTTAGTCGAACTAAAGAAACAACTAGAGGAATTGAGTAATAAGGGATTTATTCGCCCTAGTGTTTCTCCATGGGGAGCCCCTGTTCTTTTTGTTAAAAAGAAAGATGGATCTATGAGGTTATGTATCGACTACAGGGAGATCAATGCTATAACGATAAAGAACAAGTATCCCCTACCTCGTATTGATGATTTATTTGACCAACTGCATGGAGCTCAATACTTTTCAAAGATTGACCTTCGATCTGGATACCATCAGTTGTGTGTAAAGAAGGAAGACATTCCGAAAACAGCATTTCGAACCAGGTACGGGCATTACGAGTTTACTGTAATGCCGTTTGGACTGACTAATGCACCCTCTGTATTCATGGATCTGATGAATAGAGTTTTCAAGGAGTATCTCGATGAATTTGTGGTGGTATTTATTGATGATATCTTGGTATACTCCAAAACCTACAAAGATCATGAAAATCACTTGCGCATTATCTTGAAGACTCTGAGGAGGCATGAATTATATGGAAAGTTTAGCAAGTGTGAATTCTGGCTTCAGGAGATTTCTTTTCTTGGCCATATTGTCTCTAAAGATGGAATCTCTGTTGATCCTTCTAAGACCAAGGCAATCCAAGAATGGCCAGCACCTACGAGTATAACTGAGGTACGTAGTTTTATTGGTTTGGCAGGTTATTATCGACGTTTCGTCCAGAATTTTGCTCGATTGGCTAACCCATTAACGAAGCTCACACGTAAAGGGGTTAAATTTGTTTGGAAAAAAGAGTGTGAAGAATGTTTCGAAGAACTGAAGAGAAGATTAGTCAATGCTCCTATATTGACTCTACCATCGGGGAATGATGGGTTCGTTATTTATAGTGATGCATCGAAGAAAGGACTTGGTTGTGTCCTTATGCAGAATGATAGAGTTATTGCCTATGCATCACGATAGTTGAAAATTCATGAACAAAACTATCCTACTCATGATCTCGAATTAGAAGCAGTGATCTTTGCTTTGAAAATATGGAGGCACTACCTCTATGGTGAAAAATGTGAGATTTATACTGATCACAAGAGTTTGAAGTATATTTTCTCACAAAAAGAACTCAACATGAGGCAAAGGAGATGGATTGAATTACTCAAGGATTATGATTGTACAATACACTACCACCCAGGGAAGGCAAACAAGGTGGCAGATGCTTTGAGTAGAAAAGACCATGGAGTTTTGAACAATATGAGAATTGAAAGGGATCCAATTTTCATGGAGCTAGTGAAGATGGACATGGGAATAACCAGGGAAGGTGAAACATCAATGCTTTTTCAAATGGTTGCCAAACCATCTTTACTAGAAAGGATTAAGAGTTCTCAGACCGATGATGAAGAATTTCAGAAGAAGATTAAAGCTGTGAATGATGGGAGATTGAGAGACTTTGTGTATGAAGATGGAACTTTGAAATTTGGAAAGAGACTTTGTGTTCCCGATTTACCTGATCTGAAAAGGGAATTACTGGATGATGCTCATAGTTCCAATTTCTCTATACACCCTGGGAGCACCAAAATGTATAGAGATTTGAAGGAACATTTTTGGTGGGACAACATGAAGAGGGAGATTGCTGATTTTGTGTCAAGATGTATGGTTTGTCAACAAGTGAAAGCTGGAAGGCAACAGCCTGGAGGAGTCATGCAACCTCTTCCCATACCGGAGTGGAAATGGGACAATGTTACGATGTACTTTGTCATGGGGCTACCGAAGACTCCTAGAAGGAACGATGCAATATGGGTTATTGTTGATCGTCTTACCAAGTCAGCACATTTTCTTGCTATAAGAGAAGATCTACCCCTGGAACGTCTAGCAAGACTATACATTAATGAATTTGTGAGACTTCATGGAGTACCCCTATCAATTGTTTCTGATCGTGATCCCCGTTTTACTTCAAGATTCTGGAAAAGTCTTCAGAAATCCCTGGATACAGAACTTCATTTGAGCACTGCTTACCACCCTCAGACAGACGGACAATCAGAACGGACTATTCAAACCTTAGAAGACATGTTGAGATCTTGCTCACTTGACTTTCAGGGTATGTGGGATCAATATTTACCACTGGTAGAATTTTCCTATAACAATAGCTTCCATTCGAGTATTCAGATGGAACCATATGAAGCGTTATACAGAAAGAGATGTCGTACACCAACCTGTTGGGATGACGTTGGTGAAAGAAAACTTGTAGGCCCATAACTGGTGGAGGAAACGGTGGAAAAGGTTAAGGTAATCCAAAATCACATTAAAGCAGCTCAAAGTAGGCAGAAGAGCTATGCCGATAATCGAAGGAAGGATTTGGAATTTCAAGTCGGTGATCATGTTTTTCTGAAGGTATCTCCGTGGAAGGGAGTCATACGTTTTGGTAAGAAAGGTAAATTGAGTCCCAGGTACATCGGACCTTTCGAAATTCTAGAACGAATTGGGGTTATAGCTTACCGATTGGCAATGCCGCCAAGTCTCTCCAAAGTTCACGATGTGTTCCACGTATCTCTGTTGAGGAAATACATGCCTGACCCAATGCATGTACTCACCTATGAGGAATTAGAACTGGAACCCGATCTTTCCTATTGTGAAGAGCCCGTCAGGATTCTTGATACAAGAGAACAAGTACTGAGAAACCGGACGACGCGTCTGGTAAAAGTTTTGTGGAGAAATCATAAGATGGAAGAGGCAACATGGGAACCCGAGGAACTTATGATGAAGAACCACCTGAGTCTTTTTATGCAGTAATACCCTAGAAATTGCGAGGACGCAATTATTTGAAGGAGGGGAGAATGTAACACCCCAAGCTTCTACGGTACGTTTCCCTTCGAATAATGCGATAGCGTGTGTTGTACGCAACCTCGAGTTCTAACACACACCACAACTAATTAAACTAGCCGTTGTGAATAGTAATACCTACTTTTTGAAATCATATATATTCTATATTTCAAAATGGACTTCATTTTTGGATTCGGAATATCAAAATTAGCCTAGGGTGAAATTTTGGTACATTTCGGATAACTTTCATATTTTGATGAATAGTGAAAATTTCTAAATTTTAATTAAAAACAACTTTTTTTAATCAAAATAATTAATAGTGATAAATTATGAATTTGAGTGGTTTTAAAGTATATTTAGAATATATTTTTACCATTCAATTTAATGTTTATCATTGGACATAATTTTACAATTAAACCGAACATAAACAAGTGTCAATCTTTTGGTAGTTATTATCTCTTAAAAACACGCTTTTTGTTTTGACAGCGGGAATTAATTTTAAATTAATTTCTTCCACTTATGTGTTTTGAATTTAGAAAAATGGATTCCATATTTGGAATCAGGATGTTCAAATTGTGTAAATAGGTAACTTTTATTTTTAGACATTTTGAATAATTACTGCGGTAAATATTTTATTTACCATGGTTAAGGGTAAATCCGGAAAATAAGGGTTAAAAAAAAATATTATAATAATACTAAATTACCCTAAAACATGTCTTAACCCTATTGGTTGATACATAGTCGACCATGGGCATCTTTGGGTCTATTTTGGGACCCCATGGATCCACTTGTAAGTGATAATGACACTTTATTTTAATTAAGTCAAAATGAATACAAAAATGACAGAAGCATATATCTTTTAGAACAACAATTTTTTTACATAGGGTTATACATGTTGGATTTTCGATTATAAATATTCATTAGAAAGATAAAAAGATTTCCTATATAATTATATTTTATTTATAATTTTTATACATTAAATAATTTATTTTATTTATGACACAATGATGATGCAGTAATTACTATAATAGTGAAAAATTAAAATAATTGATATTATAAATACACAAATAAATATAATATGAAACTTTTAATGAATTAAACTAATTTTCTAGGCTAATATGATATATTATAATTGATTTAATGGACTTTGTTCGAAGTAATCAATCTGTTATGAGTTTCACAAAAATCAACTATTGAATAGTGTCAAAATTGACATAAAAGAGTTCTTAAAACAAATATTATATTATTAATTGATATTAAATTCCTAAAAATCTAATGTTCGGCCCAGAGACTTATATTATGATAGGTTAATCATTAATGGACCACTTGGGGGTCGCTTGGATGTATATAGTAAGTTTATTAACCATATTATATAAAAATACAAAGAGACATTGTAAAAGTGAAACTAATTAACTTAGAGTTAATACTTAAAGATAAGGTTAATATAAGTACCCAAACCTGTCTAAATTCTATTGGATGAGTTGTTTTCGACCTATCCCCACCTCATCCTTTGAATAGTCATCTTTGGAGCCTTTAGAAACCGAATATGAATTTATTATAAATTAATATTTCTAGCTTTTCCAAAGGTGCCCCTCACCCCTCTTATAAAAGGGCACTCCTCCTTATCATTTCTTCACACCTTAAAAGCCTTTTGGTTCGGCCAAACTCTGCCCAAATAATCTCCCAACATCCCTCACTACAACCTAGAGGCCTTAGTTTGATCAGAAAGCCAACCTAAGGAGCCCTTTTGATCAAATCAAAAGGAAGAACCCGAAGAAGAGGTAATGATTTCACCACCCTTTTCTAAGTTCATTTCTTCTTCCACTTCTTCTTCCTTTGTTCTTACCATTCTAAAATAATAACTCCAGTATTTCACATATACTGTGATGTTATTATAAGTATGGTACAACCATATTCAGTATTCTATCTACCCTTTGAATAACATGTCACCATACGTGCGTACGTACGGCTTACCGTCTCCACGTCGTGGTGTAATTGTTATTCAATATAATATTATTTGGATGGGTATAATAATGATGTGTAACTCATGTAAATAATAAATATAACATGTTAATGATTCTGTATATATGATATACCATTCATTTATATATTATTTTAATATCAAAAGAATGATATTGTCGCTCGTGCGTACGTACGGACTACCGTCTCCACGAACGCGATGAGATTCATTCTCCATCGTATCCATTCAAGTATAATTATCATTTTATGATTTAAAAATGATGTTTAAGGACTTGATATCATTCTGGATATGAATAAGATACAACAAACATGGCTTATGTAACAAAACATATAAAAGAAAATGAGTAAGTTAACACCCGAAACGATGATAATTCTAAGATATTATTAATAAATCAATGTTAAAAGATCATATATGATATCATATTAATATATATGATTCTTGTATAATTTAATAACAATTATTTCACCATTATACAGGAGGTTAACCTACCCCAACCAAGTAAAAGTACAAGGTAAGGGTTATTTCACAATCTCTTCATTATCCGAGGTTGTTTATATGTAATAATCTACTGGGATCTCTTTATCATCCACATCCATGTTTCTTAAAAATGTATTTCAAAACATTTTTACTATTTACAAGAATATGTGTTAAAGTCATTTATACCCTTTTTTGACTTTTTATAAGAGGTTTATAAAGGAATCTTTCCGTCGTTTTCAAAACAAGGTCCTTTTTATCCTTTTCGACAGAATTGAGGTAAGAATGTTTTTTTTAACTTATACGGCGGGTGAGGTTATTTTACGCCGTTATAAAATCTTCAAAGCTTTCCTTACAAGCTTATAAGAATATTTTCAAAGAAAATGTTTTATTTTATATGGATCTTAAATGATTTCAAAATAAAAGGAGATACTTCTTTAAAAAGAATTTTGATTTCATCTATGTCAACATCCTTTGATGGATTTTAAGATTATTTGAAGTTGATTTATTATGATACAAAACTTCTATGTTGTATTGATGGTTTTGTGATATGTTTGACTGTGGATGTGCTATTTTTATACCATTCATAGTTTATGATGAAATTATTGACATTTCGTATGCTAGTTTTAATACGAATGTTTATGTTATGTTTAAACCTTTTCATATGGGAATGCATTGGACTTAATAAGTGACGGGTGGAGCCCGCTATAGCTCCTCGATGCATCGGTAGGTCTCATGAGACAAACTAGTGTCTTGGCACAAGGCCTTGACAAAATCTTATTTGTAGTCTTGGCACGAGGCCTTGGCTATGTGGTTATGATAGTCTGGCATTATGAATTCCAACATTATGAAAGTGGTTATTGATTTTTGCATGTGATTATTCGATTAGTATAATATCCATGTGAATAAGTAAATGGCATTATTTCATTTTATTTATGCCATACTATGTTAAATGTTCAAGTTTAAAAGGCTTTTGTTTTAGTTATACATTGCCTTAAATGTTTCTTTTTATTTATGAAAGTTTCCTCTATATTGTTATCCTTACTGGGCATTTGAGCTCACCCCTTTTCTATGTTTTATTTTTCCCAGGTAGTGAAGAAGTAAATTATGAATGACTTGCAGGGATATTATGAGGGGTTAATAGTGTGGATATGAAGACTTTGTTGTTGTAGTAGTTTTTCACATTGAAATGTAATGTAAAACTTTATGATTATATCTAGTGTTTCCAAGGCTACTAAACCAATCGGTCTTTCGAGATTTGATCTTTCTTGTGATCATGCCAATGTTATGTAATTAATGCACCGACTCTGGGCAACTGGGGTCGGGGCGTTACAACATCTCAATCCATTACCACCCAGAGAGGTAGAACAATATGGAATATGTTCGATATAGAATATATCCTGATGACTAAACCACAAGAATGATTAAGATATATTTAAATTTCTTTGACATGGAAATCATGATCATGGGAATCATAACAATAGGAACCATCTCCATCCATTGAAAAATTATTTTTCTTTTATACATTAGGGATTTATGAAGAAAGGGTAAAATTGATGACGTATAGGTATAAAAGAATTTTGACACTATATCAGTGGTGAAATATTCTTAGTTTAATAATAATGAGAAATGAGTTGTGGATTTGTTTACACAAAAATGAGTACCATCATGAAATGAGCTAAATAAGGTGATGTTTAATGATATAGATAACTAAAATTCTCCATCCACCCAGATATTATAATGTGGTATAGAGATATTCATGACCACCATTGGTGGTTGAATACGAGGAAAGAGATTATATAATATACATTAAATTTTCTATTATGTAAAAATGAAAACATAGAAATGAAATTGTATATAGGGATGGTGTATTCATTACTTAATTATATTCAAATAGAAGAACATAAAAATAGATTTTCTACATGACATCTATATGAATCTATGGGGGTATAAATATATATATGTTTTAATGAACAATCGTACAACTAATTCTCACTTTTTCTCCACTCAAGAGAACATATCACATGATCAATTTGAATTGGTATATATTAGAGATGTTTTGAAGCTACATGGAATACAACTATAATGTTTATTTTTTGAGATACATGATTCAAATTAATTTTTCTAGAAATTTATTGAACATTCATTGAATGTGTAGTTAAACATATATATTTTATATCAACCCTAATCATATTTATTATATAAAAAATATTTTTAGACACATGAGGATATGATGGAAGATTTCTCTATGGAATTTAATGTTGTATGGGATCAATATCTTTATATAATATTGATCTGATATAATAATAGTTTTCATTTTCATATTCAAATGGGTCCTTATTACACACTCTAGGTAATGAATTTTAAAACTTGAAATTTTTTGAAGAAGTTTGATAATGTATGTAATTGGAAACTAAATTGATTGAAAAAAATACGAAGAATTTAAAGATCATTTTCCGGAATATAATGGGACCTTGATGTTGATAGAAATGTTATGGAGTAACATTAAATGGGTTGTTGTGTTTCATGTTGGAGATAAATTTTGAGTCAATAAGGTTTACTTATGGATTTTCAATTCCTATTTTTTCAAAACCAAAAAACTCTATCTTAAGCTAAATTATATTTTCTATAAGAATTATCTTAATAAGGAAAATTTTCTATCCTCAAGAAAAATCTATCCTTACCTATGTTTTCATTGTTCATTTTATAGTTTCTCAAAATCTAACTCATTTTATTCTTATGTCTAAAAATCGGTTTCTCATCTAATGTCTCATAATCCAATAAATCCTTGGTTTTAGAGTATTCTGTTTTCAGGATCCAAACTCAAACACTAAATTCTTTGAAAATCGGACTCCAAATTCTCTGAAATTCAGGCTCCTAAATCATTGAAAATTAGACTCCGAATTCTATGAAATTTAGACTCTAAATTATCTAAAAATCTAACAATGAATTCTATGAAATTCAGAATCATAATTCATTGAAATTCAAACTCCAAATTCTAAAAAATGCAGACTCTGAATTCTCTAAAATTCCGACTCTGAATTCTTTAAAATTTAGACTTCGTATTCTCTAAAATTCAGCTTCCAAATTCTCTGAAATTAAGAATCCGAATTCTTTGAAATCTAGAATCTGAATTATTTGAATTTAGACTCCAAATTATTTTAAATTTATACTCCTAATAACACATAATTCAGACACCTAATTCCTCATAATTTAGACTCTGAATTCCTTAGAATTCCAAATCTGAATTCCTCAGAATTAAGACTCTGAATTTCTCAGAATTCAGACTCCAAATTCCTGAGAATTCACACTCAATGTTCATTGGAATCCAGATCCCAGGATCTATAGAATTTATTTTGCGAATTCTTTGTAAAACAAAACCTGAATATCTATGTTTTATAGTCTCTAAATGATTATATTCTTAGAATCAGAACATTATTTATCCTTTGACTCTAAAAAATAAGATTTGTTTAGGAAAACATATTTTTCTTACACTTTTTATAGTTATGAAACTATGTCATACATTATGTTTCTCACAAATCATAGTTTGATTGACACATGTACAGGTCCCTTCGAAATTCAACGAAAAATATGATTTTTGTGGGAGGGAGACGACCATTATAGAAGTTCCTATAAATATGAGCTCATTTGAATGATCTCAAAAAATAAGGTTGATCACTCTAGATATTGCATGCTGCTAAAGTGATTTCTAGAGAGAGATAGAGAATCTCATTCCTTGTGCGTACTAAAAATATTGTTCATATTCCTTCGTGCCACTCTGATTGTTGTTATGTACAATTGAGGGCTTCCGAGGATAGGAAGATAGAGGTACCAACTATCTAAAATTTCAAGGGATTCTAGGGATAGAAAGACAGATTCCGATATTTCTATCGAGGGCTTACCCTGGTGTGGGTTGGAAAGAATTTCCTGAAAGTATAAATTAAGGGTCCTTTATCCAAGGTAGTTGGATACCCTTATCTTTGGGTTAAAAGATTTCATACTTGTTACTTTTTTATTCAAGTTTATTCTAGTTGCATTTTGATAATGGAAGAAAGTGTAACCTTCTTATAATTTATCATTATTTTGTACAATCTGATAAGTAATATTCTATATGCTTTAATGTATAATATTTTCTTTGTAAAATTTTCTTATGTTTCATTTCCAAAACCACATTTCTAGAATATTCCATGTTTTTAGAACTAAAATAGGTCCTGCGAAATTACCATGTTTAAATTTCTTAATCATAGTTGTCCATAATGTAAAAAATGAACGTTTTTAAACTTCCAATTCACCACCTATTTTAATTGAAAACCTGCATTCATATTTCAATCCTACAATTGGTATCAGAGGAGGACTCTAAAATAATTATATTCACATATATGTTTTCTTTCTCAAATTTTAATTGTTCTAAATTTTTCCTTGATTAGGTGTTTTTTATCCCTATTTACAAACTATAACTATTAAAAAGTTTTGTGGAAATATATTTTCTTTTAGATGGTAGAAATGAATGTTGTGTCGACTGAAAATCAAAATCCGAGAAGACCACCTATATTTGTTGGGAATGAATATGAATATTGCAGAGATGGTATGAAGAATTTATTCATTAATACTTGGGTAGACAATTTTGTTATTCTTACTGGAGATTACAAGATTCCTGATAAGGAAGTAAAAAATTTTACTTATTATGAAAAGTCTCAATATCAACTAAATTAAAAGGTATATAATAATTTGTTGTGTTACATGACCAGGAATATATATAGTCAGATTTCTTCCTGTGAAGATTCTTACTATATCTGGAAGAAATTAGAGGTTACTCATTTTTGTGCATCCAAAGTTATAGAAATTAGAAGATGTATGATTAGAGAAGAATATCATGGATTCCTATTTCTTTATGGAGAACCAGTGTGCAAGGTACACCAAGGGTTTATGACCATTGTTAACAATTAACAATCCATAGGTGGAAAAGGTATTGATGATTAGGAACTTGTGGAAAAAATTATAGATATCATGCCTAATGAATGGGAATCTAAGAGAACTACTATTGATTAAAATAGTAATGTATCTCAAATGGCTTTTGATGAGATTTTTGGAACTCTTGTTCATCATGAGGCATGAATGAAAATAGATGCTAATATAAATAAGACTAATAATGGTAATAGAAGTGCATCTTTTACTACTACTAAATCCAAGACTCCTTAAATAGATACAAGATACAAGTCTAAGAAAGACACTATTTTATCTAAATCTAGTGAATGTGATCATTCTGAGAGTGAGTTAGCTTATCTTTCTCAAAAGATGAACAAGATAGTTGGGACGAAAATTTTTCAATGTACATTTAAGAGGAAAGAATGAAAAGACAAGAAAGACTTGGAAGTCACTTGTTATGAATGAAAAGGGCATGACATATAATTCTATATTGTCTTATGCATAAAAAAGGATTGAAAGGAAAATATTTCTGAGATGACTAGATGTAATTCCTACAAAGGTAAATCTATTTTTTTAAAGACCAATGACACTTAGAGTGCTAGAGGTGGTGACTCTTATATTAAATACTCAAATTATGAATCTTCTGTTCATAAGAATCTTGGTCTTCTAGCCAGACTACCTATTGAAAATCATTGTCTAATGGACAAGGTAAACATTACTGAATCTATCAAAAATGTATCCTTGAATGAAAATTATACTAGTGATAAACACTACTAGTCTTCAAATGAAGAATAATCTTCTGATGAAGATAATATATTACCTACGTATAACGAAGTATCTAAGATTTATAAACTTCTTGAGAATGAAAATTCTAAACTCAAGAAAAATTTTGATAAGGAAAATTCTAGAACATCTATTTCATCTAAAAAAGTATCAGTTCTTTATAAAGATCATGATAAGATAATTTTTTATTTTAAAAGTATTTCAAAAAACCTTGAGGATGTTAATACTACGAAGGATAAACATTATAAGGATATTGAAAATGTAATTTCTATGAAAAAAATTTAGAGACTAACTCTATTTCTAAAACTATTCTTTTTGAGGATAAAAAATTGATTATTAAACTAAAGTCAGATATATTTTCCTGAAGGAAGTTTTTTTCAAACTTTATCCCTGGTAAGGAAAGTTTTGATAAGATGTATTCCCAAATTTGTCCTCTAAGGAATAGTTCGGGATTTTTCTATACTCATTCTAAACCAATTTTCAGTAATAATTTTTTTCCTCAAAGTGCTCAATTTTGTACTAAATGTCAGTGTGGTGGACATTGGTAAAAATAATTCTCTAAACAAAACTCAGTCTTTATGTTTTCATAAAGCTTATTTCTCTAAGAAGATGTGGATTCATAAAATCTTGCATTCTGAAATTTCCAGAACTTAGAAAATTTTGATTCCGAAAGTCTAACACTCATGTTTTCAAGAAAATAAAAATAGTACCAACAACGATACATGGTACATAGATAGTGTATGTTCCTGACACTACACTGGTAACAAAAACATCTTTGAAAATATTATCAAAACGAAAGGAGGAAAGGTAAATTTTGGAGATAATGCTTAGAGAGAAATTATTGGTAAAGGTATCATTGTTCTTCTTGAAACAACTATCATTTCAAATGTTTTATTTGTTAAGGGTCTTAAGAACAACCTCATTAGCATAAATATATTATGTGATGAAGGTTGCCTTGGTAATTTTAGGAATGATAAATTATTAGTACAAAATTCCAAAGAAGAGTTTATTCTTTCTTCCCAGAGGCAAGAGAATGTATACACACTAAACATAGAAGACCTTAGGATCCTAGATCAGCCTTGCAATAGCGCAATTGAATATCAATATTTGTTATGGAATATAAGGTTAAGACATTGTAACCTTTTAAACCTATGTAAACTCTATAAAAAAGCCTTGTAAAGGATCTACCAGAGCTTATATATGCTTATTTAAAAGTTTATGACCCTTGTCAATATGGAAAGAATCATAAATCAATATTTAAATCAATCAATGAAGTATAAACTACTAATGAATTATAGTTGGTGAATATGGATCTTTTCGGTCCAATACAAATTGGAAGCATTTTAGGAAAATACTATGTATTTGTCATGGTTGATGATTACACTAGATTTACGTGGGTCTATTTTCTAGCAACAAAATTTGATGATTTTTCTTATTTCCAAATCATTATAGCCCATGTTAAAAATGATAAAAATCTTCCATTGATAACTATTCAAAGAGATAATGGAGTTAAATTTCAAAATTCTGATTTTGAAACGTTTGTTTGTAAAAAAGGCATTACTCATATCTTCTCAGCACAAAAAACTCCTCAATAAAATGGAGTTGTTGAAAAAAGAAATAGAATTATTCAATAGATAATTAAAACCATGTTTATCGAATATTTAATTGCTAATTTTTTGGGGCTAAAGTAGTAAGTACTGTATGTTATACTATAAATCTAGTTTTGATTAGACCTTTTCTTAAAAAAACCCTATGAATTATTAAATGGTAGAAAACCTAGACTTTCCTACTTCAATGTAATTGGATGAAAAGTATTCATTTTGAATACTCATGATAATATACATAAATTAATCCCAAATATGATGAAGGAATTTTCTAAAGCTACTCAACAACTTCTAAGGCTTATATAGTTTTTAATAAAAAAACTTTTACTGTTAAAGAAACAGTACATGATAAATTTGATGAAACTGATCCTTTAATTTTTAAAGAACGTCAACCTAAATCTTTGGATGTGTTTTAAAAAACTAATTATCAAGCCTTTATATAAGATCCTTCTGATGAGGAAAATGTTCAATAAATTGTTTCTGAAGAATTTATCTCAGAAGATCTACCATATGTTGATGAACATGTTTTACAAAACCCAAATCAGTTGTTTCTTCAAAATCTTCCCAGGGATAGTATCATCTGTGATGTAAATCAACCTATAAGGACTATTAGTCCCATAAGAAATTATGTAGAACATCTAGCATTCCATTTTTAGTTATAACCAAAAATCAATGATTATGCTATGCTTTGGGTGATAATGATTGGATAAAATCCATGTTGGATGAGGTAAATGAATTCAAAAGTAACAAAGTTTGGACCTTTGATGAAAGGCCTAAGGAACCCTCTGTTATTGGAGTTACAATGGTTTTTATAAATAAGTGTGATGGAAATGGAGTTATTGTAATAAATAATGCTAGATTAGTTACTAAATTCTAAATTAACAAGAAGAATTACACTATGAAGAAACCTATGCTCTAGTAGCTAGACTTGAATCGATTCTTATTTTACATTCCTTTACAACATTCATTAATTTCAAAATTTATCAAATTGATGTTAAATGTGCTTTCCGTAATGGTTATGGAAAATAATAATTTTTTTAACAACCTCTTTGTTTTGAAGACACAAAACATCCTGAACATGTTATCCAACCTTTGAAATCTTTATATGGACTTAAACAAGCCCCTAGAGCCTGGTATGATATACATACAAGAATGTTTTTTAAAAATAATTACATAAGGGAAATTCTTATCCAATCCTATTTATAATTAAAGAAAAGAAAATTGTTTTCGTTGTTCAAATTTATGTTTATGACATTATATTTATTTCAACTTAGCAATCATTAAGTGATTTGTTTTCAAATCTAATAAAATCTGATATTGAAATGAGTATGATGGGTGAGTTAACATTTTTCCTATGTTTTCAAAATTTCTCAAAAACATAATCAAACTTATATATCTCAATTAAATTTTATTAAATATTTTCTTAAAAAGTAGGGATTTAAAAATACTGAAAGTATATGTACTCCCATTGGTACTTAAAATTCACATGATATTGATAAAGTTAAGAATATAGTAGATCAAACATCATTTAGAGCTATGATAGGTAGTCTACTATACACGATATCTAGTCATCCAAAATTTATAATTTCATAATGCTTATGTGCAAGATTTTAATCCAATCCAAAGGAATTTCATTTAATGTAAGTGAAAAGAATTATTCACTACATAAACAGAACCAAGGATTTATGACTCTTTTATACTTCAAGAAATGATTTTTTTAAATGATTTTTGGATGGTGACTTACGTGGATGTAAAATGGATAAGAAATTTACATCCATAACATAACATTTCTTAGGAGATTCATTAGTTTCTTGTCCATGCAAAATGAAACACACAATAGCACTTTCCACTACAGAAGCTGAATATGCAGTAGTTGGAAGATGTTGTGCTCTAGTATTGTGGATGCAACACACACTCACAGACTATGGTATGAGTTTTACCGAAACACAAATATTGTGTAATAATACTAGTTCCATACCCCTTTGTAAAAACGCTGAACATAACTCATGTGAAAAATAAATAGATATTAGGCATCAATTTCTTAGAGATCACAGACAAAAAGGAGATACCATTCTTCAATTTATTAGAAAACAAGATCAACTTGCTGATATTTTCAAAAAATATTTACCCTCCTATGGATTTAAATATTTTAAATAGAAGTTAGGAATGATAAACATATTGTAATATTCTATATTAATTTATTTTTTAAACCTATATCCTTACAGAAAAAACTCTTTTCTATAGGGGGAGTACATTTTCCTGTTAATCAAAATTTTTGTAATCAAATATTTGTAATCAAAATTTTTGTAATAAAACATTTCGTAATCAAAATTTTTGTAATCAAATTTTATGAATCAAAACATTTGTAATGAAAATTTTAGTAACTTTTATTTTTTTGGAATCTAATGTCCATCAAGAAGAGTTTTCCTCAATATGAATAATTTTACAGACAATCTGGGAGGTATGTTTCCTTTATTAAATTTTCCGTAATCATTTTTTTTTCATTCTTGTTGGTTTTTTATTTTTATTGAAATTTTTCAGATTCACTTTACCTTAAATCCTAATTTATTATTTCTAAAAACCTCAAAAGATCATAACCTACAAAATTTATTCTTCGGCTATCATATCAACCATTATATTAGATCAAGAGTAATTCAACCATTGCATCAATCAAGGAAGATGAATTTTTGCCTCAAAAACCTATATAAAGACCCCTCGATGTTTGTCCCACATCTACATTCAAAGATCTATCTTGATGAATCCCTACTACTCTACTTAAGGCCATTATGAATCTTCAAGGTTATCTTAATTCCGAATGTATATGCAAGATTCTCCTCAGAATGAAATGTCTTCATTAGAGTAAATATCGGAATAGAAAATATACATAGAGAGGATAGTTGATCCAAAATTATTTTCTTAGTATGATTCTATCATTTCAATGAACTTCTAGTAGAATGGGTGGGAGAGACTATGTGTTTAAAAACTAAAGGCACAAGATCCTGTTTATCCAGGTTTGTTAGTTAAATTCTCTAAGACAGTAAGTTTCTTCAACAAAGAAGGGAGATACCATTTTTCCTTCAAGTGTTATGGAAATGCTTACTTCCTTTATTACACTAAGTCTACAAGTCTGATTGGAATTCCTTATGAAGGTGAAGTTGAATTTTTCAACCATAAATTACCGGATGTATCAGGTTTGTTTGAGAAGGAGAAAGCTATAAAGTTTCTTGGCCTGAAATAAGTAATGACTCTAAAGATTGTCCATCTACCTAAAAACTTATGGATTCTTTAATTATGGGTTCATGGATTTCTAATTCCGATAAAAGGGGATAAGGATTCCATAAAAAAGTGACATCTATATTCTGGATTTCATAGTGAACCTCAAGAAGATAAACTTATTCATGTATATCTTGGTCACAGTTGAAAATATAAAGAATGGAAATTTGATGTTTTAGATCATCATGTATCCAGCTATTCTCTCATAGATTATAGTTCTTTGTCTTCAGTATTTTCATATACCTTGTAGTTATAAGACATGAAATTTAAAAGTGATGTTGTAGAGTGATGATACTCTAAGGAGAATAAAATATGGGTTTTCTATAGAATTATGAGAACTTTATGACTTGTCTGAAGTTGAAATTTATGCTCTTTCAATGAAACTGGAAGTGGTTGAAACTTCCAAGAAGGGTGAAGGAAGAGGAAGGTGAAGGAACCCAAAGAATATGAATAAATCTATGTGGATAAGGAAAATCTAGTAGCACCCCTAAAACCATAAAATCAAAATATAACACCTCATGCTTCCATGGTAAGCTTTTCTTTGAATAATACAATATCGTGTTTTGTACGCAACTTCAAGTTCTAACACACCACGACCAATCAAACTAACCGTTATGAATAGTAATACCCAATTTTTGAAATTTAATCAATTTTATAGTTCAAAATGGACTTCATTTTTGGATTTGAAGTATAAAAATTATCTTAGGTTGAATTTTTGGTATTTTTCTAAAAACATTCAGTTTTTGATGAATAGTGAAAACACAAAATTTTAATTGAAATTTTTTTTAATAAAAAAATTTATATTGATAATTTATAATATTGAGTCGTTTTAAAGTATAATTAGATTATATTTTTACATTTTAATCGAATGCTGGTCATTGTATGCAATTTCACATTTAAACTCACATAAGTATGTGTCAATCTTTTGATAGCTATTATTTCTTAAAAACATGTATTTTGTTTTGACAAGAATTAATTTTAAATTTATTTCTGCCAATTATATGTTTAGAATTTTGAAAAATGGATTCCATATTTAGAATCAAGAGGTCAAAATTTTGTAAATAGGTCATTTTTATTTTTAGACATTTTGAATAATTACATCAGTAAATATTTTATTTACCATGGTTAAATGGTAAATTCGGTAAATAAGGTTAAAAAAGTAATATTATAATAATATTTAATTACCCTAACACTTGTATTAACCCATTTTTGTGATACATTTCTGACCATGGGAATCTTTGGGTCGATTTTGGGACCCCATGAGGCCACTTTTAAGTGATAATGACACTTTATATTAATTAAGTTAAAGTAAATACAAAAATGACATAAGCATATATCTTTTAGTAAAACAATTTTTACATAGGTTTATACATGTTATCTCTTTAACTATAAACATTTATTATAAATTTAAAATGATTTCCTATATAATTATTATTTATTTATAATTTTTAGACATTTAATAATTAAATTTATTTAAGACACATTGATGATGCAATATTTTCCTTATTAATGAAAGATTCAAATAAATGATATTATAAAGGTTAAAATAAATATAATTTCAATTTTTTTATTCTATACAAGAATTTCATAGGTTAATATGACATGTTTGGATTGATTTAATTCATTTATTTTTAATTAATTACATTTTATGGACTTTAACAAAAATAAATTATTAAATAGTGTCAAAATTGACATAAAGGAGTTTTTAGAAAAAATATTATATTATTATTTGATATAATATTCATAAAAATCTACAATTCAGCCATATGACTTATATAATGATAGGTGTATCATTAATGAACCACTTGGGGTTAACATGGAAGTTTATAGTATGTTTATTAACCATATAATATAAAATACAAATAGACATGGTAAATGTCAAACTATTTAATTAAGAGTTAAATCTAAAAGATAAAGTTATTATAGTGAACCAAACCTGTCTAAATTTACTGTTTGAGTTGTTGTTGACCCATCACCACCTTAGACTTTACATAATTCATTTTTAAGCCATTAGAAACCGAAGATGATTTTACTATAAAATAATATTTCCAGCTTTTCCTAAGGTTCCCCTCACCCCTCTTATAAAAGGGCACTTACCCTTCCCTCAAATTCACCTCTTCAATGCCTTTTGGATCAGCCAAACCCTACCAAAATACTCTCTCAACTGACCTCCCAACATCCTAGAGGCCTTCCTTTAGTCATAAATACACCCTAAGGATCCCTTTTGATTAAATCCAAAGTAAGAACCCGAAGAAGAGGTAAATATTTATCACATCTTTCAAGTTCCTTTCTTTTTCCACATCCAATTTCGTTGTTATTTCAATTATAAAATAATAAATCCAGTATCTTATATATACTGTGATGGTATTATAAATATGGTACAACCATATTCATTATTCTATCCATCCTTTGAATGACATGTCACCATACGTGTGTATGTACGGCTTACCCTCACTACGTCGTGGTGTAATTTTTATTCAATACATTATTTTTTGGATGGGTATAATAATAATTTGTAATTTATTTAACTAATAAGTATAACATTATAATGATTATGTATATATGATATACCATCCAATTATATATTATTTTAATATCAAATGAATGATATTGTCAGTTATGCGTATGTACGGATTTCCGACTCTATAAACACGATGAGATTCATTCCCTATCGTATCCAATCAAGACTAATTTTTATTGGATGATTAAAAATAATTTATAAACACTTAATATCATTTTGAATATGAATAAGATACATCCTATTCATAACCAACATTACTTACATAATAAAGCATACAACAGAAAACGAATCAATTAACACCTGAAATGACGATAATACTAATATATTGTTAACAAAGCAATGTTAAAAGATCATATATCATATCATATTAATGTATATGATTCTTGTATAATTTAATAACAATTATTTCACCATTATACATGAGTTTAACCTACCCTCGACCAAGGAATATTACAAGTTAAGGGTTAATTTCAAAATCTATTTATTATCTGAGGTTGTTTTTATATAAGTATCTTCTGGGACCACTTTATCATCCACATCACTTTTTCTTATAGAAGTATTCCAAAACATTTTTACTATTTACTAGACTATGGTTTAAATTCATTCATATACTTGTTGGTATTTTTATAAAATGGTTTGAACTAAATCTTTCCGTCATATTCCAAATAAATTACTTTTTATCATTTTCGACAAAATTAAGGTAAGAATGACTTTTCTTAACTTATATGGTCGGTGTGGCTATTTTACACCGTTATAACATCGTCGAAGCAACACTTAAAAGATTATAAGAATATTTTCAAAATAAATATTTTCTTAAATGATTTTAAAATAGAAAGATATATTTCTCAAAAAATGGTTTTGATTTCATCTATGTCGACATCCTGTGACAGATTTTAAGATTATTTATGTTTATTTATTATGATACAAAACATCCATATTCTATTGAAGGATTTGTCATATGTTTGACTATGGACATGTTTTTTCTACACCGTTCATGATTTATGGTTAAATTATTGACATTTCGTATGCTAGATTTAATACAAGTGGTTATGTTATGATTAAAACATTTTTATATGATGAATGAATTGGACTTAATAAGTGACGGGTGGAGCCCAATATAGCTCCGTGATGCATTAGGAGGTCTCATGAAACAAAATAGTGTCTTGGCACAAGGCCTTGAAAAAATATTTTTTGTAGTCTTGGAACAAGGCCTTGACTATGTGGTTATGACGGTCTAACATTATGCATTCAATCATTATGAAAGTGGCTATTGATATTGCATATGATTATTCAACTAGTAGAATATCCATGTGAATAAGTAAATGAAATTATTTGATTTTACCTTTTCCATATTATGAAGAAGGTAAAGTTAAAAATACTTTTATTATAGTATTATACATTGCCTTAAATTTTTATGCTTATTTATGAAAGTTTCTGCTATATTGTTATCCTCACTGAGCATCTGAGCTCATCCCTTTCTATGTTTTATTTTCCCCAGGATGCGAAGAAGTATATTATGACTTACCTATAGATATAGTCTATGGGATCACAGTTTTTTCTATGGAAATAATGTTGTTGTAGTTTTCCTTTTGATGATGTAATGTAAACCTTATGAATGTATCTAGTACTTCCATGGCTACTAAACTAATTGGTCTTTCGAGACTTGATTTTTTGTGATCAATCCAATGATACATAATAATGCACCGACTCTGGGATTCTGGGTTTTGGCCATTATAGTTGGTATCAGAGGATGTTTAGCATAATCCTTGGTATGTAGATTTAGATAAACTCGGATTAGAACACATAGTCCTAAGATATACATTGAGGATTAATATAGAAGAACTTCTTAGAATTTTGGTATTGTAGAGATTTTGTAGGATTTTCATAAAATACATCCCTGTATGGATACGAGCAGGTAGTGGTGGCTCTGGTATAGGTGTACCTAGAGGTAAAACCTGAAAAATTCGCTTTGAGCTAGACTCGAACGGGAACTGTTGCACAACAACAGACCTTGTTGCACTCTTGGGTACGACACTCCTGGAGGATATTCTTCGGTTAATTATCATTATATTTAAAAACCATTATGAAGGGTTTATGAGTATATACTTCCTTAAAGAAAACATTTTTTAGGATTATGGATTATCTCCATAAACTATTCAATTTATGTTAAGTTGTTTACAAGTTTAGATTTATGTATTGAGATTCATAGACTAATCTAGTTTATTCCATTGTTTAGAAATGGTGCCTAGTGGATGGGTTGTAAACTGTATCAATGCACACACTCCATGTAGGGATTTCCCTCCTGCTCAAGATAATTATAGTGGAGCTGGTGATACAACTAGTGCTGATCAGCATATCACTATATTAGGACAACTAACTCAGTTTATGAATAATTACTTTACCTATATGGAGAACCCTGATCCACAGCGTGGAGGATCAATGTTAGATCTCTTCATGAAGCAACTTACACCAACAATCAATGGGGGTAAAAAACCACTAGTAGCTGAGAAATGGATAAATTCCTTAGATATAATTTTCCACACCTTAGGGGTAGAGAAATGGAAAAAGTTATCATGGTTGTTTACTGCCTCACTGGAGATGCTGATAAATGGTGGTCATTGATTCAAAACACAATGCAAGATGATGATGTGTCAAATATGGAATGGAGGGAGTTTAAAGAAATTTTGTTAGAAAAATACTTTCCTCATCACCATCGAGTGGATATAGAAAGAAAATTTCTAAGTCTGAGGAAAAAGGAGGATGAGAATGTCACAACGTATGAAGATAGCAATACAAGGTTAGAGAGGCATGATGTAGATAATATACGTAACCCAATAAGTAAGATTGATCATTTCTTTGATGGGTTAAAACCCTTTCTCTGTATAGAATTAGTCTCAAAATCAGTCTCTTCATACGAAGATATTGTCTCATGTGCTATGAAGACAGAAAAAAGAATTATCTAAGTCTTATGACTTTAAAGAAAAAAAGAGAAGAAGAAATATGATTAACACTATGGAAAAGGAAATAATGGGAATAAGGGAAAATTTGAGTATCCATCCTACAGAAAATGTGGGAAGAAACACCCTGGTACTTGCCTGAAGGGAATAAGAGTCTGTTACATGTGTGGTGAAAAAGGCCATAAATCTCATGATTTCAAGGGGAAGAAAGAGTGTGTCAATGTTTAATGATACAATTTTAGAGAAAGAGGACATTATTAGAATTAATTTCCTAAGAATCAAGGGAACTTACCTCAGAAAAGGCCAAGGGATCAAGGCTAAGCTTATGTGATCACTACTACTAAGGTTGATGCTCTGAAAGACATAGTGGCAGGTAATTTAATGGTTTTTCATCTTTAGAAAATGATTTATTTGATTCTAGATCATTGCATTGTTTCAAATTTTCCCAATTTGCTAATAAAATAGATATTTCTAATTTTATTTAACAAGGGAGTTTTCTGTAAAAACTCATAAGGGAGGTATCATTACAATAATGTTTTGTGAATCAGTCCCCATTGGGGCATATAAATGCTTTTTATCTGCTGATTTCATCGTCATACCCATGATTGAATATGATATAATCCTCGATATAGAATAGATTTCAGACCATGATGTGAGAATTTATTGTTAGATGAACGAGGTTACAATTTTTTATAATGATAAAAAGTACCTTATATTTATAGAAAAAACGTCCCTACCTAATACTTATCTAGGTCCACCCCCAGTAGCACAACTAAATTCAATTATTGGGTAGGAAGAGAATGAAATAACTGTGGGTGTGGAAGGGAAAGGTAAAATAGATGATATATTTATTGTGAAAGAATTTGTTGATGTGTTTCCAAAATATTTACCTAGACATCCTCTATAATGATAAATTGAGTTCTCCATTGATTTATTTCCTGGTTCAAGGCCCATATCGAAGACCCCTTATAGAATGGCCACTATAGAATTAGTGTAACTAATGAAAAAACTAGAGGAATTTAGTAATAAGTGATTTATTCCCCCTAGTGTTTCTCCATGGGGAGCCCCTATTCTTTTTGTTAAGAAGATAGATGGATCTCTGAGGTTGTGCATTGACTATAGGAAGATCAATGCTATAATAATAAAGAACAAGTATCCCCTACCTCACAATGATGATTTATTCAAGAAACTTCATAGAGATCAATACTATTCAAAGAATGACCTTCGATCTGGATATCATAAGTTGTGTATGAAGAAGGAAGACATTTCAAAAATAGCATTTTAAACCAGGTAAAGGCATTACAAGTTTACAGTAGTGCCTTTTGGATTGACTAATGCACCATCTATCTTCATGGATCTAATGAAATGAGTTTTCAAGGAAAATATTAATGACTTTGAAGTGATATTTATTGATGATATCTTGGTATACTCCAAAATCTATGAAGATCATGAAAATCACTTGCGCATTATCCCAAAGACTCTTAGAAGACACGAATTATATGAGAAGTTTAGCAAGTGATAATTCTGGATTCAAGAGATATCATTTCTTGTCCATATTGTCTATAAGTATGGAATCTCTGTTGATCCTTCTATGACCAAGGCAATCCAATAATAGCCAGCAGCAATGAGTATAACCGAGATACACAGTTTTATTTTTTTAGCTGGTTATTATTGACATTTCTTCCAGAATTCAGCCTGGTTGGCTAACCCATTAACAAAGATCACATGAAAAGGGGTAAAATTTTTGTGGACAAAAGAGTGTGAAGAATGTCTTGAAGAACTGAAGAGAAGATTAGTCAATGCTCTTATATTGACTCTACCATAGTGGAATGATGGGTTTGTTATTTATAGTGATGCATCAAAGAAAGGACTTGGTTGTGTCCTTCTGAAAAATGATAGGGTTATTACCTACGCATCACGATAGCTAAAAATTCATGAGCAAAATTATCCTACTAATGATCTTGAGTTATTAGCTGTAATCATTGCTTTGAATATATGAAGACATTATCTCTAGGGTAAAAAATGTGAGATATATACCGACCACAAGAGTTTGAAGTATATTATCTCGAAGAATGAACTCCACATGAGGAAAAAGATGTCGGCTTGAACTACTCAAGGATTATGATTTCACGATACTCTACCACCTGAGGAAGGCAAATAATGTGGAAGATTCTTTGCGTAGAAAAGATAATGGAGTTTTGAACAAGATGAGAGTTGAAAGTGATCCTATTTTCATAGATCGAATAAATATGGATATGGGAATAACCATGGAAGGTGAAAAATTAATGATTTTTCAAATGGTTGTCAAATAAACATTATTAGAAAGGATAAGAAGTTATCGAGCTGATGATGAGGAGTTTCAAACGATGATTAAAGCTGTGAATTGCGGGAGATTGATTTAATTCATATATAAATATAGAATTTTGAAATTTGGAAAGAGGCTTTGTGTTCCTGATATACCTGATCTTAAAAAGAGAATTGTTTGATGATGATCATAGTTCCAATTTCTCTATACACTCTTAGAGCACCAAAATGTATAGAGATATGAAGGAACATTTTTTGTGGGACAACATGAAGAGGGAGATTTCTGATTTTGTATCAAGATGTAGGGTTTGTCAATAAGTGAAAGATAGAATGAAATACCCTCAAGGAGTCTTTCTACCTCTTCCCATACCTGAGTGGAAATGAGATAATATTATGATGGACTTATTCATGGGTCTACCAAAGACTCCTAGAAGGAACGATGCAATATAGGTCATTGTTGATCGTCTTACCATGGCAGTACATTTTCCTGCTATAAGAGAAGATTTAACAGTTGAACAAATAGAAAGACTATATATTAATGATGTTGTATGACTTCATGGAGTACCACTATCGATTGTTTCTGATCATGATCCCCGTTTTACATCAATATTCTGAAAAAGTATTAAGAAAGCCCTGGATAATAAACTTCATTTGAGCTCTGACTACCACCCCCCAAACTGATGGACAATCAGAACAGACTATTCAAACCTTATAAGACATGTTGAGATCATGATCACTTGACTTTCATGGTATATGGGATAAATATTTACCTCTGCTAAAATTTTTCTATAACAATAGCTTCCATTCAAGTATTCATATGGAATCATATAATGTGTTATATGGATAGAGATTTATCACACCAACTTGTTGGGATGATTTTGGTGAAAGAAAACTTTTAGGCCCTGAACATGTAGAGGAAATGATGGAAAAGGTGAATTTTATCCAAACCCACATAAAAGAAGCTCAAAGTAGGCAGAAGAGATATGCTGATAACCGAAGGAAGGATTTGGAATTTCAGGTAGGAGATCCTATTTTCTTGAAGGTATATCCATGAAAGGGTGTTATATGTTTTAGTAAGAAGGGTAAATTGAGTCTCTGGTACATAAGGACTTTCAAAATTTTAGAACGAATTGGGGTTGTAGCTTATAGTTTGGTAATACTGCTAAGTCTCTCCAAAGTTCACGATGTATTCCACGTATCATTGTTGAAAAAATACATGCCTGACCCAATGCATTTACTCACCTATGAAGACTTAGAACTGGAACCCGATCTGTCTTATTGCGAAGAGCCTATCAAGATTCTTGATACAAGAGAACATGTGTTATGAAACATGACAACTTGTTTGGTAATAGTATTATGGAGAAACCATAATCAGGAAGAGGCAATGGAGGAACCCGAGGAACTTATGATGAAGAACCACCAGAGTGTTTTTATGCAGTAATATTCTTGAAATTTTGAGGACAAAATTATTTGATGTAGGAGAGAATGTAACACCCCAAGCTTCCACAACACACTTCCTTTTGAATAATACAACAGCGTGTGTTGTACGCAACTTCCAGTTCTAACACACCACAACTAATCAGACTAGCCGTTATGAATAGTAATACCAACTTTTTGAAATTGTATCAAATTTATCTTTTAAAATGGAAATTGTTTTCTGGATTCAGAGTATCAAAATTTTATTAGTGTTAATTTTTGATGTTTTTCTGAAAACATTTTGTTTTTATGAATAGTGAAAAATACTAAATTTTAATTAAAAAAACTTTTTTATTCAAAATATTTCATAGTGATAAATTATAATATTTAGTGGTTTTAAAGTATAATTAGATTATATTATTACTATTTAATCCAATTTTGGTCATTGGATGTAATTTCACATTTAAAATGGACATAAGAAAGGGTCAATCTTTTGATAGTTATTATTTCTTAAAAACACGTTTTTTGTTTTGAAAATGGTAATTAATATTGAATTAATTCTTGCCACTTATTTGTTTTGAATTTAAAAAAATGGATTACATATTTAAAATTAGGAGATCCAAATTGTGTAAATAGGTAACTTTTATTTTTATACATTTTGAATAATTATTTTGGTAAATATTTTATTTACCATGGTTAAAGGGTAAATCTGATAAATTATGGTAAAAAAATAATATTATAATAATATTAAATTACCCTAAAACTTGTTTTAAACCTATTTAATAAAACATTTCCTACCATGGTGATATTTAGGTCGATTTTGGGACCGCATGGAGCCACTTGTAAGTGACAATGACACTTTAAATTAATTAAGTTAAAGTAAATACAAAATTTACAAAAGAATATATCATTTAGTAAAAAAAAATTTACATACAGTTATAAAAGTTATCTCTTCGACTATAAATATTAATTAGAATGATAAAAATATTTAATACATAATTGTATTTTATTTATAACTTTTAGACATTTAGTAATTAAATTTAAATATGACACAATGGTGATGAAGTATTTTGATTATTAATGAATAAATCAAATAAATGGTATTATGAATGTTAAAATAAATATAATTTCAATTTTTTGATGCCATACAATAATTTTTTAGATCTATATGACATGTTAGGAGTGGTTAAATGTATTAGTTCGAATTAATAATTTTTTTAGGACTTTAACCGAAAAGAATTATTAAATATTGTGAAAATTTACATAAAAGAGTTTTTAATGAAAATATTATATTATTAATTGATATAATTTTATAAAAATCAATAGTTTATCCAAATGACTTATATAATGATAGGTGTATCATTAATGAACCACTTGGAGTTTTCTTGGATGATTATATTATGTTTATTAATCACATAATATAAAATACAAAGAGATATGTTAAATGTCAAACTATTTAACTAAGAGTTAAATCTAAATGATAAAGTTATTATAGTTACCCAAACCTGTCTAAAACCTATTATTTGAGTGGTTTTAGACGCATACCCACCTTTTAATTTATATAATTTATTTTGGAGCCATTGAAAACCGAAATTTATTTTATTATAAAATAATATTTCTAGATTTTCTTAAGTTTCCCCTCACCCCTCTTATAAAAGGGCACTTCCCCTTCCCCCAAATTTACATATTCAATGCCTTTTGGATCATCAAACCCCAGTCCAAATACCATATAATCATTACTAAATTTATACTAGGGGACTTAATTTAGTCATAAACTCAACCTAAGGATCCCTTTTGATCAAATCAAAGGGAAGAACCCAAAGAAGAGTTAATTATTTCATCACCTCTTTCAAGTTCCTTTCTTCTTCCACATCATATTTATTTGTTATTTCCCTCATAAAATAATAACTCTAGTGTATTATATATAATGTGATGTTATTATAAATATGGTACAACCATATTCATTATTCTATCCATCCTTTTAATGACATGTCACCATACGTGACTACGTACGACTTTCCGTCTCCATGTCCTGGTGTAATTGTTATTGAACACATTATTATTTGGGTGGGTATAATAATGATGTTTAATTGATGTTAATAATAAATATAACATGATAATTATTATGTATATATGATATACCATCCAATTATATATTATTTTAATATAAAAATAATTATATTTTCACTCATGCGTACGTACAGATTACCGTCTCCATGAATGTGATGAGATTTATTTCTCATCGTATCAATTCAAGAATAATTTTTATTAGATGATTAAAAATAATTTTTAAAGGATTAATATGATTATGAATATGAATAAGATACATCCTATCCATAGTAAAAATTACTTATTTAATAAAGCATACAAAGGAAAATGAATCAGTTAACACGAGAAATGATGATAATACTAATATATTATTAAAAAAGAAATGTTAAAAGATCATATATGATATCATA
The DNA here is from genome assembly GCA_963277665.1 of Viscum album. Taxonomy (NCBI): domain Eukaryota; kingdom Viridiplantae; phylum Streptophyta; class Magnoliopsida; order Santalales; family Viscaceae; genus Viscum; species Viscum album. The sequence goes on along the minus strand of OY728142.1, from coordinate 1,626,999,661 downwards.
TTAATGTATATGATTCTTGTATAATTTAATAAAAATTATTTATCCATTATACATGAGGTTAAACTACACTCTACCGAGGAAAATTACAAGGTAATGGTTAATTTCACAATCTCATTTTTATTCGAGGTTGATTTTATATAAGTATCTACTGGGACCACTTTATCAACCACATCCATGTTTCTTAAAAATGTATGCCAAATTTTTTTTACTACTTCATAGAATATGGGTTAAAGTCATTTATACCCCTTTTTGACTTGTTATAAAATGGTTTGAAAGTAATCATTCTGTCATTTTCCAAATAAGGTGCTTTCTAACCTTTTGAAAAAATTAAGGTAAGAATGTCTTTTTTTACTTATACGGTGGGTATAACTATTTTCCGCCATTATAACATCGTCGAAGCTTCCCTTAAAAGATAATAAGAATATTTTAAAATTAAATTTTTTCATAAGTAATATAAAAATAGAAAGATATATTTCTCTAAAAAAATGTTTTTATTTCATCTATGTCGATATCCTTGGATGGATTTTAAGATTATTGAAGTTGATTTATTATGATACCAAAATTCCATATTGTATTGAACGTTTTTTGATATGTTTTACTATTGATGTGTTGTTTTTACACCATTCAAGATTTATGGATAAAGTATTGACATTTCTTATGCTAGTTTTAATACGAATGATTATGTTATGTTTAAACCTTTTCATATGAGGAATGCATTAGACTTAGTAAGTGATGGGTGGAGCCCACTATAGCTCCTCTATGCATCGGTAGGTCTAATGAGACAAACTACTGTTTTATAAAAAGGCCTTGGAAAAATCTTATTTGTAGTCTTGGCACAAGGCCTTGACTATGTGGTTATGAAAGTCTGGAATTTTGCATTCCATCATTATGGAAGTGGCTATTGATATTGCATGTGATTATTAGACTAGTAGAATATTCATGTGAATAAGTAAATGGAAATATTTGATTTTATATTTTCTATATTATGATTAAGTTTAAGTTAAAAAGGATTTTGTTTTAGTCTTATACATTTCCTTAAATATTTGTGCTTATTTATGAATGTTCCCGCTGTATTCTTATACTTACTGAGCATCTGATCCGACCCCTTTCTATGTTTTATTTTTCCCAGGATGTGAAGAAGTATATTATGACGGACTTGTAGGGATAGTACATGAGATCTCAATGTTGTCTATGGAAAAAATGTTGTTGTAGTTTACCATTTTATGATATAATCTCAACCTTATGAATGTATCTAGTACTTCCAAGGCTACTAAACTAATTGGCCTTTGGAGACATGATCTTTTGTTATCATGCTAATGATATGACACAATGCACCAACTCTTGGCTTCCAGGGTCAGGGTGTTACACAAAATACATAACTTGATGAAAGTGTGGCTAAGTGGAGAAAGGAAAAAAAGAACAATAAGGGAAGGGAGACTACTTTTGTCTTGGACCCCACGGAGGCAAAATCCTGGAAGTTGAACGTTACTGAAGATCTTGAGAAGCAAGAGAAAGAAAAGAAGCAGTGGAAAAAAATTTCCGAATCCTAGTTAGTTCAATCCCTCTCTAAGGCTACTGAAAAATCCTATAAACCAATCATAGTACCAGAATCAATTTTTAATGAATCACTCCCTGTGACAACGGGAAAGAAGTTAGTAATTCCGAAACCAGAAAGAGAAGAATAAATTGATCAAGAGGAATAAGTGGAAGAAGAAGAAGAGGAAGGATGCGGTGATACCGATGACATGATAAAGAAAGTATAGGATTATCATGATAAGGATAGTGCTTCTAGGAAACTATCAATCTGAACTTCTGATGTAGAATCATTAAAAAATTTTACACCAAGAAAAGAAGAATAGGGTCAGGAAGAAGTGAATAAATTTTCTGAAGAAGAAAGTAACAACCATGAATTCATTCAGCATGAGGATACTGTGACAGGTGCCGAGAAAAAAACCATGAAGAAGATAAAATTGATCAATTTCCAGATAGTGAGCGTAAATAACCAAAAGAAGAAGATATCATTCAGAGAGGTGATAAGGTAAACAAGGTGTTGGTGGATACACCATAGAAATCTTTGGTGAAAAACAATGGTGTTTGTGCTTCATCGAAGAGGAATACTGAAGATTTAGAAAAACAATACTCACTAACCAAACACTCAGATTCAGAATTGTCCTCTCTTAGAATTGATTTTGTAGTAAAATCTTTAAAGAAGTTGGTTGATACCATTCACCTATTTCGGAGTATTGACTCGAGGTTTTAAATGATTCAGCACTCTTTTAATCAAAAAATAGATTCAGTAACCCTTCTTATGGATATGTTTTAAAGCTTGATACCTATTTTAGAGCATTCTTCACTGAATATGAATCTCATAAAAGATCATGCAGGAATATTACTAGGTGGTCAAGGAAGAAAATCGAATACCTAAGAGTCTTTGATGAATTTCAAGAATGTGTGGATGATGCTTTTGAAACCGAATATGTAAAGTTCACTAATCTCATTAAGAGTTTTGAGGAAAAGCTAACTCTCGAACAGACAACTCAAAAGCAATAAGTATTGGACTTCAATTTGAAGCTTAATTCAGTGGCTATGAATTGGATTATACAAAGAGATCTCAAAATAAATATTGAAAAAGGATTGTTAAGAAAGAAGAAGTCTTGAAGGCTCATGAAGATATTATTAATGCTTCGGAAGAAAATATAAAATCCTTAGAGAAGAAAAACTAAGATCATGGTCTACTACTGAAGAATGTCGAAGAAGATCAAAAGGAGATAAAAAAGTTGCAACCCACTGAAAAAAAGTTAATACCGAAGGATAAAGAAAGATAATTCCACCATATTACAATATTTTGTTGTATTGTCTTCTTTGTAAAAATTCATTCAACCATAATGGAATTTTGGTTATTCTTTATATATTTGGTTGTTTATTACTAATTTTTTCTGGTACCATATTTTTTCCATTCTATTTATTATTTTTTTGATAATCACAATTGGGGGGGGAATAATAATAAGAATACTAAGTAATGAATATATTTCCCTATGAAAGGAGATTCCATTTAAGAGGAGTTATTATCAAATAATATTTTTTTATGAAAGAAAATGTAAAATCTCATTCATGAAATCAGGAATAAAATCCTTGGGGATTTGAAAACCTAAGGGGGGAGTTATTTGTATTCACTATGATTCATATGTATAGGGATATAAGTTTTTATTTTATGTCTGTAAAGGAAATTTCTAAGTCTTTTTGTTCTTTTTGAAATGGATGTTTGTGCTTTCCAAAAAAGGGGAGATTGTTGAGTCAATAAGGTTTCCGTATAAATTTTCCATTCCTCTATGTCTTGAAAATCACAAACACTCAATCTTAAAGAAAATTGTATTTTCCCTAAAAAATATATTAATAAGGAAAATTATCCTTACTCAAGGAAAATAAATCCTTAACTATGTTTTCATTTTTCATTTTATTATTTCTCAAAATCTAACTCCTTTTATTCTTATGTCTAAAAATTCGTTTCTCATCTAAAATCTTGAAATCCTATAAATCCTTAAATATAGAGTACTTTGTTTTTAGGATCTGATTTCAAACTCCAAATTCTATGAATATCAGACTCCGAATTCCTTGAAATCCAGACTCTAAATTCTCTGAAAATAAGATAGTGAATTCTATGAAATTTAGAATCTGAATTCCTTGAAAACCAGACTCTAAATTCTCTAAAATTCAAACTCTGAATTCTCTGAAATTTAGGCTCCAAATTCTATGCAATTCCGACTCCAAATTCTCTAAAATTCAGACTCTAAATTCTCTAAAATTTAGACTCTGAATTCTATTAAATTTTGACTCTGGATTATCTGTAATTCTGTCTCTGAATTCTCAAAAATTCAGACTACTAAATCTCTAAAATTCAGACTACAAATTCTCATAATTCAGACTACTAATTCCCTTTAATTCAGACTCCAAATTCCAAAAAATTAAAACTCCAAATTCCTTATAATTTGGTATAAAAATTCTTTATTATTTATACTCTAAATTCCTTAGAATTCAGACTTTGAATTTTCCGAAATTCAGACCCTGAATTCATTAGAATTTAGATTTTGAAATCTATAGAATTAATGTTCTGGACCCTTTAAAAAATATAATCCAAATATCCATGTTTTATAGTCTTAAAATGTTTATTTCTATAGACTCTAAAATTTAATGTTCCTTAGACTCTGGAAAATTTGATATGGTTAAAAACCTTATTTTTCTTACACTTATTATAGTTATGAAATGATATCATACATCTTATTTCTAACTAACCAGTTTTTGAATGACACTTGTACAGGTCCTTTCTACATTCAAGAGAAAATATGACTGTTGGAGGAGGGAGTCGACCATTGGAGAAGTGCCTATAAATTGGAGGTCATTTGAATGAGCTCAAAAAAATATGGTTGATAACTCTAGATATTTCATGCTACTGAAGTCATTTCTAGAGAGAGAGAGAGGGAGACTCTGATGCCTTGAGCATAATGAACATCTTGTTAAGCTTGCTTCGTGCGACTCTAATTGTTGTTGTGTACTATCGAGGGCTTCTAGGGGTATGAAGACTGAGGTACCGACTACCTTAAAGATAGAGGGCTTGTGGGGATAACAAGATAGATTCTGATATTCCTGTCATGGTCTCACCCTGGTGTGGGAATGACAGACATTCTTGAATGTATAATTCAATGAACCTTTTTCCAAGGTTTTTGGAAACCCTTCTCTTTAGGTTAAAAGATTTCATACTTGTTACTTGTTTTTTATTCAAGTTTATTTCTACTATATTTTTGATAATGGAACAAATTATAACCTTTTTATACTTTCTAATTCTTTTCTATTCTCTGATAAGTAAGATTCTATACGTTTTAAGGTAGAATCTTTTCATTGTAAACTTTTCATAAGTCCCATTTTTGAAAACACATTTCCGCAGTCTAGAAGTTTTGTAGAACTAAAAGTGGTCTGGTGAATTTACCCTATTTAACTTTGTTAAAAAAAGTTTTCATTATGGTTAGGAATGAATATTTTTAAACATACAATTGACCCCTTTTGTAATTGAGCATCTACATTCATATTTTGATCCGACAATAAAATGTTCATTGATATATCTATAGGTATGTGTGTCTTGAGTTTTAGAATACATTTAATGATATGTACAAGGCACACAATCCCCGTTGATATTTTTTTATCACATTATATTTGCGATATACCAACAAGAACTCCATCTAAATCTATCTTAAGTACATGATATTTTATCGACATCTATCTTAAGAAAGCACATACTAGATCTATAACATTTACAAATTAAATATTTGTTATTTTCAAAGAATGATATTTCTTATGAGGAGTGAATGATAATGATCTAAAACATTAGATATAATTTTATATGAAACAAGTTGAAACACAATGTAAAGGTATTCTGGTGAAACCATATGTATGTTTAAGGGACATGGGAGACTGAGAAATAAATAAAATGTAATCACACTCTTTTCATTTCATAACACTGTGTATAATAATATTTTAATGAATAAATTACATTTTTGTGGAAGACTTTATCCACGTGAATTTTTCTTATATTATAAATAAAACTACAACTATTTCGTAATCATTGTATTACAATATTTTATAGTAGACCCACATAAAATGATTGTTATATTTCAATGTAACATTACACTTCAAGAAATAATAATTTATTTAATATATTTGATTAATACACGGAGATAAACACCATATAAGGGTGAAAAATATGAAAAATTTCATAGAAATGAATCATTTAATAAAGGTCACTCTATCAATGAGTACTTACGAAAGAAAGAGAAGCACTAATAATATGATTGAAATTATTAAGGGAATTGTTAGAACATTTAAAACTAACTATGTAAATGAAAATTTATGAGAGTGGATTTATATATATATATATATTGTAACGAGAAATGTTGATATTAGAACATACTGCTACATGGCATTTATAATAGAAATCAAACCATTATAATTGTAATATGACCATTAGGAATAATAAATTGAAAAATTTAATGGAAACTAATATATAGGAAATAATATAATTGTTTAAAATATGAAAAACATAAATTTTTATATGGAAGAATATTTATTTTTTTCAATACATATTTTTTATTATTGTGGAATAAAATTTATGATAAATATAAAATATGGAAATAATTTTATTTCTATAAAATGGTTTGTAGAAATAGTGTTTATTATTAAGTAAATTATTTTTATGAAGTAAAATGAATTTTTTTAAAATTAATGATTGTTTAATATGTCTTAATTATTGATATTTTTTGATAAATAATTATTATATATATAAAATTAAATCACCTACATATATAAACTAATTTTAATAAAATTAAAGTAACTTTTTCAATCAGAAAACAAAAATTATTTTTCTGTGAATTTTTTGTATTTTTCTTGAATTTCATAATTTTAGGTGATTAGAAATTTATGAAAAATTATTTTATATTACATTATATGTTAAATAAATTATTTATTATGTATGGGGGGATATAAGTAACAAATATCCCATATACGTATGAAACAATTGTTATGTATTTACTCCATAATATAAATGTAGGTAGTATTAGGAAAAATAATGACCTAAAGAATATTATATTCAAAATCACCCATCTCCTCACCATATAAATATCACCCTTTATCACCACTCTTCTAATCAAGCTATATGTTTTATAAAATTTGAAATCGCAACAAAAAACTCACCCTAACTATCTTTCCCTTCTCTATGGAGTTCTAAGGTTACTAGTCTATCAAGCTATGGATCCTTATAGTGTAGCCTTAAAGTGACCATATAAAGGAAATGGTTCCATTCATATCTAAAAAATTTATTTTTTTTCATCAAAATCCTCTTGTTATATTCCAACCAAATGGATATAATGAATTAATGTTTTTAAATTTTTAAAATTGGTATTTTTATAATGAAACATATAATGCCTATCATTTTCATTATTTATTAAAAATTTAAAGCATTGTTTATTTTTTGGTAGGATCCACACCTCTATAAAATCATACATTTCAATTTATAATGTCATATTTCACAGATAGAATATAAAACTGAATATATTAGTAAATTAATAAATAATATATTTAGGAGACTATAGTCCTTTTAAAATTGAATTTTATCATTACATTAGTGATATTAACAAATTATCATGGTCATCATAGCTATCAAAAAATGATCCAATAACGAATAATCTTGAAATGTGGAACTATTTTAGACCATATATTGAATTATAAAATTCATTTGAAATTAAAACTATATTAAAAATATATATATAGATCTTGATATTTTCAACTCGTCTAAAATATATGGAATCATGATCAACTCACCAAAGTGGTTTTGGATAAGTCATCCAAAAAACACCAAGCATCCAATGTAAAAAAATATAATAAATGAAATAAATATAATAAAAAAAATTGTAAAATATTATTTTACATGCATTTTTTTTAATCAAGTAATTAATAAATTTAATTTTATTATTGATGGCGATAAAAACTATCACTAAATTATTCATTTAACCAAGGAATAAGATCTTCTGAATAAACCTATTTATATTTAGGATTCATATTATATTCATTTTTATCCATCATACATTACCATATTATAATTTATTTATTATATATTAAGTATATACATTTTATACAAATATCACAAACCTATTTTTCTGTACATTTTTTATGATGATATATTTTATCGATGTTCCCATTATAAATCATTCATTTTAGTAAACACAAAAAATTAAACTAGTTTATTTCATATATAATTTAATATACAACATAAAATTATTTTTTTAATAATAAATGGTTTTGAAAAAAAAATCAAATTTCCATTGAGAATTTATTTAGATCATTTATGGGTTAAAAAAATATTATACTGAAAACATAAAAAATTAATCCTTATCCAATTACTAAAATCCCACTAAGAGATTAATTTCCAATACCAATTCTCCCCACATTTTTAATGTGTTGAAATGAACTAATTTTTTTAAGGAATTTTTTTTATATTGTTTATGAACATAGAATGATGACATAATTTCATCTTTCATGGGAATATACAATATATGTCATTTTGTTAGACTCTATGGAAATATTATGTTACCCATTTTCAATTCATGAATTTTCCTTATGTTTTTTCCTTATTAATGAATTCATTATGTGACAAAAAAATTCTTATACATTTCATGATTATTATTGGTTGGAACAAATTATACATATCCCTATTGTATTGGGTGATGCTTTTTCTTCATTAGATTCCCTTTATGGTTCAAAAGATGTTATCCTAGCATGATATTTTCTCTTGTCCTATATGAAGACCTCAGCTTCTTCCTATGATGTCATTTATTATATTAGAGAATCATTTTATATGATTTAATGGTATTATGACATCATATTCTCATTCCACTATTCTATGTTTTTATATAAATATATAATATTTTATTTAACATTATATAATTTTAAATATAATTTGGTGTTTTTGATGGTTTTAAATTTTTTTCAATCCATATAGGGAATCATTTTCCATTCTTCATGAGTAATTTAAACTCCTAATGATATGTTTTATGTGGTTTATTTAAGTGTATAGTCTACAAAATAGTTTATGAAGCTGCTAGAGTAAAGGGTTCCATTTTCCTAAGATACATAGTAGTTTTCCCTGAATAATAAAATATTCAGATAAATTTTGTTTAATTGTGAAAATTAATTCATGCATTTTATGATCTACACAATTGAATATAACATGTAAGAAAAATTACAAAAAGTTATTTGGATGATTTATGATAATTTATCAATCTTTCAAAAATCAAATAACAGAATGCCTCCTTATACATGAATTTTATGTAATTGTAATTACCATGTATGTAAATTCCTTATCCTTTATTATTTAGACTACATACAATACTTTTGACCGTTTATAAAATTTAACATTAGGGTTTTTGTCCATTTATCCATTTTTCAGATACATATATTATTTTCACACGGATTCAAATATGTTTCTGGGATTTTACTTTAGTCAACAACACATGAAATTTTGGTTAAACACAAATTATGTTTTCCATATTTTTTTTATTCTAATGAAATTAAACCTAACTCTATATGAACTGATATTCAATAATACAATAATCTCATCAAAATTTTTGTTCAATATGATTTATGAATGATTTTGAAAATTATGACCATGATTCATTTCTATGTTATGTTTCCAGGTTATTAATCTAAAAGGATAATGTAACATTCGATGTTCAGTCTAAAAATGATGAATATATTGATATTAAATCATGAAATTTAATTTCATAATTATTTATTTTTATTTATGAAAAAAAATTGGTGTTATTATATGCATCGATACTAGCTTATGTCATTGATTATGTTAGTTCATGTTGATGAGTGCATGAATTTTGTTCTCTGAAGGACAGTCATAAGTTGGATGTTGAAAGATTCAAATTTTAAGATAAAATAGTATGATAAGGAATTTTAATTTAATATTTAATTCACAAATTCATATTTAGTGAGTTATTATATTGTTATGATCAATGTTGGAGAATATGCTCGATCTATTTTTATGAAACATTGAATATCCATAATATATTAGAGAAGTTTTTATATAGTCATATTGTTTTTTGAAGTTGAGAAAATTTAAGATATCATAGAAAATGTTTTTAAGATTATCTTAATTAGATCATATTATATGATTCCATTTTTTTTCATAAATTCAAAATTTAAAATATATTTTAAATGTATTAATTTAATTATTGTAATAATTAATTTCTATATTATTTTTGTCATTAAATATTTAAAATGGATAGAACATATAACATCTAATATATTAATTTTTTTTGAAGAAGAGATGAAAATAGGCTAAATCCTGAAACATAGAATATATCATCAACATATATTAGATTTTGGGAATTTTTTAGTTTTTTTAGTCAATGAATCTATAAGTAGATTCTCATCAGTTACATATGATGTGAGGATTTATTCTAGAATATTTTAGAATTCTCACGGAGGGAGATAAATATCTTTTGTTTCTACTCTAAGAAAACACTATACAAATTCTTTACTATCCATGATGTGTAATAATGTATGAAAACATTGTGAATATATATACTTTGATGTCTCTATAAATTGAATTGTGTGACTTTGTGTATATCATGTAATCATTCAATTTTTTTGTATAGTGAAGAATATGTTGTAGGCGAGATTAACCAACCATGTAAATGGGTAGGTTACCCAAGGAAGGGATGAACCATTGAAAAATAGTCATGTTATTTATCCTTTTTTCTATATACACGACTGATATAGAGACCCTTTATATGAGTGGAACAATTATTAATGGGTTTCATCGATTGATTTGTTTATAATTAATTTGAAAAATCATCTATAATGATTCATCACACCATCCTAAATGTAGTAATTTGATTTTAGGAAATTTAATTTGTATCATCATTAAGCTATATTTGGGAGATTTCATCCATTACCAAGGATGGATATTATAAATTTTGTGAATAGTAAGGGTGTTCAAATATTTAATGGGAAGCAATATCTCAGTTCGAAGAAGAAAATGTTTCTATATCATTCATCAAACAAGTTATATGTTAGATATTATGTTGTATTTTATTTTTAATCCATTGATCGAGACAATCTCATAAATTTTGTTGATAATATAAATATATAGAATTATGGAAGGGGAAAACATATTAGTCTCATGTCACTTTCCCAAAATGTCTAGTGAAATGTTAAGGGAATTCAATAATTTAAAGAACTATTTTATAATTATGGATGTATCTATTAAAAAATATTTAATTTTAAGGATACTTAATTTAAAATATATATAAGTATGTTTAAAGACAATAATATAGTTTAGGAAGATAAAATCAATGACTGTATGACTTTTATAGATGATTATTTTATTAATATCCAGGGATTTGGGGAAAACCCTAATGAATATTCAATTTTTATGTAGCTTATAAAGATATTTCTTGATAGTTTTGATCCTATTATCTCCGATTTAGAAGATAAAGATAATATTATGTTGGATTATCTCAATAACATTTTCATATCTTATGAAATGAGAAAAATTCAATCATTCAAGAAAAAGTTAATAATTAAATACCATTTGAGGCCATTATAGTGTTGAAAATTAATTATATTATTGAATACTTAGATTCAAGTGACTCTGAAAGGGAAGATAATGAAAAGGACTATAAATATATTATTACTCTAAATTCGAAAATATTCGATAGGGGAAATAAAAATGGTAAATGAATGAATCATTTAAGGTTTTATAAGTGCAATTACATTGGGTGTATTTGTATTTGATATAACATTAAGAAATAATTGTATTTTAATATAAATATTATAAAAAATAATCTAAAAATAAGTAGAGAAAGAAATCAAAATTTTTATATAAATATATAATGAGAAAGAAGAAATTATTTTGAGGTAAAAAATCAATTTTATGAGAAAGTTAAATGGTATTATACACTTTTCTAGTTGTGAATATGATTTCTAGTTTGGGGATAAATTTACCAATTTGATGGGAAATTTTGAAAAATGCTTTGTCACTTCAATCTGTTAAAAAGAGGGTTCAGATCTGATAGAGTTATAGTAAAAAATGCAGGATGAACTGGTCACATGTCTTGAGCATAATAAAATTACCATAAAAAATAGGATAAAAAATAGTGAGAGATAATAATATGCTCAATTAAGAAAAAATTATATTGGAATGAAATAAGTAACTATTTTTCATAAAATCAGAAAATTCAGGTTAAAAGATGATCAACATGAAATGATGATTAAATATATATAAAATAGTTTACATTAAAAGAATAATAATTATATATGACAAAGCGTATTTTTCCAAAATATAATATTTATGTGACTAAGCTAAAAAATTATTTATAAAATTATGTTAAAGTTAATATGGATTACTCGGTATCCTCATAGAGGACATTTATAGAAGATACTATAAAATTTTCTCCATAAAATTTAGTTAATATTTTTTTACTATAAATGTATGTTATAAAAGTAAAATTTACCAAGAACATGCAAATAATATTAGTGATAAACCATCAATCATTTCATAAGAATAAAATAGGAACTTTGGATTGTTTTCATCTCTAAAAATCTTTCATGTACTGAATAAATGTATAAAACAATTTTTTTGGATATCATAAAAGGTAGATTTACTATAATCCCATGAAATTTAGGATTAATGGATACTTTTAGTTCAATATATTGTTTTTGTAAAAATCGATCATATTCTTGTACAATCTTTCATTGCCCATGATTAGTTATGATGTTTGAGTGATTCATCCAGAAGAGTAAAGGAAAATGATTAGAGATGTATGGTTGTAAAGTAAAATATTTTAAACATACAAAATCTTAATATATTGATATTTAATTAATATGTTTGTTGTAGTTGCAGGAAATATGGACACAATGTAGAAATATTTGTGATAATAATACATGGATAGAATACTTTTGCTAAGAAAGGAAATGAAATCAAAAAACCAATGGAAGAGATAAAATACCTCGTTGAATTTTCATTTATGGAATGTAGAAATATGATATCATGGACATTTGATAGTGGGTTATCCAACCAAATTACTAGTGATAGAATAATTTTTATAAATATTGAAAAGGGTGAAGTTAAATTAGTAACTATTTTTCTGATTACACCCTAAAAACATAGGGTGGGGTTCGACATGGATTAAAATTAAAAACATGAAATCAAAGAATACATTATAAGTGGATGGGGTGTAGAAAAAAATTAATTATTAGTGAAATTTATTATTATTTTTATGTGGATACTTTTAATAATGATTATTTTTTCCTTAAAGTATTGAAAAAAAATATTTCAATGGAAAAAACTAATGGTATTTTTTATTATATGAGATCCTACAAATTCCTCATTAATGAGTAAAAAAGTTGAATTTTTTATTTTCCAAATATTGATTGATCACCTGGTATAATTTATTTGAATTAAAATTTTGAATTATGATGTTAGGAAGGATCTTCCAAAGCCAAAGAGAGAACAATTTTATGAGTCTGCAACACGCCATAAGGGAAATATGACTCAAGAAGACCATAAGAAGGGAAAGTTTTCTCTACATGGTAAATGGATCATAAACACATTAATATATGTGGTAAAATGAGATACATAGAGAGAATTTATGATTTATATATTATAACATTGAAATATTATTTCATCTGAAATAATATTGTAATATTTTTTATGAAAAAATACAATTTTGTTGATATGTTAAATGTATTAATAATAAATGATGGAAATGTGTTGGGACTTTACATTAAAAAATTGAGATATGATCAAGGGAAGGAGTCCAAATTTAGGGATATTTAATGTTGCCTTTCTAACCACGTAACTAGATATAAATTTATAACACCACATTTTACAAAATCAAATAAGTTCCTGAAGAAATTTATTTGGAGTGTCGTGGAGAAGGGTAAAAAATTTATTTCTAAAAGTATAATTTCAATATATTTTTTTGAGAGAGTACATAAGTGATGAATTATTAAAACAAATAATTTTTCATCGGTACAAATGAAATATTTATATCCTTTTGAATTGTGTTTCAAAATTAAACAAATTGTTACGTAATATGTTGTTTTTGGAAGTCCAAGTTTATAATGAACAAAGGTAATAAGCCAGAAATGTTCCAAGAGATGGTTTATTATGGGATATATCTTGGGTAAATATTTGATACAATTTTGTATAGGGGATGAAAAAATAATTTCAAAGCACTTATATACAAAAAATTTGTTAATGTTTATAAAAATCAATGGAAATAGATCTGTTTTTTAAGAACAATGAAATATTTGAATAGAAAATATAATTTTTGCTGATAAGGATGATTCAGAAAATATATATGGTAAACGAGAGTATATTAGTATTGATATGGATTAGTTTACAAGGATTAAAATTAATTTTAATTACAGTAATATATTTGGAGAATAAATAACTTGTTTTTTTAAATAATAATGATGATAGTTGGAAATCACTTGAGACTTATATCACCTATTTTTTCCACAACAATTAGTGAAGTTTTAGAGAATGTTGAATAAATATAGATTATGAATTATTAATTAGAATATATGTAGATATCATTTTCGTGGGACCTAGTCTAATGAAACAATATAATATTTTTATTAGTAAAAAATGGGTGTTTAGTGAAAAATAGAATAAAAATTAGTGCTTTTAAAGAACAAGGAAACGATGGTTTGAAAAGGATATAATCAGATGGATTGAAATGATATTTAAAAAACATTAAATTAAGTATAAAATATTTAAAGAATAAGTATATTCTTATCTGTAGATACAAAAAATCACTACAATGTGTATAAAATGAATACGATACAAGTATTTTTAATTGGGGATCTCAAAGAAGATATATTAATTGAAAAAATATATTTTTATTCATAAGGACGATGTAGTCATGGTATGTATACTATTATAATATATATATATATATGGATTTAAACAGTCCCCTAGAGCCTAGTACATAAAACATAATGCATGAATATAGTCAATGAGTTTCACTAGTCGAATTTTGACAACAACAAATATGTAATATTTTTAATAAAGCCCGCCAGATATAGTTTCTATCATTTCTAGTGATAAAAAATATAATGTGAGAATGGAAGAAGAACTTGTTCTACCATTATGTGAATTCAAAAAAATGATGGTACATGTGATTACCAATTTTATATTTGTGCATTAGCCGTTAAAGCCCAAGAATGATCTGAAATCACGGGAATAAATTCCAAAAAAATGTAAATGAAGACATGGGACATGAAAAATTGAATCATCAAAACATGTTTCCACTATTAAAAGGAGAATTACCAAAGATAATTATAGAACATATTGGGAAATTCTAGTAAATAAAGATTAATGAAATATACTCATGCCTTCCACCGGTTTGTCTGATCACAACGATGCCCCTATGTGATTGGAAAACAATGCACTTTATCCGAAGAAGTTCTTTAATATTTAATGAACCTCTTCACTAAAATTAATGATTTGGTTATCTATTTAAAATATTAGGAAATATTTTCAAAATTACCCCAAATAATTTTTCTATAAATATTCTAATTGAGATAATGTTCATCAAGGATTACCTTCAATAGGATATTACTATCATGGATCAATTAAAAAATCCATTGCAATCTTATTCTTTAATCTATATAGGGGCATGAAACCCTCCTGCCACCCCTTAAAATTTGTTCTGGGATATTAATTTAATAGAAAACTTACCTTCTATTCCTTCTAAAAAGAAACACTAAAAAATATGATATTGTCAGATAATATAAAAGAACTAAGAAATATGGAATAGAGGACTAGGGTGGAATGAACCACTATAGCTACACTCAATTTTTTTTAGGAATGGTAAGGTCCTTTCCAACATTGACAGTAGTGGTTCCTTTAGGATACTAATTAATTTGTAAAAACCTGAATATATAGGATTATGGAACAAAATATACCTTTATCTAGTCACAGAATCTTTCAAAAAAAAGGATACCATTTTTCTGGGATGAACCACCCCTTCCATTTTCAATAGGATCTTGGTTTGGGCTCATGGATATATCAATAATCAAATAATTATAAATGAATGTGAGAGGCTAGTTACAAGCATAATCTTACATGAATGTATTTAATACTTTTCACAATTTTTTATAGCTTCAATAGCTAGCTCAAAAAGATATATCACAATATATAAATGACATCCATTTCTAAAATTATCAATGATCTTTAGATCATCACAAGATAATTTCATAAAATAATTCACCCCAATGAAAAATATTTCCCAGTACCATGCTCTACTTGAAGTAAAGAATTTAGTTCATGCATTGAAGAATTTAATCTAATGGAGATTAATGTTGTTGTAGAAAAATTTACATGGTGTAGATGAAATCTTAACAGAATTATGGATTGAAAAATATAAATTGACTTTATCAATAAATCCTTATTGGATACCTGGGAATCAATCTCTTTCACTTCCTTTTTATGATTTAATTCTGATCATCACACTACCCCTGTGAAATTTACTTCTAATGAATGTAATCCATATTTTCCATTATAGTTTTATAATTACAGGATTTCTTTTCATGATTGTAGCAGTCTTTTCTGTGATATTAGGTCCAAATTTGATTGTAATGTGAATTATTTGGTCTATTTATTTAATTTGAAATTTCTCAATGTAAGAATGAATTAATGGAGACTAAATTGTTTCATATATTTTAATAAAGGTATTGATCCTTTGAGAAATCTATCCACCTCCTCCAATAGGACACCACTAGGACGAACTTCTATAGATGCATTGATGATAAAATGAAATGTCCTCAAATCTCAACGACTAACATAGGATCAAGGATAATATTCAAAGATATATTTTTAAGACTAATTTCATTACAAATGGTAAATTAATGAAAAAATTTATTTAACTATCTTAGAGATTCTGAAGTATTAGTAGGCAACTTTACCCCATAAAAGATTGGGACTAAATATTTAATGATATGAAAGCTATTGGTAACCATTTCTTTTATTCCACACAAATATTTTCAGTGGAACCTTAACCTACTCAAATTTCAGGTTGGATGTTTTTCAATTATTGGTTATTGAATAATATAATAGAATTATAATTTCAATTCAATTAGAATTTAAAATTTAAGAATCAATTTTCTGTCTTAGTTGAGGATGTTCTTCTGGGCGTGATAGTTTCAGAAAAAAAAATTCCAAACGTACTTGTATATCATATTGTTTTATATTTTTAAATTTTTAATAGAATTATTACAGGGTGGATCTCTCTAACAAAGGATGATGCTCAATTTCTCACCCAAATTACAATAGTGGATAGTGAAAGTGACATCAGTCAATTCTGACCAGTTTCTCTTCTCACCACCATTTCTAAGACTATGTAGAACGTTATTTCAAATATTCTCTCAATTTTCATGGATAATGTTATCTATATGAACAAATTTTGATTTATAAAAAGGAGAATGATTTTTTATTTTCACATGTTTACATCGGAATGTGCTAATATTCTCAGGTAAACCATCATGGGAGGTAATATATGCTTTAAGGGTGATATAAAAACATCTATCAACACCATGGAAAAGAGATTTATTATCAAGAGATTTATAATATTTTTATTTGATTGAAAATTAGATCACTGGATTAATTTTATTCTCAGAACTTTTCACATATCAATCCTTATTAATGGATATCTATAAGAGAATTTCAATTACTATATAGGGGTGAGGTAAGGTGATATAATTTCTAGAATTGTTTTCTTCCATTATAGAGGACTATCTTCGTAGGATTATTCTTAAAATGGTTGATAATGTGGACTTGATAACTGTCAGAGATGTCCATGGTTTATCTACATCATCACACTTTTTTATACGAAAAACATTATTCTATTTACAAATTCTGATAGAAGATATAATAATAAAATATAAATGGCATATAAGAACTATGAAAAGTGTCAATTCAGAAGACAATCCATAATCATTCCTACATTTATTTTGGAAGGAATATTTCTTCTTCCAAGAAGTTGAGCATAATGAGATATCTGAGCATTAGAGAAGGATCTATTCCTTTCACCTACTCATGGGTTTTTAGGTTTTTGGGTATACCCCATGCTACATAATAAAATAATATTTTGATCCATATTTGAAGACATGTGAATTTCTACAAGGTAAGTATCTATATATGTATGGATGAATTTTCCTATTTAATAATATTGTTGCTATGAAATTTTTCTACTCATTTATGGTTTATAAATGGACTGATTAAATTTCATAGAGCATCAAAAGCTCAATGTACAAAATCATTTAGAGATGAATAATTGTTAATATAAACATCATCAAAGATCTAGGAAATGGTGATGTAAACCCCCTGTACATGGAGGCATATGAATCAAGAATATCCAAATTTTCTATCAATCACTCCAAGTTCATTTTATTTGGATAAATTCTAATGATAAATATTTCTCTTTGGGAATTCAGAGGTCTAAATAATTTATTAAGATGATGTTTTGGAATTTTAGTTATCTTTATTATTTTATTTGGAATAGTTTCAAAATCATCATTACTAAAATTTCATCAATATTATTGTTTTTCTATTAAAAATTGATCTCCTAGCTTCATTTTTGAAAATTGGATAGGGATTCTCTTGGATAATTTGATTAAATCTTTCTCTTTAGTGAGGTAATATAATATTTCAATTAAATAGCAAATGATCTGTATTGATTCCATCACTGATGATATTGTAGAAGTGGTTTGAAATTATGATTTTATTTTTTGGGGGGATTTACAAATTTGGGAACCGACCATCGACGGAATGCTCAACTCCAATATCTATTACAGGAATGAAACTTAGGGATATTCTAGATGGAATGGTTCATTGAATAATAAATTGATTTATCCATATTTATGGGCCCAGTTTTAGAGGATATACTTTTCTAATATATTTGGGGATTCCTAACAACCAAATGTGGGCATTACCCTGTGCTCTATATGCATTATTTTCACAATCATAGGGAATATTTAGAAAATATTTTTTTAAGATATCATATAGCTTTGAAACATTGGAATGTTATTTATGATTTCTTGATCTTCATCTACTTCATGACAAAGAAATTATAAATCACATCAAGGAATGATTCAAGATCTCGATGTCGCATCAGCTCGTAAATATCCTCCAAGTGGTCTTTGTGGAGATCATCTGTTGTATTGTGGGGAATGAATATGATGATTCCCCAAAATACAACTGTTTTCTCTTCCGTGTCTATTTCGTCAATCCATCTGGCTCCTCAGAATGCCAATTCCGATCAACAAGGACACTGCAAGAAATTTGTACATGATTTATTAGTTTTATGATGATTAATGGTTATAGGTAACTTTCCCCCACCATTGAATACATTTACTGTGATTTAGATCCCACCATTTCCTAGTTTTCATAAACATAATTTTGACGGAGCCTTGATAAGTAAAAAGGGTCATGTGGTCTATGGGGAAATCTAGGAAAATCATAGTTGTGAAATTATGGTATGACATTATGGAGAATGTAGTGTTGTGTATTCTCTTGATGCGGGAATATTTAGTTTGATAAATTCTATTTATATGGAATTTCAATGTTGTTGGAATGATTTATGGATTGATTGTGACTTCACGGTGGTTGTGAAACCTATTCAAAATTACAATACTCACCTCTCTTATAAGTTGATGAAAAGATGGATTAAATTTATTGACACTCTATCCTCTATAAATTACAATATTACACATGTTTTTCATGAATCCAATTCTCTTTCTAAAGTTATTGTGAAAAAAGGGGTGTCATGTGGTGATTGCATCCTCTCCAACACCCTCCTTGCCAAGCCGATGCCTCTTTTTCTTAGTGATAAATGTAAAACCCCCTATTTTTAACTGATTTAATTGTTTTTATTTATATAAAAGACCTATTTTTTGGACATTGTTTCATTTCTAACAAAATATCTCATAGTTGTTATTGATGAAATAATGTTTTCTTGATTAATATTAACATTTTTAAAAATAATATTAGAAAAATAATGAATAATTTGATATGTACATGATATGAAATTGAATTATTTCCAATTATTAATCATTTTGTATGAAACAAATTATTATATTTTTACATAAAATATTTGAAAAATTAATGTTAAAGATGTTTTCAATATAATAATTAATGTTAATTTTAAAAATTTAGATTAGAACAGTATTTTGAAAAGATGAAAATAGAAGTAAGTTTAAAAAAAGAATATACAAGACTCATTTGAATCATCTAATATTTGATAACTTCAAGAAAAGAAATATAATTTTTTTGTAACATTTTGTTGTTTTATATAAGGTAACACAAGGTATCCAAAATTTATTATAGAAGATATTATACCTAGATATTTTAAGGGGACAATGAATTAACTCTTTGTCAATAAATGTTGGAAAAATTAGAAACTACTTGGATACAATAATCTAGAATGTGTAGGTGATTATAGAGATCTAAAATTCACATAATTTTGGACATTATTCATTGAGAGGGTTGTGTTAGTTGGTATAGTATAGAGAAGAACTTGATGAAACTTATCAATATGGAGGAATAATATATGGAATCCTATCGTGTATGTAACCATTTATTATGTATTTTTGTTAAGATATTAGGAAGGAATGTTGAAAATGGGAATCTGTTGAGGATTTTTTTCTTCTGAAAATGATATTGATATAAATCTATCTAAGAACACTATATGTTACATTTGAAACAAAAATATTTAATTTGAGTATTATTTCATTAAATAAGGAGAGTGAAACATAGATATAAATATTGACTACATATCTACATGGAATTAGAAAATATATATCTTAATAAAAATATATTCCAAAAGACAGGTTCTCTAGGCTGAGGGTTCAGCTCCATGTTCAACCCTCTCCTCTAACGTGAATAAATGCTGAACTATAACCTCATATAGGATTCTGATTGGGTCGAATAATGGGTTTAATTAGTGTCTAATCCTTAAGAAAATGTGGAAGATAATTCTTTGTATGGGGACATTTTTCTTATATATGTGATTTTATGAATGAATTTAGGGGGAGTTCGACTGCTTCAATCTGAAAAAATTTCATGACAACGATGTTTGTAACAAAAAAAATCCATCAGTTGATTGGGTGATGCATAAAATTAATCATATGGGGTAGGATATGATGTGATTTTTCTCTATAATCTTTTATAAATCTACACAGAACTATTTTATTTTGAAAACAATATATAGATTTAATAACAAATAAAAAAGATGGATATTAGATTCCTTTTGGAATTGTTAATGGTGTAAATTTTTTCAATACTTTTAAAAAATAATTTCAGGTTATTGAGGAGTTATTTGATCACCTTAATAACTTTTTTGAGTAGTGGATATCTCCTTGGAGTTTGTAGAAGATGTCCTGAAGTTGATGGAGTGAAGGACGCAATTCTACAAATTTTGGTATGCGTTTACACTATATTATCATATATTTGAATATGAGAAGATTTTTGAATGGTAATTATTTAAAATATCAAATGTTCTTCATATGAAAATATACAGATATTTAAATTCTTTATAGGTTTTCTAGTTGACTTATTATAATTACTCATGTTTTCAGAAATCAAAGACCAAAACACCTTGATGTAAGAAGATTCTAGTAACTAAAATTAAAACATGTCAGGATGTCTCAATGTATCTAATTTATGTTTCAAAAAAAATATGAATATTTATTAAATATCACATAGGTGTTATTCTCTATATTTCTTTTTTTTCCAATAATATCACCTTTTCCCCTGACCAATATCTATGTAGCGGATATTTATTTTGTCAATAACATATGAAAATTTATCTATATAAAAATTATGTTTCCTAAATTAATTTGATCTAAAAAAATCCAACCTAAAGACACAATAACCATTCATTGGTGTAGAAAATGTCTACTCTTAAATGTAACTGATCATGATTCAAAAGTGTTTCAAAAAATAATGACATTTTTTTATATTTCATTATGGCCTGTGTTGTTTTTAAGAATAATTTGGTCTAATCAATGTTAATGATGTAAGTGTAGAAGATCAAGAAATTAAATATGGAAGTAGATTTGGGAAATTATATATTGTTATTAAAGGAAAATAATCCTAGATTTTAGTATTTATAGTGATAGGACTAGGTTTTATAGAGTAATATAGTTTAATATGATGACATACTGAGTTCTTATGCTTTAAATGACTGTATTAATCTATTTTTTTAATGGTGGTGAGTTTGAAATAAAATAATGTGAAGAAAAAGGTGGGTTTTATATGAAATTAAAAAATTCATATATATTTAATTATTATT
Organism: Viscum album; assembly: GCA_963277665.1. NCBI lineage: Eukaryota > Viridiplantae > Streptophyta > Magnoliopsida > Santalales > Viscaceae > Viscum > Viscum album. Next base: position 1,626,977,747 of record OY728142.1, on the reverse strand, counting down.
TTTTATTGATTAATTTTGGATATGATTCATGTTTATTTTTTTATCTGTTGAATTAAAAAAAGTTTGATGATGAATTTTTATTTTGATATTTTGTTATTTAATTTTGAAAATATTCAGGATATTATTGTAAATATCTGTGAGTGTAATGAAATTAGTAATTAGATGAGATTATTATAGAATCCTCAAATATAGTAACCTAGAGATGGTGTTTACATTATTATATTAAAACAAGATACAAGGGATAATTGTAATAAGGATCAATAAGTTTTATAGCCTCAAAGAATCATGTACATAAATGATTTATTTATTATATTATAAATATAAAATATGTAGTATAAGAAAAAAGTCTCACATATTTGATATTATTTATAAAATCAATATTAATATATTGTGGAAAGTGGTAAAAATAATTTTTGAGATTTGATTTATAATATGTATTACATACAATAGAATCTATCATGAGTAATTAAGGCATAATCAATAATGAAAAATTAATAAGTAAAAAAACATTCCATTTAATTGATAACTTGAGAACATAAATTCATAATAAGATAGTATCAATTAAATAATATCATCGGTAATAATTGAATTTTTAATGAATGAAATTATTAATATTGGACATCATTATCTCATATATAAGGATATATTTATAGTTAATGTCTTGTCTAAATACAGTTAAATCGAAGGTTCGGTAGAAACAAAAAAACATTTAATATGGAAAATCAATTGGTTTTTTTCATGAGACCTGTAAATTCAATAATGGTATATCTATCACCAGAACCCACCCTTAATTTCATATACAACACATTCCTTATATATTGAATGATAAATTTAATTTATAAACAATATTCCTTATTATTAAATTTTTATATTTAGAAACGAATTTGGAATAGCAATATATCCCCATTAAATCAAATAACATTCATAGTAAAACAACATATATAGAAATTTTATATATGTTATAAAATTATCATATCTATGTATAAAATTATATTGATATTTATGTCAAATTTTATTTTCAACAATAATAATAAATTTATCTTTTCAAGTGAATGTTAATTAATTTTTTTATAATAGGAAACATTTGAAAATAAATTTATCAGAATTATATTTTTTATAATAAAATCAAGTCATTTTGAGAAATAATGAATATCGAAGAAAACCATTAAAATTTAATTAAAGTGTTCTTTTTGTAATTTCTTTAAAACATATAGGAGAAACGTAATTGATTAAAACATTTATGGAGATTGAAAAATTGACAAATTCGTAATAAGATGAAAATATATATATTTTACATTATATAAAGAATATAAAAAATGAAACATTCATATAACAATAGAAACATTAATTTTAACCATTTAAAAAATAATATAGAAGCATAAAATATCATTGATATATCATTTTATAGTAACATTACTTTTGTAAAAAAATAGAAAATATAGGCATGGAAGAAAAATATACCAAATCAAAAAGAGAAATAAGCATATGTTTTATTTCAAACCTTTATCTTTTTCATTTTATTTAAAAATAGTGGAAATTTAAGATGAAAATATAAAAACTCCTAAAATATTTATATCATACTAAAATAGATGGAATTAGTGTTCGATAGATTGTAATATCCCTTCAATGAAAATATAAACAATCACAAAAAATGAGATTGTAAAATAAATTATTACTTTTGGTCACTTTTAAATTTTATCCCATTGAAAGAATAAAATTTTATTGAAATTAAAATAATAATAACTATATATATATTAATTCTAAATACATAATATCATAAATATATACACCACATAAATCTAAATATATGTATAATATAAAATATGGCCCAACTGAGTGGAAAATTAAATGAAATACCTTACCTCAAGTTCAACATGCATTGTAATTGATTTTGACCAAAAATATAATAAAATAAAATTTATTATAATTACATAAAAAACCACAAAACTATATAAAAAATCCTTTATGATACATTTATAATATCTTAAATTCCATTTTAAACAATATTTAATTATTATTGTTGTTTTCTATGATAACTAATTCGTTTTTTTGAGAATTTTTGTTCGGTATTTCAACTTCATATACATTGATTATTGTTATATCATATCCACAATGTTAATAATGCTATAATATATTATATATTCATTACATAAATATATTTTCATCTATAATATTTTTACATACAAAAAATAATTACACCATTCATGGGGATGATGGGCCATACGCACTCATGAATGTTGTTTTCACATTTATACAAATTTAACAAAAAAATGTTAAATAATAATTCACATGTTCATAATAATTATTATGTCAAATTTATCATATATATTAATTAAATACATACTTATTTCTATCCATGAAAATAGAAAAATAAAAAAAACTCACATCACTTCCTAGAGGTGATAGTCCACACGTACGCAAGGGAGGCATTAATGTTTTCCATTAGATTAGTAGGTAAGAGGATAGATATAATATTATGATTTATTAAAAATACATAATTCATAAATATAATATATATTAATTATTTACGTTATTATAACCATCCATGAAAAATATTGAGGGAAAATTAATTACACCACTATGTGGAGGTGGTAAACCGTACACATACACGAGCGATGTTTTCGTTTTCCATATGGTGGAAAAGATGTTGAAAATAAGGTGACCATAATCATAATAATTTTTTTATATTAATGATATGAGATTTATAATTATAGGTTTTCATTAATATATTTATATGAATTATAAGAATAAATTAATTTGGAAGAGTTGGTAAAGACCATTACCAATTCTTCAGTAGATTCCCTTTAGATTCTATATTAAAGACAATGGAAATAGTCTTTATAGAAAATAAACCTATAATTAAATGATATATTAGTAGAGAAGATAATTGTGTAGGGTTTGGTAGATCTAAATGAATCAATGTGGGGTAATTTAAAGAGAGAAGGGATGCACTTTTATATGTGGATAAAATCATGAACTGTAGAAAAACTCTATTGAAGCACCGATCGATAAGATACTATATCAATACGATCAATAATATTTAAGGGTGATTTATATATAGGGCACAAATTTCACTTCCATACAATAATAATAATAATATTCCTTGAATATATTTAAAATAATACCCTTTCACCAAATATGAATTTTGGATATCTATGATGATTATTATTAAAATTTTCTTTTCATATTTGTGATCCCCTTACATGTTGTTGAATAGATCAAAAAATATATGTTACTTCATAACCTAGATTAGGGCCCAATAGTTATTTCTCCAAATTTATCCTGAAAAATTGTAGTTCTACACTTACTTGCATGTAGAGATTCATTAGAGCCACCTAAAATCTATAGCTAAATATATTATTATATGAAAATTCCACCAAAGTATGGTGATGATCCAAATAGACAATTAAATCCATTGAGGAATATTCCAACATGTATCCTAGAGTTTGAATGGTCCACTCGGACTGAATATAAACTTGTGGATGATATGAATTAATAAAAATGAATTGTGTATATATACCCTAATATAGTATTGATAGAACATATAGGTAATCATAAAATCATGATCATAAATTTTTTAGAGTTGGACTCCAATAAATATCAAAAATTCATTAATGTATATCTGACTATGTTGATCAAGTGAAAGGTATTATATAATAGAGATAGAATATGATGATTTCATAATGTGACCGACTAAAACCCAAATAACATTGTTCCTTTTATATGTTTTGGTAAGGCTGGTGATGAAATCCATGGTAATGTTTTCCCATTTCCATTCTAGTATAGGTAAGAGTTATAATAGCCCCTTAGAATTCTATATCATAGCCTCAAATTGATGAAACATCAGACATCAAGATATGAATTTAGAATTATCCATTTACATATTACCCCACACAAAATATTCATTCAGATCAATATAAATATGTTTACTTTACTGTAATAGGATAATGATGAACAATGAGATTTGTTGAAAAAATACATCTTCAACAATGGAATTAATGGGATGAATACCCAGTTATTGAACCTTATAATTCCAACAATATTGTGGTTATCCTTAGAAACATTTCTCACATTCTTCTATAATTTCACACCATCCTACTTTTCCATGTTAATACTCTCATGGATGGATTGTTGAACATTCATCTGAGAAAGATAAGATTTGTACCATTCTCTTATGATGTTAATATCCAACATCTAAAAATCCATAAATATTGATTCTCTTTCAATCCCCATCATGGATAAACTAGCATGGTATTTATAAATCATATCATCATACACCTTTTTCTCCTTCCCAATTAGGTAATGTATTGAACTATCAAAATCATTGATCAAATATAAAAATATTCCATAGTACAAATTCAATTATTTTTTGAGAATATATACTAAATAATTTTATTATCATCACATATATATCACATATTTCACAACACAGATAATTCCTCAATTTAATTATTGAAAAAATTACCACTTTCAACTCTAAATCATTTGTTGGGTAATTCTTCACATGAATTTTCAATTGGTGGTTGATATAATCTATCACCATATTATTTTACATAAGGATTCATCCTAATCCATTCTTTGTTGCATCACTATATATCAAAAACCCTTATCCACTATAGGGTAGTGTCAGCATAGAGATGCTGAACAATGTTCTCTTACACTCTATATAATTCTCTACACATAAATCTATCGATTTGAATTGTTTTTCCTTTAGTGTAAAATTTGTGATTGGATTAGATTGTCATGAGAAATATCTCAAAATGTTTTGGTAGTATCTAAAAACCAAAAAAATATGGTTATCAATTAATATCGTTGGTCAATGCCATTGTTCAGTAACTTCCCTCTTTGAAGGATCTATTGATATACCATTGAATGAGAATATATGAACTAATAATGAAAAATTATGAATACAAAACTCACACATGGATCATATTGAATAGATATTTCCATTCATTAGGGTCTTAATAACAATTTATTAATTTTCTACATGTTAATCCGTTCACATATAATATAGAATAAAATAATTTATAAATGCTACCAAACATTGAACAAAGTAATCTCAAAATTATCGATTGAATAACTCTATTAATATAACAAAATCATTGTAAAGTCCAAATGGAATTAATATAAATCCATAGTGACCATGCATTATAATTTTTTTTATCATATATTCTTTCATATCCCTTAGTTATGGATATACATATTGCAGATAAATATTGGTAAAATGATAATATCTTGGTAATTGGTCAAAAATATTATTTATAAGCGGCAGAGGATACCTATTATAAAAAGTGAGTTTACTATGTCACCAATAATCAATCCAATGGTGCATTAAACCATCTCCGTTCATGAACGATGAATTAGTATACCCCATAGTGAATGATAAGCCTAAATAAATCTCTAACATAGGTTATACTTGTTTTTCTTTGTTAATTATTACAACTTAATTAGGTCTATTTTAGAAAGAGGATTTGAAATTGTAATTTTAGGAGTATGAGTACTTTTGAATGCACATCCTCATGACTCAAGGGATTTTTTGGAAAAAATATGTGAAGGGCATAAACTGACCCCATATAAAACAAATATATTCAATTTTGAGTTTCTACCTAACTGTATGAGATAAATATCTATCATGAACATGTATTAAAACCTATATTTTTTTGATGAAATTTCCATTAGGAATTCAGGAAAATCATCACACAAAAATAATATTACATGTTTATTTTAATATATAATATAACTTCCCTTCAATAAAATTTCATGTGGTATATATACTAAGAGATCCAATCCATGTAAACATTTACATCAAATTCAACTTGAGTAGGAATAAAAACATTAACAAGAAGAACAATCACAAAAATAAATATTGGATAGGAGCTATAAACATGAGATGATATCATCCTACCATGATTATTTTTCAATTCCATCTCAAACTCTAATTTTGAATGTGGTGATGTAATACCAATATAAAAAAATTTACATATAAAATAATGGTTAAAAATAATAATAATTTTTTTCACTTTTTTAGTGGATGATACGTATACCTTTTCCCACATCCCTAGGAACTTCTACTTTTGCTATAATAATTAAATATTCTTGGAAATTACTTATTGGGTTCATATATGGTATGTTCTATATTATTGGATAATTTTGTTGAATAATTCTTCGTATACTTACAATTGATGAATTGGTTAATAGTGGTTTCTTTCTTTGACTCATAGTCATTATCAAGATGAATATTTTCTCCAAACATGTAACAAACTCACACGACCTTCAAGCATTTAAAATTTGTTTCCTTCAATACATTATATTTGATGGAAAATTATTAATTACCTTCATATCCTTTGACATGTATTATTTTTTTTAGTATTGATTCAAAGTTATTTGTTTTAAGGGATGGGTTGAGGAAGGCATGACTGATTAAAAGAAAATTTAGGCCAAAAGGCCCAAATATGCACTTATATTATTTTACTCAAGAAGGTACACACCTTCATGAATGGAAGTGGATTTCCAGCCATCTATGAATAGATTTTACTATAACCTCCATGATGAATACATCCAGATTCATGGAGATCCATTTCATGGATGTCCTTGGCCATGTAGAGATTTTACACTAACCATAACACAACACAACTCTAGATAACAATCCCCATATGTTCTTAAATATCATAATGTTTCATTAAAGGGTCAATATTTCATTAAATTAGCACTATTTTCTCCATTTTCCATTTAAATACCTTCAATTTATGAATTTTAGGGGTACATGACCATTTATCTTTTGAGAAAATATCTAAACTCCCAACACTCTTAATCTTTAAGAGTTGGAGAGAAGATGAATTTCAATAGTTATATAACTTTATTAAAAAGAACATTCATGGTGGTTTAAAAACCTCAAGAAATAGTAGATATTCATTTAGTGAAGTCCCATTGAATTTTTGTAGCAAGAAATCCCTCTGAGTGTCTTGGGGTTTTGTGAGATAAGTACCCTTTGTGAAACAAACCCGATAGGAACCCAGACTTTACCCTAAGGTAGGGTCACCTTTTTAAAAAAACATAGTCTTTTGAGAGACCCCCGACCTATGAAATACCTCTATCCTTCATTATGATCCAAAACATCATGAAACCAAAAAATTAATGAAACCCATCCCCCATGCATCTCAATGGTTTCCCTTTTCAACTAATCATCTTTCACAAATGTCGATTGCCTAAGTATTATATGATCACAACATATTGTTTCAAATTCACTCCATGTCCTCGTGCGACTAGTACCACATATCCTTCTGTCCAACCACTTTCTTACAAGTGTGACTTGAGCCTTCATACAGAAAAACTCTCTTAATCCTAGATACCCTAATCCCGATCACCCCTAAGCATATGTACCCTAACATCATGCCCCCATATTTCCACCACTCTAAGATCATGAAAAATCCATGCCCCACTAAGAGATGCATGAGTGATGGAAACGTAAGTCATAGATGTGGAATCTTTAACTAAAGTGACCCACCTCTCTTGGAAGAGATTTACTTGGATGAATTTTCTTCCTACCATGAAATGTCCCTACTTAGGGTGAACACCCCTTCCACAATAGAGATGCATGACGTAAAACTTCCTAGATTCACATCCCAGTCATTATATGTTAAATTTCATGAAAGATTCCTAAGATCATGACATAAAAATGTATCCCTATCATGTGAAATGAACATAAGATTCCCTATGTATGATAATCATAGTATTTCAAATTCTCAACCAAATCCGCTTGGGATAATCCTACCACATTGGGAAACATCCATGCATAACTCCATTCTATATTCTAATGGGATGATCCTCCTGTATTAGGAAACATCAATGTGTAAACCCTACACTATATCTCCAAGTGATTAACTTATTTCATTGGTAATATTCCATGTATAATGCCCAAATACCACCCCAAGAGATGATTTTCCTATAGTGGTCAACTATCACATTTATCCCCACACCATCACTAATCGATGCTCCTTCCACAACGTGAGAATCCTTACCAAAAAATTTCAAAATTCAAGCAGTGGTTATGTTAAATGAACTCAAACTAAGACATCGAACAACTTGTGGTTTTAGCCCTATCTCTTAAATATGGTATCTAGGACACATTCTTGACGTTCAATACCAACACCAACTAGTGTGAAGTCATCCCCTTTGGGGGTACACTCCATTATCTAATGTGAAATCACCCCCATAGGGGGACATACTGAATAATATAGATGAAAAATCCGTCCCTGCCTTGGGGATTCATGACATCAATCCTAGTGTGAAATATGCCCCCTTGGGGAAACACTCCACCATTGGTCAGAAAGGGAAATTAAACATGTCACCTGATATTTCCACATATGACATTAAATATATCCCTATCTCCACATGTCATTAAACATATTCCATGACCGAGAATCCAACTCTAATTAAATAAGTATTGTATTATTGAGTTAAAAATACTTAATACACATATTCGCATAGAATCAATTACCCCATGAATGATAAGAGAAGACTTTGGTTCCGTTCAATATATTTTTATGACATGAGATTTCCTCTAAAATAAAATTATTTTAAATGATCCCAAACGTACCCAACATCCATACATATCCAATGTTCCTAACACTAGTTCTTCCCATAAACATGGTTTTTACCCTATCGTGAAGAAGCGTCATAATTAACTAGCTTCCACATCTAGATGGCACTATGAATGAATTTTATGAACATAACATATATCAATGAGGGAGACCTAGTCTAGGAAATGATTTTCAATGGGGAATCTATGGAAGGAGATACCAATATCCCGGAATACCATTTTGATTAAGGAGAAGTAATAGCTGATGAAAATGATGAATGATTACCACCATGGAAAGTGTTAATGTGGGGAAATAGAAGCAACACATCCCGTATCAGCCAAAGGAAGGGATTGTGACCCAATTGAAGAATCAAAAACAGAAATGGTGAACCTAATGTGAAAATATTCTCCAAAAATATGGGTAATTGCAACATTTTTGGAACCATAAAATTTTAATGTCACCAAATATAGATATTTGGTGCTAGGACAAAGAAAAAAATGTTGGGATCATACTATAATCCACCTATGAATTTGGGAAGTTTACATTAGGAATCCTTGGATTGTGAAATCATGATTTTGGATCATTAGCTAATTAATGAATAATGGAAAATGTTGGTGAACTTGGTTTCTATTTAAATATAAATGTACTAAGGGATGAATTCACATTCCTTATATGAATCATGATACCATAAATCAGTGACCAACATCCCAAAGTTACTTAGGAAATGGGAACCCTGATGTGACAATTCCACATGATTACATCTTTACTATAAATTCAACCTCCACTTTAGCTTCCATGGACCAATGACCCATATCATTCTATGAAAACACTCAGAGGAGGGTGATCGACATTGTCATATGCTGGTATGAGAAAGAAAGGTTAATTAAAATAATGTATATATCCCATAATTAGGTTAATTCATCAGTTTCTCACTAAACCACCACCCCAAAGGGCCTCATAAGGAGAAAATACCCCATTCCATTGGTGTATCACTTTAGGATCCTATTCTAGAGTTCTCTTACATCTCTGTCTCATATTACTTGGTGGTACGAGATGTTTGGTCCACACATATTTTTCAATCACTTGGGATCTATTTAGGATGTCTCCCACTATGCCTCATTAAATCCGTCACTAATAGGTCCCAAATTTCAATGAACTAGTTGAATTTATCCACACTCAACAAGTTGTGGTCTAGAATAATGAACACCAACACCAAGGAATACCAAGAACATTTCCCAAAAAGGCGAATCTTATACAGCTCAGGTGGCACCTTCCACTTCCATCATACCCCACTCAATCCTCACAACATGTAAATGAGGTTCCATCTATGACTTCCAAGGATCTAGATCTCAATCGCCTCATAGGTATGATGAATCGACTCTCTCTGTCTCTAACTCCAATAAAGACCATGTAAGTCCCTCCCGTGATGAGAAAAATCAATACGGAGGTCCACCCTGCATCACCATTAACCAACACTGATGACCTCCCCATGATCCCACCAATCATTGTATATGTATTCCCCGCACCACCACAAATAAATGTGGAGGTTCACCCCAATCAACAAGAAACAAATGAATAGATCATTCCTGCACCACTATTAATCAATGTGCTTGTACTCCCCAAACCTCTACAAATCAATGCCAAGGTCCTCCCTAGACTACCACAAACTATTGCGGAGTTCCTCCCCACATGACTACTATACAACATAGAGGTAATCCTTATGCTTAATAAATTAACTTTTTCAAAGAACCATCCAATAGAAGAGGGAAAACACCCTCAATGGGTCCTTGCCCATGGTGTAGGCCACAACCCACCTTGAGAAAAACCATGCAACTCTCAAAAATCCTAGCTTATTTTAGTACCACACTATTTGAGGTGTAATCATAGGAATCATCATGCCATCATCATACACATAGATTAAATTGTTTTGTATGAATATATGAGTTATATTTCACCCATGTTCTAAGAGTCTAGGTCAGAAACCTGATAATTGATGGTTATGATCTTGGAAGTCGATATCCACAAGATCCCTACATCCCAAAGCAAATACCTATAGATATAGGACATTCTATTTTCCATCATTGGAATCATAATTAAATAATCTCCATTAAAAGTATTTTTAATCCTCTATACCTCTTTAAAATATAATGGAAAATTTTCATGGGCTGGGTTAATGCCCTCAGATAATGGGGAGCACTCTGCTAAGCCACGAATGTATTATTTCAATCTCATACATAATTAAGTGATTAATACCCCATCCTAAATAGACATGATCATGAAGATAGATCCACCTACAAGAGACTTCTATATGTTTATTAGTTATTCAAACCATATGGAACCCCTTTTTTGTAAAAAAAATAAGATCTATGTTAGTGAAACCTCTCATATCTATTCTTACACCAATCAGAGCCTAGTATGACAAAGAGCATAACCATCCCACAAAGAAAGAGGTCACATGGATGGTATTGGCAGCTGAAAAACTATTAATCATATTCTTTAAACCTTCATATATAGAAATTATTATCCTAGAGTCACTCACCGAGGACAAGGAAATGTGTTTCTACTATATAACCTCAGAGAAGTCTCACCACCTTTATGATAGAAAACTAAACTAACCAGGGACCATGATCTCCTCGATGCCATAAAATAGTAGTGTGTAAAGTTTTATTACACAATGCCCCTAGTATAGTAGCATCATGGGATTCATGGATACCATCATACCCTCCAAAAAACAAATTGTAAGAGCCTTATTATGCTCCATAAATTCATGGAAGAGGAATTAAAATACATAGAGATCAAATTATTGGGGTAGTATGTCATTATTTATTTTAGTCCTATCACAAAACAATGATATGACTGAAATTATAGCCTATCTATAGATGGAGAACATTCCACTCTAACTACCACTATGGTAAATATGGTCATCAATGACCTGCTAGGGGATCCAGGTAATATGGCTATCAACACATATCATGGAAGGGAATACCCACCTAAAGGGGATGCATAAATCTAGGTAGACCCCCCTAGAAGGTGTCCTCAATCATTAGAAGATACATAAACCAGGACTCATGATTCTCCCAAATGAGATGTTTCTATCTACCTACCAACATATTGACAAAGGGAAGGCATAGGTTGAGCACTCTTACCTCTCTAATTCTACAAAAAAATGAATAATTGAAACCCACAATGGATTCTTTCCTCAAACATCTTATGTAACATAAAATATTATTCTTGATATCATTACTGAGTAGTGTCTGACTCCTATCAACGAAAAATGGAACCCATCTATCCCTTAGTGGGGAACCCTATACATCTCGATGAGATTCCCCAAACCAATGTTGGAGGCCCTATGCATCCGAAAAAGTAAGAATCTAGGGGATATGAATTGTGATAAAGATATGAGTCTCCAGACCCACCCAGGAAACACCATTATTGTACAACAGATCAAGGACATGCAACTCCTCAAGTCCATGATACTTTCAATTAATTGGTGGATGTCAATACTTTCTGATATTATGTGATATATTCCCTTATTTCTCATATTGATTCTCTGGAAACATTTTAGGTGGATGTCCCGCCTAGTGGAAATCCATACCCGACATGGGTTGACCATGTTTGAACACTCATAAAGTTTGGTTACAATAGATTAATCCATTTAATTGGACAAGTGACCTAATATACCACATATAAAAAATTTCCACAACATGAAGTCCAATGTTCAAGACACCATAATAGTAGGAGGCCACCAAGCTCTGATTCTTCATTCAGACTTAGGTAAGACCTATGATTGTTTGGTATAGCCCTCTACCCATAGGGTTTATTGCTGGTTGGGAGGATCATCAATGATACTTCCTCCACTAGTTCAGATACACCACATGCATGATGAGAATCACTAACCTCTAAAATTAAAATATAGACATGGTGATCTAGTAACCAACTCTATCGATTAATGGATAGGACACACGTGCTCACTTGACAAGACATTGTCCCAGGAACAACTCCTCACATTCTCCATGGAGAATTTCATAAATAATTTTTTCCCTATCATATCTCGTGGAACTGTCTAGGTTGATTTCTGTAATTCTCCAAAAATAATAAACATATGGAAAAGGAATTATAGTGGACTCGATAATAGTCACCCCTATTCTCCCTTCCAGTTCAGAAACCAAAAACATTTAGAGACAACCCACATAATGAACACAGAGGTTCCTGAGCAGGCAATCATATTTTCACCATTACATTATGAGCCTCACTAATTGTATTACTACTAAGAACAACTTATCCCATCATTTCCCTACCAGGAACATCCTCACAAACACAAACAACACAATGAGGGAATGTGGCTCTAGACCCCCATCAATGACATTATCCCAGTTTACGTTTTATAGATATAATAAATACTTCCTATTTGTTTAGGGATTCATAGGTCCTAGGTTATTTCATCTTCACACATGAAATAAGGACTACAAGATTTTATGTGTGAAAAAGACCCTAGGAGTCCAGATTCACTGCCCTCACCAATCACAACCCGTATCAAAGGATCCTTAGACACAACATGAATGATGGCCTTATATTTAAAGATTCATTATAGGATGAAGTGTATAGTGAGTTAGTCAACATGTGTGATATTAAAGAATAGGTGACACAAATATTCATTTACCCAGACAATGACAGTGAAGACTGCGGTGTGCGGAAACGGGCTCCCTACTACAGGACATAGAATAATTATTACTGGTTGGATTTCAAGGAATTCACTAACACCCATGGAATTATCCATGACCATGTAAAAAATATACTAAATATTTATATATACACATATCCTCCAAATTCAACATCTATATATACACCACAACATTCCATGTCTCATAAGAATTGACACCTACAGCTCAAGGGAAATCAAAGACCCCAACTGGTGCGAATGCTGACACTGACTATTAGTGATTTTATTCCTCATGAGTGAGGATATGTTCCAAGGGACTTCCGTACATTGGACTATTGGACTAATGAAGAATATTAGTATTCCTCTATGAATCTCATTGTGTTTTTAAAATTCATCACAATGTGTGATGCTGATGTATGTCATCAAAACTTATCTGGTTCCTCTGGACAACACCATCAAAGGAGAGGCATAGGAAATTTGATCCGTTATAATTCGTGGGTCAGTGCTTAAATCATGGTTGTTAATTCCACTAATACCATGAAAAAAAAATTTCTTAGAGAATAGCGAACACAAACCCCTAGGATGAAACATTAGGTATATCTCTACATAGACATTATTGAATGACCATGTAGCTCCACCACAATAGCACAATGATCAACCCCACCCATCTAGAGCTTGAAGTAAACCAAATGAGATTTACTAGATAGTTTCTAAAAAAGACATTTTGGTTGGACAAATATTTTCACTAGTACTAGCTAGACTCCACTAGTTCATCCAAAAACATATTCTATGACCCATTCCAAAGAGGGACCCTATATAATAAAAAATATGCACCTATCATGGAAATGTGATGTAATAAAGAACCTTGTTGACATACCCTCATGGATTTTGATTATCAAGGATATCTTATTATCAAATGAAATATATGAGTCCATTGATAATGAATTGAAAATACACCTCCTGTTTAATGATGAGGTAGCTTCTGTTGAGGCCTTCAATGTTGAGGAGGCTGAATAAGAAGATTGTAGATCAATCATATTCTTTTCATGAGAGGATTGGGATGTCAATATTCAAGGACAAAAACACCCATTATATTTCATAGGTGAGGAAAAGAGTGTAGTTATATTTTACAACCTAGTGGATACTAGATCAAGGATCATCCTTATTCTAACCTGGATGATCCATAATATGATATTTAAAAAAGAATATATGACTCCCTCTAAACAAAAAATCTAGGGATATAATAAGAAAGAGAAGAAACTATATAGAATGATTCATAAGAATACTTATTTTAGTGTTCTCGTATCAAAACAAATTGTTTAAAATTTACATAGGATAATTCCTAAATGCGCTTCTTGGAGTACCTTGACTTAATTTTCAAGTAGTCATCCCCTATTTATACCAATTATGCCCCAAGTACTCCCTGAATGGTCGAGTAGGGATAATCTAGGTTAATGAGTCCTCCTATGACTCATGTGAGGTCCTCTATCTAGATTTTGGATACAACCAAAGGGAGAGAAAATAGGTTTAGATAGATGGGGTTGATGAAATATACATTTCAAATGATCTAGCAGCCAATACAATCACTAAATGGGAAGACAATAAATACAATTTTTTACTACTAATTCATTAGTTAGATCCCACAATTTCAAACCTAAGGGATTGTTTATTTTTCCGAAATAAAATTGATTTTCATGGTCCCCTGATAAAGGAGGGCTCACATATGACCTCATAATTATATATCGAGAAGGAAAGGATAGAACTAGGAGACCCTACTCGTATAAAATTTCAAGAAGTTCACCCAATAATGATCGATCAATGACATTTCTTCATGTTCCGAAAATCATGGATAACTCTACAATGTTTGACTCATCTCCAATGCATTAATACCAAAGGTGGATATTTTTTTTATAAAACCTAATAAAATTTACCTGATAGCTTCTATCTCTACAGTCTACAATGAATGGGAACCCCTCATTGAGGATTTTGGGGTAGGGATTAGTGCTTCGTGTGGATTTATTTTCTAGAAGAGTTACCTCATCCATTTGAGGTTACTATAATAGATACAAAATTATTTTAATGATTCCCCTGCATAATTTGAATAGGGTTCCTCCACCACGATTGATGGGTTAAACCAAGTGATCCTTGGTACCAAAGAATATCCAAGGATTACCTGATAAGTTCATCCATGTACCTAGAGGCGCAACAATAGTATATAGACTTCTTCAAATAGTACTGTGAAATATTCACCTGGAACTATGACATGATTTAAAGGGTAGACCCTCATTCCTCTGTTCATCAAAATATCCTCCAAGTGAGTCATAATGAGTTCAAGTGGCCTGTCATAATGATTCAACCCTCTCATGGTGCAATGGTTAAGGATTATGTTGAAAAGATTATCGAATCCAACATCACTAGGGAAGTCCAATACCCTTTGTGGATATCCAAAATTATACCAATACTGAATATGAACATGAAGTTTAGAGTATGTATTGACTTCTAGGACCTGAACCATCATTTTTTCTGAGGAAAGATTAAACCATTATTGTGATAGAGTTGTTGATTGATTCTAAATAAGGGTTCTAGGACCTCTCATTAATTAATAGTTATTTTGGGTATAATCAGTTATCGATAGATAATGACCAGGAAGATTCCAATTATTTAAAGGAAACCCAAGGGAATTTATATAATCATGTGATGTCGTTTTTCCTAAATAATTAAGGATCCACTTATTAGTAGTCGACTAAATCAATAGTCAAACCAATTTCTGGGACATTGGTGGAATGTTACACATATGATCTCATTGTCAAATACTTCATGTTTTAGGAGTATATCAAGGATATTGAGATAGTGTTCAGTATCCTTGGAACCCAACACTTTCATATGAACCATTTTATGTTCACATTTGGGGTCAAATCTAGTAAATTTATATAATTCATCAAATGATATAGAGGAATCAGGATTGTACCAAATAAGATCAAGGCCATTAATGAAATTCATTCCTAGAGAAATCTTCAAGAGTTTCATGGACTCAATGGAAATATAGACAATATACATTTATTTATTTTTTATCTATACATCAAATATAATCCCTTATAATGTAATACAATGAAATAGACCATTTTTTAGTGGGATGAGGAGTTTTCACTCCCATTGAAGATAAATATTATAACCTTCTACAACCTACTTCTATGATATTACTAATATTCCAAAACCCATTTTTCATCATTTTTAAAACCCTTAAATGGTACCTTGGAACCCTTCTTTCAAAATAAAAAAATGCGGGTAGGGAAAAACACCTATAATATCTCAACCACATGCGACTCGATACACGACTAGATACTCCCCCATAAAAAAAGTTTCCTCATACTGGTTTCTTAGTGAAAAAGATAAAAACATATGTAGAGAATCATGAGATTAAACAGGTGTACCATGTAGACCCACCTATGTATATCCTCAATCACACCATAATGGTGATTCTTTTACTAGTGTGATGTGGAGTTCTCGGGTACCCATGTGTCATGTTGCCCTGAGCCTGGTGTGAGTACAAATCAGTAGGCCACCACCAAGGCTGCCAAAATAAATTAAGAGTTTTTAAATAGTGTATAAAGTTAATCATGTGAAATAAATAAAGAATTAAACTCAAAGAAACATATTTCACATTAAAATAATTATTAAGTAACCATTTTTTCAGTTCTGTTATTACGATAAATTCAACCAATCTATCCCACTACAGCCATGTTGGGTGCCTTTGCTATAGCTTAATATTTCAAAATGTTTCTATAAAAATGAAGTATTCAATAATTTATTCAATTTAACTATGAAACTTGGAGCATAAGTCTATGTAACCAAAACACATCTATAAAAAGGTAGCATAGAACCTCAATACACCACCCGAAACCATTCAATATTTTGGATAATAGAGCCTCAGTCCGACATCCCAAACCAGAAAAAACATTTATGGGTCTTAAGGAATTAGTCCATCCTAACCTAAGAATTAGGAGGCTCATTCCATTATACTAATCATACAATACCTTGACAAGGCCATGAGAATCCTTATAGTTCTACCCATGGGAGTAGATTCTCGGTCCAATACCCCACACATAAAAAAATCACATGGACATGTTTCTTTATTCATTTATAAATGATTCTCACATTACATGTCATAACCAATTTAACTCTTCATGTTAATCTAAACTTACCTCTTTTCCATTTCACAATTCCCTTTACAAAATCACATCATGAAACACGTTGACCAACAAACCCATTATTTTAAAACATCTCAACGACACCATTTAAAACACGAACCTTGATTTTAAATCCAAATAAGTCCCTAAACATTCATTTCCTTAAAACCATTCAAAATATCCCAAAGTTCATTTTTACAAATGGAGGTCCACACCCACATTACATATCATCATTTTAAAAATATTAATAAAGAACCATTTTTAATCAAGTTGTGGTCAAAACTTTTTTTAAAAAATTTACTACATTCAAACATCATTTTACATTATTGAAACCCATGATCAAATAAAAATCCAAAACAATTATTTTAATACAATTCAAAATCACAAAGGAAATTACAATGGCTGACATATAATATATCAATTATCTCATTAATTGTGACCACATACCCAAACCAAAATTCACAACTAATTCACTTTCCTAATTACCCTATCCCATCATTTAAAATTTTTTCTCCATTTTTATGGGTTTGGAATACCGCATGGGTATCCCTAGGTTCGATCATGAAACTTCATCATACCCAATAGGGTATGTGAAGGGTCTATTGCCTCTATTTGAGGTCAAAAACATGTCTTTTTACCGGATGACATAATAACGCAACAAGAAAGTACAAAAGAAAAACCACATACACATAAAAACATTAATAATATGGGAAAATATTTAATATAAACTACCTAATGATAATAGACAACCACTCATCCAATCTTAACCCCTGATTCAATCTAAAATGGCCTCAAACACGTAGATGAAGAATAACATATTAAAGTAAGGAGTTTGAGATCCACAAGGGGAGGAAACAACACACCCAGTATCATATATAAAATGGAAGGAAAAAAATTTGATGACCTACTCCAAGAATTTACTCACAACCAATGACATTCGAAACAAATAAGAATCAATGGAGAAATGCCCATGGATGAGGGAGGGTCTCCTGATTTTTCCACCTAGCTACAATGGGATGAATGAGGAAGAAATTAAAGGAACAAATATTTAATATTGAGATGGAAAATGGTAAAAAATACACTTTTATTTGGTGTATGGTTTGGCCACATGGTTTTACAAACCACACACCAATAGTGTAGTTAAATATATCCAAGAGGAAACTTAGGCATACAATTTTCTGTTCCGCATGCATGGTATAAAAAACATGTGGATTCCATGCATTATCCACTATCCAAGGGGAGTGTTGTCTACAAGGTTTATGGGCCACCCCACATGGAATACCAATACATTCACTACCTTTATATAGGAAGCACACTTATGGTAAACTATAGCATCCTGACTTTTTAATACATAACTTTTCATTACATTTTACAAACAGAGGATCTTTAATGTCTCCTGTCTTTGAAATCAAGAATAAAAACATGAACACTTAAACACTACTTTGAATAACCTTGAAAATATTCTTGAAAATTTTATACTATGTTCAATTATTTTATCTCATAACCTGAAGAAATAAAATAAAAGGAAATGGGGAGTAGAAGGCCTAGTAAAGAAAGAAAGGGAATTAATTTACTTGTGATGTCAATAAGAACCTGATGAAAAATATAAATACATGATCAATGGTAAAAGTGGTATATCATAATTAGAAATACATTAACCATTACGTGAATATGTGGATAAAACAATTCATTTATATATTCATGAACATATCACCAAGGTCTATCCCTAAGGTGTCATAAAAATTACCAAGGTTATTCACCATGGTATCATGAAACTTGTCATATCTAGAGATTAATTCTATACATATTGCATTGGAGCCTTATCTTGGCTCACCCTTAATATGTATTTAATTTTATGTGAGCCACATATATCAAAATAAAAAATTTCATAAATAACCCATAGATAATGAATTAAATAGTTTCATTTTAGAATCATGACGTTTTAAAATTTCTTAAAAATAAAATCGTTAACTCATTTATATCCCATGGATTGAGAGTGGGGGTTTCATGTATGTCAATTTTAGAATAAAATATATAATTTTTGTATATCTATGAACAACCATAAAAACAAAATAGGTATGAGTTTTCACATATATAAAATAAAATAATTTCTTGAGAGAACGAGAGATAAATTTTGAGACAAAATTCCAGGAGCATAACGGCTATATAACTTGGTTTTAGAAAATAATGAAAGAGTGGGGAAACAGGTATCCCATCCATAAAAGGATCATTTTTCAGAATATGGATACAATAACAGGAAATAAGATCGTGGTGTGAATATTTTAATTACACTCCACATGAAAAGGAAACTTGAAAAGAAAGAGAAAGGTTGATTTCTTTTGCGAAAATTCAGCAGCCTATCTGCATCACTTAAAATTCAAAAAATAAATTGGTGAGAGAGAAACGGCTCTCCCATAATTTGGAAATGAAATGGAAAGTATTAAAGATATATAATAACATGGCCCCTCATAAAAAAATGGAACTATAGGATATAACATAAAGGAAGTCATGACTTAAAAGAGGAGGGTGAAAGTTTCCCTTACCAATTTGGTAACTTTCGAAACGTACACCTCATGAAAGAATGAAAATATAAAGAATATGTAAATACCCATAAAAAATTATATTACACAAAGATTAAAATAATGGGTAGGACATACATAACAGAAAATGAAATAGTGGCAAATATACCATGAATCTCACAGGAATAAGAAGTGAGATGAAAATCCCTTACCAGGTTGTATTCAATCGAATTGTATGAACAACCATTACAAACCACCAAAATAATCACAGAATACTATAAATATAATGTTAATCCTGATAATATATATCCAATGGCAGTACTAAAGATACCATATTCTATAAATATGTGATGAACAATGGAAATATCAAGGAATTAAAAGTGAGAAATGAAACCCCTTACCACATTGTAATCAATCGAGTCGTATGACCAGAAGATAATAACCACCAAATGATTCATATAATAACATGAATATAAAGATAATAATGTTAATATGTATCAAATGTAAGTAAAAAATGCACCACATGCAATAAATTAGCGGTGAACAATGGAAATACCATAGAATTAAAAGTGAGAAAGAAACCCCTTACCTCGTTGTCCGACTTGACTCGCTCGTATGTTCCTTGTACTTCCTGAATAATAAAGTTATGTTACTTTATACATTATTAAGAATATTTTTAATTTTTATTATGACTTTTATATTAATTAATACCTTGTTATAACTATTAGTTAATTATTTGGGACTCATATCGGTCATTTTGTCAATGTTCAGAACTTGAGTAAAAAATGACCTTGTTGTAATTATAAATTGTCCATGTGGTCAAAATTACATTATCTCTAGAATTAAATTAATCATTTAGATGTCATATATAACATATATATCAAGTATATATATTTATTTATAATATTACATAACATTTGTAGATAATAATTGAAATGCACCGTTCATGGAGTCGGTCAGCCGTACATACGCATAAGCACTACTTTCATTTCTATTTCATATTTTAATGAAATGAAAACACAGTGATTCATAGGTATATTATAATTTCCGTATAATATTTATTTCATATATATTAAATATTTTCATAATTTCTATTCTTTATACGTTCCACGTATGGCATGAACGAGTCATATCACTTTGAGGGGGCGGTAGTCTGCACTTCCTCTGATAAAATTATCACATTTACCCATTATGGTACCCATAATGGTATGCTATAAAAAGGAAAATACAGAAGTATAAAGAAATAATAAATATAATATATATCATATATAGATAAAGTTCCACCATAATTCCCACCATGAGAGGCGGTAGGAGATAATTGAACCAGCATCGTTTGGTGAAGCAGTAGTTCTCCGTCCACTGAAACAATTTGTTCTTTACCCATTAGATGGAGGTGTGTGTAGGTGTATCTTGAATAATTATCATTAAAACATCCTTGTATATTGAGAATACTGGTGTAGTTATAAAATAAAATAATAAATGTAGTTTAGGGGGTTGGAGAAGTAAAATAAAACAAAAGAACATAAGGGAGGATGTTTCCCTTAAATTGGTTAACTCCCTTTGGTTTGAACCAAAAGGGTTTCTTGAAGTGCTTTCTGCCTAAGGTAAGGCTTCTAGGATGAATAGAGGGATATAGGGATATTATTGGAGTAGGGGATGGATGAGCCAGGGGCATGAGAAGTGTGAGAAATGGGTAGGAAGTGATGGTTTTTTATAATGAAGGGGAGGTGCTCATTGGGAATGTTTAAAAATAATATATTATTATATAAAGATTTTCCGTTTCTAAAAGTCCAAATATCATTAAAGTTCAAGATAAGGTGACCCATGTTTGAAATAAAATCACCTAATAATAATTAGACAAGTTTTGGAAATTGTTTCATATTTTATCTTTATATTTATTTAAATCATCCATTAATGACGTAAATACTCCACCATCATTGTGTCATAGATAATTTTATTTATTGGATGATACTATGATGTAGGAAATATTTTTACCTGTCCAATGAATATTTATAGTCTAAAAGATAACATAAATATCCCCATTTAAAATTTGTTTTAGTTAAACGGAACATGTTTATGACATTTTTTTACTTTAAATAAAAAGTTATTAATGTCATTATTTTACCCAAGTGGCTCCATGGGGTACCAAAATTGACAAATTTGCTGTATTAATTGTCCATTACTCATAAAATAAGGTTAGGAAAAGTGTTAAGTTAATTTTTTATTATTATAACTTTATTTTTACCTTAAATTAACCTAATTACCTTTAATTATGGTTAACAAATGTCAAAAGTTACTATTAATAAAAAATTATTTTCATCCCATTGAACCACATTTTACTTACTAATGACAACCATGTCTGTTGGATTTTTAAAATTTAATTCAAAAAAGAGGTAAAATTTCATTCAAATGAAAAAGTCATTTTTTTAACAAGTACTTAGTGGTTCCACTATTCTTCAAAAAATTGAAGGTTTACAGAAAAATTACAAAAAATCACTCTAAGCTAAATTTGATATTCCAAATTAAAAAATGATGTCTATTTTACCAAATTAAAATCATTAAAGTATCATTAATTAATTTGATAATTAATTCCCATAGTCAAAACAAAAACCCTGTTTTTAAGAAATAATAACCATCAAAAGATTGATTCTTGTTAATGTCTTATTTCAAAGTGATATTACTTTCAATGAACAAAATTGGGTTAAATAGTAAAAATAAAATCTAACCATATTAATAAATTAGATTAAATGGAAGTTTTGAATTAAAATACAACATTTTTTTCACTATTCATTAAAAATGAACATTATCAAAAAAATATCAAAATTTCATCAAAAGTAAATTTAGATGTCCCAATTATAAAGATTAAACTTATTTTGTTAAAAATAATATGTAAAAGAGAAAAAACTAGATTTAAAGAGGGATCTCCATCAAAAGGGGGTAAATCACCCTTTTAAATTAAATTATGCTTAAAATTATATTCATTTGCATTTTAGGACTTTGACTTTTATTGGATGAATCTAAAAAAAATTAACAAAAATATATTATCGCATTTAAGTCAGTTATATTAATTTCCTCCAATACAACAGCTAGTTGTTAACTACCATTTAAAATAATAATATTATATTATTAGTGTGCAACATAAGATTTCCAAGAAACTTGTTGTGCATGTTAGGTAAGACATTGAATATAGAATCCCCTTTAAAATAAAATCAATATTTAATTCAAAAAAATAATAAATATAAAAATATCATATTAATTATTTTCTTGTGATGTTACATTCTTCCCCCCGTTTTGAAATTTCATCATCACAATTTTAATATTGGGCTTGGAAACATAATTGAATGTCCCACATCGAAAAAAGAGTCTGTAAAACAATAACTTTAAGAGAAAGAAAGAGAAGTAAAAAAGTTCACCCAAGTTAACCCATACTAGGATTCCATATAAGAATACATAGATATGGAAGAGAAAACAAACTGTCATGTTCTGATGTAGAGTGATATAAAAAATAATTTGGAGAATGTTAACCACTAGAAAATCACAAACTTGTAATGTGTTAAACGATCTTTGATTACTCAGTATGAAACGCAAACCAACAACATTTTTGTTTTTCGTTCTTTTTCATAATTTTGGAGAATTTATTTACTACACAGAATACAAACATAAGGAAATATAGTTTCCTTCAAGTAGAGTCTCATCCTTTAATATGTTTCTAGTAAAAGCTAATCTTTTCACCATATAATGAGATTTCATAAAGTCTTGGTCACATGAAAAGCACAAGAATCATCTTCCAGAGAGTCACATAATCCACAAAATAATAACTATATATTTCCCTTACCTTTATACATCTACTAAAACCAAAATGGTTAGAATGAGATCATATAATCCCCCAAAAGAATAATCCTTTATAAAAATAAATACAACTATTAATCTCCAAAATTCAACAAAAAGTACCCAAAGTTCAAGAAAGCCAATTAAATACACAATCATGCTTAAAATTACTCCAAATAATCCAAACTAAGATTGAAACCCAAAACTTATAAGGATTTAATCACATATTCTTCCACAATAAATATTAACATTTATCTCCAAATAACATCGACTACTATTAATGTCTCGTACGAAAGTGTAATTAACCTAATCATATATTCTCTATGCTAGGTTAATCATTATCCAGAAATAACAAAAATCACCATATGTCTACAATAAATATGTATATTCATACAATAAAAAATTTCAACCATTCCTCCACAAATGAAATCCTATAGTATTTTATTTTCCTTAGGCATATAGTATTCCAAAAGAGAAAACATCTTCCAAAATAACCATTATCATTTAATCACTGAATAATTTTCCTATAATAAGGATATCCAATTGATAAAAAATATGTTCCCTAAATCAACTTATTCTTGATCCATAAAATCCTTTAACAAAAAAGTATAATTCATACTAACTGGGGACTTCACGTAGGCTTGTGCTAGGTGATAAAACCCAATCACACTTTTGTTGTGGGTTTGATTCCCACAGCTTTAACTGACGTGATGAGTTGTCACACAGTCTGTCTGTTGTCATTTTTATAAAACTCATAAATAACCTTAACATGTTTTAACCTTAATATTTTTATTATAAATTCATTTTCATCCCAACACATTAATATAGTTCTGTTCGTATCCAGACAGGGATGTATTTTCTTGTTAAACCACTTACTCCATACTCACCAAAATACCTAGAAGTTTTCCTATATTTAAAAATTTCTATAGCGGTTTTATTAATGTTTTCAAAGACTAATTTCCATAAATAACTAAACAATACTTTGATAGCAACTATAGAATCCCACCTTTTTAATACATTACTTTTCATTTCATTTTACAAACAGTGGATCATTAAAGTCCAATGTCTTGGAAATCATGAAAAAAATTGAACACATAAACATGCCTTTAAATCCCCTTGAAAATTATCATTAATAGTGATCCAATTTACAATTACTACATCTCATAACATAGAGACATAAAATCAAAGAAAATGGTGAGCAGAAGGCCCAGTAAGGAAAGCAAGGGAATTACTTTACTTGTGATGTCACTAAGAACTTGATAAAAAACATAAAGACGTTAGCAATTGTAAAAGAGGTATATCATAATAAAAATAAAATTAATCAGAACATGAATGTGTGAATATAACATTTCATTTATACATTCATGAACATATCACCAAGGTCCATCCCTAAGGTGTTATAAAAATTACCATGGTTATTCACCAAGGTATTGTGAAACTTGTCATCTCAAGAGATTAATTCTCTTCCCAATGCATTGAAGCGTTATCAGGGCACACCATTAATATGTCTTTACTTCAATGTGATCCACATAGATCATAATAATAAATTTCATTAATAACCCATAGATAATAAAAAAATGGGCTAATTTCAAAATCATGACGTGTTAAAAGTTCATAAAAATAAGATTGTTAAGTCATTTATAACCCATGGAAAGGGAGTGAGGGATACATTTATGTAAATTCCAGAATCAAATATATCATTTTTTATAAATATGAACACCCATAGAGACGAAATAGGTATGGGTATTCACATATATAAAATAAGAGAATATCTTGAGAGAAAGAGAGAGAAATTTGGAGACAAAATTTCTGTAGCGTAACGACTATATGACATGGTTTTAGAAAATAATAAAAGAGAATGGGAAAGGGTATCCCATAAATAAATTGATAATTTTTTTGAAGAGGTACAGAATAAAAAGAAATAAGATCATGGTGTGAATATTTTAATGATAGAACACATGAAAAGGAAACATGAAAAGAAAGGGAACACGTGATTTCATTTAAGAAAATTCAGCAACCTAACGACGTCACTTGAAAATTCCAAAAATCAATTGATGAGATTGGAAGGGGTCTCTAATAATTTGGAAAAGAAATTTACAATAGTAAAGATATAGAATAACAAGCCCCCTCATAATAAAATGGAACTATATGACATAACATAAAAGAAGTCATGACTTAAAAGAGGAGGGTGAAAGGTTTTTTTTACCGATTTGGTAACATTCAAAATGTACACCCCAAGAAATAAGGATCATATAAAGAATATGTAAATACCCATAAATTAATGTATATTATACAAATATTACAATCATGGGATGAACATACCCCCACACAAAAGGAAATAGTGGAAAATATACCATGAATCACACTGGAATAAGAAGTGAGAAGAAAATACCCAACCACATTGTATTGAATCAAATTGTATGACTAAAAATTACTAACCAAAAAAATATTGACCGAATACCATGAAAATAAATAGAATCCTGATAATATATATCCAATGGAAGTACACAATACACCACATGCTATAAATAAGTGGTGAACAATGGAAATATCAAGGAATTAAAAGTGATATTAGAAACCCCTTTCCACGTTGTAATCAATCGAGTCATATGACCAAAAGTTAATAACCAAAAAATGATTCATAGAATAACATGAATATAAATAGAATAAAGATAATATATATGATATGGAAGTACAAAATAAACCACATGCAATTAATTAGTGGTGAACAATTGAAATCCCACATAATTAAAAGTGAGATAACAAACCCCTTACCTCGTTTTCCGACTTGACTCGCTCGTATGTTTCTTGTTCTTCTTGAATAATAAACTTAAGTAATATTATACTCAATTGAGAATATTTTTCATGTTTAATATACTTTTTATTTTACTTATTACCTTGTTATAACAATTATTTAATTATTTGAGCTCATATCAGACATTGTATCAATGTTCGGAACTTGAGTTAAATATGAACTTGTTATAATTATAAATTGTCCATGTGGTCAAAATTAAATTATCTCCAGAATTATATTAATTATTTATATGTCATATATATCATATATATCCATTATATATATGTATTTATAATAGTACATAACATTTGTATATAATAAATTAAATGCACCGTTCATGGAGACAGTAACCCGTATGTACGCATGAACGCTACTTTCATTTCTATTTCATATTTTAACTAAATGAAATCATAGTGATTCATAGGTATATTATAATTTCAGTATAATATATATGTCATATATGTTACATAAGTTCATAAATTTAATTTTTTATATGTTCCACGTATGGCATGAACGAGTCATATCACTTTGAGGGGGCGGTAGTTCACACTTCCTCTAATGAAATTATCCCGTTTACCCATTATGTGACCCATAAAGGTATTCTATAACAAGGAAAATACAGAATCAAAAAGAAGTCATAAATATAATATATATCATATATTGATACAGTTCCATCATAATGGTCACCATGAGAGGCGGTTGGAGATAATTGAACAACCATCATTTCGTGAGGTAGTAGTTTGTCGTCCACTGAAATAGTATGTTCTTTACTCATTAGATAGAGGTTTGTGTTAGTTTAGCTCAAATAATTATAAATAAAAAATCCTTGTATATTGAGGATATTGTTTTTTTTCTATTAACAATGATAATAAAATGAGTTTAGGGGGTTGAAGTAGTAAAATAAAACAAAAGAACTTAAGAGAAGACATTACCTTTACATTGGGTAACTCTATTTGGATTTAACCAAAAGGGATTCTTGAAGTGATTTATGACAATAGCAAGGCTTCTAGGATTAAGAGAGAGATATTGGGATCTTATTGGATTATAGGATGGATGATCCAAGGGCTTGAGAAGTGTGAGAAATGGTTTGAAAGTGAGGGATTTTTATAAGGGAGAGGAGGGGCTCTTTGGGAATGTTTGAAAATATTTTTTTATTATATAATTTTTTTGGTTTATGAAGATCCAAAAATCAATAAAGTCTAATATATGGTGGTCCATGTTCAAAATAAAATCATCCAATAATAATTGGACATGTTTTGGATATATTTTTTTATCTTTCTATTTATTTAAATCATCCATTAATGACGTAAACACTACATCATCCTTGTGTCGAATACCATGATGTAGGAAATATATGTATATTTACAATGAATATATATATTAAAAATTGTAACTCATATAACCCCATGAAAAAATTGTTTTATTAACACAATACATGTTTATGACATTTTTTACAATAAATAAAAAGTTATTAATGTCATTGTCTTACCCAAGTGGCTAAATTAGGGCCCCAAATTGACCCATGGATTTTTTGGTCGGCCATTACTCATCCAATAAGTTTAGGACAAGTGTCAAGGTAATTTTTTTATTATTATAAAATTATTTTTACCTTAAATTAACCTAATTACCATTAATCGTGGTTAATAAAAGACAAAAGTTATTATTCACCAAAAATTATTTTATCCCATTGAACCACATTTTACTAACTAATGACAACCATGTGTGTCAGATATTTAGAATTCAATTCACATAAGTAGTAAAATTTCATTTAAATGGAAAAGTAAGTTTTTTAACCACAACCATGTGGTTTCACTATTCATCAAAAATTGAAGGTTTTAAAAAATTCCAAAAATTCACTCTAAGCTAAATTTGATATTACAAATTAAAAAATTATGTCTATTTTAACAAATTTAAAACATAGAAGTTGCATTAATTAATTTTATAATTAATTACCATCGTGAAAAAAACGTGTTTTTAAGAAATAATAACTAACAAAATATTAATACTTATTAATGTCCAATTTCAAATTGAAATTTCCTCCAATGGACAATATTGGGTTAAATTGTAAAAATATTATCTATTTACACAATAAAACCAATTAAAAGATTATCTAACCATATATATAATTTAGATTAATGGCCGTTATGAATTAAAATACAACATTTTTTTACTATTCATTAAAAATAAACATTATTAGCAAAAATTCAAAATTTCATCCAAAGTAAATTTTGATGTCCCAATTCTAATGATGAAAATTATTTTGTCAAAAAAAATAATATGTAAAGGTGAAAAAAACTATATTTAAAAAGGGTACTCCATCAAAAGGCGGTAAATCCCCCGTTTAAAGTAAATTATGCATAAAATTATATTCATTTACATTTTAGGCCTTGTACTTTTATTGGATGGTTGTAAAAACATTTAACAAACATATATATCATATTTAATTTAGTTTTATTAATTCCTGTGAATATATCGGCTAGGTGTTAACTACCATTTAAAATTGTAATATTATATTATTAGTGTGCAACGTAAGATTTCAAAGAAACATGTTATTACATGTCACGTACGTCATTGAATATAGAATCCCCTTTAAAATGAAATTAATATTTAATTAAATAATATTAATAAGTATGAAAATGTAATATTATTTATTTTCCTAGGATATTACATGAACAGATACTACTAACCATGCACCAACCATGATCTTAACACAAATTGACTACGTTTCGTTTTTTTCATGTCCCAAACCCCCAGAACACACTCAAGACCTATCCTACCCTTTGGGATTCTTCCATTAACCCATTTAAAGATGAAATTTATATTGAATGTGAACACTAATCAATAACCATGTTCTTATAACAACCCCACTATACAACATCTATTCCTTGAGCTTCCCTTTCAAATATTTCAAAATTCCACCCCAAGGAAAAAGTGTTGGGATACTGGCCCCACCTAGAAGTTTCAGTCTCACATGTTTCCTCCTAAATATGGCCATTCCATCACAAAATTCAAATCAAAATCATAGACATACCTCATAATGCTTTCCACTAGTAATCACAACACATATCAGATGTTCATCGAAGGATGCATCAACCTCAAGCCCATCATATCTATCATTAAAACATAATAGAAAAGTATGAGTAATACCACTAAATATACCACACAAGGGGGGGAATTATACATGGTAATGCACAGCCATGGGAGAGCCAATTTGTACACCTCCAGTCCAATTATGCCTACAAACCCAAACAACCCATGACATATGGAAATAACTCTCCACATTTCCAATTCCCCCAAACCTACTCTGATTACCCTTCAAAAAAACAAAATATATAATCAATTTTCAAATTTAAACCATCCATGAAATCAGAATTAATCCAACCATATCCTCCAACCTACACCAGTCCACAACTCAAGGCCCAATGTTCTTATTATACATGTAAAAACCCAAAACATAACCAAATCCCAATGTTCACCAAAAGACACCCAAACGATTAAAACACAAGACAATTATTGATACAAAAAACAAATCACCATGATGACATACATTGTCCCATAAAACCCATAATGCATATCAAATCATAAATGGACTAGTTTCTCTCTATGGTGCTCCCCACCACACGCATGGGCTCACAACCACCAAAATCTGATGTTTTTCACCTCCACCATCATGAAAGCCCACTATAACCTAAAATAAATATTTTTCAAAACTCTAGGAATTTTCCTAAATCACCATGCCAAAAAATACATGGGAACAATATCTAACATTGACATCCCTCCATTCCATTGAATCCACTATGAAACGACACACATCCATCATCAATACATCATGTAAGGACAACATGGTTATTCCTAAACCATTTCCCATTCCAAAAAATCACATATCATTTAATATCATGCACTGATGGTTATTTAAAACCAACCACAATAATTCTTCTTCCATGATGTTTTAGAACATCCATGGTTGAGTCATCCTAAAACTCCCAACTCCCATTATTGGCATGTTATCACTTCAGTTTTCCATCGTGCCTTATCGCTTAAGGAATACCACCACCATCCATCGTGCCGACCAATGTCTATCCTAATCTCTTGAGGATGTTCCACTATAAATAATCCACTGAAACATTTCGAACATAAACACGCCTGTTGGTTTTTAAACCACGCTGTGCTTGATCCCAATAGTTAGACTGATAAACCACCAAATACATGGCCTATATGGCCTTCTCACGGAAACCAAAAATTTACCTCACAAGTTCCCATAGCATCATGATGGAACCAAATACATCCAATGGTATGATCCAGAAATCTATGAGTAGTATATCACTCCCCACTTTATGTGTGTTTCTATCGATTCTTTCTTCAAGATGTTACAACCACTATAACTCATTATCATTTCATTGTAAATCCAAATAAGTGGATTCGGAAATCTCAACCCTAATCGAGTGACAAACCAAAAATTAAGAATCTCCAATGCTTGACTAATGATAATGAAACCTTTATAATTCACCAACATAAAACTACCCCATGAATATCTCTTCGGTTGGTTTAGTGTGAACCAACCGCAGCATGACTACACATTTAGCTTCCTCCAAGGGAACATCCATTAAGAATGATCTTCATCCGACAAGAAGAAACCCATTAGCTGGTTGACCTACTTCTAATCCCCCCTAAGTATTCAAAGAATGATGTTAATATATATGTAATGATATTATTATGTCTATAGTTATGCCAATATGTTTTGTTATGAAACCATAATAATTGACCGAGAACTAATCGACCTATCTCATGACCAGTTCATTCCAGTTTTATTTCATAATACAACATATGATCTCCCTATTGAGAAACAAATATACATAACTCAAATGGAATCATTTATCTCTCCCATTTTCCCAAAACCTATTCCTCATCAAAAAACCCTAAGCATCAAAACTTTCCTAAAACAATTCACTTAACTTTTCTCAAGATCCCACAAGAAATACCTCCCCAGAGTTAGGCCCAAACACCCACTCAATCAACTAACCATGCCACCTGGTTCTTCATCCTCATCGTTCTTATGGAAATATTAATGTTTCCTTTCAACAAACTAATATTTCACACAGTCAACCCCAACCACATGAACTCCACTCACACCAGGTGTCACTTCTAGAACATAAGTATCAATACATGCTTCGGTAACCCTAATATATTCTACCCAACTCAACAATGAGTTCATTATCAAGCATTATAAACATCATTATATCGATAACACAAATGGTCCTTCCATTCAGAAAAACAATTAAAACCATTGAAAAGAACATAATTTTTTTCCTAATAAATAAATCATGTCATAATAATTATCTTTTAACAAACATAAATGACACTAGGAATCAATTGCAACTCGAAAACACCCACACATTATTCACATTAAAAGGCACCTATAACATTGGGATATCCTCCCTGGAGGATACCCTTGGTTTTCAAAATCCACTAATGCATAATCACAACTGAAGTTGCATCTCCAAAACCATTTATTTTCCTACTATTCCCACTATGTTTTACCCGATCATGGAAGTACTCTCTTATAACCACTGTCAAGGTCCAAAATACCTCATATGCCTCACATACCCAAAATAACCAACAATGAAATGATCCTCTCTCACATGTAATCCTTGAAGGGAAATCATTACAAAATCCATAAAATAGATTCATGTTTCCCAAGGACACCAGATAATTCCTTAACCCATATTCATCAAACCACAAATAACTCGTTTCTCATGAGCATATATCCTACCCCCTATCCAAAGAAAACTATGTATAACACACAAAATAACCATTCAAACTAGGTCCCCTAACAAATACACACACCCAAATATATCTCCAATCTGAGATAAAACCTCATTATATGGCCCATAACATAAATTTCGAGTTCCCAACCAAAAATGATTTCCACATATACATTAACATATGAAATTTAAAAACCTCAAGGTAACACAATAACTGAAGTTACAAAAAAACTCATGGTCCTATACAAACAACTAATTAAAGTCTCATATCCCATAACCAAGGTCTCATAACTAAGGAACTATCACTAAACAAACCTCCAACAAAATGATCTAAAAAAATAGGGGCATCCATTTCCAATGTCCCTGTAGGTTCAATAATTTCACATTTCCTCTTATCTTTAAAGATAAACATTTTAAATATTCATATTCACATGTAAAAGAATTTATATTACCCAAAATTTTGGAAAACCCATATTAATTCAAATTATTATTTCAAATAATTTTTAATTGAAAGAATTTAGAAGAAATGTCAATTTTTTTAAACCACATACTGAAGGTACTCTACAAGCATATGAATCCAAGGAAATATAAATCATATAAAATATAGAAAACATCAATCAATCATATTTGCCTAGTATGATGCATTAACCAACAAAACCTCTCTTTACTTATAAAACCAAGATACAAAACCTCATAAATAAATAACATCACATCCATGTGTGTCACTCATGGTAAAATTATCAATGATAAGTGAAAGGAAAAACATAAAATCTATTTTCCAACCATAAAAACATTGGGTTTTCTCGTGCATGGGGCTATAGGTACCAAGGCGCGAGATCAATAAAGAGGTACAAAAGGACACTAGTCTTATATATAACTTTCCTAGAATAGTAATACAAAATAATCAACCTATGATACAACATTCTAATATCCCACACTAGGATGCACTATAACTGGTTCCCCATATCGGGTCACCACATGACCTTAGGCATGCCTCCCCGTACACCAGATGCTAACATCTACCAACACAATTCTATAATGATATAACGGAGAGACTAAACCTACATATCAGTGTTATGATACAACAAATATTGTATAAAAATATGTAATAACCACTAATAACAATAAATGGAAAATATATGGGAAGTGGAAACATGTAACCATGTAAACATGATATAACAATATGATGAGTGCATTACATGTCATGTTGTTATTCAAATAAAACCTCCAATACTATATCCATATCAGACCTCAAACAAATACTAGAGTCCCGACCCCATCCTAACATCACATTCCCCAACCCATAAGACCCCATTTCTACCAAACACTAGGTCCATGTCTTGAACCTGTACCATCAAACATGTAACATTTTATTGGGTGACCATGTTATTTTTAATCCCAAGTAGGGTGTGAGTACATATCACAAGGACACTAAAAATGGTGTATAAATAAATATATAGTCTATAAAATCTCTTATGTAGATAATAATGTTAAATATATAAACAAGTAACCTAAAAGAAACATATTTAATATTTAAAAAATTATTAATTAATCATTATAAAGTTTTTGTTATTGTGATAAATTCAACCAACCTAACACACTGTAGTAATTCAAGTAGCCTAATCCATAGAATAATCGTTTGAAAGATTTTAATCATGAAGGGGAATTGTTTTATCAACTCAATTTTACCACACAAATTAGATAATATGTCAATGTAACAAAAATATGTTCATACCTTGGGAGAAAAAAATATTAAGTCGACCATACCAAACCATGCCACTTTTTGGAGAATAGAGCCTCAGTTATACAGTCCAAACCAATAAAAACTTCTATCGTTCATTGGGTACCAATCTAGACCAACCCAAAAATGAGGATCCTCATTCCAATACTCTAGTTATAAAGTACTTCAGTGTTTCGTAGAGATCCAATCTATCCTAACCCATGAGATTAGAGTTTAAGTCCAATACCCCACTTGTAAAAATTACCACATGGACATTAATGTTTATTTATATATCAAATTTACCTAGATTACATATAATAACCCATTTAACTCTTCATGTAAAGGATAACATCCCTTCATGATATCTCTCATTTCCCATAAATAAATCACTTCATGAAACACTTAGACCAACTACCCCTTATGTTAAAATTATCTCAAAAACACCCATCAAAACATGTGTATCATTTCCAAATCCAAACAAGGCCATTGGAATTAATTTCCATGAAACCACTAAATAGATATCCTTGGTAATGGTCACAAAAATGAGTCCCACATCATCAGTTCAAATCATCTTTAAAAAACTGTAAAGAAATGCCCTTTTTAATTCTTCTTGAGGATAAAAACGCATCTTAAAACATTAATCACTTTCAAAAATAATTTTTGTTTATTGAATATCATGATCAGATCAATATAAAAAACACTTCCTTTAATAAAATTAAAAACAAAACCTATGCATTTACAAATGAAAATATATGATGTACCAATTATCCCATTAACCATTGCTTCGTACCCAAACTATAATTAAAAAACCATTATCTCTCATAATTAACATATCCCAACATTTAAAATTTCATTTCAACATTTTCAATGGATTGGCACAACCCATTGGTATCCCTAGGTCTTGTATTGAATCATTAACATACCCAATGAGGACCGTGAAGGTTCCCACACCTCAATTTGAGTCCCAAAACTACATTCCATAGGAAATGAAATAAAAGTTCACTAATTAAGGATAAAGGTACAACCATATAAGCATATAAACATTAAGACTGTGGAAAAAATCATTAATACCACCATCCTCATGATTATAGACATCCACTCATCACACTCTGTTCCTTGATTCAAGATAATACAGCCTAAAACACCATTAAAAAGAACACACTAGAAAAATAAAGGGTTATAGATTTAGAAGGGGAGGAATGAACACACCATGAATATTTAGTAAAATTTTAGAAAACACATTTCATGACTTACTCGATGTTTGGAATCACATCCAATGACACTACAAGTGCCTACGATTTGAGAGAGAAATACCCATGGAGGAGGGAGGGGATCCTGGATCATCACACTACCTTTAGGGGTTTACTAGAGAAAAAATTTGGGTATTAATGATTTAATATTAGGAGTAAAAATGAAAAAACCCATTTTTTAGGTGGTTTATGGTTTTTCTGCACTATTTTCCAAACTATGCAAAAATATTTGGGTTCCCTCTACTTAAGAGGAATCCAATCCACATATGGTCCCTTTCCACCACCAAGGTTTGAAAATCCATTCACAAGACATGATATCTCTATTTTACAAGGGGGTATTGGTTTTATAGTTTCAGGGAGACTCCACATGGTATCTCTAGTCATGTACCCCCTTTTATAGGACATACAGTTATAGGGAACAATTACTAATTACCTTGTTTCAACCATTATCTCCACATATATTGACCCCTTTTTCCTTATTATTCATTTCTTGAAACTCTTAGACACCCTCAAGAACCCTCCCAGAAATCAAGAAACTTACATTAACTCATTTAGGAGGAGTATAGAAAACATCAAATTGAAAATGAACCCCTTCAAATATAGGGACCTTATAATATTTGATCAAGAAATATAATTAGTCTATAGTAGTAACCCTTCATAGGGACAGTCATGATAGGAATCACTTCACCATGGATCCTTATCCGATCCTTATAGATGATGTGTATGTGTAGATTTTTCACATAAAAAGAGATCTGAAAGTGCTTTCATTCTGAATTATACCTTCACTCATCTATTTAGGGGGAACACAATGTCTAAAAAGTTTAACACATCCTCTAGATCTATTATATACTTCACTACCTATGTTTAAAAGACGTGTGAGCTTTACATGGAAGGAAAAAACATAGGGGTGGATTTTCCAAATATGTAGAGATGCTTAATTATCCCATGAATAGTGGAGGTTTTCTTATATACCTAAAAAAATCCCATCTATTGGAAAAAAACATTGTCTCTAGGGATATATAGGTGGTGAAAATTATATCTTATACATTATATGTGAGCCACAGGGATTATCTAATATGATTAACCTTTCTACCATGGACACATTTCTTGGAGTGTTCGTCCTATTTTCACTCCCCTATTGCTTACACTTGTTTTTGGCCAAGGATTTCTAGCTATAAAGTTGATGCTCTACCCACTAGGCCAACTCTACCACTACAGCTAGCTCCGCCTATAGCACTCCCTTGACCTCACAGTGATATGAT
Organism: Viscum album; assembly: GCA_963277665.1. Classification (NCBI taxonomy): domain Eukaryota; kingdom Viridiplantae; phylum Streptophyta; class Magnoliopsida; order Santalales; family Viscaceae; genus Viscum; species Viscum album. The sequence goes on along the minus strand of OY728142.1, from coordinate 1,626,941,186 downwards.
TACTATTTTTTCGGTGTGAGGGGTTTCCATTAACAACATCTCTCCCATTCATGGAAAATACTAAAAATATACATATTTTAAAGTAATCACATATACATTTTTGGGTGGTGGTATCTTATTTAGACCCCTCACATCTCTATGTTTAAAGATACACTAGATATATATGACAATTGAAGGTTGGAACATGTAATAAAGATGAGTTTACACCATGAGGACCAATTAATTGAAGAATCAAAACTATCCCGTTGACCATTGTGAAGTGTATGGCTAATAGATTTCATTCCAATCGACCCCTTCCACTTGTTCCCCACATAAAAAATCCAGGTGGGATGTCTTCTGCTTGAAGGTCCTTGCACTATGATTTTTCAGAATTCCCATGATTTGAGGGAACATGAAGAAAATGATGTATTCCTAAAACCTAATACTAATCATACCATAAACTAGGACCAATTTGAGTAGAAGACTAATGAAAATGATTAGGATAGAGAGCTAGAAGTTCAGGTTGGGATGGGATATGGGGTCCGGATAATCATCTCCAGCTATGTGTGAATAAACCCTAACATATATGAAATGGAATTCCCCATGATTGTAGATAGGGTCATTTCATTGTCTTATGTGGTGTAGAACTTTTTATAACATTTCCCGCACTAGCACTAACAGGCATACATGTTTCCTCATTGTTATCACTAGTTCCATGAAGAAGGTACACAACCGCACCCTCACGTATTTGTCCCAAACCAGGATCATCCATCTACTGACTTTCATGTGAATTAATCCCACCATCTTAACCCTAGGAACCATGGGATTCACACTATATACCCATAACCACCACATAATTTTTTCTATAATTCTAGAATAAAAGTACTCATTTACTCGTTGGAACTCCATGGGGAATTGATAAGGCCTCTTATGCAGTCTATTCACAAATTCGTTCAATAATTTCTTGAAAAAAATTATTGAAAAATATTTCCATCATCCTTAAATTGTGTTCGCTCATCCCCTGCAATAAGAAAAATATATCCCTTGCTATGGTGGTATAATGCTCCAATACATCTCATACTTTTAGATTGGTGATGAATTCATCATACATAACCCCTTGGATCAGGATCCAAGTGATTTGGTAGAGATTCTAAAAGATGATCTTGACATCCCCAACATACATATGAAATTTATAGGTCCCTTATGCAAAACTACATAGGATCTTAAGAAAGATTCCCAGACATTGGTAGATATGAAACTACGAGGGTTGTGATTCCTCGTGAATCCAAAGCTACATTATCACTACCTTAAACTCATTGCTGGACTAGCATCCCAAGTATTCCCAGGCTCATTCATCCATGAATTTCCCTAAGCCTACCTTGAAGATTTTATCATACTGAGGATGGTATATACCATCATACAATTCCTCCTTAGGGATTTTGTTTATAAATTTACCAAGGGTGTGAACTATAGGTGACAAAATATCCATCAGGATGTGGTCCACATAATTCTTATTCCACATGTACAATCCAAGAGGGCTTTTGAAATAGTAGGAGGGGTCATCTCTAATATAATCAAGAGTGAACACATCATCTATTTGCCCAAAACAGTATAAAGTGAGTCTCTTGCATAGTGGGAACTCATATCAAGACTCTCTCAGAATTGATATGAGTGTGTCAAAAACTAATATGGTCAAAATTCTCCCATGTATCATAAGGTTCCCAAAAATATCATCCTAAGGAGTTGTGCATTATTTTTACCCTTAGTGGTAAATTTTTTCAAAACATTTAAATATATTATGGATGGTTTATGAATTCCATATTACCTATTGGCAGATTCATGGAGGTGTGTTCACATAATTTAGTAATGGAAGACTGTTCATAGAATGATAGTTCATGGTAGAATTTAATTTTATGATTTTTGAGGATCAAAATAATAAAATTATCATCAAGGTCCTAAGATTAATGAAAATTGAGTGTTGTACTATCCTTTGTGAAAATCTCATGGTCCCCTAGGGGACCCACACCCCTATTTATAGGCATATGGTCAAGACATTTTTCTAAATGGAGACATCCCAATCACAAATTTCAAGTGCTTATACATCAAAATATGACATTAATTTCCCTGATAGAAACAAATTATATGGGGGGATTTTTTTATATTCAAAAATACACTTATAACAATAGAGTTTTTGGATGGAATGAGTATATCGAGGTGAATTCAGGCCGAAATGAACAAAAAATCCACTTAAAGGGCCAAATTGATGATTGTCTACACCTTATCAAATGGATGTGGATTGAGAGGGTCCTAGGATGTCCAATTTTTTGATGGTAACCATAAAACAACATACATCCGGATTGTTGGAGATCCATTTCATTGATTTCCTTGGCCTTGTGGAGCCTTGATATGGCTGTCACGTAGCATAACTCTGGATCGAAGACCTAATCTGTTTGAAAAACTCATAAATTATCACAAAAAAATACTAATTTCATGAATCTAGGTCATTTACTTATCTGGGCCTATAAATAGATCCTATGTATGACTGTTAGGGGGGGAAACATTTAAACTTCGAATAAAATGCTATGATTTCATGATACTCCACAACATTTCAAGTGAGAAAGATGATAAATTTCTCAACGTGGAAACCTTTGGTGAAACCAAATCCAAAGGGTTTTTGAGAAACAAAAACTATAATTGAGACAAATTTATCAATAATCTAATACCATAATGTAATAACAAATTCATATGAGTTTCTTTGGGTTTCTTGAGATATCAATTCTTTGTGAAGCCAACCACAAGGGCTCAAAGATATTACCATGAGGTAGGGTCACCATGATTCACAAAACATTCTCCTTCAAAATACCCGTGATCTCATCCAAACTAATTGAATTAAAAAATATATAAAACATCGAGAAACCCAAAAATTTACAAAATACATCATCCATTCCTCTCCATGGTGACCCCTTTCAGCTTATCCCCTTTTCCTGAAAGTTCAGTTCACATGTCCCTTGGGTTCATAAAAAAATGATAACCTACAATCCACATCCTTATTAATCATGTACCACTGACCCTTGTTTCATCCCACTTTTCTCTTATGTGGAATGAGGCTTTATCCAGTCTACCAATACTAATCACTATAATCCTAATTAATATCACTCTGAAGTACATATACCCTAACATCGAGCCTCTGGATTTTCAGTCCTCCACGATAGTGCCAACATTATTACCTAGCCAGAAGAAGATGATCAATAGAAACATAATCCCAATAGGAGCCATATTTAAGGGAAATGGATCACATATCTTGGTAGATATTACTTGTGGAGAATCTTCTAATTTTCTTGATACATCCCCCTCGAGGTGAAAGACCCATCCATGTATACATTGAAAGACATAAAACTTCCTAACTACACATCCTAGACATATGGCATTACACTTCATAATAAATCCCTCATAAAATGACATAAAACTATATGGTTCCCATATTAGATGAACATAGGATCGCCCATCTGTGATCATAATGGGACGACACCCTCTTCGCCATCTACCCAAGAGATGATCCTACTGCATCTGCTGTCTTCCAAGCATAATACCCAAAAAATATCCTCATTGAATGATCATCCTACATCATTAATATTCTATTTACAAGATGAACACCATCTTCCCAAGGTATGATCCTCCTATAGTGTGAATCTTTGATGAATAATCCCCAAACTATCCCTCATTGATGCTCCTTTCATGACATGAATGTGCATACCGAATGAAATTATACTCCATGTCGGTTCATGTCAAACATCCTTAAAGAACATCCTAAAAATACATGTGTTTTGATCCATATCTATCAAATTGTTTAGTAGCAACCCTACCCTAGGATCAATGCTGTAGTAATATAGTGTGAAATTATCCCCCTTGGTTGGAGTCACTCCATCATTCTAGTGTTTTTTTGTAAAATTTTAAGTAAATAAATAATAATAAATTTTTCATATTTATTAATATTTTTAAATAAATATTAATTTCAATTTCAAAGTGGGTGAAATGTTCAATGGTATACCCGATATACAACAACGAGTTTCTTTAAAATCTTTCGTTGCACACTAAAAATATAATATTATTACATTAAATGATAGTTAATGACTATATGTTTTATTGGATGGAATGAATATAACTAACTAAAATATGATTATATATGGGTTATAAATGTTTTAACATTTATCCAATAAATTTTAGAGGCTTAAAGTAAGAACGAATATGATTTTAAGCATAAATACTCTAATATTCATTAAAAGGTCGATTTACAACCATTTGATGGAGAACCAACATTAAATACAGTTTTGGTCACTATATTATGTTCCATTTTACAAAATAAAATTCTTCTTTAGAATAGGGACATCAAAATTTAATTTTAGTAAATTTTTGTTATTTTTCTGATAAAATTCATTTTTAATGAATAGTGAAAAATACTGTATTTTAATTAAAATATTCCTTTTAATATAATTTATGTATATGGTTATATTATATTTTAATTGGTTTTAAAGTGTAATTAGATAATATTATTACCATTTAATCTAATTTTTGTCATTGGAAGCAATTTCACTTTGAAATTGGATAAAAACAACAATTAATCTTTTGAAAGTTATTATTTCTTAAAAACACATTTCGGTTTCGACAATGGGAATTAATTTTAAATTAATTAATTCTAATTTTATGTCTTTAATTTTTAAAAATTTACAACATTTTTGAATTTGGAATATAAAATATAGCTGAGGCTTAATTTTTGATATTTTTCTAAGAACCATCATTTTTATTGAATAGTGAAAACATTGAGTAGTAGTTAGAAACACACCTTTTCATTTAAATGAAATTTTAGCACTTTTGTAAATTGAATTTCGAAACTCCAAAATACATGTTTTTTAATAGTATGTAAAATTTGGTAAAATAAGATAAATTTTATTTTGGTGAATAGTAACTTTTGACTTTTATTTACTATGGTTAAAGGTAAATAAGGTAATTCAAGGTAAAAATAATATAATAATAATAAAAAATTACCTTAACACTTGTCCTAAACTTATTGGATGAGTTAAGTCCAACCATGGTCGTCCTTGGGTCGTTTTGGTACCCCATGGAGGCACATAAGTGTGATGATGACACTTTATATTAATTAATTAAAAGTAAAGACAAAAATGACTTAAACATATATGTTTTATTAAATTAATTATTACATAGGGTTATATTAGTTATATTATTTATTATAAACATTCATTGGAAATATAAAACGATTTCTTATATTGTGGTATTTATTTATAATATTTCGACATCAAATAAATTAAATTATAATGACACAATTATGGTGCAATGTTTCTCTCATTAATAAATGATTTAAATAAATAAGATTATAAAGATTAAAATAATTTCCAAAACCTGTCCTATTCTTATTGGATGATTTTATTTAGAAAATGATTCATATTATATTTTAATTTAATAAGTTTTCTACTTTTAGAAAAAGACAATAATTATATAATAATTTAATATTTTCACACTTTCTTAAAAATCCACTCCTCTCTCTTATAAAAAGTCCTCACTTATAACCCATTTATCACACTTCTCAAGACCCTTGTCTCATCCAACCACTTCACAATTAATCTCCCTAAATTCCTATATTTTCATAAAAGCTTCACCTTTGGCAGAAGGAAATTCACGAAAACCTTTCTGTTCAAACCAAAGGGAAATGCCAAATTTAAAGGTAACATCTTCTCTTAAGTCCTTATGTTTTATTTTATTTCCCAAACCATGTAAGCTCATTTTATTTATTTATTTTATAAAAACACTAGTATCCTCAATATACTAGGTTTTTTTATTTGAAGGATTCAAACTACACTTACACACACCTCTATCTAATGGGTAAATAACATACAATTCCTGTGGATGGAAAACTACTACCTCACGAAATGATGATTTTTCAATCAGCTCCTACCCCATCTTATGGTGGAAATTATTATGGAACTATATTTATATGTGATATATATTAGATTTATATTGTTTCTATGCTTTTGTTTTTTTCATTTATAAAATACCTTTATGGTTTCCATAGTGGGTAAATGTGATAATCTCATTTGAGAAAGTGCAGACTACCGCCACCTCAAAGTGATATGACTCGTTCATTCCATACGTGGGACGTATAAAGGAAGGAGTTAATGTAATTATATATTATATTATATTGTAATTATAATATACCTATGTATCATTATTTTTTCATTCATTTAAATACAAAATAGAAATGAAAGTAGTGTTTATGCGTACGTCGGACTTACCATCTCCTTGAATGGTGTATTTAATTTCTTATCTCCAAATGTTATTTACTATTATAAATAACATATATATAGGATATATAGGATATATATGATATATAAATCATGAGTATCATTCTTCATATAGGGGACTATTGACCACATGAACAAATTGTAATTATATGAAGTTTATTTTTTACTCAAGTTCCGAACATCGAAAAAATTTCAGACATGAATTAAAATAATTACCTAATTGTTATAGTAAGGTAATAATTGATATAAAAGGAATAATAAACTTGAAAATGTGATTAAAAAAGTATAAATTAACTTTAGTTTATTATTCTGGAGATTAAAGAACAAACGGGTCAAGTCGGACATGAGGTAAGGGACTTCGTCTCAAAATCCTTTCATTGAAGCATATTTTTTTTATACATGAATTTATTATATACAGTGTATAAACACCACAAACTTTTCATTTCATTGTAAGGGAATCCTTTTCTTTGAGGAATTTTACTAAATGACAAAACAAAATGTTTCTTTTTAACATATGCAGTGACAATGAACTTTTTTCCGTCATGAGTATTATTTGATCTTTAGCTTCCATAAAAAGTTGTAATGTTTTTAAAATGGAAATAAATACCATATATTATTTTTACATATTTTGGTATGGAAAATGGTTTTGTTATGTCAATATATTTAAATTCGATATTGTCATTGAAATGTTGAAATGTTATCTTTCCTTTTTTATTTGTTTTATGTGTTATGAATATGTTATGGTTCTAGGGAATTGTTTACGTATACAGGTCGTTCCATGTTAAACCTAGAGTGGGTGATCCCAAGGTAGTTGTCCAATGCATTGGGTAACATGATGGAGGTGAATGTGAATGTTTATCCTAATTGATTTATGGAATATACTATGATGGGTATTCCAATTATATGTCCCTATGTAGACGTGATAGTTACAATGTAAGTATGAAATGGATTCCACAATTTACCTTTATGATTTATGATTTCTATGTTTTATTCATAAATATTAGGATGTCATGAGGTATGATAAAGAGCTTATGATATGTATGTATTGATTAACTAATGTTTTCTTTCATTTTTTTTATAACCCCTACTGAGCTTTTTATGATCATCCCATGTTTTTAAAAAAAATTCATAGGACTTAAAGATGAATAACATCAAGGACATGATAAAGGAAAAGTCATGTTGTCTAAAATATGAATCTAGAAAAGACTCTTTTTTTCAAGAGTTATTATTTAATGAAAATATGGAAACTGAGTAGAAGTGTCTACTTTGTATCTTTTGAGATGTATGGTAATAGTAATGGTCTAATTCTATAAAACTCTAAACCTAAAAATATCCCCAATGTGAATTTTCCATTTCATTCAACATTATGTAATGTTTTAAGGTTGGGTCCTTATAGTTGGTATCAGGGGTCAGTTGAGGCAACTAAAGGAGTTAGAATATTGTTAAATTAATGTCTCTAAATTTATTTATGGTATGATTGAAATGATATAGAAATTATAGATTATCATGTTGTTTCACCTAAGATATTTTTGTGCTCATAATGGTTTTCTATAGAAGAAACAAGGCAGCTATGATGGGACGACATCAGAAAGAAGAAAACCATTCAAGTTAGCAACCTGAGATGGTCTGAATTGGAACTAAACAGTTTTTTGTAGTGATGGAACAGTTGACTCAAGTTATAAATGGTGGTGGTATCCATGCATGAGATCATCCAGATCAACCACAGGAGAACATGTCAGTAGTGGAGCATTTGTTCAGGAAACATCCCCCATCATTTAGAATATCATCTGATCCTATGCTAGAAGAAGGGTTGTTTAAAGAACTAGAAAATATTTTTGATGTCATGGGGTGTTCATAACATCAAAAGGTATGTCTTTTTGTTTACTATTTTGAAGGTGAAACTGATCAGTGGTGGTCGATGGTGAAAAATATCATGGATAGTGAGGATATTGTTTCTCTTGATTGGGATGAATTCAAAGGTAGGATTCCAGAGAAAGTTATTCTTAAGGTGGTTCATCTTAGGATGGAAAACAATTCTTGGAATTCAGGTAGGAGGATGACTCAGTGGATGCTTGTGAAGGAAAACTCACTCGACTTGCAAGGTATGCTCGAAATTTAATATGATATATTGATAGTAAAATCATCCATTTTTTTCTAATTATTTAAGACAAATTATCGAAGGGATTTAGATTGTCATGAGTTCAAAAGTTATGAATTTTTTATCGGTGTGCGACGAAGGTGGAAATGGTGTTTGCCGATGATCAAGTGTTCTTTGAAAAGCAACAGAATAAGAGGTCGAGGTGGTAAAAAAAGTGAATAACTCTTCAAAAAGTGTGATGGAAAGAGACAAAAGTTTACATTTTGTGAAAATTGTGGTAAAATTCATGATGAATAATTTATTTGGAATTATTTTAAGTGCTAATGATGTGGTTAAATGGGACATAAGGCTCATAATTGCCCTAAAAATGTTCTGGGTAATGGTAAGAAAAAATCTGATTTATAGTTAGTAAAATGATTTCAGTGCAATGAAATGGGTCATTATAAAAATGAGTGTCCAACAAAGAACACAACTGAGGGAAAGCAGTTAGAATATAAGCGGAAAGGGGTGGCGAAATCCATTGCAACTACTTCAGCAGATGTTGGGCCATCAAATGAAGTTGTATCAGGTACACTGCTTGTTTTGTAAGTTAATACCAATGTGTTGTTTGATTCAGGTTCTACACATTAGTTCATATCTGATAAGTTTTGTAGTAAATTTGGAATTCCATCTCATGATATGAATCCTAAACCTATGGTAAAAACAACTGGGGAAACGATGAGATGAAAAGAAATTATAAGAACATTCTTTTCTTTGTGTGCGGAAATAATATTCCTTCCCACCTTATTGTTTTGCCTCTAATAGAGTTTGATGTAATTTTGGGTATGGATTGGATTTATGTTTATCATGCTAAGATTGACTACAGATCCAAAGAGGTTTCTTTCCATAAATATTTTCTTTTTGTGTACAATAATGAACCCTTACTTTTGATAACTTACCAGGAAGATGAGAAAATAGTAAAATATATAAATCAATGTTACCTTACACATATTGTTGAAAAAAAGTAATTATTCATATTAATTATGTGCCAGTGGTAAATAAGTACTTTGATGTTTTTTGATGAGTTTTCCGATATTATACCTGATCAGGAAGTTGAATTTATTGTTGAATTTGTTGCTGATGCTGACCCAATTTTAGAACATCCTTATCAAATGGCTCAAATTAAATATTTAGAGTAAAATAATTAATTGTAGGAGTTATTAGATGAAGGATTTATTCGACCTAGAACATCACCATGGGGTGGCCCTCACTTATTTTTTAAAAAGAAAGATGATTCAATGAGACATTGAATTGATTATATAGCATTGAATAACATAACTGTTAAGAACAAGTATCATTTGCCTCATATCGATGATTCGTTTAATCAAATCCAGGGATCTCAATATTTTTTGAAGATTGATTTGAGGTCAGTGTATAATATGTTGAATGTAAGGGAAGCAGAAATTCCAAAGACTGCATTTCATACTAGATATGGGTATTATGAATTTGTAATTATGCGATTTGGGTTAAACAACACACCTACTGTATTCATTGATCTTATGAAAATACTTCAACTTGAGTTCTTGGATAAGTTTGTGGATTTGTTCAATGATGATATTTTTGTTTATTAAAAAAGTTATGAGGATCATGAATGTTATTTAAGGGTTTTCTTGAAAACCATAAAAGAAAACAAACTCTCTGGGAAAATTAAAAAGTTTGTGTTTTGGATGCAACAAATTCGATTCCATGGTCACATCATTTAAAAAATTGAATAATTATTATCCTTATAAAACAAAAGTTGTTGATGGCAGTGACCAAAAAATATAACAGAGATTTGTAGTTTTCTTGTTTTGGGAGGTTATTACTAGAGGTCTGTTGATAATTTTTCAAGGATATATAGTCCAATGACCAAGTAAACTCGAAAATGTGTTATGTTCATCAGCACAAAAGAATGTGATGATTATTTTCAGGAATTGAAACGAATATTGGTGAATGCTCCAGTTTTGGAACTACCTTCTAGAAATAGTGATTTTGTTATCTATAGTGATGATTAGTTGAAAGGAATTGGTTGTGTCCTTATGTATAATGATAATTGTATTCTTATGATTCATGTTAGTTGAAACCTCATGATTTTAGTTACCCAACACATGATTTGGGATTAGCTTATGTTGTTTTTTCATTAAAAATTCGGAGGCATAATTTGTATGGAGGAAAATTTGAAATACTTTCTAACCAAAAAAGTTTGAAGTTTATATTCACTCAGAATGAATTAAACATGAGACCGAGAAGATGGTTGGAATTAATCAAGGATTATGATTGAATGACCATTTACCATCCGGGAAAAGAAAATAATGTGGTTGATGCTTTGAGTCAAAAATGTAATGCGTCATTAACGAAGCCATTTTTGGAATGAGATCATTTGGTTTTTGATTTGGTGAACAATGGAATATATGTTTTTGGTGTAGAAAATTATTTTGTTTTGTTTCAGGTGTTAGTGAAATCGTCTCTATCGGACATAATTAAGAAAGCATAGAAGATATATAGTGACTTTCAAACAAAGGTAGAGTTTTCATCAAATGGGTAATTTACATGATATTATCATTGATAATGACTCTGTTTTGAGGTTTAGAAAGAGTTAATGTGTGTCTGGTGATCCATAGCCAAAGAATGAGTTCTTATGTGAAGCTCATAGTTCTCCGTTTTCAGTTCATCCTATCAGTAAAATGATGTATAAAGATCTTCGAGGGTATTATTAGTGGGATTTAATGAAAAGAGATATTGCTGATTTTACTGTGAAGTTTTTGACATGTAAACATGTTAAAATAAAGTGGAAGTTACTGAAAGGGATGCTTCAGTATTTAACTGTGCTAGAGTAGAAATGGGAAAATATATCCAAGGACTTCATCGTGGTATTATTATAGACATCTTGAGGTAATAATAAAATCTGGGTTATTGTTGATCGATTGACTAAATCCTCTCATTTCCCTCCTATTGGAAATACTTTATTTCAATATCAAATTTCAGAGTTGAATATTAAATAGATAATCAGGTTTCATAGAGTTCCCCTCTCCATTATATCTAATCATGATCCAAGGTTTACTTCTATATTTTGGAATGTCCTTCAAATATTGTTGGGTACAAAATTAAATTTTAGTATAGCTTTTCATCCACAGTCAGATGGGCAGTCAGAACAAACAATCCAGACCATGGAGGATATGCTACGTGCTTTTTAATTAGATTACCAAGGATTTTGGGACCAACATCTTTCTATGGTTTAATTTTCATGTAATAAATGTTATCATTCCAGTATACAGATGGATCCATTTGAATTATTATATGGGAATGAGTGTTGATCTCCAGCTTTTGAAGAAGAAGTCGGTGAAGGGAAACTGATGGGACCCAAATTTGTAGAAGAGATGGAAGAATAAGTTCAGTTGATTCAAAAGAAGATGAGAATAGGTCAGAGTAGGCAAAAACATTATGCGAATAAGTGGAGAAAGGATCTTTCATTTGAGGTAGGTGATCGTGTCTTTCTCAATGTTTCTCCATGGAAAAGTGTGATACATTTTGGAATGATGGGAAAGATGAGTCTGAGGATCATTGAACCTTATAAAATCCTAGAGAAAGTTAGATCAGTTGCGTACATAGTGCCTTTACCTCCAAGTTTATACAAGGTCCACAATGTTTTCCATGTATCATTGTTGAGAAAGTATATGTCGGGTCTATCTCATGTTTTGATCCCAAAGGTTGTTCAGTTGGAAGATAATCTCTCTTATAAGGAACAACCAGTCCTGATTCTTGACCATAGAGAGAAAGTGTTGTAGAATAAGGTAATTTATTATATAATGTTTTTATGGAAAAACAATCTGTTTGAAGATGCAACAAAGGAATCTGAAAATGTTATAACGGATAAATACCCCCATTTATTTGATAAGTGAATAAAACTGAGAGGATGTAATTTCAAAAAGGGGAGAAGGATATAACATCCCACTTTAATAAAAAATAATAAATTTCCATATATATTAATATTTGTGAATTAATTATTAATTTTAGTTTCAAGGGATACTATGTTCGATGGCTTACCCGATACGCAACAACGAATTTCATTGAAATCTTATGTTGCACACTAACAATATAAGATTGTTATTTTAAATGAGAGTTAACACCGAGCCTTTGTATTGGAGGGAATGAAAATAAGTAACTAAAATATTATTATATATGTATGTTAAATGTATTTAAATTTATTAAATAAAATTTATTGGCTTAAAATAAGAATGAATCTGATTTTAAGCATAAATGCTCTAATATTCATTAAAAGGCTGATTTACTACATTTCGATGGAGAGCCACATATAAATATTTTTTTGGTAACTATTATATGTTTTATTTGAGAAAATAAAATTCTTCTTTAGAAATAGGACATCAATATTATCTATGGGTAAATTTTTGGATTTTTTTGATAAAACTCAGTTTTTAATGAATAGTGAAAAATACTTATTTTAATTCAAAACTGCCTTTTAATCTAATTTATTTATATGATTATATTATCATTTTATTTGGTTCTAAAGTGTAATTATATTATATTTTTACAATTTAATCCAATTTTGGTCATTGGAAGCAATTTAACATTATAATTGGACAAAAACAACTGTCAATATTTTGTTAGTTATTATTACTTAAAAACACGTTTTTTGTTTCAACAATGGGAATTAATTTTTTATTAACTGATGAAACTACTATGTTTTTTTAGTTCGTAGAATTGACATAATTTTAGAATTCGGAATATCAAATATATCTTAGTCTTAATTTGTTATATTATTTTTTTAAAACCTTCAATTTTTGATGAATAATGAAAACACTTAGTAGTAGTTAAAACCTAACTTTTCATTTAAATGATATTTTCCACTTCTGTGAACTGAATTCCAAAAATAATATATACATGTTTGTTATTAATAAGTAAAATGGGGTTCAATAATATGAAAATAATTTTTGGCGAATAGTAACTTTTGTCTTTTATTAACCGTAGGTAAAGGTATATAGGGTAATTCAAGGTAAAAAATGTTACAATCATACAAAATTATATTAAAAATTGTCCTACAATTATTGGATGAGTTATGTATGACAGTTTCCATATTTGTGTTGACATTGGGACCCCATGTAGCCACTTAAGAGTGATAATGACAATTTATAATAATTAATTTAATGTAAAGACAAAAATGATTTAAACATACATCTTTTAGTAAATCACTTTTTACATAGGGTTATATAAGTTTTCTCATTAACTATAAATATTCCATAGAAATATAAAAATATTTTATACATTATGGTAATATTTTTTTATAATTTTTATACATCAAATAAATTAAATTATTTTGACAACAAAATGATGCAATGTTTATCTCATTAATAAATGATTTAAATAAATAAGATTATAAAGATTAAAATAATATTCAAAACCTGTCCAATTCTTATTGTATGATTTTATTTCTAACATTAGTCATATTATCTTCGATTTTAATATGTTTTGGACCTTTATAAACTGAAAATCATTAAATAATAAAATAACATTTTCACACTTTCCTAAAGAGCCCCTCCTCCCCCTTATAAAATCCCTCACTTCTAACCCATTCCCCACACTTCTCAAGACCATTGGATCACCCAAACTCTATCCAATTAATCTCCTTACATCCATATGTTTTACATATAAGCCTTACCTTAGTAATAAGTCACTTCAAGTAAACCTTTTGGTTCAAACCAATGGTAAATAACCAATTTAAGGTAAATATTCAATTTTTTACTTTTGTTTTATTTTACTTCTACAACCCCTTAACTCTTTTTATTAATTTAATTTATAACAAAAATAGTATCCTCCATATAATGGGTTATTGTTATGAGAATGTTTTGAACTACACTTACACACACCTCCATCTAATGGGTAAAGAATATACAGTTCATGTGGATGATGAAATACTGCCTCACAAAACGATGATTGTTCAATCTTATGTTACCACCTCTAATAGTGGCGATTATGATAGCATTTTATTTATATATGATATATATGATATTTATATTTTTTATCTTCTTATTTATTTTTCATTTATAAAATACCTTTATGGTCCCCATAGTGGGTAAATACGATAATATCATTTGAGGAAATGAGGACTACTGCCCCCTCAAAGTGATATGACTCGTTCATGCCATACCTGGGACGTACGAAGGATGTAGTTAATGAAATTATATATATATTATAATGAAATTATAATATACCTATGTATCATTATGTTTTCATTCCATTAAATATGAAATATAAATGAATGTAGAATTCATGTGTACGTACGACTTACTGTCTCTATGAATGGGGAATTTCATTTTTACCTCCAATTGTTATGTACTATTATAAATACCTATATATACTGGGTTTATATGATATATATTATATATAAATCGTGATTATAATTTTGGAGATAATGGACCTTTGACAACATCAAAACATTGTAATTATTAGATGTTCATTTTTAACTCAAGTTCCGAACAACGACAAAATTTCCGTTATGAACTCAAATAATTAAAAAAATTATAGTAAGGTAATACATGATATAAAAGGAATAATAAAATTGAAAGAGGTTCTTAATCAATTTGAAATTAACTTTAATTTATTATTCAGGAGATTAATGAACTAATGGGTCAATTCAGACACGAGGTAAGGGACTTCGTCTCAATCTCCTTTCATTGATGCATATTCTGTTTTATACAAGACGTTATTTTATATGGTGTATAAACACCTTTAAATTCTCTTTTCAATCTAAGGGAATGTATTTCTATGAGGCATTTTACTAAATAACAAAAATTAACATTTCATTTTAATGTACGTGGTTACAACAACCTTTCTGCCTCCGTGAGTATTATTTGATATTTGGCTTCCTTATAAAGACATAGAGTTTTTTAAAGGAAAGAAAATACCGAATACTCTTTTTACATACATTGATATGGAAAATAGTTTTTTAATGGACATATTATGTCAATATATTTCAATGATATATTGTTATTTAAATGTGGAAAATTTATCTTTCCCTTGTATTTGTTTTATCTGTTATGAATATGTTATTGTTCTTGGGAATTGTTTATATATATGCGTTGTTCTGTGATAAATCCATGGAAGGTGAGCCTGAGATAGCTCTCCAATGCAATGTGTAACGTGACAGAGGTAAATGTGAATGTTTCTCCTAATGGAATTAGGGAATATACTAGTATGGGTATTCCAAATATAAATCCCTTTGTAGCTAACATAGCTACTATATAATTATGATATGGATGCCACAATTTACATTTATTATTTATAATTTCTATGTGTTATTCATAAATCTTATGATTTCATGAGGTATGATAAAGGGCATATATTGTGTATTTATTGATTAAATAATGTTTTCTTTCTTTGTTTTATATCCCTTACCGAGCTTTTATTCTCATCCCTA
Source organism: Viscum album (assembly GCA_963277665.1). Lineage (NCBI taxonomy): Eukaryota > Viridiplantae > Streptophyta > Magnoliopsida > Santalales > Viscaceae > Viscum > Viscum album. Next base: position 1,626,925,345 of record OY728142.1, on the reverse strand, counting down.
GTTGGAAAGGTTTTTCACAGGACGTAAATATGAATAGGATCAAGGATGAGATCAAGGAAAAGTCATGTTTTCTAAAACACGGAACTAGACATGACTATTTTTTTCAAGAGTTTTTATTATATGAAAAAATGTAAATTGAGAAGAAGTGTCTACATTGTATCTTTTGAGATGTAATGTAATACTTATGGTCAAATTCATTAAAACTCTAAATATGAAAAATTCCTCAATTTCAATTATCAATTGAAATTCAATATTATGTAATGTTTTAAAGATGGGTCCTTATAGAAATTATCAACCTTGGGGGGACACCATCCCTCATCCAATGTGAAATCACCCCTTGGGGAATACTTACCCTCCTTAGTGACATATTCCATCAATTCTAGTGTAACATCTTTCTCCATGGGTAAACAGTCCACCAAAATTTCCTAGAAGACATTAAACAAATGAAATGATCTATCCCCACAAGACATTTTATCAGTGCGTGTCTGCACAAGAAATTAATCTTGTTACTTGATCTAAAATACATACACCATGAAATATACATGGGATTCCTGAGTAACAATACCTCAAAATAATTACACCCATGGAATCAATTACCCCATTTCTAACAAAATATCCCTTGGGGTCTATGCCTGATGTGCATCATAGATGATATTCCCTTTGAAATTGGGATGTTATATCGGTGCCAAAATCAACCCAATGTCCATACATTCCCAATGTGACTAATTATACTACCTCCCATGATTTTTGTTTACTCCCCCATTGAGATAGAAGCATCATAATTAACTATATTCCACCTCAAGATGAAACCAAGAATGAGTGTCATGAAAATTATGTACATCCATAAGTGATACCCAGACTTGGCAATGGGTTACAATGAAAAATTAATGAATGTAATAACCAAAATAACATCACCCCATTTTGATGAAGTATCCAACATCACAAATGAATTTGATGAAAGATACCCACCTTTGGGAAGTGGGAATGTGGGGAAATAAAATTACCACATTTCTTCTTGGTGGAATACTGGTGTTGTACCCCAAAAAAATAATCAGGAACACTTGGTTCTTATATAATCCATTCTTCTCTTGGTTTCACTTTTCGATATAGGATATAGAAAATGACTTCTCAATATTAATGTAACTTCATTCTATATCATCTTATGATAAAAAACTTTCAAAAATATGTCCCCATCATTTACTCGACATAATTCCATAAATAAAATTTTATGTAATTATCTTAAGATTATGTATGTTATCTAATGTATTCCAAGATAATATTATGTAGTTAGCCTTATAATCTACCATATTTTACACTTCCTTTTTTATTTAATTTAACAATTTCCACTACATTTTGCCTATAAATTATCAAGATAATTAATTTTAAAAAATATATCTTTTTCCAAGTTCTCTATTAAATAATTTAAGTTTCATAAACCTATTTGGTCTTCTTGATAAATGAATATGATTGATTTGAATTACCCCTAAAAACACTACCATGACAACCATTTCTATTTAATTATATCCAAATTCCTAGAATATAATTTTAATAGACATAATTCATTATTAATATACCAATCGATTAGTAGTTCCACTAATAGATGTAAGATTATATTAAATAAATTGATCTATGATAAGTTTATCACACTACGAGACAACAGGTTTCTCCACACATAAGAGTATATTCACTATAACAAAAGTAAGATAACCTATTATGGACAAGATATTCTTACATATAACACTAAATTTATTGGATTTTTTAGAAGGGATCCTAACAATGTCAATGGGTCCGAATTCCCTTTATTCTATTAAGGGACATAACTAAATAATGGCACACACTGAGTTATATAATCATTATCTTGAATATTTGAAGATAAAATAAAAACCTTATCTTGGTAAATGTTCTGAAACATTATTTTAGATTAGCAAACTTTTCATGTTTTCTACGTCCACATAAAATATTTTTTTCACAGTTTCCATTAAACATTCTACAATACCAAATATACAATACCTTAATCTATTAACCGAAAGATAGTGTCTACATTACTACATTAGCATAATTCACAAGGAATCACTTCACAAAGATCAAAGAATTTTTTAGTATTAAAAAAATAATACATACATTATTCTCATATTAAATTGGAAATATAAAAGGTAGAGTTTAAGAAACATTATTTAACCATTTATGTTATTCACAATATCCATATATATATATCATGGGAAAATAAAAAAAATTAAGGTAGATCTTATATTTTCTGTAATGGTTATATAAAATGAAATCAATCATGAATATATTTGGTATAATCCATATGTAATGTTAAATATGTTAAAAACATTCCATTAAATTAGTTAGTTCTATAAAAAAATGCATAAAAGGATAATAAAAATGGTGTAATTTCATGTATAATATATCTGAATTATATATAAATTAAATTCCTAATATGAGATGTTATAATCTCATACATCACAATATCTTTACCATTAAAGGATTATTATAAGACAATTCAATTGATGGGTAATCTTTCACTAAACATAGATTTAATTTGGTTGACCATCTAGTTTGTCACATGAGAGATAATGATGTATTAATGGGATATCTATAGCTTTGACCCAATAATAATTGCAAGCCCAATTTTTTTTCTTATATTGAATGATAAATTTATTACATAAATAACATTCTATATTAACAAATACCCATATGGAGTAAATAAAAAATATCAATATTTTCCCAATTAATTTATTATCTTTCATAGTAAAAAACCATATGTTGAAATAGTATAATACTTAGGAAAAAACAATATCCATGATAAAACGAATATGGATATTTATGTGAAATGTAATTTCCAACAACAATAAAAAATTAATTTCTTCAAAATAATTTTAATAACCACAAAATTAATAAGAGATAAAATATAACTATCCATTCATCATAAAAATATGTTTTGTAATAAAATCATTATATTTGGTTAACAAATAATATAAAAGAAATCCATTAAAATAAAAACTAATTTTTTACCATTATTAAAAAAAAAAATTTTATTAATGATGATAAATTTCATAAAATAGTTATGGGGGAAAGAAAACCCATTAAAACCATATGTGTTTAAAAAACAATTATTTTGGACTTTTTTGAAATAAGGACGAACATGACCATTTTAGAAGAATTTATAGAGATCCATTTTAGACCTTGTAAAAATAAATTGATGAAATAAATTTTTTTATAAGTCATTTGAGTAATAATGGAGATTTGAAATATGATGTTGAAAAATATGGAAATTGAAAGAAAAATAACTGATCAAAATGAGAAATATAATCATCTTTTTTGGAAATTTGTATAAATTTATTAATGAGAAAAGGGAAAAAAAATTGGAGGAAAACATGGATTCTAATTAAATATCTATATTATAATAAAATATATGGATTTTTTAATGAATACTATAATATTTATTCAATGAAAATAAGTGGAATTAAAAACAAAATATTTTAAAACAAATTATTACATATGATTACTTTTAAATTGTATCCCATAGAAAAAATAAAAAAGTATTTTAATTTTAATCCTAATTAATAAATATATATTCAGATGAAAAATGTCAAATTGGGAGTATATACAAAACATACGTGTTAATATGTTAATAATACCAAATATTTCTCAATGGAGTCTAAATTGAGATGACATCCCAAACCTCAAACATCAATTGCCTCATAAATGGAATTACAATAAACTATATTAAATTTATATATATTATAATTACATTACATAACCATAAAAATATCTGAAATAAATTTATTTCCAATTATAGACCTTTATCACCGATTTCATAAAAATCGAATACCATTATCCTTGTTTTGGGTGTTAATAGATTCACTTAATATGAGAATATTGATTTGGTAGTTCTTGTAATTTTATTTTTATTAGGGTTCCATATTAAAAATAATAGTAATCTTTCCATATATATCATATATATTAATTATATATATTCAGATTCATCATTAGGGGTTATTGATTTATAATAAATTACGTTATTAATGGAGGATGTATGTCATATATATTCATGGATGTTGTCTTCAATTTTTTACTGATTTGAGGAGAGAAATGTAACGCCCCGACCCCAGCTACCCAGAGTCGGTGCATTACTTCGTAACATTGGCATGATAACAAAAGATCAAGTCTCGAAAGACCGATTAGTTTAGTAGCCTTGGAAACACTAGATACATTCATAAACGTTACATTACAACATATGGTAAAAAACTACAATAACAAAGTCTCCATAGTCCACACTCATATCCTCTTCTGACTATCCCTGCAGGTCATTCATAAAATACTTCTTCACATCATGGAAAATATTAAAACATTGAAAGGGGTGAGCTCAGTTTCTCAGTAAGGATAACAATATTACAGAAGCTTTTATAAATAAACATAAACATTTAAGGCAATGTATAACTAAAACAAAAGCCTTTTAAAATTGAACATCAACATAAAATAGAAAAAGTAAAATGAGATAATTCAATTTAATTCTTCACATGGATATTCTACTGGTCGAATAATCACATGCAATAACAATAACCACTTTCATAATGATGGAATGGATAATGCCAGACTATCATAACCACGTAGCCAAGGCCTCGTGCCAAGACCACAAATAAGATTTTTTCAAGGCCTCGTGCCAAGACACTAGTTTGTCTCATGAGACCTACCGATGCAATTTTTTTAGAAGATACTTACTTTTAAAATTGCTCAAATATACTCCAATGTTTTTCTGAAAACATTATGCATGCTTCTGAAAACAAAATAACTAATTCTGAGACTGCTCGACTAATTAGAGGCCATGATGGTTCTACGCCCAATCCCTTCTTTTCTACCACACTTGAGAGTCTGGTTTTCTGAAAATAGTTTTAAGCTTGCGTTAAATACATATACATTTTCACTGGGTTTTCATATATTTAGACTCGTAAACAACGTTTGATACATACCATTTTTAAATCCAAAATAAAAGAAAAGTGAAACATTGGATTTTTTTCATTTTAAAAAAGTTATGGCTTATAGAGGAAGCCGAAACCCAAATAATGTCCATGGAGGTGGAGAAGTCGTTGTCCCCGTATACGTACGACAAGAAAAACAATCCTTCTTATCGTTTAGTAAAACACATCGTATAAAAAGATTCCTTTTGAATAAACGTAAAAGTCAAAGGGGTTTATACACCGTATAAAGGAAAGTTGTGTATAAAACCAAAATATGCCTCAATGAAAGGAGATTGAGACGAAGTCCTTTACAAAGATAATTTTTTAAATAAAATAGATATATTATTTGTATTCACTCTAATTACACATAAAGAAAGTTCAACTACAAGATATGACATAATAATATCATGACGTAATTTGAAAGCAGGAGATTAACCCAAAGAATGGAAATTGGGTTATGAAGTTCCCTTACCTCGTGTCCGACTTGACTCAACCGTTCTTTAACCTCCTGAATAATAAAATAGAGTAAATATCTACCTAATTAATAACCATTTTCAATTTCATTATCCTTTTTATATTACTTATTACAATGTTATGAACATTATGTAATTATTTAAGTTAATAGCGGTCGTTTTCTCGATCTTTGGTACTTGAGTCAACAATAAACTTCTTATAATTACAAGTTGTTCATGTGGTGAAATATCCATTATATCCAGAATTATATTCATGATTTAGATATAATATATATCATATATATCCAGTATATACATTCAGAGGTAAGAGATGAAATGCACCGTTCATGGAGACGGTAAGTCGTACGTACGCATGAACACTACTTTCATTTATATTTCGTATTTAATGGAATGAAATCATAATGATATAAATGTATAATATAATTCCAGTATAATATATCATATAATACCATTTACTCCATCCTTTATTCATCCCACATATGGTATTAATGATTTAAATCACATTGATGGGGCGGTAGTCCGCACTTCCTAAAATGAAAATATCGCGTTTACCCATAATGGAAACCATAAAGGTATGCCATTAATGAAAAATAAAAAATCATAAGGAAAAAAAACATAATATATATAATATATAAAAATAGTGTCATCATAATGGCCACCATTAGAGGTGTTATATGAGTGTTGAACAATCATCCTTTCGTGAGGCAAAAATTCACCATCCACAGAAACAGTATGTTCTTTAACCATTACATGTAGGTGTGTGTAAGTGTAGCTCGAATACTTATTATAAAAACATCCTAGTATATTGAGGATACTGTTTTTGTTACAAAATAAATGAATAAAAAGTGTTTAGGGGGTTGGAGAAGAAAAATAATACAAAACAACATTATAGAAAACATTACCTTAAAATCGGGTAACTCTTTTTGATTTGAGCCAAAGGCTTCATTGGGAAGAGTTCTGCCCAATGTGAGGCTTCTAGGAGTAATAGGGGGAAGTTGGGAGAGTATTTGGTCAGAGTTTGGCCGAGCCAAATGGTTTGAAAGTGTGAATGAGGTGGTAGAGGTGGGGGCCTTTTATAAGTGGAGAGGAGGGGCACTCTTGGAAAGTAAAGAAAAGTAACTTTATTATAAAATGAGTTTTGGATTTTAGAAGTCCCAAACTTATATAATTCTAGGATAAGGTGATAAGGGTTCTAAATATCATCATACAATAGGTTTTTTAAAAGTTTAAGCCTTAGATGTTACATTATCCTTTCATTTTATTTAAATCGTTAAATAATGAGGTCATCGCTGCATCATCATGATGTCATGAATAATTTAATTTATTTAATGTCTAAAAATTATAAAAAAACTACTATGATGTAGAAAATCTATTTATCTTTCCAATGACTATTTATAGTCAAATATATGACTTGTATATCCCCATGTAAAAATTTATTTATTAAAACATTTCATGTTTGTGTCATTTTTTTCTTTAACATTAAATAAAAGGTATTTATGTCATTTTCCAACTAAAGTGGCTCCATGGAATCCCCAAGTTGACCCATGGATTGTCTTGGTCTGAAATGGAACATCCAATGAGGGTAGGACATGTTTAATGCTCATCTCATATTATTAAAACATTATTTTTACCTTAAACTACACCAATTACCTCTAATCGCGATTAAGAACTTAAAAGTTACTATTTACCAAAAAATTATTTTAATCTCATTGAACCACATTTTACTTCTTAATGAAAACCATTTATGTAGGATTTTTGAAATTCAAAACACAGAAGTGGTAAAATTTCATTTAAACGAAAAATCAGTTTTTATAAGTACCACCTAGTGGTTTCACTATTCATCAAAAATTGAAGTTTTTCAGAAAAATGTCAAAAATTCACCCTAAGCTATATTTGATATTCCGATTTCAAAAATGATGTCTATTCTAAAAAATTCCAAACATATAAGTTGCATTAATTAATTTTATAATTAATTCCCGCTGCCACACCAAATATCGTGTTTTTAAGAAACAATATATATCATAAGATTGGTAATTGTTTATGTCCAATTTCAATGTTAAATTAATTCTAATGTCCACCATTGGATAAAATGGTAAAAATATATTATAATTATACTTTAAAACCACTAAATAGTATAATTTATCACTATAAATTATTTTGATCAAAAAGGTTTTTTTAAGTATTTTTCACTATTCATAAAAAATTGAAATTTCTCAGAAAATTACAAAAAACTCAACTTAGGATAATTTCGATATTCTGAATACAAAAATAAAATCCATTTTGAAATATAAAATTTATATGATTTTAAAAAGTGGGAATTACTATTCATAACTGCTACTTTGATTAGTTTCGGTGTGTTAGAACTCGAAGTTGCGTACAATGCAAGCTATTGCATTATTAAATGAGAAGCGTATCATAGAAGCTCGGGGTGTTACATTCTCCCATCCTTCAATAAATTGCGTCCTCGAAATTTGAAATTTTTCATGGAAAATAAAAGGTTGAAAATAGAAAATACCATTGTAGAAAACCCACATCGGAAATAACGTTAATAAAAATATAACTTTAAAAGAAAGAAAGATAAGTACAAAGGTCACCCGAGATAGCCCATACTAAGATTCTATGAAAATATGGATATGGAATAAAAACAAACCATCAAGGTCTGATGGAGAGTTGTAGAAAATTGGATTAGGAGAAAGTTAAGAATAAGAAAATCACAAACTTGTTATTGGTTAAACGGTCATTGAATCCCCAGTTGGAAAAGTTAACCGGCAACGTTTTTGTTTTAAGTTACCTTTTATAAAGTTAAATAATTTATTTAGGAGATTTACTAAGAACGTAAGGGAATACACATACTTGTCATGTAGACTTTCATTCTTTAATAAATTTTTACCAAAAACACATCTTTCACTCTAAAAGGTAATAGAACTCAAAAATATTCTATTTATCCTAATTGTATAGGGTTACAAATATTAACACATACCATCTAGATTAGAAAAAATATTTTTTAATAACCAGGGACTTCACGTAGTCCAGTGGTAGGAGATTACTCCCTATCGCACTATGGTTGTGGGTTCGATTCCCACAGCTTTTTCCGATGCGATGGGTTGTCACTCGGTCTGCGTGTTGTCCTTTTCATAAATATCCAAAAATAACCTTAACAATAGTATCCAATGTAAAATATAATCCATTATAACCTTTATAGTTATCCAAAATACTTCTGTCCAACTCACAGTCCAGATTTTATAAGGAAGGTAAACATAATGAAGCTCCTTTTTTCTGCGTAACAACATGTGAACACCTTCATCATCTATTCTTTTAAAACACTACAATATACTGAATTATCGTAAATCCTTATTGATTACAATCATGATCCCTTATTCCTTATAGAAAACTAGATATACTCCTTCTATCCAAAAATGTATACAAATCATTAATCAGTTTCAAGGATGTTAAGAATATCCAACATAATTTATCCGAATCAATCATGTCTTATTCCAAAATCACTATCTCGGCATCAGAACCATATTATGGTTTATCTTTCTCTCAACCATATATTTTCCAAAAATTTATCCTACTGTGGAGTCACTTTTCTTGGTTCCACACAATCTCAAGTCCTAGATGAAATAGTACTGCAATACAATCCTTATATACTCCATAATTATTATAACCAGTACATCATTAATACAACACTCAAATTAAAAAATTCTTTAATAACAACATAAGAACTCTAATCATTCCCCCTCATCTGTGGTAGTATCATAACTTGATTATTATCCAATAACATCATTTGGGGCATACTCTGATGATTTGCACATTGGTTTGCGTAGTGTCCCCACTCCTTGCAGATGAAGGATTGTACATTTGAAACCTTTTTCTAACCCTTACAGTCACGCACTTGGTGTCCTTTTTCTTCACACTTATAACAAACTCCCATTCCCTTCAGGAAAATTCGAAGGTGTTTCTTACCATAGTTATCACATATTGGAAAATTATTCTTTTCCCTCGTCCCTTTATCCATCATTCTCTCTTCCATCCTTTTCTTCTCTTTCATCCCTTGAAATCCATAAGACTCAGAGAATTCTCTACTTATCTTATTGACACATGATACTATTTCTTCATATGTTTATAACACATGGGAGAATATTTCCCTTCTAAATGTTGGCTTAATACCATGAAAGATATGATCCTTCTTACTCTATGGATCATACGTATTGATGGAGTTCACATTCCTTCTACTGGGTGCCATTTCAATACAATACCATAAACTAGGTTAGTTTATGAATCAAAATAAATAATAACAAACTTGAAAACACTTATAATAAATTGAACTATTTATGGATATAATCCATAATTATAAAAAAATGTTTTTTTATAGGAAGTATATACTCATAATCCTTCATAGTGGTTTGTAAATAAAATGAGAATTATCCTAATCATATCCCCCGGGAGTGTCATAACCAAGAGTGCAGCAAGACCCGTTGTCATGCACCAGTTCCCGTTCGAGTCTAGCTCAAAGTGGTGTTTTCAGTTTTTACCCCTAGGTACCTCTATGCTAGAGCCACCTCTACCTGCTCGTATCCAGACAGGGATATATTGCTCGGAAAACTCACAAAATTTCTACAACAACAAAATTCAATGATGTTCTTCTATATTAATCCTCAAAGTATATCTTTGGGCTATGTTCTCTAATCAGAGTTTATCTAAATCTAGCTTCCAAGGTTAGTACTAAACTGCCTTTGATACCAAATGTAACGCCCCGACCCCAGCTACCCAGAGTCAGTGCATTACTTCGTAACATAGGCATGATCACAAAAGATCAAGTCTCGAAAGACCGATTACTTTATTAGACTTGGAAACACTAGATACACTCATAAACCTTACATTACAACATAAGGTGAAAAACTACAATAACAAAGTCTCCATAGTCCACACTCATATCCTCTTCTGACTATCCCTGCAGGTCATTCATAAAATACTTTTCACATCCTGGAAAATATTAAAACATTGAAAGGGCTGAGCTCAGATGCTTAGTAAGGATAACAATATTGCGGAAGCTTTCATAAATAAACATAAACATTTAAGGCAATGTATAACTAAAACAAAAGCCTTTTAAACTTTAATATCAACATAATATGGCAAAAGTAAAATGAGATAATGCCATTTACTTCTTCACATGGATATTCTACTGGTCTAATAATCACATGAAATATAAATATCCACTTTCATAATGATGAAATGTGTAATGATAGACTATCATAACCACGTAGCCAAGGCCTCGTGCCAAGACCACAAATAAGATTTTGTCAAGGCCTCGTGCCAAGACACTAGTTTTACTCATGAGACCTACCGATGCAATTTTTTTAGAAGATACTTACTTTTAAAATTTCTCAAATATACTTCAGTGTTTTTCTGAAAACATTATGCAAACTTCTGAAAACAAAATAACTAATTCTGAGACTGCTCGACTAATTACAGGCCATGATGGGTCTACGCCCAATCCCTTCCTGTCTACCACACTCGAGAGTCGGGTTTTCTGAAAACAGTTTTAAGCTGGCATTAAATACATATACATTTGCACTGGGTTTCCATATATTTAGACTCGTAAACAACGTTTGATACATACCATTTTTAAAACCAAATTAAAAGAAAAGTGAAACATTGTATTTTTTTCATTTAAAAAAAGTTATGGCTTGTAGAGGAAGACGAAACCCAAATAATTTACATGGCGGCGGAGAAGTCGTTGTCACCGCATACGTACGACAAGAAAAACAATACTTTTTTTCATTTAGTAAAACACTTCATATAAAAATATTCCTTTTGAATAAACGTAAAAGTCAAAGGGGTTTATACACCGTATAAAGGAAAGTTGTGTATAAAACCAAAATATGCCTCAATGAAAGGGATTGAGACGAAGTCCTTTACAAAGATAATTTTTTAAATAAAATAGATCTATTATGTGTATTCATTATAATTACACATAAATAAAGTACAACTACAAGATAGGACATAATAATATCATGAAGTAATTTGAAAGTAGGAGATTATCCCAAAGAATGGAAATTGGGTTAAGAAGTTCCCTTACCTCATGTCTGACTTGACTCAACCATTCTTTAACCTCCTGAATAATAAACTAGAGTTAATATCTACCTTATTAAGAACCATCTTCAATTTAGTTATCCTTTTTATATCACTTATTACAATGTTATGAACATTATGTAATTATTTAAGTTAATAACGGTCGTTTTGTCGATCTTTGGTACTTGAGTCAACAATAAACTTCTTATAATTACAAGTTGTTCATGTGGTGAAATATACATTATATCCAGAATTATATTCATGATGTAGATATCATATATATCATATATATCCAGTATATACATTCATTCATAATATTACAAAACATTTAGAGGTAAGAAATCAAATGCATCATTCATGGAGACGGTAACCCGTACGTACGCATGAACGCTACTTTCATTTCTATTTCATATTTAATGGAATAAAATCATAATGATATAAATGTATATTATAATTCCAGTATAATATATCATATAATACCATTTACTCCATCCTTTATATATCCCACATATGGTATTAATGATTCAAATCACTTTGAGGGGGCGGTAGTCCGCACTTCCTAAAATGAAAATATCGTGTTTACCCATAATAGAAACCATAAAGGTATTCCATAAATGAAAAATAAAAAATCATAAGGAAAACAAAAACATAATATATATAATATATAAAAATATTTTCATCATAATGGCCACCATTATATGTGTTATATGAGTGTTGAACAATCATCGTTTCGTGAGGCAAAAATTCGTCATCCACAGAAACAGTATGTTCTTCAACCATTAGATGTAGGTGTGTGTAAGTGTAGCTAGAATACTTCTTATAAAAACATACTAGTATATTGAGTATACTGGTGTTGTTACAAAAGAAATTAATAAAAAGTGTTTAGGGGGTTGGAGAAGAAAAATAAAACAAAACAACATTAGAGAAGACATTACCTTAAAATCGGGTTACTCTTTTTGATTTGAGCCAAAGGCTTCCTTGGAATGAGTTCTGCCCAATGTGAGGCTTCTAGGAGTAAGAGGGGGAAGTTTGGAGAGTATTTTGGGAGAGTTTGGCCGAGCCAACTGGCTTGAAAGTGGGAATGAGGTGGTAGAGGTGGTAGCCTTTTATAAGTGGAGAGGAGGGGCACTCCTGGAAAGTAAAGAAAAGTCACTTTATTATAAAATGAGTTTCGGATTTTAGAGGTCCCACACTTATATAATTCGAGGATATGGTGATACGGGTTCGAAATATCATCATCCAATAGGTTTTTGACAAGTTTAAGCCTTAGATTTTACATTATCCTTTCATTTTATTTAAACCGTTAAATAATGAGGTCATCGCTGCATCATCATGATGTCATAAATAATTTAATTTATTTAATGTATAAAATTATAAAAAAACTACTATGATGTAGGAAATATTTTTATCTTTCCAATGAATATTTATAGTAAAAAATATGACTTTTATAACCCCATGTAAAAATTGTTTTAGTAAAACATTTCATGTTTGTGTCATTTTTTACTTTAACATTTAATAAAAGGTATTTATGTCATTTTCCAACTAAAGTGGCTCCATGGAATCCCCAAGTTGACCCATGGATTTTCGTGGTTGGCCATGGAATATTCAATGAGGGTAGGACAGGTGTAAAGCTCATCCCATATTATTATAATATTATTTTTACCTTAAACTACACTAATTACCTCTAATCGCGATTAAGAACTTAAAAGTTACTATTCACCAAAAAATTATTTTAATCTCATTGAACCACATTTTAATTCATAATGACAACCATGTATGTCGGATTTTTGAAATTCAAAACACAGAAGTGGTAAAATTTCATTTAAACGAAAAATCAGTTTTTATAAGTACCACTTAGTGGTTTCACTATTCATCAAAAATTAAAGTTTTTCAGAAAAATCCCAAAAATTAACCCTAATCTATATTTGATATTCCAATTTCAAAAATGATGTCTATTCTAAAAAATTACAAACATATAAGTTTCATTAATTAATTTTATAATTAATTCCCGCTTCCACAACAAATAGCGTGTTTTTAAGAAGCAATATATATCTAAAGATTGGCAATTGTTTATGTCCGATTTCAATGTTAAATTAATTCTAATGACCACCATTGGATAAAATGGTAAAAAAATATTATAATTATACTTTAAAACCACTAAATAGTATAATTTATCACTATAAATTATTTTGATTAAAAAAGTTGTTTTAAGTATTTTTCACTATTCATAAAAAATTGAAAGTTCTCAGAAAATTACAAAAAACTCAACTTAGGATAATTTCGATATTCCGAATACAAAAATGAAGTCCATTTTGAAATATAAAATTTATATAATTTCAAAAAGTGGGTATTACTATTCATAATGGCTACTTTGATTAGTTGCGGTGTGTTAGAACTCGAAGTAGCGTACAATGCAAGCTATTGCATTGTTGAATGAGAAGCGTATCATAGAAGCTCAGGGTGTTACAAGAAAGGTATATAAAAAATATCTTTTTTGAATCATTATTATATCATATATATCATATATATTAATTATCTATATATTTAATAAAATCAATGAAAATCAGAAAATATGAATGAATCACATCGCTTAATGGAGGTTGTTGTCCACAAGTACGCACGATCGACATTATCATTTTCCAATTACATGGAAGGTAAGAAGATAGATATGACATTATAATTTCAGAATCATAATTTTATCATAAATACCATATATATTCATTTTTTCCACCTTTATATAAATTTACATAAAATTGTGATGAAAATTGAATTACATCGTAACATGGAGATGGTAAGCCTTATATACGCACAAGTGATGTTTTTGATTTACATTGGTTTAAAAGTTGGAGGAAAATGGTTGTACCATTAATATATTAAAATTTAAATATAATTATTATACTGTAGTTATTATTCTAGTATAGTAAAAACAGATTTAGTAAAATTAGATTGGGAAATAAACTTTAGCGATTCATTAATGATGATTATATATTCTCTGGTAAACTAACATTGATTTCCTTCTTAAAGACCCATGTAATACTCTTTTAAGAAGACAAAAACCACAAATTCATATATAGGTAATGTTATAGGATTATTTTTTAGGTATTTCATGTGGTTCATGCATCAATTTGGAGTAATTGAACGAGGTAAGGGCATTCTTTTATAAGTATGGGGAAGGAACTCTTGAAATTTTTCAAAATATCAAAAACTTTTAATGTCGCTTCCATGGAAAAGTGTCTACAAAATGAATTTCATTAAAATATAATTAGAGTAAATTAATAATATAATTGTTATGTAAAATTTATATTGGTTTACATATAATTTTAATCCTTATAATTTTTAGTAATCCCTTCATTAGAAATTTCACCCTTAAATGTGCTCATACCAATTTCATTAATAAAAGGTTATAATGTTGCCTATAATGAGAAAATTATCTCATAAATGGATATGGAATGATATTATTGACCATATATTGTTCCCCATTTACTATTCCAACATTTCTATGTTTCTAAATAATTTAGTGAAATATAATTTTAATAAAATACAATTAATGTATTTTTTGAATCAAGCCATTTTATATAATTTTTTTAGGAATCATGAAAAATATGCTATTATAATATAATAATTTAAAACTTACATAATCTTTTATATTTATTTATATAAAAATTTATTAACAATTACAATTTCAAAATATATTACTTTTATAGGTGTTAAAATCATTTAGATGGGTTTCTTCTCTATGTAGGTACATTGTGTCGGTGTTGTGTAAACATTTAAAAAAATTATTTCATCTCTAAAAATTTAAAATAATTTAACCTGATAAAATATTCAATAATATTTCATAAAAATATTTAAAACAAAAAAAATATGTTTTTTATACCTATAAAAAATATTATATATATTAAACATAAGAAAGTGAAATTTTTACCTTAACATTTACATAGATATTATAAGAAAAAAAATTCTAAATGGCTAAAAGGTCATATCATTGTAGTTATTATGATTATTGTTGAAATATATTCGTCCAATATAATAAATTCAAGTATTTTAATGAAAGTTTTTCCATAAAATTTTATTTCGTAACCTTAATTACCTGAATAATACTTTATAATGGTGATAAGTTGTACACATATTACTGTTCATAATTTATAAAAATATAATAGACATATTTAAATAAATTTAACCTCATAATTAAAAATAGGAATATATTTTTAATGATTAATTATCTAGAAGTGGGTGATGTTAATTTTAAAATAAATTAATAAAATATAATAAATAAAAGTTCTATTTAAAAATGTGTTTTAGGAAAAAAAGTTATATCATATAGAAAACATGTAAAATGATGAGGACAATGGAATCTATTATTTCAATTTAAATGAAATGAAAATTTTATAACATTAGATAAAAAAATTTGAAATTCAAATTACATTACATGATTAAAATAAATAATTTTTTTATAATTTTTTTTTCTACCATTCACTAAATAATGAAATTTCTTATAAAAATAAAAAAAATTAATCTAAGATAATAATGACACAAGGAAATAAAGAGATGATATAATTTTAAGGTAATTTTCCTTCAAATTTTCATGACTATTTTAAAATCAGTGTTTTGAATAAATACATATATCACTGAAATTAAATATATTTATATCACAAAATCAGAGGGTGTTCTGATCATGTTTTTTTTCTGTTGAGATGTTTTGGGGAATTATTAAATAGAATATATTTTTATAGAGTTAAATTTTTTCTTGTAATTTTTAATATCTCTTATAATTTTTCCTTTAATGAATGATAATATATTCAACTTGTATCACAAAATAACTGAAGAAAATATATTGACAGAAAATGTTTGTAATTGATCATTCATATATGTTTGAGCATAAAAATCAGCATGTTTTTATGAGTTTTAGAATCATTATGTAATATGCCATAATTTTTTTATTAAATGAGAAGATATTATAGAATATGATTGAATTCCCAATGATGTATATAAAATTTTATTGATGAGGAAACCAATCTATATATAAGGTCATTCACATCACAAGTACATGCCTATGTATATAGTTTTTTTGAATATACATTAACTTGTGTGACTCTGGGATGGAATAGTGTGACACTATTTGAACATTATATGTGATTTATTTTTTATTTTTTATAATGAATAATTTATGGTTGGAGGTAGTAACCGATAATGGAAATGATTAGGTTACCTTGGAGGTGTCCAATCCTTGTAAAAAATTCTATTATTTATCACTTAATTTTCTACATACACATGAGAGATATAGACTATAAACCATTAGGATTGAATCTTAACATGTAGCATGGGTTTATTTAACTAGGAATAAATTGTAAAAACATATATTTACTTATTTATATATCCTTATTAAAGGATTAATATATCATAATGTGATTCAAATTCATATTGAATATGTATTTCATAACCTCATTCATTACTTTGATTATTCCCTTATTTGCATTAAATGCCCACCCATTTTGTTTTTTTATTTCCCCTAGGTATCCCTTAAAATTTTATAAGATCATATATGTCTAAGGGAACATTATATAGATTAAAATAAGAATAATATAGATTATGATTTTTTTTGTTTTATATATATTATTTCCTAATAAAATTTGACCTACAGATTTGATTGGTTATTTTTTTGTGTATTTTAATACTTAAAATCATTTAATGAAGTGTATATGTGACTCAAGATGCTATATATACTGAATCCCAATAAATTAAATGGTATATTTATTCCCTATAATTATCATTTATCCCTTGTTCATTGAGGGAATTTTTTTTATGATGAGTAATTTCCCATAATATTAAATATGATATATTTATTAACCACCAGACTAATATTGGTGGAAAAATTGGTTGGCTGTTTTGAAATTAAATAGTTCCCCAAATCCCCATAGACCACATTATGATATGTAAACCTTTAAAATTAATATAGTACTCTATTAACAAAACATTTTGAATACCAAATATAAAAATATTTATACTACACCAACTCCACCTAATGAAATTTATAAATGATTGGATCTCTAAGTAAAATTATAAAGTGTAAGATCATGTGGTTATTGAAAATGGGTGAATCTATCTCCCAGAAATATTTTTTTCCCAACATCATGGTGAAGACCAATTTAACTAAATATATTTCTTATGTAAAATAGTATTAATTATAATTGCTCAAAATCATTAATATATATGTAATAAATATCTACATCGAAACCAATCTGACACTATGTTGTTTCATAGTATGAAATACAAAAAGTCCCTTATGTTTGGAATTCCAATATTTGTGAACTATTAATTTTAATCTATTGAGCTGAATGGATTCTTAAAGAATTGTTTTATTTATGAAATAATTACCCTATAGTATTAATGATAATAAAGGGGCTAATATAGAGTAGAAATATATCATAAGGTGTTTGTAAAAACAATAAATCCACATGAAGCACTTAACATAAAATATAAGCTTTGTTATATCTAAATATACTATAGTTTTCAGTTTTTAGTTTCCATAGGTAAATAATGAATATATAAATATATAAAATGACATAAAATTTAGGATATTAATATGAAAAAAGTATAACTCTATAATATTATTTAAAATATATATTATTATAACATTTCAAAAATCATCCCCAAATCATTAGTGAGCAATTCCACATTTTACGAGTATAAAACCATTTCATCTGAAAAAATGATATATTGAGACCATCCCTGGGATTGATTTGAGTTTGATGGGACACCCTAGGACCTTGTACAATAATCTAGGGGTTAGTGACAAGAATAAAGAAGTCATACATCACATATTTTATTGGCTATCCTATAAAAACATTGCATTTATATATCACAATCCAACCATAACATCACATCTGAAAACAATACATAACTATATTAAATTTATAATAAATTATTAATTTCTCTAAATAATATTAACATATAATAGAAATGATAAAAAAGAGTAAATAAAAAAATTTGAAATACCACAAAATGAATTTAACATTATTTTATAAGAATAAGTGAATCACTTTGACCTTCCATATCAGACCATGAGGAATTACCAACACGAACCCCACCATGGAACACAAATATCAAGACAATCTAGTTCCATGCCCATCAAAATCTCCACAAACATGTATGTAGTATTATGAGCGAAAAAATATGTGAGAAAATTCTTTTTTAATGGTGTATATAATGATACCCAATATGACACCTCAACAACATAAAGTGGTATAGATCTCTAGGTCCACTCACTATTGATGATTAAATTACACAACCACCCTACTCAAATAAATATAAGGGGGAAAATTAGATGGGGAATAAGTTAAAACTTCAACTATAAAGAATCCAGCATTGCTAATTTGCTGGAGGAATAATGGGTAGCCAAATAATATAATCACTCCATGGAAAAATAAATCAACTAATACACCACATTATCCCTATGAAATCTATCACCTTATGATTATCCATACGGGAAATATCCTCCTTTCTAAATTATCTCATGAGTGACCCATTCATATGGTCATGAATGATAGGAACAGAAACATAATCCCATTTAATAACTAGTGGTATAATATAGTAACTATCCGATGAAAAATAATCCCATTGATCAACTACCACTATACATACACATACATTAACACCCTCAGGTTATAAATGTGAACAAAAATGATTATGAAATAATAATAATTCCATGAAATTATTATTCATTAATGGACCAATGAAAACTCAAATTGATGATCAGAAACAATAGTTAGATTGTATTGGGGATCCCTCACCCTAAAGAATTATAAGATGTTGAAGGGTCGATCGACCTCAAAAAAAATTAACGTGTATCCTATTAAATCATATAAGAGGTTAAGAAATACTTATCAAAAAATAGAAGGAAATTATGGATTATTACAAACCTAGAAAACTTATATGGGTATTATTGAAAAAAATATATGATTTTACTTGTCAACTCAATGTACCTACATGATATAAGATTATATAATGAGAATGTTGTGAACCAATTTACCACAGTCGTTGAGAACCGAATACCATTATTCTTATGTGAACACATCAACATAATATCACAAACTAAATTTCCCCAAGAGAGGGTTGGTTCCACATAATGTGACATTATCTCCCAAATAGGGGGTTATCGAATCCAAACCCCTGATACATTTTCACTACTAAATTGCTATAGTAATGCCTATAAAAGAAACAATATTAATGGGGAACACATATATCACCTATACTTATAAGTATAATAATGATGTATATAAACCCTATTTCCATATGAATCCCACACCATAATCATAAGAAATAGATTACCAATTAAATGGTACTTGAGAATATTCTATAATTTTCAATCATTATCTAATGTGGCCACAAGATTGGGTGAACCATTGATAGAGATGAAAATATTCATTAGTAAGGAATAATACCCACAAAGTATAATGTATAAATAGAGAAAAAAACATATATGAATTTAAAGAACAAAATACACAAACTCCATCTCACGGCCATAGCGTAAGGAGGGAATCTATTTTTTTCTCTTCCATAAGTCCATTCATGTTATCCTATAGTATAGAGTGAATTTCGAAAGACTATATAAAGAAATGATTTCAATAATATAGAGTTAAATATAACAAAATACTACATCAATATGTAAAAATCCATATCTATATTGATGGGTTACACCATTAAAAATATATTGAATAATATTCATGAAATGATATTGATGTTACAGAAATATATATTTGATTCCTAGGCTCCGAAAAACACCCCACGATATCATTACATGTCGTGTCGATGCTTCTAGATGTGCATTGTACAATGAACGCGGAAGGTATAACATTCCTTGAAACATGTATTACAAAAATTCATCCAATAATTACCGAAATTCAAATCCCATTTATCCAGGATGGTTTTGGAGGAATCAACATTGTTTGGTAACCTTACATGGCATGCATTGATCTATATAGGCCTATGCCCCTATGCTATGTCAGCTTCCACTACTCATTATAATAATGTATAAGCCTATGTTTCCAACACCCTAAATATGGTGGGTGGGATGACATATTATCACATGTTATCAAATTTATTTAGGTAAAACAAAGAGTTTACCCACTAAATCAAACTAGTGTCATGACCCACCACCCCTTTCTCATCACCGACTCTGATGTGGCATGCCATTCCTTCTCCAAATTAGAACAAAATTGTGATCGGCCCCACTAACAAAAAAATAACTCCCCATATTTGATGAATATTTAATGTCACAACATAACATTCCCAAATAGTCCTAATTGAACACCTCTATGGTCATATCTATTAATATTAACAACACCCACAGTACTTCCTTTAATCATCCTTGGGGTTAATGGCCACCTATAATTCATGTGAAAATAAATAAAAAATTATTATTTTTGGTATAAACCATTATTATTTAAATAGATCTCAAAAATTTAGATTTAATTGATATAATATAAAGATATAACCTCATATTACCTCATAGCGATTCTCTAAATCTTCTTAGTTGAATTTTGATGATTAATTCTATAATCATCTAACCAAATGACCTCCCCCACCTCATTCTTTACACCCATTAAATAAAATAGGAGAGGTCCCCTACTCTATATAATTAAATGGTTTTATAACTATGGGAAAGGGATGAAAATATAATGAAAAATATTTTATTATAAATATATAAACATAAAATAATACCCATCGGTGATGGGTAAAACATTGAAACCAAAAAGTGAAATATAATAATTATTTTACTTTTGTAAAACTGATTTCCCAAATGAGAATATATCCTTATATGTACCATATGAAGCCTCAATTTTAATAAATGAAATATTATTAATGAATGTTCCCATATAGGCTAAAAATAACCATTTTATACTTAATACATTTTTATCATGGTTTCTTTATGCATGTAACTTTATATCATTTCATACATGGAGAAAATTTCACACCGTGGATATAAAGTAATCATTTGATAATGTTTCTATGGCCATTTTTTTGATGTAATATAATTTCACCCTTTTCATGATCCTATTACATTGAATACTAGAAGAAGGATTGGTGTCTTTTATATATGAAAAATATATCTCAACATCATCCCCATGTTAATTTTTTTCGCCTCATAAATTAATAGCTTAACCAACTCTGTAAGATTAACATTCCATGTATCCTTTCTTGGAGTTAACACCCATTAATGAGGTACAATTTTTTATGATACTATTTATATCAAAAAGTACCCATTATATAAAAAACCCTGGAATCAATTCCATCCCTATCACTTATATTAGGGATTAATTCATATATGAATTCGAAGCATTCACAAAAAATACTGATGATCATGAACTAATAATTATTGGCCCTTCATAATTTTCAGCAAGGATTTAAACCAAATTCCATATTCTCAAACTATAGGAGACCCATTAGAACTGAAATTATATGTTTACATGAATCATTAACAATAATAAAATAGATGTTTTCTATCAAGGAATTATAAACATGGGGGTGTCACATTCTATTCATTACAAAATTTATGAGCCCAAAATGATAATATAAAAAAAATTCAAAATATATAAAACTCAACCATTTTTTTCTCAAAATAATTAATATAGCCAAATTTAATGGCCCACCACTACTCCTTGTCATGATATGAAAATGTGCATAAATCAATTTTGAATTAATTAGTTCTATAATACATCTTTATGCTCTCATGCTTTACCTTTTGATAATATTAGGAGAAAAATTCCATCACCACTAAACATAGTCAATTTTTTTTCATCACAAATGACCCGATCCGTCTCTATAGAATTTTGGTTCAACATAATGTAAATAATCAAATATCAAAAACTACAGTATTTTAGTGTCATATTCTTCATCATGTTCCTAATACTTCTTAAAGATATATCCTATTGACACTATCAACATACTATACTGGTGACCACATAATTGGGATTACCAAATGTAATTTAGTTGAATACATGTATTGTACAAAATCACACAGACAATACCTTATATTGATTAGTATATAGAAATGATGAACAATTTTGGATATCAAAAAACATTATAATAATTGATCTATAATATATCAAGATCTAAAAACATGCATGGATTAATGTTTGATTTAGGTAATTGATAACTATTAATAGAGTCCAAGTCAAAAATCTCAACACCATTCAAACAAAAATATTTGGGGAAATATCCCATAAAAAATCCATTCCTTGTATCTATAATAACACTCTATCAAATTATTATATCTCATGAATATAAATACTCCAACAAGTGAATGACTTGTTGTTATTGGCCAGGATCATCATATTGTCCCTAAATCCTATAAAATACAAAACATGAACTATAAAATTTTTAATAAATAGAAAAAATACATCTATCCACTCAAAATCATGTCTTAGGTTGTTATGTATCACCAATTTCATCATCAGTGGTTTTTATGATGCATGGAGGTGTCCTTGTTAGACCACTATATAAAAGAAATACTACATGAGAGGTAGATATGGGGATATGGGGCCACCTCCAGGAGGGATTCACCAAACCAAAGGAGATACTTAAAATAATCAACTGGGATATCATAATATGGAACATCAATGAAATATGAGATAATATCATGAATAATTGATGTCATATATGTCAACCAAGGAAAAAAGTCATCAATATTATATTGGTTGTAGTAGAAACTATCTATAGAATCCATCCACAGAAAACATTATGATACAATTAATAGTAATATCATCATTCTAAATCTTTATATTTCATATGAGATAACTTAAACAAACAAAGGATTCACTCCACACACATACTGAAACAAAAAATAATGACATGTTTCCAAAAAATATGATAAGATTAATCATAATATTCATCCTATGTTTGTAAGAAAATTATGTTGGTTAAACCAATCCTCTATAAAGTGGATTTTCCTTGATCTATGCCACCATCCCAGAAATCAATATTATATATTCAATACATGCTAAAATCCATCAGACTTATCCAATAGTTAAAAAAGAAAACATTGATTTATATTGCGGGGTGAACTATGGATTATAACAAGGGCATACTAACTCTACAATAGTTTGGGGACCCACACCTGGTTGGCAATGATGGAGTACCACGAACATTCCTAAATATTTATCACACCACTAGGAAAGAATCCAAACTAGCAGTGTCTATATACCTATGTAACCTCTTTAGAACTATGGTGGATGATTTCACACCCCAAGTTAGTTGGGGTTTGGTGTGATAACAACTATAGCATGAGCTTTTTTTCTACAACTATACTATACATTTTTGGGAATATAATGTTTTCATACATGGGATCCTAAACCATGAGAATTTGGTGGGGGGATAAAGAAGCTACAACTAAAGTAAAATACAAATAGAGGATCACATAACCAATGTATATGTGGGGAATACTAACACCACTTATAAGATGATATAGAGGATCATGTTCCCTGAGTATATGTGAAAATTTAATAATTTAACTATAAAATCATCCATATATAGTTGATATTATACCTTGGGTATGAAGGGGAATACCAAACCATAACATAGAATAAGAATACTCTAATCGTATCCCCCAATCTCTATCATTAGATCTACTAAGATATAAACTTTAAAAACTTAACCATTTTGAGAATAATGAGAATCACTTGGGATGAATTCAACTCTATGAGTAATTTCATTGCTCCTATCTATCATAAAAGTCACACATATTATAACTAGATAATTTATTTTAAAGATGGAAAGAAATATCCCCATTACATAGTGAAATCATAGTAGTTAGTATATCAAAAATCTAAAACAATAATACACTAACCTTTTACTCAATTACACCAATAATTTAACACCCCATGTACAAAAGTTAGTGGATAAATTATATAATTATTTTCATATAAGTGTGTGGGCTAACACATCCTAGTTGGGTTTCTTATAATTTCAACCAATCCTATGTAGTAATATGAGATTTTAATAAATATTTCAGAAACCATAATCATGAGACACATATATCAAATGTCAATAAAAAATCTATATTAAATTAATGTAATATCACATAACTTTACATACTTTGTTTGTATTGATGTTAATGGAGATTCAGTTATTGAAGTTGATTCCCACCCCCATTTGTCTATGGGATGGTGACTAGCTACACAAGGGAATAACATATATATGGGATATTTTAACTTATACTCACGACTAACATATAAAATAATAACCAACCATGACATCACATGCATAATGGAATATATAATTATTTTTAATGTAAAATTATTGAAAACTCATTATTTTCTATAAATAAATATAATAAAAATTATCATATAAAAGGGGAAACTAATTAAAGAACATTTATCCTAATATATAAATAATATATATATATTTAATAAGGTAATAAATATTTTTTACAACTAAACCCCCATGAATTTATTTTCATGAGCCCGAGCAACCCCCACTATGCTCAGACCCCAATTACTATGTACCCACCAACATCACCACCAAACAGTATGTCATATAAAATAATATAAAATTTGTCACATTAAGGACCATTTAGTTGTGAGTATTCATATATATAGTAATAATCCCCAAAACCATAATGGTTTATCATGCTTTAGGCTGACTCACTGTATAGGTACAAACCACAAAACCACCCAACTCAAGGAAAATCAATGTAAAAACAACATTCTAGTGAAATATTTTCCACCTAATATCCCAATAAATCCTCAATAAAATCTTATATAGGAACAACATGTTTCTTAAAACTACACTCCCTCCGTTGAATGAGGACTTGACTAATACTAGTCATTAATAATTGTAAAATAATTCACTACGTGCCAATAATATAGGAATTAACCACCCTACCAAAATTAATTGAGGATGAACCACCCAAAAATTTCTAGATAAGGGGAACACTATCCCAAACATCAATGTATTAATGATAAAGATATGATTATAATAAAACCACATTAAAACATACATTTACAATGTTACACCTTGCACCACACACGAGATTAGAAGGTGAACAAATAAAATTACTTGTGATTTTTACTTCCTAGAGGACGTTATGATATAAAGTCACATAAAGAAACCTCACCCTTGAAGTCCATAACTGATAATATGATCAGAGTATGGGAAATCACACACTCAATAATGATATGACACCTAAGAGGCTATTGACCTCAAAGATGGGTGACATTCACCTTATTCAATCTTATATGTAGGAAAATAACACTATTAAACTAGTACAGAACACAAGGGTGTATTCAATACCTAGTAAATTCATGGTGGTAAAATTATACAACCATTAGGGGGTTCCCCGTCTACCCAGAAAGCATTAGAGGATTGACATATTGAATGGGATCTTGGAGACCCTATTTATAATGGTCCCCAAAAACCCGATCCCTTCTCTGCCACATAAACACCACAACCATGATATCACCATTTAAATTCCACCACGAGGGTCCCATGAATTTTCATGGGATGATATCTAATTTATAGGAGGTTACTATCCCCAAACATAAAATATATCTTAGCTTCTCAATAACCATAATCATCATGATTCTACACCCAACCATAATGGGGATCCTGAACCTCACCTATCATTATAAAAGAAATGAGGTAATCCAAAGAACCTATTTTTATACCACACATAAGAGATAATCTTTAGAATAAATCAAACAAATAATGTTATACCATGAATATTTGTAGGACACTACTTTTCATCTCTCATGGATGCATTCCAATGTAAACAAGGAGAGTGAATACAATATTTTTCTATTAAGTATAATTTTAATGAATAATATGTAAGAAGTTAATATAAAACCCTTAATTTACCACCATTTAAAATTCATGAACAATATATAGATCAATGATGTACACGACCGAATGAATCTATTGGAGTTCTGTATCTACCCGTAAGACACATATGGTTACCCAGATCTATAGAGTACACTATCGAAGCCTGACAAAAACTCTATTGTCATTCAAATGGACATAAAAACATAAAACATTTGTCTCTCCTATTAAATTTCCAAATATGTCTGAATTTCTTAAATGGTATTGGTCTATGTGAAACAATACCTAGGATATGTAACTCACATGCCCAAAATGGACACCTAGTGAAAATGTTCCAAGAAAAACCTTATAAATGCAATGTATACCAAGTGGTGGCCCCATGATATGACATGTAGAATTGAAGGGGAGGGAAATGACCTATCCATCTATACACATGTCCCCATGTGGGTGAAATCAAATAGTCTCATGTAACTAATGCACTCCATACATCCCACATGAAACCATACCATTAACTCAAGTCAGGTAAGGTGAACTTGACCTATTATGGTAATAAGGATAAGTATGGGACAACCCACATGTGATTGAGTCACATGGTTTGGAGGACTCATTCTATCCATCTTGTGAAGAGTTAAGTTCATGTGACCAATGTAATGAACATATATTTTAATGTAATATTTTATAGAATTATGTAAAATGTGTTTTATTGATTTCTTCGTAAGGAACACTGATCTTAAATGAAACCATGTCAATTATAAAAATTTAAAATATTACTATTTTACTAGACACAGACATATTTTGTATGAATAGTTGTAACCAAATATATATAAATATGTGAATATAAATAATGGTTACTTTAATACACTATTACTTATTTAAGTTTGGTGTTTATTAAATGATCTTTTTTATATAATCTAAATTTAATTTTAAAAAAATAAAAATATTATTATAAAATGACAATGTTAATGAATTATAATATTTATTTACTAATTATAGTTTTTAGTGTTGTATAAAAATAAAAAATAAGATAAAATAGTATTTTAATTTGTTATTTTCTCATAATATTATTATTATATTTTAGAATTATTTTTAATTGATATATTTACAAATATGAGACCATGAATATTCACAAATTAGCGAAAATTATTTTTATAATAGAAATATTTTCATGTTAATTTTTTATTTTTAAGGAACTATTTTTAATTGAATAGTATGAAATATTGTTTTACGGATATTGTAACATTAATGATGTTTTTATAATATATACTATTAAAAATTATTTATAAACATTATTTCTTGACCCATTATAAATATAATATGTAAATTTAAATGTATAAAATAATATTATAAATATTCAAATTTGATGGTAAGTATTTTGAATTATTGCAATATATTATTCTAAAAAACCAATTCTTGGTCGTTTATTCAAATTAATAAATAACATTGTATAATTAGGTTTAGAATTCTCGTTAATGACATATAAGACATATTTTATATAATAATATCCCAATAAGGGCTATATAAATCATCATCATTGATAACATTATCAAAAGTAGGATTTTTATGCTAAAAATACACTTTCTCCAAAAATCAGTCTTTATGCATTGTGCATGAAAATTGTAAAATTAACCTTTATCACCATTAGAAAATTTTTATTATAATATTATATTAGTTTTAATATATGTATGATCTGATTATCTTTTATATCATGTCTCAAATTTTTTCCTTAAAATTAGTTTCCTTGTGAAAACATGGAGTTTCCCCGGTTAAGATAAAATATTGTTAAAATGGTTTAACTGAGTAAAAATGGATAAAACATTTTTTCTAATTGATAAATTTGTGATTTGTGACCCTATTATTTCCCCAATCATTTATTTTCAATTCATAGTTCATTTAGACCTGAAATATGTAATGAAAATACTATAATGTAAATGTTAACTACCAAAATTCCTTTCTCACCATTTATAAAATGAGACTTTAATCACCATTATAGTCTACTAAAAAATTAGTTTACTCTCCAACGACAACCCTTATTACATCCACGTGAATCAAATTTATCATGTACAGAATTTTTATCTTTAAAAAATAACTTCATCCCTCTATTTTTGAGGAATTATTTATGAAAACCCCACGATTTCAATGCGTCTATCTTTTTTGTGTTATATATTAAATTATTAGTTATTATTTTTACATTAATAAATTGTGAAAGTAGTATTTCTTTTATAAATAATTTTATTTTTATATGGTAATTATAGATAACAAACAATCAACCTTTCCCATAAAGAAAAATGAAAAGTCAATCATGTGTATGTACAGACTATTGCCTTCATAGAGAAACATGTTTCATTTTTCTTAATTTTATAACATGTATTTTACAAATGGGTAATTTAATAAATAAATATGATATTAATTTTTTTTTATTATATAATAATTTAAAATTTTAATCATTTCTCCCATTCTATGGAAATGAAATCAGTATCCATCGGTACGTGTAGAGTACTAGATCTATAGAGTGATGTGTTTCATACTGAATTAAAAACCATTAAGGATGGTTCAATAAATGGTATTGATGTGTAAATATTATTTTTATGAAATTATTACGGTTAATTTATGTCAAATTGGAATACATATCAACAATATAAAAAATATATAATAGTTTCAATTAAAACAATATAAAATAAGCACTATAAGAGGAAAATGTTCTATTCATACAATGAAATAGATTTATATAAATTATAATGTCCTTGTAATTATTTATAATTATAAATTTGGAAAAATAATAAACCCTAAATTAAAAATTTATTATTCTTTTGCTAGGTTATTATAACCAATCCAATTCCTAATCATCCATTTATTGTTTCTATGTTCTTGTTTGGGTTAGTTTTACCACTAACTTTGACAATTATATAAAATAATATCATGGGTGAACATGAAAAATTGACTACTAATAAAATATCACATATGTAATGAAATAATGTTTTTATTTTTATTGATAATATTAAAATTAATGACATTCACTATGATACCTTTTCTCAATTCTTAAAAACCAATTAAACATGTTGGTCACTGAGTTCATAATCTAGGATCTTAACCAAAAATCATATTGAATGAAAATATATGTATAAATAATTAAAACTAATGTATTCTAGTACCTTGATATATCTCTTCATGATGATATCTTGGAGAATAAAATATACCAATATTTCTAACATAAATCTATTTCAAAAATATCAAGATTACTCATAAAAGATAATAAACATCAGTAATAAATAATTAATATACATGTAATGAATGATTATAAATGGGATTACATATGGTAATAGTTATTAGTGTCATTATAAAACAAGTTATTAGTATAGTTATGTTTTTTACTATATGATAGAGTGCGTATAAGGAAATCAAGATAAAATAAAAGGGTTTCTATCTTTATCACCCTTTTTTATGGAATGAATTGATATTATGCACCATGAATATTTGGTATGGTGTAACTACAAAGAATTATACTATAATATACTAAATATTTATTTATCTAGAATAATTTTTTTCCATCTATGGTCATAGTTTCTTTTTTATAATGATTGATATGTTCCCAAAAATGTTTTGGTTTTTTCATAACTCAAAATTATTTTATGAGTTATAATGTTTCTCATTGTGATTCATAATTTATTTGATATGGCATAACCAATTTATATATTGAAAGATTGGTTTATATTTAAATAATAATTATTTTAAAATTCTATTCCCTTTTGAAAATAATACCATGTTATGTATAATTCTCATCCACTTGAATGATTGTTTATCATATATGTCATTGTTTTCATCCTACATCAAATTCTATCCTATTATGTTTTGAAACCTGATTAAAAATTAACTCTTTTGAGTATCATATTTCCCATTTTCGATTATTAAATGTAGTTTTATTACTTCTTTTCATTATGTGTGATTTTAACCGACATACTATTATAAATATATAAAGTTTCTTCCTTTTGTGAACAAAATCTTTATCTTCCATACCATATTTCTTTTAGAAAACTTTATATCATTTTAGTGATCCCTTAATGTATATTCTTTACAAATTACACATTTTCAATGTATTCACTTTTATATTTCATTCTTAAAAGTGTCTGGTAAACATACATTTTAATAAAAATATTAAAAGGTTTTCTAAAAATATTTTACGATTTCATATCCATTTTAAAATTCATTTTATAAAGTTAATTACTGATTAGGATCAATGATTCATGATTTATACCATATTTATAGTCATTAACTAGGGAATTGAATTCATGTTATCAAAAAATCAAAATATTGATCCATTATTATGTGTTACTATTTGGGGAAAATTTTTCATTGGTGATTTTACATATATGTCAACATATTTTGAATTTTGTTCCATTAACTTGAGATATGTTTCTTTTACGGGAAAAAATTATTTCTCTAAATTGTTCATGGTCATATTTTATCGAATTAATCATGTTACCATTTTATTTATTAGGTAAATAAAAATGTGATTAAATAGTGAATGATTTTTTCTATGGCTCACGAAAATTGATAAATATAATATGATGTCATGTGTGGTGAAAGGATAAAAATTCCTCTAATGAATTTGGTTATGTTTCCATTGCATGATATAACATGTATATTGAATGATCTGTTTGTTCATGTACACTATATTATGTGATGGGTGGGGGTAACAAAATTGTATATCACTCCAATGCCTTATGTAAATCGTTATAACTCTAGAGATACTATGTATGAGATTAAGGAGTGAATGAAATCCCATTTGGGAGACTATTCACTATATAATGTTGGTCCTTATAGAGAACCTTAAATCATGTTATGTATTCCATAATGTAATGGCCACAATATTATGATTCCAAGATCATTTAATAGAGTATTCCTTGTGATAATGCCTTATGAAATGATTCTCAGATTATCATCCATGTTTTATTGTGTATAACTTCAATATATTAGGTTACCTATCCTTCTTTACAATTTCATACCCATATTTTCATCCAATTATCACATACGATATGTAATTTCACCATTAAAGCTATATCTATTGAGAATATGAGATCTCCCTTTCTAATGATTCCATTTCCCAAAGAAATGAAGGAATTCAATATTTGTTTTATATATAGATGAATATATTTTTTAGAAAATATTTGGAAGATGTTAATGAATTTTTATCATCTATATAATTCTAATTATAGTGAATAATATCCATTGGATAGAAAATATGAGAATTTTTGTTAGTTAAAGGTTTTTTTACTAATGTCTTCTAAGAATATAGGACCTATCTATTCATGAGGGGAATTGTTATGGAATTTTGTATATAATATAATGAAATATAATATTTCCAAGTCTAGAATCACTATAGTTGGTATCATAGAAAATGTGTAGTTATTTTTAGAAATTATTTTAAGTGGTTATTTTTAGAAGTTAATTGTAAAATATTGTTTTATGTATAGTATAATATATTAAAATATTTTTATTATTGGAATTGTGTATTTTTTAAAGAATTAACATCCCCGATGTGATACTACAAGAAAATGTTTTATTTAAGGCCAATATACCTAGTGGTAGTTACCCAAATATGGTAGTATTCTGTATTTATCCAATAAACTCTAGGTTCACAAAAAATTGGCCTTACTGTATACATAGTTTGAAACTCCATGTGGATATGATTTGGTTAATCACATTATCTTTACAATAGATTATGTAATATTTATTATATCATGAAATTAGGATAATATTTATAATATAAACAAATATAAATGATCCTATATTGATCCCAGAGTGATCTATGATGAACAGAAATCAAATTTGATGGTTTTCATGAGAACGAAATTTTGTTGGATGATTTTTTCATAAGATAAATTATGATTATTCTCTTATGATATTAATTATTCATCACTCAGGTCAAATAATTTTTGTTTTTTTAATTAATGGAACCCAAATAAACTGTGATATCAATTGTTGAAATTCATAACGTGATAACTAACTCAATAAGAAGCTCATTAGAATTCTAGCTGGAATGAGAAACCTTATGATTATACCAAACCAGCTGTCATAAAATATTATGAACTTTGTTAACATAGTAAAAAACAAAAATAGACTAAATAATTAAAGGATGGGGATGGGTGGAATATCACATGACTAGAATAATGATTGAATAAATATTCAATTCCTTATAATCAAAAATTTCTTAGTTACTCATAGGGAAATTTACATAAAGAGGTAAGTAGATTTTAACATCAAGTATATAATGGCCACAAAACTCAAAATTATAAGGGAGAGAGTGGCTACAAAAATCCAATACCTCAATTGTATAGAAAGTAGATATTATCCAAATAATTTACTCATTCTAGTGGCTAATGAGTAATATAATCAGAAAAGAACACTTAGACAATAAGAATAAGTAAAATCCTATGTAAAAACATGTATTGTACTTTAATTCAGTTTTAACTATGGATTTGGGTATATATTCTATCACGTATGTGGTTTTCACTAAAAATAATTTGGAAATATATAATTCTATCAAATAACATTTAAATCCATAGTATAATATTATTATTGGTTTTTGTAATTTTAATTCTTATGAATTTATCTCTTATTCATTTATTAAGATTCTATATGGAATTGTGTATCTTTTTTTTAAAATAATTCATATCAAATTACGTATATAGAAATAAAAATTTGTAAACTATATGAACAAATATCAACTACCAGTGTATTATTATTTTCGATATCTGAATAAAAATTACTCCAATCATAATAGTTAGAAAATTATGAGGACATAATTTATATAAGGGGATAATATAATAACCTTAGATTTTAATAGTTTTTTCCTATGATTAATTTATATGAATTCAATCATTTCATTTTCAAGAAATTCTTGACTAAAATGAAAAAAAAGTCTTTTTT
This sequence comes from Viscum album, assembly GCA_963277665.1. NCBI lineage: Eukaryota > Viridiplantae > Streptophyta > Magnoliopsida > Santalales > Viscaceae > Viscum > Viscum album. The sequence goes on along the minus strand of OY728142.1, from coordinate 1,626,892,098 downwards.
TAAAATATTAACAATGAACATTAAAACAATTAATTGAAATAATGGGTTGGAAAGGATTAATTTTATTATGAAATATATATAGTTTATTTTATTAAAAATTTGCATAAATAATTTTTGTGTTCAAAAATTTATCTTCGTATGAAACAAATTTTTTTTTAAAATTAAAATAAGTATATTATTGTTAAATTATGCTGTTAATGATATAAAATATTAATTTTTTTAATTATTTTATATTTTTATTTTAGAAAAATTAATAATAAGAGTAACTAGTATTTAAAATAATTGTTTCCCTATAAAAATAATATTACATTATATATTATGATTTTTCCAAGAAGAAAAAAAATTAAATTATTGATGTTGAATTTAAAAAATGGTCATCATTTATAGATTTGTAATAAAAATATTACATTACATGATGTTTTCTTTATTTTTATGGAATGACTTATTTTTAACCAAATACTATAAAATACCATTTTTCAAAAATTGAGTAAATTTTACTATTTTTGTTATATAAATGTATTTTAAATATTTATAAAATGTTTTTAATTATAAATGATGTATGAAATATGTAAAATTGTACTATTTAAAATTAAATTATGAATAGTGTAACCCAATATTTATCATATTTTAACTTAAGTAATATTTTATTATAAAAAAATTGTTTTGGCCTTATATTATAATTAAGAAATAACTAGGTATAATTCAATTTTTTTTCCTTTTAAATATATATTACACATATTTGATTAAATAATTAACCAATTAAGTCTATATAAATCACAAATATTGATAATGACTTCCTAAAATGTATTTTTATTATTCAAAATATAGTTTCCCCAAAAATGTATTTATACATTATGCATGCTAATTTCAAAACTAAAAAACATCAACCTTATAAATTTTATTTTATAAAATTATATTAATTCTATAAATTAAAACATTCAAATTAAATATTTTTTACCTTTTTGTTAATTTCCTTTACAATTATATTCCACGGTTTAATATATTATTGTCATGTTTAGTATAAAATTTAATACCCCGACCCCAGTTATCCAGAGTCAGTGCATTGTTACATAACATTGGTATGATCACAAGGGATCAAATCTTGAATGACTGATCAGTTTAGTAGCATTGGATGTACTAGATACATACATAAGTTTTACATTACATTATAAAATGAAATACCACAACAACATTTTCTCCTTCAACCACATTTATTTCCATTATACTATCCCTCGAGGTTAGTCAAAATATACTTCTTCACATCCTTGGAAAAATAAACCTAGAAAGGGGTGATCTCATATGCTCAGTAAAGATAAAAATATAGTAGAAACATTAAAAAATAAGCATAAAATTTTAATTAAATGTATAATAATAATACATAAGACTTTAAAACATAAATTTCATAATTATATGGAAAATATATATCCAATAATTCCATTTAATTAATAACATGGATATTCTACTAGTTGAATAATCACATGAAATATCAATATCCAATTTCATAATGATGAAATGAATAATTCCATACTTCATAACCACATAGTCAAGGCCTCATGCCAAGACTACCAATACGATTTTGTCAAGGCCTTGTTCTAAGACACCAGTTTGTCTCCTAATACCCACCGATTCATAAAGGATCTACAGGGGGCTCCACCCGTCACTTACTATGTCCAATGTATTCCACATATGAAAAGTTGTAAACATAACATAAACATTAACATTAAAATTAGCATATGAAATTTCAATACTTAATCCATAAACTATGAATGTTATAAAAATAACACATCTATAGTTAAAAATATCACAAATCCTTCAATACAATATGGATAATTTTTATCATAATAAATCAACTTGAAACAAGTTTAAAATCCATCAAAGGATATTGACATAGATAAAATGAAAACTATTTTAAATAAATACCTCTTTTTATTTTCAAACCATTTGAAAGTAACATAATTATAAAAAAATATTTATTTTTGAAATATTATTATAAGATTGTAAATGATGCATGAATGTTTTTATAATGGTTGAAAATATCCACACCCACTGTATATGTTAAAAAAACATTCTTACATTAATTTGTCGATAAGGTCAAAAAGTACCTTGTTTGGAAAACGATGGAAAATTTCCTTTTAAAACAATCTATAAAAATTCAAAAAATAGTACAAATAAATTTAAACCATAGTATAGTAAATAGTAATAATGTTTTGAAATAAATTTTTACGAAACATGGATGTGGATGAAAATGATGTCCTAGTAGATACTCACGTAAAAACAACACCGGATAATAAAGAGATTGTGAAATTAACCCTTACCTTGTGATTTTCCTTGATCGAGGGAATGTTAACATCCATTATATTAGCTTATTCATTTTTATTAAATTATAAAAGAACAAAATACATAAATATTATATCTTATATGATCTTATAATATTTCATTTTCATAATATTTCAGTAGTATCATTGTTTTAGGTGTTAACTGATTCATTTTCCTTATTATAATTGGTTACATAAGTCATGTTTGATATGGATATGATGAATTTTATTCATATACAGAATGAAATTAAATTCTTAAAAATTATTTTTAATCATAAAATTAAAATTATTCATTAATGATTATGATGGGGAATGAATCTCATCTCGTTCTTGGAGACAGTAATCTATACGTATGTATGAGCGAAAATGTCATTATTTTGATGGTGAAATAATATGTAATTGGATGTTATATCAAATATAATGAATCATTAACATGTTATATTTATCATTTACATCAGTTATAATCATTACTATACCCATCCAAATAATTAAGTGTTCCAATAACAAACTACACCACGGCGTGGAGACGGTAAACCGTTTGTACGCATGTATGGTGACTTTGTCATTCATAGGATGGATAGAAAAATGAATATGGTTGTACCATATTTATAATAACATCACAGCATGTATAATGTACTGGATTTAATATTTTGGTATGGAAACAACTAAGAAGGAAGAACTGGATGAAGAAAAGGACTTTGAAAAAGGTGGTGAAATTATTACATCTTCTTCAGGTGCTTCCTTTGGAGTTGATCAAAAGGGCTGAAGAGGTTGGATTTATGATCAAATTAATTCCTCTAGGTATAAGGTAGGTTTATTTGGAGGATATTTGGGTAGGTTTTGGCCGTGATAAATGGCTTTGGAGGTGTGATTTTGAGAAAAGGGGATGTCCCCTTTTATAGGAGAGGTGAGGGTCACATCAGGAAAAGCTTTAAACATTATTTTATTATACAATCATATTAGGTTTATAATGGATAAAAAATGATTTATTTCTAGGATAAGGTGGGGATGGGTCTAAAAACACTCATAAATTAGGTTTTAGAATGGTTTAGGTCACCATATTAACCACATCATTTTTATTTAACTCTTAGATAAATAGTTTAACTTTTACCATGTATTCTTGTATTATTATATTACATTGTTAATAATATTACTATAAAATTCTATAAGAATCCAGAGTGGTTCATTAATGATGTATCTATTACTATATAATTCTTTTGTCCAAGCCTTACAATTTTATTACTATTATATCGTCTAATAATATAGTATCTGTTTTAAAAAACTAATTAATGTCAATTTTGAAACTATTTGGTATTTTGTTTTTGATAAAGTCATAACCGATTGATTGATTCAAAAACAATTCATTGAATCAACCCTAACATGAGATATTAACCTTTAAAATTTGTGGAATTCGTGAAAAGACACAATTTACATTTATTTGGATATTTATAAAATTAATTATTTAAAACTTTCATTAAAAATGTAATTACTATATCATCATTATCTCATAAATAAATTTAATTATTTAAATTTTAAAAATTATAAATAAAATACCATTATCTAGGAAATATTTTTATATTTATAATGAATATTTATTGAAAAATTTATATTATTTATATTCATATATTAAAATTTTTTTAGTTATTAAACATCGAATTTAACACTTTTAACAATTCTTTAAATATAATAATAAATGACCTAATCAAATCCATGTGGACCAAAAAATAATATTTTATTCCTAAGGTTGATTTTGGTTGAAATAAACTTATCCAATAGAATTAGAACATGTGTTAGGATAATAATAATATAATTTTTACCTTTAATTACCCTATTTACTTTTATCCATGTTAAATAAAAGTTAAAAGTTACTATTTAGAAATAATTGTTTCCATCCTATTGAACAAAATTTTACATACTGATATCAACTGTGTCTCTAATATTTTTGAAATTAAATTCACAAAAGTAGTAAAAATAAGTTTTATGCAAATTTGTAATTGCGCTTAGAAGGTGGGTAACAGACGGTAAAAAGTCCAATAAAATATATATATATATATATATATATAAATATAAAATGACTAAAATGAAACTCATTGAACAATATAGGTATTATTCATATGTTTTTCAATATAATAAGTTAAAAAAATAAAAAACTATTTAAATAAAAATTAGGTGTTAACCAATAATGCAGTTTATTTCCCTATTCATCAAAAATTGAATGTTCTCAGAAAAATACCCAAAAATCACCACAAGCTAATTTCGATATTAAGAATTCGAAAATGAAGTCCATTTTGAAAAATAAAATTTTAAAAATTTTAAAAATTCAGTATTACTATTCTTAAGGGCTATTTTGACTGGTCATGGTGTGTTAGAACTCCATGTGGTGTACAATGAAAGCAATTACTTTATTCAATGGGAAACGTACCATAGAAACATGGGGTGTGTTAAATTCCCCCATCCTTCAAATAATTTCATCCACAAAATTTCTAGAATATTTCTTTCTAAAAATATTGGGGTGGTTCTTCGTCATATGTTTCTCTGGTTCCCACATTTCCTCTTCCGTCTTATTATTTCTTCATAGATCTTTTACCAGAAGAGTCGTCCAGTTTCTCAACAAATGTTCTTTTGTATCATGAATCTTGGCAGGCTCTTCAAATTAAGATGGATCAGGTTCCAGTTCAATTTCCTCCTATGTGAGTACATGCGTTGGGTCAGGCATGTATTTTCTCAATAGTGATACGTGGGACACATCATGAACATTTGAGATACTTGGATGCATTCCCAAACTATATGCAACAAATCTAATTCGATCTAGAATTTTGAAAGGTCTGATGTACCTAGGACTCAATTCACCCTTCTTAGCAGAACATATAACACCCTTCAATGGAGATACCTTCAAGAAAACACAATCTCATACTTGAAATTCAAAATCCATCTTTTGTTTATCATTATAGCTCTTTTTCCTACATTTAGATGCTTTGATGTGTGTTTGGATAACCTTCATCTTTTCCATTGTTTCCTTAACAAGTTCTAGGACTCTGAGTATTCTTTCACCAAAATCATCCCAACAAGTTGGTGTGCGACATCTCTTTCCAAATAGCGCTTCATATGATGCCATATGAATACTTGAATGGAATTTATTGTTATGGTAATATTCCCCCATAGTTAAATACTGATCCCACATAACATGAAAGTCAAGTGAGAAAGATCTCAACATGTATTATAAGGTTTGAATAGTTAGTTCTGATTGTCCATCAGTATGAGGGTGGAATTTAGTACTCAAATGAAGTTCAGTATCAAAGGCTTTCTAAATACTTTTCTAGAATCTTTATGTAAAACGGGGATCATGATTAGAAACATTCAATATTGGTACTCTATTAAGTCTTAAAAATTCATTAATATTTTGTTTTCTAGATGTTCAAGTGGTAAATCATCTCTTATTGCAAGAAAATGTGATGACTTGGTAAGACGATCAACAATGAACCATATTGCATCATTTTTTCTAGGAGTAATTTGTAGTCCCATTACAAAGCCCATCGAAATATAATCCAATTTCCAATCAGGTACGGGAAGAGGTTGCTTCACACCTCTAGAAGGTTGTCTTTGGGCTTTCACCTGTTAACAAAAAATACAGTTGACTGATAATCTACAATCTCTATCTTCATGATATCCAACCGAAAATGTTCCTTCAAATTTCTTTACATTTTAGTGCTACTATGGTGTATAGAGAAATTGGAGCTATGAGAATCATACAAAAATTCACTATTTAGACCATGTATGTTTGGAACACAATGTCTCTTCCCAAATTTCAAAATCCCATTGTCATATATGATGTTGTTCAATCTCACGTCATTCACAACTGCAATTATATTTTTAAACAACTCACCATCAGTCTAATAACTCTTTATCATTTTTAGTAAATATGGTTTGTCAACCCTTTGAAATATTATTCATGTTTCACCTTCCATGGTTATTACCATATCTATCTTTACTAGATCCATGAAAATAGAATCCCTTTCAACTCTCCTCTTATTCAAAAATCCATGATTTTTTCTGATCAAAGCATCTTTCACCTTATTTTCCTTCCCTGGTTGGTAGTGTACAGTGAAATCAAAATCTTCATGTAGATTGATCCATCATATTTTTGTCATGTTGAGTTCTTTTTGTGAGAAAATATACTTCAAGATCTTATGATCAATATATATCTCACATTTTCACCATAGATATATTATCTCAAACTATTCTATGTAAAGATTATAACAGGTAACTGGAGATCATGAGGGGATGTTTTTGTTCATGAATTTTTAGCTATCGTGATACATAAGCAATAACTCTATCATTCTGCATAAGTACACACCCATGTACTTTCTTTGAAACATCACTATATATCACAAACCCATCATTCCTCGATGGTAGAGTAAATATAGGATCATTGACTAATATTATCTTTAGTTCTTCAAAACATTCTTCACACTATTTTTTCCAAAAAAATATAAACCATTTATGTGTGCCCTTGGTAAAAGGGTTACAAAATCAGGCAATATTATGTATGAAGCACCGATAATAACCTGCTAAACCAAAGAAACTCCATACCTCAGTTATACTTGTTAGTGCTGACCATTATTGGATTGATGTTGTCTTTGAAGGATCAACAAAGATTCCATACATAGAGACAATATTGCCAGGAAAATAAATCTCCTAAAGCCAGAATTCAGATTTTCTAAACATCCCATATAATTCATTTCATCTGATGGATTTTAGAATAGTGCGCAATTGATTTTCATGATGTTCATTGGTTTTAGAGTAAACTAAGATATCATCAATAAGTCCCACTATAGTATCATAAGGATATTCCTTGAAAACTAAATTAATTATATCCATGAAAATAGAGGGTGAATTAGTCAGTACTAATGACATTACTGTAAACTCATAATGCATGTACATGATTTGAAATGCTATTTTCGGAATTTCTTTCTTCTTCACAGAACTGATGATATCCAAATTGAATTCAATATTTGAAAAATATTTAGCTCCATGAAGTTGGTCGAAGAAATCATCAATGATTGGTTGGGGATACTTGTTCTTTATTATTATATCATTGATCTTGCCATAGTCAATGCCTAACCTCATAGATCCATCTTTTTTCTTAACAAAAAGAACAGGGGATTCCCATGGAGAAAAACGTGGGAGAATAAATCCATTATAACTCAATTATTATAGTTTTCTCTTTATTTCCACTAATTAGACAGTGGACATTCTATAAGGGGTCTTCGATATGGGCCTTGAATTAGGAATTTAATCAATGGAAAACACAATTTCTCGTTCTAGAGGATGTCCTGGTAAATCCTTTAGAAAAAATCAACATATTCTTTCACAATAGGTATGTCATATTTTCAAACATTAATTTCCTCACCAATAGTTATTTTATTCTCTTCCCCACCAATAATGTAATTTATTAGAGCTATTGGGGCTGGATGTAGATAAGAATCAAGTAGTGACGTTTCTGATATAAAGATGTTGTACTACTTATCATTATAAAACATTTATCCTCATTATTCTTACAATAAATATTTATATCATGATCCTAAATCCAATCCATTCCGAGGATAATATCATATTCAATCATGGGTATGACGATGAGATCAGCAAATAAAGAACATTTATATTCCCTAACGGTAACTGATTCAAAATTTTTGTTGTAATGATACATCCCTTAAAAGTTTCGATAGAAATCTACCTCGATAAAAAATATTGTAATTATCTAATTTTCATAGAAAATTGGGAAGATATGAAGCAATGTGATTATACAGAATCAAATAATGCATTTGATAAACATGAGGAAACCATTAAATTACCTACCTCCACATCTTTCTGAGCTTCAACCTCAGCAGTAGTGATCGCATAAGCTTGGCCTTTCTCCCTTGATATTTTCTAAGGTAAGTTTCCTTGGCTCTTAGGACATTAATTTTCATAATTCCACATTTATATACAATTGTAGCATTCAAAATTGATAGCCTATTTTTTTTCATGCAATCACGAACATGGTGGCCTTTTTCACCACACATGTAATAGACTCACATCACCTTCAGGCTAGTACTGGGGTGTTTATTCACACATTTACAATAGGATGGATATTATAATTTTCACTTCTTCCCCTTATTTCCATTTCTAGAGTGTTCAGTATATCTCTTCTTCTTTTTAATTGATTTAAAGTCATATGATTTAGAGAATTTCTTTTTTGTCTTGATAGCACATGAGAAAATATATTCATATGATGAGAAGGATTGTGAGACTGATCCTCGATAGAGAAATCATTTTAACCAATCAATGAATCGATCAATCTTACTCCTCGGGATACGTATATAATTTGTTGCACGCCTTTCTAACCATGAAATGTTAGCCTCATACTTTGCGACATTCTCATCCTCCTTTTGCCTAAGACTCAGAAAAGTTTTTCAATATCCACTCGATGGTCATAAAGAAAGTATTTTTCTATAAAAATATCTTCAAACTCTCTCCATTACATATTTAATAATTTTTTCATCCCTTTTTTTTTGAATTAATGACCATCATTGACATGCATCTCCAGTGAATCGATAAACAACCATGACAACTTTTTCTCTTTCGCTACTCCTGAGAGCATAAATTTTTTTCTCTAAGGTACTTATCCATTGCTCAGCTACAAATGGATTTGTATTCCCATTGAATGTTGGTGTTTGTTGCCTCATGAAGCGATCCGACATTGATCCTATTCCTTGGGGATGAGGGTGATCTATAGAGTTATGGTTAATATTCATAACTGGAGTGATTTGTCCAAATATGGTGATAAGATGATTAAAACTAGTAGAATTACAAGATTCACTATAATTATCTTCAGTGAGGGGGGGAATCCTTACATGGATTATGTGCATTGATACAGTTTCCATTCCTTCAACTAGGCACCATTTATAAACAATGACTAACACTAGATTAGTCTATGAATTGCAATATGTAATTCCAAACTTGTACATCAAATAGCATAATAGAAAAGTTTGTGGATATATCCCAAAATCATAAAAATGTTTTCATTGAGGAGGTATATACTCATAAATCATTAATAATGGTTTGTCAAGAAAATATGAATTATCCTAAGAATATCCCACGTTTGTGTTGTAACCAAGAGTGCAGCAAGGCCTATTGTCATGTGCTAGGATACCATGGGTCAAGCCCGAAACACAATGTTGGAGATTTCACTCGTAGGCACATCTGTGCGAGACTCGCATGTACCTACTCGTATCCATATTGGGATGTATATCATGGAAAATACAAAAAATCTTTACATTAACAAAATTCAAGGATGTTATTCTATACTAATCCTCAACGTCTATCTTAGGGTAATGTTCGCTGGTTAGAGATTTTCTTAATCTAGATTCTAAGGTGTGTACTAAACTTCCTCTGATACCAACTGTAGAAGCCTGACCCTAGTTATTCAATGTTAGTTCCTTATTACATAACATTAGCATGATCACAAGGGATCAAATCCAGAATGACTGATCAGTTTAGTATCCATTGATGTACTAAGTACATACATAAGTTTTATATTACATTATAAAATGAAAAAAAACAACATGGTACCTTTTGACTACATTTATTTCCCCTACACTATTCCTCCAGGTTAGTCATAATATACTTCTTCACGTACTGGGAAAAATAAATCATAGAAAGGGGTGAGATCAGATGTTCAGTAAATATAACAATATAGCATAAACATCCACAAATAAGCATAATCATTTAGGGAAATGTATACGACTAAAACATAAGCCTTTTAAACTTAAACTTCGGCATAATAAAGAAAATATAAATCAAATAATTCTATTTTCATATTCACATGTATATTCTACTAGTCGAATAATCGGATGCAATATCAATACAAAATTTCATAATGAAGGAATTCATAATGCCAGACATCATAACCACATAGTTAAGGCCTCGTGCTAAGACTACAAATAAGATTTCGCCAAGGCCTTGTTCCAAGACACTAGTTTGTATCATGAGACCTATCGAAGTGTCATGGATCTATAGTTGGCTCCACCCGTCACTTACTATGTCCAATTCATTCCTCATATGAAAAGGATTAAACATAACATAAACCATTATATTAAAAATTGCATACAAAATCGCAATACATAATCCATAAACCATGAATGGTATAAAAATAACACATCCTTATTCAACCATATCACAAAACCCTCAATACAATATGGAAGATTTTTATCATAATAAATCAACTACAAACAAGTTTAAAATCCATCAAAAGATGATGAAATAGGTAACATGAAAACTATTTGAAAGAAATACCTCTTTTTATTTTGAAATCATTTAAAAGTATCATAATTATAAAATAAAATATTTAATCTAGAAATATTAATATAATCTTTTAAGGGATACTTTGAAGGTGTTATAACGGTTGAAAATAGCCACACCCACCGTATAATTTTAAAAAAACATTTATACCTTAATTTGTCGAAAAAGTTATAAAGTATGACATTTGGAAAATGACGAAATGATTCCTTTAAAACCATTTTATAAAAAGTAAAACAAGGGTATAAATGAATTTTACCCATAGTTTAATGAATAGTAAAAAAATTTGAAATACATTTTTATGAAACATAGATGTGGATGATAAAGAGGTCCTAGTAGATACTCACGTAAAAACAACATCAGATAATAAATAGATTGTGAAATTTACCCTTAGCATTTACTATTCCTTGATCAAGGGTACGTTAACCTCCTGTATAATATTTAAATAATTTTTATTAAATTATACAAGAACCTCATACATAAATATGATATCATATATGATCTTCTAATATTTCTTTGTTAATAATATTTCAGTAGTATAATCATTTCATGTGTTAACTGATTCATTTTATTTTTTATGCTTGTTTACATATATAATGTATGATATGGATTGGATGTATTTGATTCATATCTAGAATGATATTACATTATTAAAATTATTTTTATTCATAAAATAAAAATTATTCTTGAATGATTATAATGTGGAATGAATCTCGTCGTTTTCGTGGTGACGGTAATCCGTACGTACGTACGAGAGACAATATCATTATATTGACGGTGAAATCATATGTAATTAGATGCTATATAATATATAAAAAATAATTAAAATGTTATATTTATTATTTACATCAGCTATACTAATTATTATACCGATCCAAATAATTATGTTTTGGAATAACAAACTACACCACGATGTGGAGACGGTAAGTAGTTCTTACGCACGTATAGTGACTTAATCATTCATAGGATAGATAGAAAAATGAATATGGTTATAAAATATTTATAATAGAATCACTGTATGTATAAGGTGTAATATTTAATATTTTTGGTATAGAAACAACAAAGAGAGAGGAAGAGGAAGATGAAAAGAACTTTGAAAAAGGTAGAGAAATTATTACCTCTTTTTCGGGTGTTTAATTTTGAGTTGATAAAATGGAATCCTTAGGATTGATTTATTATCTAGGCAAGGCCTCTATGTCGAAGGGAGGGTAGTTTGGAGGATATTTGGGCAAGGTTTTGTTGAGCCAAATGGATTCGGAGGTGAGATTTTTAGAGAAGGGGAAGTACCCTTTTATAAGAGATGTGATAGTCATTTTAGGAAAAGAATGAAATATTATTTTATTATACAATAATTTTTGGTTTATAATGGATCCACAATGATTTATTTCGGGTCTAAGGTGGGAATGGGTCCAATAAATCTCATCCAATTGGTTTTAGACAGGTTTTTATCACCATATTAACCTTATCTTTTAGATATAACTCTTAGTTAAGTAGTTTAACTTTTACCATGTTTTGTTATATTATTATATTATATGGTTAATAATATTAGGATAATATTCCAAGAGAACCAGAGGTGGTTAATTAATGATATATATACTATTATATAATTTCTTTGGATGAACATTAGATTTTTAGGGCTATTATATCATTTAATAATATAGTATTTTTTCTTCAAATTATTTATGTCAAATTTGAGACTATTTGGTATTTTGTTTTTGTTAAAGTCACAAAAACATGATTAATTCAAAATAAAAATCATCGAATCAACCCTAACATGTCATATAAAAATAAAAAATTCGTGTATGTCATCAAAAGTCTCAATCTAGATTTATTTTTATATTTATAACATCAATTATTTTAAAATTTCAATAAAAATTTAATTACTACATCATCATTCTGTAATAAATAAATTTAAATACTTAATGTCTAAAAATAATAAATAAAATACCATTGGGTAGGAAATATTTTTACCTTCTTAATGAATATTTATATTCAAATTTATCTTTTGTATAATCCTATATTAAAAATAGTTCAGTTATTAAATATTGAATTTAACACTTTTAACTCTTCTTTAAATAAAATAATAATAAATGTCCTAATCTAATCTGTGTGGATAAAAATGATCAAAATTTTTTCATAAGGTTGGTTTTGGTCGAAATAAACTTATCCAATAGAATTAGGACATGTTTTAGGGCAATAATAATATCATTTTTACTTTTAATTACCATATTTATTTTTAACTGTGGTAAATAAAAGTTAAAAGTTATTATTCCCCAAATATTGTTCTCGTCTTATTGAACCAAATTTTACTTACTTATATCAATTGTGTGTCTCATATTTTAAAAATCCAATCCCCAAAAGTGGTAAAATTATGTTTTATGCAAATTTGGAAATGTGCATAGACGGTGGGTAAAAAACGGTAAAAATTCCAATAAGAATTTATATATCTAATATTATTATAAAATGATTAAAATGAATTTCTTTGAAATTATATAGTTTTTATGTGTATACTTTTACAAAAAATAAATTTAAATAAAATAAATAAATATTTAATAAAAAATTTGGTTTTAACCAATAACACAATGTTTTTAACTATTCATCAATAATTGAAAGTTTTCAGAAACATACCCAAAAAACACCCTAATCTAATTTCAATATTCCGAATTCAAAAATGAAGTCCATTTTGAAGAATGAAATTTATAAAATTTAAAAAATTCGGTATTACTATTCATAATGGCTAGTTTTATTGGTTTTGGTGTTTCAAAACTCTATGTTGTGTACACTGCAACTGATTGCATTATTTAAAGGGAAAAATACCGTTGAAGCATGGGGTGTTACCTAAAATTTTGATAAAATTTTATAACCAAGTGAACAAAGATAAAACATGTTTAATTTTTTTTTCTAATGTATTTTTAAGGTTGGGATGACCATACCCATTCATCAATATTTTTTGTAAATTTTTGGGGCCTTTATCCTTGAAAATGCAATGGAATTATTAAAAACTAAAAGTATTTGAAAAATTCTATTACCTTCCACCAACCCTCCAAGGAAAATTAATGTTTCGGTATTACCTTGAGTATATTCACTTAATAATTATATTATAATCTCCTAAATCATTACTATGATTTCCCCAAAATAACTTATCTAATGTTCTCCATTTTCATGGATTCATCTAAGGAAGAAAATAAATATTAGAATGTGTGTAATAATTTTTCCTACATTATTTTCCATTAGATCATAATTTTTCAACATTCGTTTTTCATTACAATATATTGGCATCAATAATGTTTTTATATTGAATGTTTCTATGATAATTTAATGATAATTGACCATTGTACTCCCTCTCCGTTAAAGAGTAATTTTAATACCAACCATGTGTATATATGTACTACCACCTCTACAAAGGAAAATGTTTTCTTTCCTTCATACTCTAATACAGTTGGCCAAAAAGAGGAATTCAATAAATAATCATTACATTAATAATTTTTTAGACTATAGAGTAATAAGAATTATTACACCTTTCTCCCAATTTAATGAAATGATATCTTTAACCTTACGTTCCAGAAGACTACCACCTCAATGTAGTGTTGTGTTCCATAATTAATTAAAACCATTATAGGATGCTTATAATATTGTGTTTATTGTATAAATATGATGTTTATTAAATGATTATAGTCTTGATTAGATAAATTGGATGACCAATTAATAATAGTAATTATAAACAATTGCTAAAATTTTAACCATCAACAACAAAAATACATAGTGTAATATGATATCTTCCTTCTTTGTCTCATATTTATATAAATTATATATTTCTTATAAATCCATAAAATTATTTTATTTATCAATAATAGACACTAAATAATATAATTATTCTACTAGATTAGTTATATTATAACTAATTTACTTAATAAAAAACTATAAAAATATGGAATATCCTTTTTCGGTCAGTTTTGAAACCCAATTAAAATATAAGTAAATGATATTTTTATGAAATATGTCTATTTAAATAATATTATATATTCTATATCTTCTCTTACATGAAACACAGAGTTTAAAAAACCATAAAATACTATTAAAATATTATCATTTAAAATGACAGTTATCTCATTACCATTGGATTTGTGGGTTTGAATATGATGAAATAAATTATGAAATATGTATTTTTACATACTTATAAAATTAATTCATTTATTATAAATTGTTTTTAATTTAAAATAAAAATTAATCAAATTAAAAAGAACCATTTTTATGAAAATAATTTATATGTGGGTAATGTATTTTATTCATAATAAATTTAACTAATACCTATTTTTGAATTTTTCTAACAAAATTTATATATTATTTAATTTATTAATTTTTAAATAATAAAAAATTATTCATCTATGCATAATATAATAATAAATCTAGGTTTATGCTTTAAAATTTTATCTCTTAAAAATTAGTTAATGTCACATTTTCCATAGTTAATTTAAAATTATTTTTTCCATTTCAATGTATTTAATTAAGTTATATTAACTACTTATTTATAGTCACGTGGTTCAAATATAGTAAAAAGAAATCTTTTATTATTGGTCAACAGTAATAGTAACAATGGTAAAATATCTCATCTCTCCAAGCAATAAATCAGGTTATTATTGATTAAAAATACATAATAAGTACATAAGAATTCAACAAAATTCTAAATAGATTAATGGAATTATACCCATAACACATTATTATAGAAATAAAGTTTTTTAATGAAAAATTGTTCTTGAAATTTACATATAAATTATTTAAATCATAGAAAGCTACAAAATGTTACTCTCTTTGTTATTAATATATATTATTTGTCTAAATAGGGAAAAATTTATGTAATTAATTAATAAAAGTGTTTATTTCAATTTAAATAAATTTTTTATGATATAAATTTATTACTAATATATGGAAATTATATAATGACTGTAATTTCTTCTACAACACTTAGGCTTTTTGTCTCAATTTAATAAAACAATATCGTATAATTATTTTATAAAAATTAAATGTTATATATTTTAAATGGGTTAATGTAACCAAATTTGTTTATATTTATAGAACATATTAGGGAGGTGTGAAATTTTTATACCCTAATTTTTTCATTTGTGTTGATATACTTAATGTTAAATTAATTGAATATGGTCAAATTGTCAATAATGAAATTTTATCAAAAAAATATTTTTTTCAAATATTTAAAAATAATAAAATCTTCAAATAACACAATTTGGTTATTATATGTTATAAAATTTCATATATTTACCATTTATAGTCATATTTTACTATTATAAGTGAAAATTAAAACCATTAAATATTTGAAAATATCTTACCATTCTTAAAATTAATGTTTGTTAAGTGTGGATCAAAATAATAATGTATAAAATTACACAAAAATGTGTATATATTATATTGTTTAATTGGATTAAAACCATCTCATACTTTAAAATTGAATCAATTTCCATTTTGAGTCAATATGATTGATAATTACATTATTATCATTTAAGAATTTCAGAAATTAATCATTCGCCTCTAATATTTATTAAAAAGGTAACCTCCACCATAACTTATTCACCAAAAATTCAGCCTTACAGTTCAAGATATATATTAAAATTATACATATAAGAATTCATATCCACATTATATTGGTTAATGTATTCCAAAAAAACTAACCTTATATCCCTATAGAATAGATCTAAGTGATTCATTCCAAAGAACATGTAATTGAATTACACGATCACATTATTTTTACTCTTATTTACCTATAAATATATGGTATGTATCATAAAATAATTAATTCATTATGGTATATATTCTTAAATGTTATTATTATTATTATAAAAACCCAATTATACATCCATATTCCCATGAAATGAGAAATGAATGTAACAATTGTATGTACGTACGTCTATCAGTCTCCACTATGTGATATGTTTAGTTTTAAATAACCATCTTTTATAAATGGGTATAATGATGGGTTTAATGTTTATAAATTATATTAATTACATAATTATACTTATAGAATAAGTATATATTTTCAAGCTTCTTACAATGAAATCCATTGAGAAATGATAATTGTGCCCATGCATACGTGTGGACTACCACCTCCACAAAGTGATGTGATTTATTTTCCATCTATATATTTATTGGATTGTAATAAGTATAGATTAAATGAACATATATGATAAAATAATTATTATTAATAGTTTCACTAGTGGAAATCCAGCCTATATGAACACTTATTTCCCAACGGTTTCAAAAACCTGTTGGGATAAAGAACATATACAATAGGTTCTATAAATTTTTTTGTATAGATATTTTTAGAAAGGGGTTCCTAAAGGTTTAACAAAAATATTTGGGAATATAAATTTTTAACTTCAGTTTCCTTTAACTATTGGTAAAAAACCCGATTTCTGCCTTTTTATAGGGCCCCTCCTAATTCTTGATCCTCAACCCGCATGACCCCTCCCCATTTTCCACCTCCCTACCCTCTCCTCCCCTCCTTGTCCTCAGCATTCTCAACCTCACAGGCTCCACCTATGCCTCTCTACCCATCCCCTCTCAGCTCCATCTCCTCCGGTGATGTTCCCCCTTCCCCTACTGGCTCCCTCTCTGACGATGATGTCCCACTCCCCTATAGGCTCCCGAAAACATTCCCCCTCCCCTATCGACTTTTTCTCCTAGCAACATCCCCCTCCCCTGTCAGCTTCCTCTCCTCTGGCGACATCCCCCAAACCACTCTCTTGTCGCGTGGGAGACCCCCCCCCCCACCATGGATAAACACCCCACTCAAAGTCCCTCTCTCCCAGATCCCTCTCCTCTTTCCATTTATCCCACATTTATTGAGTGTACTTTATTATACATCTAGGTATGGATAACCGTTGATATTAATCATCCATTTCCTAGAGTTTTGGGTAGTAACAAACTCATGGTGTGGAAAATTATTGATTAAATTGTGAATTTTTGTAAATAGAGTCTTCCAAAAATGTTGGGTCAGATTCGCAGGTTGTAAACTAGTCATTATTACAATTCATTCAATAAAAAGTTCATGATTTTTTAAAAACCTCACATTTTCCACTATATACCCCTATTAGACGTGATATTATGTTGTATTTTTTTTAATCATGATATATATATGTGATGAGGTTGTCTCTTCATTAATTTGTTCAATGATGTGGGTTAATTGGAGGTGAGTGATGCTATATGAGATTTTATGGGATATTGTGAGAAGTTTCCTTCCATTTTATTGATTTTTTAATATAACATAGGTTAGTGCTGCATATATTAAGTAATTTTAATTGGTAAATTAAAATATTGGTCTCATATTTCCATGTTGGTTATTTGGATATAATTATCTATCAAAAGTGTTTATATCTCTATTGAGCAAGGGCGTATTTTAAAAATAACCTATGTAATTATTAAAATGTCCATGAAACAAAAATTTAACACAATATGGATGCACCACTAAAATCATTGATAGAACTACACACCACATGACACCAATGGGAGACACCACTTGATATCAACTGATATTTAAGGGGGCATTAACATATGGACTAAAATCTATTGGCAGTCAATCCTTGAAAAATTCTCACTGCCGGTAGAAAAGATACCCACACCTTAATTTTTAGTATAATATAATGAAATCATTTACACCCTCATGACTAAGTAGACCATTTGGTTAAAGGAATAATGACCGACCAGGTTCAAGTATAGAATCAACTACCAAACATTGATTATGGTCTTTGTGAGGTTCTTTCCACAGTAAAGAGGGTTTTGTGCACAATCTTTAACACTACTAATGTAGCATAGTTGCATATTCATTGGCTATGTGTACTAGTCTGGTATTTCCAAAAACGTGTTATATAAGTATCATAATGAAAAATGAAGAGAATTTTAAATGTTACTATTACTACCTTTCTTGCAGGAACATGATTTGACCCATGGGTCATTGTGGTTCTTATATATTGGGTGGTGACATGTATAGTCATATGATACATGTTTGTTTTTGTTTAGTTTTTATTTTATTTTCATTATCAAATTGGGAGCTTAGGTATTTTATTTCTTTCTACGGATGGAGGGTAGTGATGTTATCCTAAAAAGTTGACATAGATCACTTTTATACTATAATACCATGGGGTGTGAGAATGAGAAAACATTGGAAGCTAGAGTATCCTTGGGGTCTTCCATGAGATGGAATTGTTTTTGAAAAACATTTGGTGGGAACATTTCTAGAATATTTTGGTGTAATGAAATAAGACAAAGTGTTTCCAAGAGATATCATAAATAACCTCAAGTGTCTCCAAGTGTCTCCACACATCATATCATCCTTCCATGGGTTGGAAACTCACCTAATCCTATCAAACATGTCCTATTTTATCCTGTCTGTCACATAGTCTAGACACATATCTCAAGGATGATCCCATGCCTCGATGCACATATCATCTTTTAACTAGACAATGAGAAATGTCACCTCATGATTGTCCTAGTCACAAAATCATACCATGTCAAACCCATATACATACCTATCTCATCCACATGGGAAAACTCTGGGGTCCCTCGGACCCGTCCTAGTCAATACTTAGTGACCGTAATCCTCATCCCACACATTATAGTATTCGGTCAGCATGTCGACCATTCCATAATTATATTCTCAAAAATCTAGTCAAGAACTTCATCATAATCATGTATTATTACATAGCCCCACTAACCAGGTTCTGTCCTAAGAGAAATAAAACCAATCCTCTTAGAATTATAATGCCAATCTATTTGAAAAAACTGAATACCCATGATAACATCTCATCCTTTATATCATTAGTAGAACTCTTGAATTATTAAATAGAGTAAAACCTTTCATAAAACATTTTATAGACTCATAGGGTCCATCCCACTCTAAAAACCCAATAAGAATCCAATCCATACTCATAATTATTTCCTCATCAAAAGCTTTACATACAATTTCCACACCTACCACTACAAGTACCAATCCACATTGGAATATTTTACATGACATAAACCCTCATCTATTCCATACACATATCATCCCAATTATAAGACATATGTTAGACCATTAATATTCCAATTGATATCTTATCCACTTCGAGACTTAGTGTTTAAGGGTCTATGGAGTCTCCTAATACATTCTTTATACAAATGTAATTCAAATATTTTTCTTTGTTGATAATTAAAAATAAGGGAGGAATATCCACTTCATGGAATATTTCCCTATGATTCTCTAGATAAAAGTGGTTTCCTGAAGGAGAATAAGTGAATACATTCTCTTTTGTCTAATTTTCATTGTAAAAAAATCACCACACAACTATAAAATAAATTTCATGAGTGGTTTTTTGAAATCTATACATTTTATTGATTTCATGAGTGTTTTTTTAAATTCTATATTTTCAGGTGTAGTATTCATCATAGTATGTTGTCTGAATGCATGTTTTTTTGTATTCAACATTATTCTCCAGGTTTTAATTTAATTCCAGAGTAGATATATCTATATTCTACTTATAGGAATTACTATAATGGAATTCAAGAGGGGAGGCTGCTGGAATTGCATGAGTGGGGGGGGGGGGGAGGCCACTCTATGCTGCTTGCTGCCGGAGAGAGTCCCATGGTGTGTTGTGGTTCTTATATGTTGGCTGGTGACATGTATAGTCATAGGAGACATGTATGTCATAGTTTGGTTTTTATTTTATTTTCATTATCGCGTTGGCCACTTGGGTCTTTTACTGCTTTCTATGGACATATGGTAGTTATATTATGTGAAGGGGGCCATAAGGGGATCAGATTGTTTTAGTCTCGCAACATTTCTCAATGGTAAGATTCTATGGTTACAACTAGTCTCACACCTCGTGTATTTGATGCTTTCATTGTTTTTTTACTCTATATTATGTTTTCTGGAGGGCGTTGGATTGTTTTGTGTTGGTTCGGGTGGATTTGTTACTTCGTTGAAAAACTAGGTAATGTAATAATGTTTTTGGTCGGTTTATCACGGGTTATGTATCATCCTTTATGTGACTTATGGTTCCTCATAACCTTTTTGTAGTGTGTTGACCAATTCTCATTGGTTTTGAGTTGCTATGTCATGGGAGACTTGCCTGCGTGCATGTAGGTAAGTATGTATATGTATGTGGGATACCTTGTTATGTGTGTATTCAACCATGGCGATGATTATGCACATATGGGGATAAGATTTCTCATATATATATATATATATATAAATGCATACTCAGGTGAGTGGATACTGCTATATGCATATAAGCATATGTGCAAGGATCCCCTTGCACATGCTCATGGCCATTCGTGTGGGTGCGTAGAGGCTAGGTGTTCTTGCATGTGTGTAAAGGTCAGTATACTTGGTGGGGGACCAGAAACTTTTAGTTAGAAAGAAACAAGAGCTGATGTGGATGGCTTTCTTCCACCTTGATGTAGGGTCCCTATCCCAGACTCTTTAATTCAAGAATGCTCTACATTTAATTCAGCTTTATTCTAAATTCTGATTAATTTTATTGAATTTAATATCTTTAATAATTGTTAATTAATATAATTATTTCGTTTGATAAATAAATACATGGTTTTAGAATAAAACCCCTCCAACGGAGGTGCACTATTTTCAAAAACTCATAAAGATAGTTATATTGATCGAGGTTCTTATCTTGTTTCATTTTATTTGTGTTGAATGAGTTTTATAATAAATGTTAAATATAATTAAATGAATTGTGTGATAATTAAAAACAATTATTTTATAATAAAACCCCTCCAACAGAGGCTTTCTGTCTTCTAAACCAAAGTGTAGTGATAGTTATTTGTACCATGTTTAGATTTGGTTTGGGTTTTCTAAATGCCTCTGATTGGTGTTTTTTTGGCTGGTTAGATTTTCATCACTTTGAATAATATAAATTGACTTATTATACACGTTTAGATCAAATGACATTTCCTGAGTAGTCATATTACTAGACCATGACACATTCCTTTTCATCCTTTGAATATTATAAATGAAATTTCTAGGTTAGCTGAAGTGAATGAATTTGTAAATTGGTTGTGTAGGGTGTATGATTATTTTCAGTTGTTTCATTTCCCTTTTGACATTGATTCATTGTGACACTCTCTATAACCTTATGGCTATCCTTTATAGCATATTAAATAGTTATTTTCTTCTACCATTTCCATTGTGGCCTTATCTTATGAATAAATCTATTTGGGGTGTTTGCTGGTCCACATGTCTACCCCTTTGGATGTGCTGACCAAAATGGCCCTAAATTCGCTTGAATTATATGATATATCACCATATATGAAATTATTTTCATTAAAATCAGGTTAATTCCTTATAAAATTTTCTATTCATGTTGGTTGTATATATTTTTTTCTTGCCACCAAATTTTTCTAATTCACTCAGTGGAATTTCTCCCAAAGAAAACAAGGTTGAGTTACGTCGGAAACAATTGAGGTCCAATAATGTGACTATGTTGTGGAAAATATCCATAGATATACTAATTGTAAAATATTCATATGAAAAATCATCCATTGATCATCCACATATTTCATGAACTGGTACATGAAACTCTTTCCATAATAACAAAACTAACTTCCATCAGAATGTTTAAGAACTATAATGTCAGGAATCATTGGAAATATACTACCATTGAAATGTTCCTTCAACGTCACTATGATATACATAAAAATTTTCTACCACTAAATCTTGGCTCAGTTATAGTCCATTCAGGACCAAATATCTTTTTGAATGTCCTCCCATTTTTTATTATATTTTGAAATTTATTTATAGATTTGGAATTAAAAAAGTCTTCATCAACCTCTGAAAGATAACAGAAGACCTAAACTTGGGTTTTCTATATTCTATATTTATCATGGATTTGTTTTAATTCATTAAATACTTTACTAATGAAAGAATTATAAATGTCCATTTTATATACTATATTGCATCTTTGGAAGTTTCTTGCCAAAAACATACTGAAATATCCTAGAAACAGTTATAATCTTGACACTGAAACATCATAATCCACAATTTGCATAATTTTCTATATGAAAACATCATGGATATATGTTTTAACAAAATATATACCATATATATCCAATAAATGATTCTAAGAAAAAGATAATTTTAGTATGATACCATTCCGGTGTTCTAGGCTAGTCACCTCAAACTAGTGGCACTCTCACTTAGAATATATTTCAAAACACCCATAAATCCACAACCTATCATATATTGTACCTTCATACGATCAACTTCACCATTCATGGATAATCTTCACAAACCATTTTGATGCTTCCTAGCTTTTGTGGTTTTAGGGATAACATTTATACTTGTGTGTCACTTTTTTCAAATAATGTAATTAGTTGTATAATGGATATTCTGAGATCACCAAACTTGTACATGTTTTGATTCTACATTCACTATTCTATATCCACATGATAACCATGCCACTAACTTAATCAATTGTTAATATGATTTTACAACATGGAACTTCCATTTTGAATCATTCTTCCAGGTCTGGAAACCCTTTCCATATTAAACCGTAATTATGAATCCTAAAACATTAGTCCCATTATTTATGAAACATCTTCTATTATTTATCTAATCGTCAAAACTGTCTTTAGATGAACCTAGATCACAGAACACTCCTACTTCTGTCCCATTCCCAGATAGAACCACCAATCCTACAACCTTTAGTTCTCAATATCTTATATCTTCTCCCTTTTTATGTATTGGGTGACTAGAGCCTCATATTTAATAATCCATGAATTTATATGGGTAATAAAACTCCTGGTGGAATTTATATCCACCCCTATCACCTATGGAATTTATGGAACCTCTAAAAAATCTACCTTATAAGAAAGGGCCTTATGGTCCTAGATGATTGTCCTCAACTCAACATTACATGGCTTTGATTTTACTACCAATGTGTCTTTATAGTAACATGTCTCAAATATTTGGACTCAATGCATCCAAAATTATCAATGGGTTAGTTTTCACAGCCTTAAAGGTTACAAAATAAATCGCTTCTAGCCGACTCACTGTCAAAAAGATTGTATAAACCCAAAAGGTGTAGAAACACCAGTGTCCTGTTGGATCATTATATTCTACCATCAAACAATAAAAATTGGACTAGGGATTTCATGTCTTAACTTTATAATCCTCATATTGTATATCCTTTGGATGAATCGAACAAGTGGAATGAGAACAATTTTTTGGGTACGGGTTACCATTAGACAACCCATTTTGAAATATCTTGAAAAATAATACTATAATTGTAGATATTCCAAATAAAAACCTACAAACTATGATAATATTAAACAACATTAAATATATAAAAATTTAAAACACGATATAAAGGGATACCATAAGAGAATTTGTACATATCCTAGCATGGATTTTAGAGAATAAGAACTATTGTACAGGTAAACTATTTTTAGTAATATTGACCATTGAGACATGTCACATGGGGTACATTTCCCTTCGAGGAAGTATGGCTTGAATAAAATATGAAACACTATAGAAGGGTCTCTCGCAAGGAATAGAGATCAATTAGAATGGGAAGATAATTAAGAATATTTCCATTTAAGGATGATTTTATGGGTATTTTAGTCACATGATTATGAATTAGGAATTACATAGGGGATACCAACTATAAGGCCCCTCCCTTAAACATTACTTAATATTGAATTAAATTAATAATTCACATTGAGGATCTTTTCAGGTTTATAGTATTAGATAATTAGGACAAAACTATTACATCTCAAAAGATTACAAAGTAGAACCTTTTACTAAGTTTCCATAAAAAAAAACTCTTAAAAAGAAACATGTCCAGTTCCATGTTTTAGGTTGCATGACTTTCCCTTGATCCCATCCTTGACCCTATTCCACATTAAATCCTATGAAAAACATTTCAAAAACTTGGGATGATCATAAAAAGCTCAGTAAGGGATACACAAAGAATGAAAACTGTTAGTTTTCCAAAACAACAAGTAAACCATGTATACTTTATCCAAGTAATACTTTTCACCTTTTTGAAGTAGTAAAAACTATTCACTGAATAAAAGTTCATTACTTACCCTTATGTAACCAAAATATTACCATAAAACCCATATAAAGATCACATAACATATAAAGGTAACTTGGGGCATAAACATACTTAAGTGGAATAACCATAAGGTCGACTTCCACACATATCACTTAATGGATTAGCCATTTGGCTAACTTCAATACATACTTAATGGAATAGCCATACGACCGACTTCCATACCCAATGCATTGGAGGTTATAACGTAACCACCCATCCTAGTCTTCATGGCACCACCCGTCATAATGTCCAAGTACCATTATAAAATTATATGACATAAAACAAATATAATGGAAGGAAAAAATTTCTACACTTTGATCACAATATATCACTTAAATATTTTGACATAACAAATCCATTATAAAAACCATTTTCAATACCAAAATAAAAGAAAATAAAAACATGGTATTTATTTTTCATTAAATGGTAATGGCTTTTAGAGGAAGCGGAATCTCAAATAATTGTCATGGCGGTGGAGAAGTCGTTGTCGCCGCATACGTACGAAAAAAACATTCCCTTTTGTTGTTTAGTAAAACGCTTCGTATAAAAATATTCCTTTTCAATAAATGTTAAAGTCAAATGGGTTTATACACCGTATAAAAGAAATTTATGTATAAAACGAAAAATGCCTCAATGAAAGGAGATTGAGACGAAGTCCCTTAATAAGACGATATCCTTGGATTAAGGATAAATCAATTACATAATTATGTGTGACAAATGAATACACGGAATATAAGTGGATATTAAGTGTAAAAAATCAGAGGTTATTCACAGATATTCATAGAACTACATATTCAAGGAGTATAAGTTTATCCCAAAGAATCAAATTTGGCTTAAGAAGTTCCCTTGCAAAACTTTGACAGCCTAATGGCATCACTGCACAATTCAGAAAATGAGTTGATGAGAGATAAAAAGGGTATCTCATCACATGGAAATAAAATTTAAATCAATAAGGATATAGAAGAACATTTCCCAACATAATAGTATGTGAATTAAAAGACATAACAAAAGAAGTCTTTTAAAAAGAGGAGGGTGAATGGTTCCCTTACTGACTTGGGTAACTTTCAAAACATACACCCTGTGAAAGAAAGACAATACAACATTGATGTAAATACTCATAAATGAAAGTATATTACACAATTAGTAAAATAATGGGCAGTAAATACACCACTCAAATGAAATTGTGGCAAATGAAGCGTAAATCCCACGGGAATAAAAGTGAGATGAAAAATCCCTTACGAAAACTCGGCAGCCTAACGGCGCCACATAAAACTTCCAAAAATGGATTGATGAGATAAAATAGGGTCTCTCATCATATTACAATAAAATTTACTGCAAGAGAAATATAAAATAACATCCCACATCATGAAAAAGTGGATCTTAAAAGTAGTAACATAAAGTAGAGTACTTAAAAAGAAAGAGAGAGGTTAGATCTCTTACGAAAATTTGGCAGCCTAACAGCGCCACTCAAAACATCCAAAATAGATTGATGAGAGAGAATAGGGTCACTCATCATATGAACATAAAAATTACAGTATGATTAATATAAAATAACATCCCAATAACAAGAAAGATGGCCTTTAAAAGGAATGACATAAAAGAGCGTACTTAAAAAGAAAGAGAGGAGTAGGATCCCTTACCTCGGGTCCGACTTGACTCGATCGTTGTTTAACGTCCTGAATAATAAACTTGAGTTAATTTATACTTGATTAAGAACCTTTTTCAAGTTCATTATTCCTTTTATATCAATTATTTACATGTTATAAACATTATGTAATAATTTAAGTTAATAATGTTTGTTTTGTTGATATTTGGTACTTAAGTCAAAAGTGAACTTCTTATATTTACAAGTTGTTCACGTAGTCAAATATCAATTATCTAAATAATGATATTCATGATTTGGATATCATATATATCATATATATCCATCATATAAATGTATTTATAATATTACATAATCATTTAAGAGTAGGAAATGAAATGCACCGTTCATGAGGATGGTAAGACGTACGTACGCATGAACACTACTTTCATTTCTATATCATATTAATGGAATTAAAACTAAATGAGAGATGTGTATATTTTTAATTCCAGAATTATGTTCATCCTTTATATGTATCATACATCATATATATCCATTATATGTACTTATAATAGTACATTACATTTGAGGATAAGAAATTAAATGCACCGTTCATGGAGACGGTAAGCCGTACGTACGCATTAATGCTACTTTCATTTCTATCTCATACATTAATAGAAATAAAACAATAATTATATAAAGTTATATTATAATTCCAGTATAACATCATATATAATAAATTTAAATCCATCATTTATACATCCCACATATGGCATTAACGCATCAAATCACTTTGTGGGGCGGTAGTCCGCACTTCCTAAAATGAAGATATCGTGTATACCAATAATGGAAGCCATAAAGGTATGCCAAAAATGAAAAATACAGAAGCTTATATAAAAAATAATAATATTATATATCATATATAAACATAGTGACATCTTAATGGCCACCTTTTAAGGTGTTATATGAGTGTTGAACAATCATCGTTTCGTGAGGCAGAAATTCTCCATCAACAGAAACATTATGTTCTTTAACCATAAAATGAATGTGTGTGTAAGTGTAGCTCGAATAAGTATTATAAAAACATCCTAGTATATTGAAGATAGTGGATTTGTTACAAAATAAATGAATAAAAAGAGTTTAGGGGGATGGATAAGCAAAATAAAACAAAATAGCACAAGTGAAGACGTTACCTTAAAATTGGGTAACTCCCTTTGGTTTGAACCAAAAGAGTTTCTTGAAGTGCTTACTTCCTATGTTAAATCTTCTAGGATGAGGATAGGTATGTGGAGAGACAAAATGATCAGATCTTGGCCGAAAGAACGGCTTGAGAGGTGTGGGTAAGGTGGTAAAGGTGGGGGCCTTTTATAAGAGGAGAGGAGGGGCACTCTTTGTAAAGTATAAAATGTTACTTTATTTTAAAATGGTTTTTGGATTTTAATGGTCCCACATTGATGTGTTTAGAGGATAAGGTGATAAGGGTTCGAAAAAAACCCATCCAATAGGTTTTTTACATGTGTAGGTCAAAGATGTTTCATTATCATTCCATTTTATTTAAATCGTTAAATAATGAGGTCATCGCTGCATCATCACGACGTTATAAAGAATTTAATTTATATACGGTCTAAAAATTAAAAAAATAATACTATGATGTAGTAAATCGTATTATCTTTCCAATTACTATTTATAGTAAAAATTATGACTTGTATAACCACATGTCAAAATTGTTTTAGTAACACAAATCATGTTTGTGACATTTTTGTTTTAACTTTAAATAAAAGGCATAAATGTCATTATCAAACCCATGTGGCTCCATGGGGTACCAAAAATCGACCCATGGGTTTTCTTGGTCGGCCATAACTCATCCAATAGGTTTATGACAAGTGTAAATATAATTTCATTTTATTATAATATGATTTTTACCTTAAATCACACTAATTACCTTTAATCGCGATTAATAAAACTTAAAAGT